>CM064544.1:8079006-8530279 GCA_032716605.1 Paralithodes platypus | reverse complement strand
TCGCCAAAAACTAATGGGCCCGAACGTTATATAATCTCAAAACTAGTGGGGCTAAACATTAGGGAGAAGGGGGTCCAGAAAAACGGTCTTCCTCCCCTTAATTGAGATAGTGGTTGTTTTGTTTTGTCTATGTTCTCAACCCTCGGGGACCTTCTAGGCTGATTCAGTAGCTGGGTCAACCTCCGGGGACTCTAGGCTGTTCAGTTTAGCGGGTCAAACCTCGGGACTCTAGGCTGTCTCAGTAGCGGGTCAACTCGGGACTCTACGGCTGTTCAGTAGCGGGTCAACCTCGGGACTATAGGCTGATCAGTAGTCGGGTCAAACCTCGGGAATCTAGGCGGCTTCAGTTAGAGGTGTCAACCTCGGGACTCTAGGCGCTCTCAGAGTAGCGGGTCACACCTCGGGATGTAGGCTGTTCAGTAGCGGGTCAACCTCGGGACTCTAGGCTGTTCAGTAGCGGATGTCACCCCCGGGACTGTAGGACCTGCTTACAGTAGACCCAACATGTTGTAACAATGGCTCCAATCGATTTTAGCATTGATTTGTTTTGTTTAATTCCCTAGTTTTCCTTCATATTCATGTTTTGTGGATGTATTGAAGTATTGGTTAGACCAAGGTAAGTTTGATATTAGCCTAACCGACACAACCTAACTAAACATAGTTCTGTACTATGATAATTTTTTTAAAAACAGAAACATGCCCAAGTTTATAACAAACCAGAAAAAACCAATTAGTATAAGGATATTAACATAGATTGATAAGGGGAAAAAAAAAAAACAAAAAAAAAGGGGAAAAAAAAATTATTTGTTTCAAAACAACACAAAAAACCAAAAAATAAAAAAAAAAAAAAAAAACACAAAAAAAAAAAAAAAAAAAAAGTGCAAAAAAAAAATACCCAAATAGAGTCTGGTAGGCCACCGCTAGAATCACTACCATACGAACTAGTGCGAGGCCCCGAGATTATCGATTGAAGCTTGGAGATGATGGGTGCTTTCATATGTGTGCATTTATTTAGATGAGTCACAGTGGTAGCTCCAAGGTGTTGGTGGCTTCCTTTCTGCCAATCACGAGATGTCCACACCTTTTGATACACGTGCCACTTAAGGGGAGGCCAGACCGTTTTTCTGCCGACCCCCTTCTCCCTAATGTTTAGCCCCAATCAGTTTTGAGATTATAAGATGTTCGGCCCATTAGTTTGGCGATTTCGATTTTAATTATTATTTTTTTTTTAACACCTTTCGCCCCATTTTGTTCTCAATTTAAGACCTTTCGTTGCCACTCAGGTGTCTATTATTCCTGGCGAGCGATAGCGATCCTGCAATTTTAAGGGGGGGCGATGGAACCGGCCTTCGGCCCCGCGGAGGAAATTTTTCTACTGAACCAAATGTACAAATTTATCTTGACTGGGGGTTCTAGGGGGGGTGTTTTTTCTTAAGCTTGACTGGAGGTTCTAGGGAGGGGGGAGGAGGAGGAAGGGGGAAACTAAAACAAATATATGAATACAATTAATTAATAGACCAGAACCAAACGGCCAGCTCTCCCCTTAATTGATTTGGAGAGAGTCGAGAGAGGAGGGAGAGCAGCTATATGGTCGTTTCACAGCATATCTTCAAATATGGTCGGGCATCTTCCTATGCCTATGAATTGGTGTACGATACTGGGTGGGTGGGCTATTTTCTTGACGTGTTGCTGTGTGTAGCCAGTTATGTTTGTAGAACAGCAGGAAACCGATCAGGAAGCAGGCTCAGAAAAAAACCCATGACGTTTTGGCGTGCGCAACTCGATCTGAGGTGCTTTTGGTCGGACAGTCCAAGATGTCTATCCACTGTGCTATCACCCCCCACTCCCTCCCTCCCCCCTTTGATTCCTATAGGATTCCTTCCTAAACTGCCAAAAATATGTTAATGATAACCAAAATAAATTGTGTAAAGCGCACTAGATCCTCAAGAGGTTAACTTATTAGAGAAGGTTTGTGAACGTGATGGAGTTCTTGTTGTTGTTATTGTTCCCCAAGCTGTCTGGCCGAACAGCCCCAAGGTCCCGAGCAAGGCCAAGGCCATAAACGAGCGCCCCATTTAACCCTCCCTGCCTACCACTAATAAAGCCCGGGTGACCCAAGACACTCCAAGGCCGGGAGCTGAGGAGGGTGCGGGAAACGCCCGGGAAACCAAAACCCCACCCAAGGCCCTGTGCCCCTCAGCAATTATGAAGGGAAAAGTGATGGAGTTGAGCAGAGTGGTTTCTAAAGGGTTCTTCCGACACTTGAACCTCTTCCAAAAGAGCTTGGGGGCCGAAGGGGTGTACCTTCTGCCCTTTATGATTTAATACTTCAATAATTCAAGCATAAAACAACACACCCAAGACCCCCTTTTGTTACTAATTTGTACATTTTCGGTCGAGTTCAATTACAGGCTCACTATCGCTCACCAGGAGGGAAAAACCACATCTAATTGGCACGAAAGGTCTTAAAATTAACCATGAAATGAGGCAAAAGGCTTTATAATAGCCAAACTAATGGGACGAACGTCTTTACATCTCAAAACTAATGGAGCTAAGCATGAGGGAGAAGGGGGGCCAATAAAATTTACCGCCTTAGAACTATCTGGTGTTATTGTAATAGACATATTATGTCTAAGCTGATAACATATTATGTTTATCAGCATATCTCATCCTTGGGTTGTACATTATGACCTCTAGGGGGTTAATACTAAGACAGTCTTGGGAGGAAATCTGAAACAATTAATAGAAAAATTATATATGATTATTTATTTTACTTCTCACTTAACCCCTTCTGTACCAACGACGTCCTTTTAACTTTATTCTGGCTAACATTAGACGATCTTATGCAGTTTCAAAAGGAACCCTCCAGCAAATGAACAGGCTTCGAACTATCTCACTTTACCATTTGTACTACCATAGATCCTTCTTAAACTGCACAAAATCTTCTGAATATTGCTAGAATAAAATGAAAAAGACGTCACCGGTACAGAAGGGGTTAACCATTTCAGTACACTGACGTCAACTTTTATTCATATTCTGCCTCTGTAATTAGACTATTTTATTCAGCTTTAGAAGGACCTTCAGAAGGTTTAAAACGATTTTTTATGTAACCTGTGAACCTTGAAGGCCTTTCCTAATTTGGAATATAATTCTAATGTTAGCAATAATGAATAAGAAAGTTGCGACATAGTCAACAGAAATGGTTAGAGTAATGATGGGAATCCAGCTCCATTCCAGCACGAGACCTCACTACTTGATACTCGGCCGATTCTGGGCGTGAAGAACAACACCCAGATCTGTCTAGTCCCACTTTTGTAGTGGGACTTTGTCACCTGTGTCAGTGACAGGTGACAGGTTTTGACACACATTATTATGGTTACCAATATCCTCAAGATGTGCTAAGAAGTCATTTAGAGTTGAGGCGATTTTGGGCGAACATTATTCTTCATCAAAGACACAATGTAATTAATCTCACTTGAACAGCGTAGTAGAGACAGTCACTTCTCAATTACTTGCTCCATTATGTACCCTAGGCTGTAAGTGTCTGTGGCTGTTGTAGTGATGTGTTCGCCAAACAGTTCACAGGGGTACCATTTATCGCCATGAATATCTTCCTGGGAGCGTGCTCTGAAGTAATTGAATGGTCCTGGCGTTTGTGGCAAGACCAAGATCAATTATATGCACGTTGTTTGGACCCACCACAAACCTCACCATCTTCAACTATTATATTTGCAAGGTGTAGAATCGTTATGAACGATACCACATTCATGGATTGCCTTCAGACCCTCAGCCAACGTGATGAACACTGTTATCCAGTACTGAACATCGTCTGGCATATCATCACTGGCAAGTACCTCCTTCAGAACCTTACCAGGACAATAACTAATTACCATTTGTGTAAAGTCATACGTAGACGCCAATAGTTTGGGTACCCCTCCAGCTCCATCTAACTGTTGTAGAGCCGCTACTTCTTTGACAAGTGAAGGGGCGTCGGGCAGAGCACTCTTCAGAACAGACAATTGCCCACAGTAATGAACAAGCCAAGCCTCGCCATAAACTTCCTGCACCTAACTTTCGAATCTTATCAGTGTCACTTATCATGTCATCTGTAGAACGCAATTTTGGCATTTTTTTGTCTTTGTATTCCCCCTCCACACCAACCATATCAGTTAAAACACTCTTAGTTCCTCGCGACAAGGATACTGCAGGCACCATCGTTCAACAGGAACTCCATTTCCCCAATATCCAGTTCCAAATTCCAACTATCATCTCCACTGTTGTCGCTCCTCTGCCATCTCTGCTGTACGTACCGCTGGTGGTCATTTTATTTTGTTGTTTATTGTTGTATTAAATCTTACGAACAAATCACTTATATATCGGTAATAACTTCGATATATTCTTATGGCAGTGTTGAAAACGCGACTTGCCTTCTTACCTCAGATGATCAGAATAAGTATGGAGGGATAAGCCTTTACCGTTTCATCGTGTATCTTATCCACTTTGAGAATGTTTTGCTTAATACTTAGATATACGCCCTTTAAATTATTCCTTGCAATCGGAAAATTAATAGGGAAGAATAATAGATACCATGTAACCTATTAACATGATATTTTAGAAAAATAATTATAAATAAGTATAATTTTCAGTTTGAAATAATTACGTAGCCCACCAAAAATGGACGTTTTCTGTAATTAACTGTTAGAGAAAACTGAATTTTAACGGTAACAAATTTAAATTTAAATTAAAAAACTCCTTTCTCTTTCTTATTGTTTACTTTACGCCCATAAACCATTTCAAGATAGTTAATTATATGTTTTATTGGAATTTGACATACATTTGGGAAGGGGGGGGGGGGGGGGGTATTTTAGAACACGTGCGAAGGTCAACATTTTAGATCAATGCGCCATTTAAATCGTTTCTACCTGGATATTTTGGAGGAACCGGCCATTCGCCGTGACATTTTCATACCGAAAAATGTACAGTTTTATCTCGAGGGGATCTTGAGGATAATTGATTAAGACTGGTGGAGTCTAGGGACGAATCTCAAGAAATAATACATATATAAATACATTAACTAATAAATAAATCCTACCGCCTTAAGGGGAGACGGGTCGTTTTTATGGTCACCTTTCTCCCTCGTGTTGAGCCCCATTTGTCTTTGAGATTATAAGACGTTCGGTCCATTAGTTTGGTGATTTTAACACCTTTCGCCAAATTTCGTTGTCAATTTTAAGACCAGGCTTTCGTGCCATTTAGGTGTCGATTTTCTTCCCTGGCTGAGCGAGAGCGAACCTGAAAATTTAAGAAGAACCGGCCTTTGGCCGGCACATTGTTCTACCGAAAAATTTACAAATTTATCTAGGTGGTGTTTTCTCTAAGCTTGTTGGAGGTCTAGCGAGGAAACTATATAAGAAATATATGAATAAATAAAATAATAGACCAAAAAAAAACGGCCCGGATAGTTTACACCATATAGTCTGTTTGTTCCCACCTGAGGGTAAATTGCCATGTTATATTGTGATTATTTATTATGAATTAACCTCTTCTGTACCGGCGACTTCTTTTTCATTTTATTCTAGCTATATTTAGAAGATTTTGTGAAGTTTAAGAAGGATCTGTGGCAGTAGAAAGGGTTAAGTGAGATAGTTCAAAGCCTATCTATTGGGCATTATGAATTGACCAATGCGAGTTTCAGGCTATAAGGAAGTTGGAGTTGTATATATCGATATTTCGCAGAATAACGGGCTAAAATATGGTAGCATTACATATATCAATACATAAAACCAAATTGATCATGCTTTCTATCCATCAGGAACTTACATTATTATTGCATTTCTGTTTTATATCAATGTTTACAGATCCAACTTCCTTATAGCCTGAAACTCGCAAGTGGTCAATTAACCCCTTCGGTACCGGTGACGTCATTTTAATTTTATTCTAGCTATATTTAAATTATTTTGTGCAGTTTAAGAAGGATCTGTGGTAGTAAAAAAGGTTAAGGTATATTGTTCAAAGCCTGTCTATGTTGCTGGAGGCCCTTTTTAAACTGAATGCAATCGTCTAATAGTAGCCAGAATAGAGTTAAAAGTCCGTCAGCGGTACAAAAGGGGTTAATATTGTGGTGTAGTGGATTATGTTGTTAACTATAGGGAGGACTGCTGACCTTAAGGGGAGAGGGGGCGTTTGTCTGGACCCCCTTCTCCCTCATGTTTACCATAGTAGTTTATGGTGTTAACTATAGGGAGGACTGCTGACCTTAAGGGGAGAGGGGCGTTTGTCTGGACCCCCTTCTCCCTCATGTTTACCATAGTAGTTTATGGTGTTAACTATAGGGAGGACTGCTGCCCTTAAGGGGAGAGGGGCGGTTGTCTGGACCCCCTTCTCCCTCATGTTTACCATAGTAGTTTATGGTGTTAACTATAGGGAGGTGGCGGGTGCCCAACCCCGAAAAGGGTTGAAATAGGGGAGCTATCCCCCGCCAAAGGCGGCTTTCTAGGGCCTTTCCTAGCTGATGCTGAGAGGATTGGGTTCTAGTCATGTGGTGATGGGCTGGTCTATCTGAGTGAGAACTGAGCAATCTCTGCCATACCCATAGCTTACTCTGACTGTTCCTTTTACTTATATATTTTCTAGATCTCAAGTGACGGCGTCTCTAACGTGGATTGACCTCCCAATCTACCAAGATTGGAAGCCAAAGCGTCACATTTTTCCCTTGCCCCTCAACTTTCTCGTCATAATTGCTGAGGGGCACAGGGCCCTGGGTGGGGCTTTGGTTTCCCGGGCATTTCCGCACCCTCCTCAAGCTCCCCGCCATGGAGTGGCTTCGGTCACCCAGGCTTTATTGTGGTCGGCGGGGAGGGTTCTGAGGGGGCGCTCGGTTATGGCCTTGGCCTTGCTCGGGGCCTTGGGGCTGTTCGGCCAGGCAGCTTGGGGAACAACAACAACAACAACAACTATAGGGAGGACTGCTGACCTTAAGGGGAGAGGGGGCGTTTGTCTGGACCCCCTTCTCCCTCATGTTTACCATAGTAGTTTATGGTGTTAACTATAGGGAGGACTGCTGACCTTAAGGGGAGAGGGGGCGTTTGTCTGGACCCCCTTCTCCCTCATGTTTACCATAGTAGTTTATGGTGTTAACTATAGGGAGGACTGCTGACCTTAAGGGGAGAGGGGGCGTTTGTCTGGACCCCCTTCTCCCTCATGTTTACCATAGTAGTTTATGGTGTTAACTATAGGGAGGACTGCTGACCTTAAGGGGAGAGGGGGCGTTTGTCTGGACCCCCTTCTCCCTCATGTTTACCATAGTAGTTTTGAGATTTTAAGACGTTCGTTCCATTAGTTTGGCGGTTGTGAGACCTTTCACCCCATTTCAATATTAAGCCTATGACATAATTATACAATAAACGAACATTTCGCCCACATTACACACACGCCATAAACGGTGGCCATGTATGCAGCCACCAAATCCTGCAAATCCTGTCCTCTGCGCATGCGTGAGAATCTTAGGCCCCTTGGCACGATATTTTTTCCTTTATAGCCTACCGGGCATTACACCGGTGTAATGCCCCCGAAAATGTCCCGCACCCACAATAATACTAACCGGAGTTGACGTCAGGTATAGCGTAAAATAGTCGTAGATGGTAAGTCCAATAAACTCATCTCGAGAGACTATCACCTGGTTCTTAAAGATAGTCGTAGATGGTAAGTCCAATAACTAATCTCGAGAGACTATCACCTGGTTCTTAAAAATCGGACTAAGGTTGCTATACTTTTGTACGTCCGTGGTAGTACAGTGGGTTAGCGCGCGGGCCTGGTGGTGATGGTGGTGCGTCACTAACCAGGGTTCGAACCCCACCCAAGGCATCTCAAAACCTGTGGGTTTTTAGGGGGGTTAAATTCCCTTCAGAGGTTCGTACCCCGCGCCAGGTACCAGGAAAGGTTGATCCTAAAGGTAGCCTGGGGATTATTCCCCTTCCTATTTAACCCTGGTAAAACCTAGCATTTCATTGGTGGCAGCGGTGGGATTTGGTGGAGGTTGAAAGTTTAGCTGGCTCATGATCGTGGGGGACAGACTGGTGAGCAGGTGTTCGGTACGCATGAGGGGGGGGGGAAATCACTTTGGTGGGAGTCACGCGTGAGGGGGGGATTAACGGCGCGTGTGGGAGGATCAGAGTGGTGGGGTGTGTCGGTGGCAGTGACGGTTTGTTTAGAGGTTATATGGGGTTGGTGGGTTTGTCTGTCATGAGGGGGTGAGTCAAGTGTGGGGTTTTGAAGTTTATTAGGGGTGTGAATTGTGGGGGGGTGGAAGGGAGCTACTGACGGAAAACTGTCACAAGGGAAATTTTGTTGGTGGGGGAATAGCTGAGCATTTCTGGGGGAAGGGGGGGAACATGGTTGGGTCCCTAGGTCGTCACGCGTGAGGGGAGGATTAACGGCGCGTGTGGGGGGCTCAGGGTGGCGAGAGGTGTGCGAGTTAAAAAACGGGATTTGGTGGGGGGGAGTGCGGGGGGTTGGTGGGGGAGGAGTTAGGTGTAGAACAGGGGTTATTGGTAGAGGACTGATGTATTGATTTGGGGTTGTTAACAGGACGAATTTGGGGAATTTTCTTGGTGTCAGTCTCGGTCTGGTTAAAGGTTATGTGGGACTGGGGAGGATTAGTGGGGGCAGAGTTAGGCATAGGACATGGGTTATTGAGGGAGGAGTGATGTACTGATTTGGGGTTGTTAACAGGACGAGTTTGGGGAATTTTCTTGGTGGCAGTCTCGGTCTGGTTAGAGGTTATCTGGGACTGGTGAGTTTGTTTGACATGAGAGGGCGAGTCAAGTGTGGGGTTTTGAAGTTTTCTAGGGGTGTGAATTGTGTGGGGTGGAAGGGAGCTACTGACTGAAAACTGTCACAAGGGGAATTTTGTTTGTGGAATAGCTGAACATTTCTGGGGGCATGGGGAAAACATGTTTTGGTAGGCCTACATAGGTAGGCATAGCTAGAATACGGGGCTTGTTTGGGGGGCTGCGGAGGGTTGGTGGGGGAAGAGTTAGGTTTAGAACAGGGGTTATTGGTAGAGGACTGATGTATTGATTTGGGGTTGTTAACAGGACGAATTTGGGGAATTTTCTTGGTGGCAGTCACGGTCTGGTTAGAGGTTATCTGGGACTGGTGAGTTTGTTTGACATGCATAGAACAAGGATGGGGTTTATTGGGTAACACAATTGATGGAAGATGATCGTTGGTGGATGGCTGGGCAGGGGAAAATTTAGGGATGGTCAGAGAGGATTGGGGCAAGGAAGAGTGCACTGGGGTTGGGCTTTCACCGGAAGTCATTTTGGAAGGGTGCACGGAGTCTTGGATAGGGGCTGAAGGGTTGGATAGGGGATTCATCGAACTGAGTAGGCATTCTTCTCTGATGGAGAGCATATGTTCTTCGAATAAGCCATACGGGTCGAGATGGGCGGTGATGTGGGGGGGAGGATGTTTAATAATGCGGTGAATAAGAGTTCATTTTGTTGATCGTAATCTTCATAGCTATACGTGGTCCTCACATATCTGTAGAGTTGGATGAGGGTCACATTTATATCCCCTTCATACTTGATCTCGTCGACTTTTATTATTTTGGGGGCGATGGGGGAACCCAAAAGTGGATCTAAGGTCCGGTTCACGAAGGACGAAACTGGTTCCAGGTAAGCTCTGGCGTACACTGTTTCACAGTTTGGCAAAGAAATTCTTTCCAGGTAAGCTGATCAACAATTTGGGAAACGGCTTCTCCAAACTGTATAATGTGCGCAACTGCAACGGCGATTTTTTTTCGCGGGTCATTTTGAAGTGCCACATCGTACACTGGCTTTATGTCTAAGTAAGTGGTGATATCATACGTGTTTACATCATACTTGGGAATGTGTGTGAGTGGCTGAAAATTTCGCGATGTTGCCATGCTTCTACTGTTCCAAACTTGCAGTGTAATGCAACCTTTTATCCGAATCGAGAACCACCGCTGCCGCCAAAGTTATGCTAGGTTTTACCAGGGTTAAATAGGAAGAGAATTATCCCCAGGCTACCTTTAGATCAACCTTTCTGGTACCTGGCGCGGGGTACGAACCTCTGAAGGGAATTTAACCCCCCTAAAAACCCACAGGTTTTGAGATGCCTTGGGTGGGGTTCGAACCCTGGTTAGTGACGCACCACCATCACCACCAGGCCCGCGCGCTAGCCCACTTTACTACCACGGACGTACAAAAGTATAGCAACCTTAGTCCGATTTTTAAGAACCAGGTGATAGTCTCTCGAGATGAGTTTATTGGACTTACCATCTACGACTATCTTTAAGAACCAGGTGATAGTCGTTTTCTAACTCGCTCACCTCTCACCACCCTGACCCTCCCACACGCGCCGTTAATCCTCCCCTCATGCGTGACGACCTAGGGACCCAACCATGTTCCCCCTCTTCCCCCAGAAATGCTCAGCTATTCCCCCACCAACAAAATCTCCCTTGTGACAGTTTTCCATCAGTAGCTCCCTTCCACCCCCCCACAATTCACAGCACTAATAAACTTCAAAACCCCACACTTGACTCACCCTCTCATGACAGACAAACCCACCAACCCCATATAACCTCTAAACAAACCGTCACTGCCACCGACACACCCCACCACTCTGATCCTCCCACACGCGCCGTTAATCCCCCCCTCACGCGTGACCCCCACCAAAGTGATTTCCCCCCCTCATGCGTACCGAACACATGCTCACCAGTCGGCCCCGCACCATCATGAGCCCAGCTAAACTTTCAACCTCCACCAAATCCCACCGCTGCCACCAATGAAATGCTAGGTTTTACCAGGGTTAAATAGGAAGGGGAATTATCCCCAGGCTACCTTTAGGATCAACCTCTCCTGGTACCTGGCGTGGGGTACGAACCTCTGAAGGGAATTTACACCCCCTAAAAACCCACAGGTTTTGAGATGCCTTGGGTGGGGTTCGAACCCTGGTTAGTGACGCACCACCATCACCACCAGGCCCGCGCGCTAACCCACTGTACTACCACGGACGTACAAAAGTATAGCAACCTTAGTCCGATTTTTAAGAACCAGGTGATAGTCTCTCGAGATGAGTTATTGGACTTACCATCTACGACTATCTTTAAGAACCAGGTGATAGTCTCTCGAGATGAGTTTATTGGACTTACCATCTACGACTATTTTACGCTATACCTGACGTCAACATGGGTTAGTATTATTGTGGGTGCGGGACATTTTCGAGGGCATTACAAGAATTCAGTTCATATGTGAGCCTTTCAGAGCCCACCTTATTGTTGATGACCACTTGGTCATTGTTGCTTTAGAGTCAGTTAACGTCACTATTGCCGGGGACATCATAGTATGATCCAGACGACATCTGCCGTTACTGCACTCTTGTTACCTTGCTGAGATCTTGCTTGAGATCTAGTTGAGTGGGAGGTAAGCCTCCACTATTTTGGATACTCTATAATTGTATCCGAGGACTTATTGTTAACTTGAGTCCGGACCCATTGTTCGACTCTTGCCTTATAATTGCTAATCATATTATTATTTGTATGCTCTATTTACCATTGTTGCCATTTTGATGATCTCAGTGTTCCAGAATTAAATATATTGCTCCTCCATGAACCAGGTGTAAAGTGAATAAAACCCATGTTAACTTGTCGCCTGTGTAATTATTCTCCTGGCGTGTTGTCTCTTTATTAAAGTTAAAGGTATACTTCTCCAGTTAGAGAGTTAATCATTGCACTCAGAATATCTCGCGTTCCAATTTGGACCGGGCATTCTTACCTGGTATTCTTACCTGGTGGGCTTCCCAGACCCCAGAGCTAAGTGGTAGGTCAGGGTCCACGGAAGCCACACACTGCTGATGCGCCAGCCCAAAGATAATTCAAAATTTGTAGTAAAAACAGGGAGTATAGAAATCTATGGACTGGAAAGTGCATCATAAGCAGCTACGTTAACAAACAAGGTACAAGTATAAGTGGTTGAGGAGGCCAGAAGGTGTGACATCGAGAACAAAATCATGAATATTCATATAAAACTCCTGCAAGATAGTCGGAAAGGGCAGCCTTGAAAGATAATAGGTTAGTCAGGAATACCAATTCTGTGGGCAAAAGAGTCCCACAGAGACACATATCTAAGTTTAAAAAATCTTTTTCTTATTTCAAGCTGGCATCTCGAGTGGGCAATTTTATATGGGTGACCCCTGGTTGCAAAATATTGGAGACGATCAAAAACATCTTCAGGAGTAATTGAGCAGAGACCGTGAAATATTTGCCAGTACTTAACTATGTCATGCCTAAGAAGTCTACCCTTAATGGAAAATAGGTTTAATATCCTCAATCTTTCACCATAATCAAGATTCTCGAGACCCCCAATAGATTTAGTCCAGCGTCTCTGAACAGATTCCAGTAGTCTCAGGTCCCCCAATACCCAAGGTTCCACAGAGAGGAAGAATATTCTAATATGGGACGAATATGGGAAATAAATAGTGGCATCATAAAGGAGGCATCCCGGTTGACAGTTGACCTTAGGATACTATGGGCGAGTCCTCCAGCCTTGTGGAGAATATTAGAGATGTGTGTATGAAACTTAAGGGAGGAATCGATTAAAATTCCTAGATCGGATGCAGAGTCTCTAATAGGGATTAAGGAGTTGTCAAGATAGTGTCTGCCAGAATGACCCAGGTCATCCCAATCAATTTCTTTCCTACAAAATCTTAGGTGGACACATTTATCTGGGTTCATCGTTAGGCCCCAGGATTTAGAGACCTTAGCAAGCACGTCTATATCAGACTGGGAAGCAATCATACAATTAAGAAAATTTAAGAGGTTATTATAATAATAATGTATACACCACTATTGTCCAACACCATATGGCACCACAGACACTTTAGACTTGCGGGCGCCTCTGGCACCCAGGCCTGTGGAGGCAGCAAGTCCTTGAGTTCACACCAGACTCTCACATAACCAACCAGCGTCTCGGCGCTCCTGTACTCAACCCTAGCCAATAAAGGATTGAAGAGTACTGGTGTTATATCTCCATTCATCTTTATTATATGGCGCAGTGTATATCAGTATCTGAACCTACATGGAGAACCTGCACTACCTAGCTGAGGCTGCAGCTGCTGTGGAAGCCGGCTTGCCGCCATGCGGTCCCTACCCGGCTACATCTACCTCCCAAGCGGTCGAGCCTTCGTTGCCCGATGCCCTGTCTCCATACCCATCCATCATCTACTTGAATGAAAGGATCGACGCCCTCCAATCGAGTATCACCACCTTTCTACAGCATCACCAGGACCAGCAGCATCTACAACTACAACATCGCCCCGCGACAGCTCCACCACCGCCCCGCCAGGATCTACAACATCGCCCCGCGACAGCTCCACCACCGCCCCGCCAGGATCTCCAGCCCCACCAGCCTCTACAACATCAGCCCCAGGCCAGTAATGTTACCACCAGGCTGACCCATCCTTTGCCTCACGCCCCACCAGTGATACACTTATTCATCCCTCTACACAGACACCCACACCTCATACATCTCCCCATGTCTCAGTGCCCCACCATATGCCAGTTACCCATGTCTCAGTGCCCCACCATATGCCAGCTACCCATGTCTCAGTGCCCCACCATATGCCAGTTACCCCATGTCTCAGTGCCCCACCATATGCCAGTTATTCCCCACATGTCTTTATTACATATGAACATGACTAATCCCCTTACCCACCCTCTCAAGAGCGAATATCCCACACCCTCCCCAACTGACGGCCAGGCCCACACTGGTGTCGGTAGCGACGGTCGGTATTACGGCGGCCATTATGCCCCCCCTGGCTATCGTACGGCTGGCACCAACCCTCACGGCGCAGCCCCTTCTGCGCATGACGTCATCATACCACCACCACCTCAAGTCCCTTCCTACCCAGCCCAGCCACGCCCCACCCCGCCCCGCCGGGCTGCCCCTACACGGCCCCAGCCGCTTTACATATGCCGGGACACGCCCTACGCAAATTCTGGGCTGATTGGGAGGTCTACAAGCGGCTCATCCTTCTACCACCTCACGAGGCTACCATCGAGCTCTACCAGACGTGCGACCCTGCCCTTCAGAGCGCCATATTTGCTCACAATCAGGCGTTCTCCTCATTGCCAGAAATCGACCTAGCAACTCTCATCACACAACTCGTCCACCGACAACGGAACCGCGCAGCCGCTCGCCACCACTTCCGGTCTCTTCTCCAACAACCTACTGAACAGATCCGGGACTACGTCACACGTATTACGGAGGCCACTTTGGACTGTGGCTTTACCTGCCCCTGTTGCCACACTGATGTCTCTGACGAACACATACGGGACCAAGTGACTATCGGGATTAGTGATTCGTCCCTTCAGCAAGATGTTTTAACTAAAGACCGCACCCTACCTACCTTACAAGATGTTATCAACTACTGTGTGGGGTTCGAATCTGCGGCAATCGATCAGACGGCAATGCAACCGGGGGTACATGCTGTGAAATCACCATACCAGCGTCTCAAGAGTACTTACCCACGCCCCGCCCCTCTCCAGCCCCCCGCCCAACCCACTCAGCCCCCGTCGCCCGCCCCACCACCTCCCCACGTCGGCCTCACTTCATCTCCCATACGTTGCTCCGGGTGTGGCCTATCTTCACATTCACAAGCCCAACGATCTTCGAAGTGTCCTGCATGGGGCAAGACCTGCACGGCGTGTAATAAACCTAACCACTTTGCCAAGGTTTGTAAATCCACCTCTTACCAGTGCAGTGGGTGCGGCCTATCCACACACTCTCGAGCCGAACGCCCATCCAAATGCCCTGCTTGGGGTAAGATCTGCCCGTCGTGCAACAAACTCAACCATTACTCCACAGTTTGTCACTCCACGCCCTCACCTTCATCCGCGGCTGTTATCATTGGTACTATCAAACAGGCTGTTAACAAACCACCACCCGCACGGCTCCCCTCCTTGCCCATTACCATTTCTACTGCCATGTCGCCCCACTCTCACCCCACCAGCGTCACGGCCCACCCTGACACGGGCGCCCAAGTATCTGTGGCTGGTTTGCAATTACTACGGGCACTGGGCCTCCAACGCCACCACCTACAGCCTACTCACCAACGGATCACGGCCGTGGGGGGTCACACTCTCCAGGTCCTGGGTTATATGCCGACTACCATTACCGCCACCGACGTTGCCGGCACCCCCTACAATACTGATGATGATATTTTTATTATTCAGGCACAGTCACCGTTATATATTAGCATTTCAGCTTGTAGGGCACTACATATCATCCCTCCCGACTTCCCCACACCTACCCCCTGCATGGCCGCCCACACAGCCCAACCACCACCCACCTTGACCAGGACCCCTCCACCACACCGGCCCACTTCCCTCCCCTTCCCACCTAACGACCTGCACCTGTCTGACCTTCGTGACTGGTTCTTGTCACAGTTTGCATCTTCAGCATTTTAACACCACAAGCGGCCCACTCCCCACGATGTCTGGCCCTCCCATGCACATCCACATCAAGCCTGGCGCATCTCCACGTGCCGTGCACACCCCTGCCCCTATACCACATCATTGGAAGGCCCAGGTCAAAGCAGATCTCGACAGGGACGTCGCACTGGGCATTATTGAGCCTGTCCCCATCGGTACCCCTACTACCTGGTGTTCTAGGATGGTGGTGGTCGCCAAGAAAACTGGACAACCCCGCCGTACAGTTGACCTGCAGGCACTCAACCACGCCTGCCTTCGGGAGACACATCACACCCCGAGCCCATTCAACTTGGCCCAATCCATCCCTGCAGGCACTCGTAAGACGGTCCTAGACGCCTGGAATGGATACCATGCTGTTTTACTCGACGAATCCAGCAGGGAGGCTACGACTTTTATCACGGAATTTGGCCGTTACAGGTATATCAGGGCCCCTCAAGGTTACTTGGCAGCTGGCGACGCCTATACCCGACGCTTCGACGCAATCATACAGGCTGTCCCTCGTAAGGTGAAGTGTGTCGACGACTCCCTTTTGTGGGACTCTTCAGTCGAGGAGGCATTTTGGCACACTTTTGATTACCTGGCCCTCTGTGCAACCAATGGTGTCACTTTCAACCCTGACAAGTTTACCTTCACCGCCCCTTCAGTTGACTTCGCCGGACTCACCATCACAGACACTGGAATTAAGCCATGCACGTCCATGATTAAGGCCATCCGTGACTTTCCCACGCCCACAGACATCACGGGAGCCCGGTCGTGGTTTGGTCTCGTTGAACAGGTCGCCTGGGCCTTCAGCATCAAACCGGAAATGGCGCCCTTCCGGGAACTTGTGCAGTCCAAAACCCCCTTCCACTGGGATGAGGCACTCGACCGTACCTTTGCCACATCTAAGGACCACATCACCCACCTGGTTGAGGAAGGGGTCTGTTCCTTCGGTCGGCAGACCCACTTGCCTCGCCACAGACTGGAGCAAAACCGGCCTTGGCTTCCTCCTACTCCAACAACATTGTTCCTGCCCCACCGCATCTGCCCCCACCTGTTGCAAGGTCGGTTGGAAACTTATCTTCGCCGGCTCCCGTTTTACCACACCTGCGGAGTCCCACTACGCACCCGTCGAAGGCGAGGCTTTAGCAGTGGCTGACGCCCTTGACAGATGCAGAATGTTTGTCCTGGGCTGCCCTGACCTCGTCGTCGTCGTGGACCACAGACCTCTACTGCACATCCTTAACGACCGGTCCCTTGACAACATACCAAACCCTCGCCTGTTCAAGATTAAGGAACGTACCCTACGATACCAGTTCATCATTCAACATACGCCTGGCAAATGGCACCGCGGCCCTGACGCTGTCTCCCGCTACCCGACCAGGCCCTCCGCGGGCGCCCATGATGTGCATAGTGCGGCCGCCAGCGAGCTCGATATCCACTCAGTTGCCTTGGCCTCCCTCACCATGCTCGCCGCCATACCTGACCCAGTTGTATCATGGTCTGACCTTAAATCTGCCGGCCAACAAGACAGCGAGTATACCTCCCTTCTTCAGACCATCCCCGAGGGCTTCCCGGACTCCAGAGAGGCGACTGCCCCACAACTACGACAGTTCTGGGGTGTTAGAGACCGCCTCACTTCCGTCGACGGGGTAGCCCTCATGGATCAACGACCAGTCATCCCCCATCATCTTCGGTCCAGAGTTCTCGAGGCCCTTCACTCAGCTCATCAGGGTATGACTGGCATGAAGGCCCGTGCACGTGCGAGTGTTTACTGGCCAGGTATTGACAAGGCCCTACGCAACTGCCTGGATACCTGCCACTACTGCCGCGCCCACGCCCCGTCCCAGCCGAAAGAGCCACTCATGTCATCTGACCCACCCCAATGGCCATACGACCAGGTAGCCGCCGATTTTTTTCAGCACCAGGGCAAACACTACCTGGTCTACGTCGATCGCTTCTCCAGCAATGTCCACATCTTCTACCTGCCACCAGGTAAATGTGATGCTCACCACCTCATCTCGGCGTGCCGTACCCTCTTCACCCACTACGGAGCACCCCGGGTACTGGCGAGCGATGGTGGGCCCCAGTTTCACAGCCGGGGACTTCCAAGAATTCCTGGCACATTGGGGTGTGTCACAGCGGGTCAGCTCTGCGTTCTACCCTCAGTCTAATGGCCGCGCCGAGCTGGCTGTTAAAGCAGCCCGCCGCATCATCGCGGACTGTACATCCCCCACTGGCTCTCTAGACAACAACGCCGCAGCCCGCGCCCTCCTCCAATACAGGAACACACCCCTCTCGCCCTTTGACAAGTCACCAGCTCAACTTCTCTTCGGCAGGACCCTACGGGACCACGTCCCCTGCAATCCTGCACTTCTCCACCTCCACCCCCACTGGCTTCTCTCGGCCGAAGCTCGTGAGGCAGCCCTTTTTCACCGTAACGCTGCCCTAGCCACATACTATAATGCTTCAGCCTGGCCTTTATCACCACTCCACGTCGGTGACCGGGTCTCCGTCCAGAACCAGGGTGCAACAACCCGACACGGTGCAACAAGACTGGCACTGTAGTGGAGGTGCATCCACACCGCCAGTATACCATCCGGGTGGATGGGGCGGGGCGAGCCACACTCCGCAACCGCCGCTTCCTACGACAGCTTCGTCTACCGCCCTCCACTCAACCTACACCGCCCGACTCCACCATCGCCTCGTCGGACGCCAATAGGGAGGGGGGGGAGATATAATAATGTATACACCACTATTGTCCAACACCATATGGCACCACAGACACTTTAGACTTGCGGGCGCCTCTGGCACCCAGGCCTGTGGAGGCAGCAAGTCCTTGAGTTCACACCAGACTCTCACATAACCAACCAGCGTCTCGGCGCTCCTGTACTCAACCCTAGCCAATAAAGGATTGAAGAGTACTGGTGTTATCTCCATTCATCTTTATTATAGTTATCATATTTGATTTTTACATACAGTTTCAAATCATCAGCATATATTTTGGTAGACGAATTAATTACGAGTAATATAATTGATAAATATGAGGAAAAGCAGGGGACCAAGGACAGAGCCTTGAGGGACTCCGCTAAGCACATCCCTGAAAGAACTAAAATGATTATTTACTTTGACATGCATAATACGGTTATGGAGAAAGTCCCTAATCCAGTCCAGTACCCTACCCCTAATTCCCAAGCTATAAAGTTTGGTGATCAGAATGTCATGATTAACCACGTCAAAGGCCTTGGAATAGTCAAACAGGATCAAGTCAACATTATATAATAAATAATAATAATAATAATAATAATAATTCTTTATTCCAGACACATAAGATAGATACAGTATAAATACAGTACGACCTAATGGTCCATATCACATACACTTCTCGTCAGAGCACAGATAATAATTATACACAAAGATATATTAATAAAGACACAATAAAATAAAAAATACAGTAGGCCTATTTACAGAATAGAGCACATATCACATTTTGTCACAATATAACACAGATAGGCTAACTAAGGCTATTGCTCAATGTTGGTTAACACCTATTGCACAGATCATTGCTCATAGTTCAATTAGACCTATATATTACATTACAGTACATACTATGTGTGCAGCAGCTTCTGCCAGTGAGATATAATACGGGATTCATAGATATGATCACTAGACCAAAGAGCTACAATCAGTGTGTTACTGGAGGATTGCAGTCGCTGCAAAAAGCTGTACACCAGTCTCCTGATGACAGCCCGACAGCACTGCACATCCAACAGTGTGCACACCATAACTAGTGCTTTCATATTTAGAGAGACCAATGAACATCTTGAGTATATTATGATAGGATGTACACAGACCATTTATGGTTGGCTCTCTTATACTTCCACCACAAATGGGCCGTGTACATAGAGGAACAATATGTCCGGAACAAAGTGACTTTAGTTTCCCAATTACACATGTGGAATTTTCTCAAGATGGTGTTACCACGTAAATATAGCTGTCTGCGCTGACGGCCGATATCTGCATCATCTGAGCAATCGTTTGAGATAATGTGTCCCAGGTATTTTATTTTGTTTACTTCTTGAATAATTTGATTATTGAGTGAGAAATTTGGCAGTTTACTTTTATACAGGTATTTTGATCTAAATATAAGAACAGCACTTTTCAGTGGGTTGAATTTAACACAATGTTTACTACCAAAAGATTCACATATATCAAGAAGTTTGCTCAGACCCGCAGAAGACGGTGCAATAATGACCAGATCATCAGCATACATGAGATGGTTGATGATTTTATTCCCACCATAACATCCAATCTGCTCTTTATTCAATTTATCACTTAATTCATCCATATATACATTGAATAAGTAAGGTGAGAGAATACTACCCTGTCTCACTCCATTGGTTACTGTAAAGGAATCCGAAATAATGTTACCCCATCTTACATTAAATGTTTGATTGGCGTACCAGTACTTCAAGATTCTCAGTATATAGGATGGCACTCCCCTTGTTGCTAATTTATCAAACAGGATATTGTGGCAGACTCTGTCAAATGCCTTACTAGCATCAAGAAAGCATGCAAAAATAGAGCTGTTCATTTTGATGTACCCATCCACTAGCTCCTTCAGAGTGTAGATGCACTGGTCCGTACCATGATTCTTTTTAAAACCAAATTGATTACTATTAGTTGAGATATACACTGAGATTCTGTCTAAAATGATTAACTCTAGTATCTTACTTACAATACTGGCAAGGGCAATAGGTCTATAGTTGTCTTTTGATGTAATTTTGCCAGCCTTGTCTTTAATTACTGGTATCAAGGTAACGGACATCATAGATTCTGGTAGGAAACCATGGATTAGAAAGCTGGTAAAGCAACTGCTGAGTTTCTCCAAGAGGAGAGTGGAGGAGTACTTCAAATGTTCAGCATATATACCATCAAAACCACAGGATTTGTTAGCATCTAGCCTACTTATTGCAGCCTTGATTTTTTCACTTGTAACTTTAATTGTGTCATATTTTTCTTCTTTGTTACACTCTGTTGTAGCAGCAATGGTATTTCCTTGGTGCCCAACAGAGTTAAACAAAGTTTGGTAATGTGTTTTCCAAAGATTGGCTATGTTATTAGTACCAGAGATCCCATCTACACTAACGGGTAGAGGTGTGCAGCTATTATGCATTTTTTTAATATCCTTCCAGAAGGCCAATGTGTCTTTGCTAGCAAAGTTTTTGGCCAATGCTTCTCTTCTTAATACATTTTCATTGTTTTTTATATATCTGATTGCATACTTGCATCTAGCCTTTAGTCTGGTGAACATGTCAAAAATGGGTCCCTGTCTCGGTTTGTTATGATCCAGCCATACACTACGAGCATCTCGGGATGCCTGGTATAGTTCTGAAACATGGTCATTCCACCCAGGTTTGTTAAAAGAGTAATTTTTGTTATGCTTGTGAAATACTATGTCACTAGCCTTAGTAAGACAAGATATAATATTATTGTACAGCTTGCTGACTTCTTCTCGATGACTAGCATTAACACAATTGGGGTCTTCACAGGTAATGGCATCCTCACTGCCAGGATCAAGCTCAGAAAGGAGAGTGTGTGTTAAAGTGCAAAATTGCTCACACTCCTCCTCGTCAAGCCCGCCCCATGGCAGTTTTGGATTTACACTATTGTTTGACTGGGTTAATTCTGGCGCTCTTTCCAAACTAGCTGTTAAGGTCAATGGGATATGATCTTCATCTGTATATGTATACTGAATTTCCATATTTGTTATCATATCATGGAAATCAGCACTAGCTACGGTATGATCTAGCCAAGACGTTGAGCCCCATGCTGCACTGACACATGTGTAACTACTATGAGGGAGCATGAGCTGAGAAGAGATAATTAGATCATGCTCACCACAGAAGTTAGTCATATGACTAGCAAACAGAGAGTTACTCATGTCCTTCAGATTAGCATTCCAGTCCCCTATTACAGAGTAGCAGGTGTTATTTAGTTCTTGTAAAAGAGCACTTAGCTCTCCAAGGCATTCCAGGTATTGTTCTTCATTTTCATTACATTGGTAGGGCAAGTACACACTAAGAATAACTACTTTCCGTTGGATATCTTCTATTTCTATACCTGTACACCATGGTAAATTTGTTACAAGTGGTTTAACCCGGCTGTCTAAAGAGTCCTTCCACAAAATAGCTACTCCTCCCGGTGGGTGACCTGCTACTAGACCATCCATAGCATCGGTTGTCGAGACCCCAAACCCATGAAAATTATCACAGATAGTACTGAGGTTACCCAAATCCTGTTTAAAATACCAAGTCTCCTGCAGGCACACAATATCACTGGTATTAAATACGTCTACTACATCAGGGCGTAGGAGAAGCCCTCTGTTGGTTTTAGGGAGCCCCCTACAGTTATAAGTAGCAATACGCAAATTGTTGGGAGATGAAGTAGACTTTATATCCATGATTAAGAGTTGTTGGGAGGGCCCTGGTCCATCCATTTGGTGATGTCCTTGTAAGTAAGGAGGAGTTGGTCCTCGGATGATCTGCCTGGTCTGAATCCAAATTGGTCCTAATTGAGAAGATTGTTAGAGTCAAGATATTCATAGATAAATTTAGTTATAATACGTTCCAAGGACTTTGAACAGATGGAAGTTAGAGAGAATGGTATACATTAGTGGATTGTAGCGAGAACCCTTTTTAAAAATAACACAAACCAAACTGAAATGATTACTGATTACGGATTACTGATATTTACTATAGGATGTAAGGTATCTTAAAATAACCCCTAGAAATACTTTCTCTAAAGTACCCACATGGACCCCAATGGAAATACGCCTAACGGCCTTATTGGGCTATCCTTAGTTGGAATTATGCAAGGCTGGTACATGTCATATTTGTAACATACCGGTACTATGTGGTACCAACTCTGTAAATTGCTAACTGAATAAATATTATATTATTATTATTATATTATAATGAGAGGGGAGTGTGTTCTACTCCATCTACTTGCGGTCCGGTGGGGTTATGGATCGCGGCGGGAATTCGGTGACGCTGCCTAACTTTTTTTTTTTTTTTTTTTTTTTTTTTCTATGTGATTGAGGGAGGCAAAAGGCATAACTGCCTATAGCGAGTGCCTCCCCCATAGTTGAAAGAGTGACAGGGCCAAAATCAAGGGACGTTCGAGCCAAAATGCCTGGACACACGGAGTTTGAAGCAATTTAAGTCATAGGAAGAGGGAAAGACTGATTCTGGGAGAGAGTTCCAGAGCTCAGCTGTTGAGTAGAAGAAAGTTTGAGAGTAACGTTTCACTCTTGGGTTGGAGAGTTGCACAGAGTAGGGGTGGGATTGAGTTGCAAGACGGGTACCACGTGCCCTACGTAAAGGAGGTGGTATGCACTGGGATAGCTCTGAGGAACACTGATTATTATAGTAGCGATAGAATAGCGACTCTCAGTGTGCCAAAATTCGCCCATTTTCTTCGTGATCCCGAACCTAACATTGAAAAAATATTGATACTGAAATAGGCTAAGAGCCTGTGACTGTCCCGGGGCGGCCGGGAGCCCCGCTAAACCTGCCATTCTATTTCTACATTACACTCATCAAACGATAGTTGCTCTGCTCTACACTGTACTCTACATTGGCTATGATCTTAGAACTATTATATATCACCTGTATTGAAGTCCAAATGCAGCTACTAATGTAAATATAGACGGATAAATCCAGAGCTCGAGTCATGAGAGCGATTTGTTTACACTGTGAAAACACAACTTGTTCGGTTCGGATGAGGTGACTGACTTTAGCACCAATATAACAAATATATATTACAATAAGGAAACAGCCATCGTTCATAGAACGAACTCCTGGATGGGAGAGTCCGCTAAAACAAACAAACAAACAAACAACCAATGTACCCCTACACTCCGATGTTATATTGCGCCGAAGGCTGAGTCAAGACGAACACAACTACCGTAATTTTATTGGCACTCGAATGCTCAATAATATGTAGATTAAAGGATAATAATAGGTATTTATCTAAAACTATGTATATATTAACTAAACTACTCCATGTGTTTAATATATTGACTAAATTTCACTGAAATGAATAATGTAAAATATTAATTTAAGTTTGAATGTTAATTTTCTGATCAGAGTTCCTCTTAATTAAACTCCTTCAAAATACAGATATTGTTTCGTATGTGCTAATTTTATGGGGTCTCTAATTTCTTAAAAATAGTGAATGAATATAAATTTTATGTGTTTGACAAAGAGCGCAAGACCTTGAGGCATAAGGTAAGCTATAAATTAGTACGATTTTATGATGAATTATTGGTTTTCAGGGGTATATATGTGGTTGGATTAATGGAAACCAACGAACGAATATCAGCACTGTTTTCCATTGTGGCTGTTTCCGAGAATAATCCAATGATGACGTCAAATTAGCTTGCCGCCAATCAACTGTGGAACACTTGGAAATGTGTTAGCTGTTATTTACCGATATATTTGTGGAAAATAGAGTGAATTAAGGGGCTGGAATATAACATTGACTTCATGTGAAGTGCGAGTGCCCTACACATTCTAAAATTGTGCATATTAATCTTGGGGAACTCATTATATATAAGGTATAAGTTCAAGGTGATACTTTGGATAAACCTGACTTCTAGCAAGCACCAAACAGCGATTTTGTAAGTAGCCAAGCATATTATTTTGTCAGATAAGCCTAGGCCTACTTGTATTAGCCTAGGCCTATGATGATAATGATGATTTGAAGCAGAAATGAGTAGCCTAGGCTGAGGCTAGGCATATTAGGCTTAGGATAACCCATTATCCAACAATCTTAGGACTGCCCCCACTAGTGGGGCTATGTATAATGTATTGATAGGCTAATGAAGATCAAGGAAGATTTGAGGTTAAAGACAGTAAAAATAAGGTTAGCTAGGCAGCTGGGAATCTGGTTCTGGTAGGCTAAGACTCAGAGCCCACTCTTAACCCGGGAATGGCGAAGGTCCTCAATTATGGTAATTATTTAGAAGATGACCTTTTTTTCTAGTTATTAAAAACTTACTCTATGATGTATTATATGATATATAGAAGCAATAGAAAACTGTTAAAATGACCTGGGAAGTGTATATTAAACTTAGCCTAGACCAACATTCCTGTTTTGTTTTTTGTTTTTTTTGTAGCTAAGGCTAGGCTAGGCTAACCTAGCCTAGGCTACTCTTGAGTTTTGGAACACAGTAGGCCTAAGCCTAGGCCTATTTTAGATGTCTAACTTTTAAAATAATAATATAAAAATACGTAGGCTAGGCCTAGGCTAGGATTTTTTTTTTATCATTATACAGAAAGTTGTATCACTCAAAAAACAGCGTCATTCGACACCCTGGCTAGGCTATAGCCTATGACAATAACAGTTTGCCGTCATGCCGTGGGATTAGGCCTATAGGGGTAGACCTGTCACTGAAGAATACTTTCGCAGTCTTAACCGTTTGTTTTCTGTTTTCAGGTATAGGCTATAGGCAGAATAGGCTACAGTAGTATCTTATCTACTGGTATCTTATTTTATTGTAGTTTATATTATGAGTGGAAGATTTGCAATAACTTACCCTAACCAAAGTCCAAACTTAGTGTCCAAAGTGGGATCTGCACCCTGCCTCTATGTTCTCATTTTGTATACCGGTAACTTTTTAGCCAGATTACCGGTACAATTTAATAAGTGTACAGCCAGCAGCTAGGCCTACCGCCTACAGTGCATTTATAGATTTCCCGGAATCCCGGCCATGACTTGGGTATCACTAAAGAATCTTTCCGCAGCCTTATGTACAATTGTTTGTTTTTATTTCTTCAAGGAATATAGTACAGTAGTTTATTGTTCAATTGTTTATCATGTTATGAGTAGATAATTTGCATTACCTTACCCTAACCTAACTTTACTTAGTCTTAGTGTCCAAAGTGGGGGCTGCCACTATCCCCACAGTCCACACACCCGCTAACTAACATATATTATTGGTATGTCTTGTCATTACTATAACCTGACTTCATGGGGGTAACGGAGACTTGATTGAATATTTTCGGAATTAGCCTCGCAGAATCTTGAGTCTTTTAAAGTTGTGAAAATTAAAGTAAGTTTCTACGTTCCTACTGATTGTACTTAACCCGAGATGGCAATAGCCTACCCAGGTATTTTTTACTCGGCCCAGGGAAAATAATAGACAAACAAATGTTCTAATCAAAGTTTATTCTTGAAACTTTGTAACCGGTATGTATTTTAACCAGTACTCTATAGTAACTCATGTATCATATGAAAGGATATAAATTAAGTATGTAATAGTTCTTGGAATGCAACAACAAATATACATGAAATCTTTATTGGACAAAAGTTACAAAACTAAAACAGGGACTGCTAAGAATAATTTAAAAACCTGTTTTCAATGCCTATATTAGTGGACCTGAAGTGCATCTCTTTGAGACTGAAGTACAGGCAGCCAGCTCCCCTAGTATCCTGATTAAACACCAGTAAACATACATAACATCCCTTTTACTTACAATATTATTCATTCCTTTTAATAAATTTTGAGCATGTATTGTGCATATATTTACCTTCACATCTCAAAATTTCTCCGGCGGCCGGGGGGCTACGCCCCCCGGACCCCCTGTTATGGAGCGGGCCTGCGCCCCCCGCACCCCCCGCAGACGCCGCGCAAAGTTGATCCTTGTAAGCTTAGAAAAATGATCCAGAACTGGATAATTTCTGTTTTGGCACCCTGACATATAGCGAGAGAGATGCAACATTGCGGCGGAGAGAGAGAGATTGCAGAGAGTTGGTGAGTGGACGGGAGTTAATGATACGAAAGGCCTTCCTTTCAACTTTGTCTAGGAGAGCGGTGTGAGAGGAACCTCCCCACACATGTGAACAATACTCAATACAAGGGCGCACTATGCCCCTGTACAGAGCAAGAAGCTGCGCAGGGGAAAAGAACCCCCTAAGGCGGTTGAGCACACCCAGCTTCTGGGAGGCTGCCTTAGCAAGACTGGTAATATGGTCCTTCCAAATGAGAGCAGAAAAAAGACAGAGAATGAAGAAGATGAAGGGTTGATTTTGTATTGTTGAAGAATAAGGATAGTCCGCTGGGAGATCCTGACGGGTAGATAGATGGAGAAATTGGGTTTTGGAAGCATTAAAGTTAACAAGGTTTTCTCTGCCCCAATTGGAAATAGTATTTAGATCAGAATTTAAGAGTTCTATGGCTTCATTACGTTTGTCGTTGAGGGATTGCTGGCTGGGGCGTTCTGAAAAACTAATGGAGTAGTGTAAGGTTGAGTCGTCTGCGTATGAATGGATGGGAATTAAGGTACAGTTAAGGAGATATATAAAAATTAGAAGAGAATAGGAGATAGGACAGAGCCCTGAGGAACACCGGAGTTTATAGGGTGAGGAAGTGAACAATGGCCGTCCACAACCGCGGCTATGGAACCGGAAAGGAAAATTAGAGACAAAGGCACAGAGGAGGGGATAGAAACCGAAGGAGGGTAGTTTAGAAATTAAAGATTTATGCCAGACTCTATCGAAGGCTTTCGATATGTCTAGTGCAATAGAAAACTTGTTACATCAATTCGGAAGCAGGTGTGTATTTTACAGCAGTTGTTGAGATTTTGGGTTGGTTTCGTATCAGAGGTTATGTAGCATTCAAGGAGACTACTGCAGGACTCTTCTTCTTACCTCTGGCCGGGTATAGGCTATCCTAGTGTTTACTACCCTATACCCCTTTGAAAGGACATTAGCCTAACCTAACCATATAGTATTATAGGTGGGGGCTGCCGCCCACACCCCCGCTTTGACTTAGATTTTTGGTGTATTTGTCTGTGAAGTGGGTATTTTTCAATTTGTTGATAGCCTAACGATAATCCTCCATGCGGACTATATGGAGAAAAATATGGAGAATCTATTGGTGCCTATTTTCCCTAATAAATTATTCTCATAACGTCGCACTAGTGCAGGGTGTCAATACATAAAATATGAATTGTGTTATCATTAGCCTATGGTTTATTATTTTGTTATCATTATAGCGCGGCGAAGGCGCGACCTCTAGGGGGGTCCGGGGGCATGCCCCCCAGATTTTTGTTTGAGAATTTAGGTGTCTAAAACAGTATTTCCTGCATTAAAAAAACAATCAAGATGGAAAATATGGAGACCAAAATTGTGTCAATTTAGCCTAGCCTACCTTGTTTTTTTGGGGGGGAGAGTTTCTGTTATCATTATACAAAAAGTTCATTGCGTTATCACTCAAAAAAACAGCGTCGTTTGACACCCTGCACTAGTGTCCTTGGTAAACCTGACTTTTTGGACCGACAGCGATTTCAGTAATTTTTATTTTGTTTTTGTAATTTTTCCTTCAGATATAGTGTTGTTTTATACTGAAGAGGAGCGGAAATTAGTATTTGCCGATTATCCAACAATCTAAAAACACAACCCTATTAGACAATTTTTTGTTTTTTTAATGGTCTAGGCTATTAGCCTAACCTAACAACCTTACCTAACCTATCCTAGTATATGGGTGGGGGCTGCCGCCCCCACACCCCCGCTGGTTGGGTTACTTTTTTTTTTTTTTTTTTGTGCCATTAGCCTAACTTAACCTAACCTAACCTAGTATATGGGTGGGGGCTACCGCCCCCCCACCCCCCCTGGTTGGGGACTGGCTGGAATACTTAGTGTATAGGCCTATACATGTATTTTAGCGTTTTTTTTGTTCTTCCTTATAATACATTTCCGCTCTTAATGCCATATATAGCAATGATGTATATGCTCTACCGGACCTATTAGGCCTAAACAGATCGATGGGCTAACTGTCGGTCCAAAACATCAGTATAACCGTGTCCTTGAATATTATCAGAGGTTATAGCAAGGTAGGGAATGAAGCATTGACATTGAGTGGTGGTATGTTTTGTTGACAGGAGTCTGGTTGTGGGTGGAGGGAAGAATTTGCAGCAGTGTCCAGTGTGCTAGCCTAGCTGCCAGGGCATCACCAGAGCTGGATGGCACCTAGCTGGTTGTGGAGGTTGACCTGAACTGTGGAGAGGTGTAGAAGAACCAAGGTCCAAGGAGCAGTCAACGGGTATAGCAAGTGACAACCGGCTGGAAGAGGTTGTATTCATAAGAACATAAGAACATAAGAAAATGAGAGTCTGCAGAAAGCCAATTGGCCTACACAAGGCAGATCCCTGTCACACCCAACCCTAATTATAAGCCCAGCTTAAAAACACCATTAGGACTGACCTCACCGAACCGGTCAGAGCTCAGAAAAACGGGGGTCCGAAGAGCCCCACACCTGACAGATCCCCCTCACACCCAACCCATCTCGTCCATATGCCTATCTAATTTTATCTTAAAGCTCCCTATCGTTTTTGTATCCCACTATAGCACTTGGCAGCCTATTCCACCTATCCACAACTCTGTTACCAAACCAATATTTGCCTTTATCTTTCTTGAAACGAAATTATCTAATTTGAAACCATTTGTACGAGTTCTTTTCGCTATCACTGAGCTTTAGTATATTGTTCATGTCCCCTTTATTAATCCCACTAACCCACTTGAATACCTCTATCATGTCCCCTCTAACTCTGCGTCTCTCTAACGAATGTACCGTAAGCCTAATTTCTTCAACCTTTCTTCATACGGAAGATTTCTAATATTATTGATAATTTTTGTCATGCTACGTTGTACTCTCTCCAATGAATCTATGTCCATTCTGTAATAAGGACACCAACATTGAACAGCATAATCCATATGGGGTCTCACTAATGACAAGTAAAGTTTTAAGATAACATCAGCAGTTCTGTTACTCACACTCCTAGATATGAACCCGAGAATCCTGTTTGCCTTGTTACGAACGCTTATACACTGTTTTCTAGGCTTCAAATCATTGCTAACAAACACACCTAGATCTTTCTCACAATCTGAGTTTTCTAATTCCATATTAGCTAGTTTATATTTAACATTTGTATGCATCTTCCCTATCTTTAATACCTTACATTTGTCAATGTTAAACTTCATCTGCCAATTTACTGACCATTCGTGTAAGGTATCTAGATCCCTTTGGAGGCACTCTATATCTCTATCTAAGAACATAAGAACATAAGAAAATGGGAGTCTGCAGAAAGCCGATTGGCCTAAGCAAGGCAGATCCCTGTCCCACACAACCCCAATTACAAAGCCCAATTATAGGCTCAACACTCTAATACCCTGAGGATCATCTTACCAAACCGGTTAGAGATTAACGCAGGATTACGGGGGTCTGCAGAGCGCTGATTGGCCCAACCCGGCTGATCCCCCTTCACACCCAACCCTTCTCGTCCATATGCTTATCCAATTTTTCTTAAAGCTCCCTATCGTTCTTGATCCCACTATATCACTTGGTAGCCTATTCCACCCATCTACAACTCTGTTACCAAACCAATATTTGCCTATATCTTTTCTGAAACGAAATTTATCTAATTTGAAACCATTGGTACGAGTTCTTTCGCTATCACTGAGCTTTAGTACATTTGTCATGTCCCCTTTGTTAATCCCACTAACCCACTTGAACACCTCTATCATATCCCCTCTAACTCTGCGTCTCTCTAACGAATGTAAACCTAATTTCTTCATACGGAAAATTTCTAATATTATGGATCATTTTTGTCATTCTACGCTGAATTCTCTCCAATGAATCTATGTCCATTCTGTAATAAGGACACCAAAATTGGACAGCATAATCCATATGGGGTCTCACTAATGACAAGTAAAGTTTTAAGATACATCAGCAGTTCTGTTACTCACACTCCTAGAGATGAACCCGAGAATCCTGTTTGCCTTATTACGAACGCTTATACACTGTTTTCTAGGCTTCAAATCATTGCTAACAAACACACCTAGATCTTTCTCGCAGTCTGAATTTTCTAATTCTAAATTAGCTAGTTTATATTTAACATTTGTTTGCATCTTCCCTATCTTTAATACCTTGCATTTGTCATGTTAAACTTCATCTGCCAATTTACTGACCATTCATGTAAGGTATCTAGATCCCTTTGGAGGCACTCTATATCGCTATCTGAATCAATTGATCTCCCCATTTTAGTATCGTCTGCGAATTTACTTATCCTACTAGTTATACCTAAATCTAGGTCATTTATGTATATAAGAAACAACAGGGGACCTAATACCGATCCTGGGGGACACCACTTTTGACTGCTCCCCACTCTGACTTGGTACCATTTATGCTCACTCTCTGTTTCCTACCAATTAGCCATGACCTAATCCATCCCAACAACGACCCTCCTATTCCATGTGCCTCAACCTTTCTCATCAATCTCTCATGAGGGACTCTGTCGAAAGCTTTACTGAAATCTAAATATATAATATCATATGACTTGTCACTATCTACTGCTTCATATACCTCTGAGAAAAAGCTAAGCAAATTAGTAAGGCAAGAACGTCCCTGAGTGAATCCATGCTGAGAAGAATTTATTAAGTTAAATTTTACTAAGTGGCTTCTAATTTTCCTAGCAATAATGGACTCTAGCAACTTTCCTATGATTGATGTGAGACTAATGGGACGGTAATTGGATGCTATCGATTTATCACCTTTTTTGAAGATCGGAACTACATTTGCAAGCTTCCAAGCTTCTGGAACTAAACCTGTTTCTAATGACTTGTTAAATATAAATGCTAATGGACTACTTAACTCATCTCTGCATTCTTTTAATACTCTAGCATATACCTCGTCAGGACCAGGTGATTTTTGAGGTTTCAGTCTGTCAATTTCCTTAAGCACATCATTTCTACTTATACTAACTGTACTTAACATATTTTCTATCTATCTATCTATCTATCTATCTATTGCCTGACGCCGTGATCCCCGAAGGGGTGGCCACGAACGAACCGCCCCCATGCACCTCTGTCCCCAGTCAGTCGACGCCCCTCCCCCCAACCAGCACCACCTTCGTTCATGTACTTCCTCACTCCATCCTTCCACCTCATATTCGGTCTACCTCTCCCCCTCTGTCCCTCCACCTCGCTCTCATACACCCTCTTAGTCATTCTCTCGCTTTCCATACGTTCCATATGGCCGAACCATCTCAAGTTGTTCCTTTTCACACTTTCCAGCACATCTACCTCCACACCACACCTCCTTCTTACTTCTTCATTAGTCTGTCTATCCCTCCATGTAACTCCGCACGCACTCCTTAAGTATTCATTTCCACTGCTCTCATCTTGGTCTGAGTCTCTCAACCAACGTCCATGCTTCGCTTCCGTAAGTCAGTGTCGGGATTACCACACTGTCATGCAAGGACTTCTTCACTTCCATACTGACCACCCTATTTTTGTTACTGCTTTTTAGCGTTCCTACAACCCTCTTCCCCTGTTGTACCCTCTCCCGCACCTCTTCATCCATAGTCCCATCTTTACTCAACACACTGCCCAGATACTTAAAAGAGTTGACGATCTCCATAGCCTGACCGTTCAGCTTCACCTCACACTCTGTGACTTCACCCCTTTCGAAGACCATAACCTTGCTCTTCCCCGTATTTACCTTCAAATTCCGTTTTTCGCACACTGTTCCAAACTCATTTACCAGACCCTGCAACTCCCATTCATTATCACTCATCAGAACTGTATCATCCGCAAACAGCAGTATAGGTAGCTTCCACTCAATTCCCTCCCTTTTCAGCGATACACCAACATCCACTGCTCTTGATAGTATTTCTTTCATAACTCCATCCATATATACAGTAAACAACCACGGGGACATCACACACCCCTGTTTCAAACCAACATTCAGGTCAAAGAACTCGCTCTGCTCACTCTCCACACGTACTGCCGCCTTTGCACCCTCATACATGCTCTTCACTGCTTTCAGCAACTTGCCCTCTACTCCGTATATTCTAAGTACTTTCCACAAACCTTCTCTATCCACTCTGTCATAGGCCTTCTCCAAGTCCATAAAGGCAACATACACCTTTTGTTTCTTCTCCAGATACTTCTCCACAACACAATTCAGGGTAAAAATCTGATCTACACATCCTCTTCCATTCCTAAAACCTCCCTGCTCGTCGCCTATCCATTTCTCCGTTCTCACTCTCACTCTCTCAATCACTACCCTACTGTATACCTTCCCTACTACGCTTAGAAGACATATTCCTCGGTGGTTACCACACACTCCTCTTTCCCCTTTGCCCTTATATAGGGGGACTATTATGCCAGTCTTCCAGTCATCGGGTGCACTCCCCTTCTCCCATGCTAGTTTGCACATTTTCCATACCCATTCTATCACTATCTCACCACCATACCTCAACATTTCCCCACACACTCCATCTGTTCCTGGTGCTTTCCCCAACTTCACTCTTTTCATGGCTTCCCACACTTCTGACCTCCTGATCCCCACCTCCTCCTCCACTACTTCTCTTCTTCTCCCTCCCATACCATATCCAGCTATGTTTGCTGGCTCTTCATTCCTTTCATTTAGCAACTCACTGAAGTACTCCCTCCATCTTTCGATCACTATATACCATATTGACTTCTGGAATCTGTGCCAAATTTTCATTAGTGAAAACGGAAAGAAACTGACTTCGGAAAATTAAAATCCCCCATAATGCACACATTGCTAAACCTTGATGCTATTTTAATTTCCTCCCATAACGATTTTCCGCCATTTCTACTCATATTAGGCGGTCTATATATAACTCCAATAACTATGGTCTCACTACCTTCGTTAACCTCTACCCAAACACTTTCATTATCATTATTTAGTCTAATACCTGATTTAATACAGCTTTTTAATGTACTCCTAACAAACACTGCTATACCCCCGCCCCTCCTACTTGTTCGGTCATATTTAAACAAACTATATCCTGGAATATCAAATTCTGCTAAAAAATGCCTAGATTCTGTATTAATCCACGTTTCAGTTAGCGCTATTATGTCTATATTTTCTGTGCTAACGAGTGCTCTAAGTTCGTTCATTTTGTTACATAAACTCCTACAATTTGTATAATATACCCTCAACCTATTACTTTTATTTGCAACTAATTTTCTATTGTGTTTAGCTAACTTATTATTTCCTGTTGAACTACTAGCTCTAGACGGAAATTCTACTCTATCAGTATTTTAATCTTTACTATCAGTTACATGTGTAGTGTTATCGATACTACTATTACACATCACTATATCCGCACTATCTTGACTGAATATTTCTATTTTACTCACTGGTTTGTCACATGAAGTACCTGCTCCATATGGAGACAGTATTTTACTGTATTTTACTGTTTACAGTATTTTACTATTTATTCGGGTGGGACTGGACAGAGGGGGGCAGTTGGGTGTGGTATTATAGGCCTAGGCCTACTGTGAGCTGTCAGGTTTTTATTCTTGCAACCTTCTTGGGACTCAGTGAGTGACTGGTGTTTGGGACAAAAATAGGTTTAATTCTAGGCCTAGTTTCGCTTTCACAGCATAGCCTAGGCCTACTCATAAATTTCTATGGCTACTTTAGAGTTGTCATATACCATACTTAATTCCTATATATGTCCAAAGCGGCGGAAATGCATTAGCCTATAAGGAATTATACCTACTGTAAAAAAAAAATATATTTTCTCCCCATATGCGGCACCACAGGCTAGCTATTACATAATACTAGGTTAGGTTAGGTTGTTAGGTTAGGCTAATGTCGTTAATGTAGTTTATTATCATTATATTACGTTTTTTACCCAGCAATTTCCCTGATCTTCATAGTTGGTCGGGAAGCTATGCCTTTACAACGGCGCCTCCCTTTTGTCGCTGTGTACGTGAAACTAGAATTTTACCCAAAAATATTTATCTACAGCGAATATGATAGCCTATGGTAACCCCGTATAGGCCCTAAATAATGACAGTAATGGTTTATGGTTATATGGTAAGTCCTTGGTTATAGGCTCTAGCCTACTGGTACAGTTTGAATGTCTGATAAGTCTGATTAAGAGGTGATCATTTTCCCTGTGTTATTATTTTTACTACTGCTATTTTTATTATCGTTACTAGGCCTACTTTTGTTTTTTTTCTTCTATGGTTTCCATTTGTTTTGCCTTTCATATGATTATTATGTTATAGGACCTAGGCCTACCCTCCCTGGTGTGGTGGTGGTAGCGGCTAAAGCAAAGTTTATTTACTGGTAATATTATATAACCCTGTGTCCCTGTATGATGATAATGTTATGTCACTGTTTATAGGCAATCCTGGTACGGTACTGATTTAGAGGTTATTTCTTCACATTGTTAATATATTCTTATTGGTCAATATTTACGAGTCACACCACAGCTGGGATCTCATTTCTATTGGTAGTTTTGGGTTCCTATCATTCTATGCTTCATTGCTAGGCCTATATACATTTTATCCACAGGATTTTTTTTTTTTTTTTTTTTAACCTAGGCCTAACCAAAAAACCTAACGTAATCTAACCTAAATGTATTTGGGGGCTATTAGGTTAGGTTAGGTTTTTTGGTTAGGTTAATGCTAAAAAAAAAAATAGCCTAAGCCAAGGAAAAACAAAAATTCCTGTGGATAAAAAGTATAGGCCTATAGCAATGAAGCATAGAACGATAGGAACCCAAAACTACCATTAGAAATGAGATCCCAGCTGTGGTGCAACTCGTAAATATTGACCTTCTTATTTTTCAACATTGTTTCCACCACTAGCCTATGATTGAATGATTCTACAATTATTTTTAGTATGATGCCAATGTACAGTCTGCCTACTGTAACTATTCTCATAAATTAGTATATAATAATTATTCTGTGAATTTATTGTTTTTATAACCTAAGCAGGAGTTTGTTGTCAATAAGGGGAGGGTGCGGTCAGGGGAGCTCTGCTATTTGGGGACCCATAATCTTTCCATCTTATTACACTACCTACTTTTTTAATTTTTTATCTTTGCCTACCCTGCCTTTCCCCTTGCTTGAATGCCACTCAAGACCCACAACAACTTCAGCACCTTGGCTGATGAGAGTGATGGCGAGGAAGTGGCGATCATCGAGGTAGTGAGAGGGGAGGGGGGGAGTCTACTGCTGTTGCTGCAACAACTGCTGCTATAACTCCTGCTACACGCCGACAACGGAAAAAAGCTAAGTTCATTGTCGGTGATTCAATGGTTAGGTACCTTGACGGGGCTACTAACATTCATGTTAGTAAAGTTGTCTGCCTACCTGGCGCCGGAGTTGGGAGGGTGGCAGAGAAGATGGATGGTGTCCTAGAAGTGGGTGGGGAGGACCCCATCATCTTTATCAACGTGGGGTCCAATGACATATGGAGATGCAGGACTGAGGAGTTGCTGACCAAAGTACCAGGAAATGCTGGAGAGGATCAAGGAGAAGGGTAGATTTCCTGTGGTACACAGTATCCTGCCAAGAAGAGGGGTACGGAAGGAATGGTCCTCCAGGGATATTGGTGTAAATAGCCGGCTGGAGAAGTATTGCAAGGCAAAGTCAATACCATTCCTAGATAACTGGACCCACTTCTATGGTAAGGATGAACTGTATGCCCAGGATGGAGTACATCTTTCTCGATTAGGAGTTGTTCCCCAAGCTGCCTGGCCGAACAGCCCCAAGTCCCCGAGCAAGGCCAAGGCCATAACCGAGCGCCCCCACAGAACCCTCCCTGCCGACCACAATAAAGCCTGGGTGACCGAAGCCACTCCATGGCGGGGAGCTGAGGAGGGTGCGGAAACGCCCGGGAAACCAAAGCCCCACCCAGGGCCCTGTGCCCCTCAGCAATTATGAAGAGAAAGTTGAGGGGCAAAGGAAAAAATGTGACGCTTTGGCTTCCAATCTTGGTAGATTGGGATGACTCCACGGAAGAGACGCCGTCACTTGAGATCTAGAAAATATATAAGTAAACGGAACAGTCAGAGTAAGCTATGGGTATGGCAGAGATCGCTCAGTTCTCACTCTGATAGACCAGCCCATCACCATGTTGAATTTAGTTGTATGTAGGCCTATTTATAAATGTATTACAACCGCATTTTAGCTGGTAATTCTGCTAAATATCAATGTAAAACAAAATATCCAACTTCCTTATAGCCTGAAACTCGCAAGTGGTCAATTCCATAATCTTTACCTAACCTTCCATTGAAAATAAGTACTGTGCAGGGTACTTCATTATCTATATACCGGTACTTCAATTATCCTTTTACCATAAGTACTTTTATCCAGGGTTACATCTTGGTTAAGGGGACATGGGCCGGTTGTTGTTGTTGTTCCCCAAGCTGCCTGGCCGAACAGCCCCAAGGCCCCAAGCAAGGCCAAGGCCATAACCGAGCGCCCCCACAGAACCCTCCCTGCCGACCACAATAAAGCCTGGGTGACAGAAGCCACTCCATGGCGGGGAGCTGAGGAGGGTGCGGAAACGCCCGGGAAACCAAAGCCCCACACAGGGCCCTGTGCCCCTCAGCAATTATGAAGAGAAAGTTGAGGGGCAAAGGAAAAATGTGACGCTTTGGCTTCCAATCTTGGTAGATTGGGAGGTCAATCCACGGAAGAGACGCCGTCACTTGAGATCTAGAAAACATTTAAGTAAAAGGAACAGTCAGAGTAAGCTATGGGTATGGCAGAGATCGCTCAGTTCTCACTGATAGACCAGCCCATCACCACATGACTAGAACCCAATCCTCTCAGCATCAGCTAGGAAAGTGGGGTACCTCAGGGATCTGTGTTGGGACCACTGCTGTTCGTTATATTTATAAATGACTTACCTGAAGTTATAACTAATGGAAGTGAGGTATACCTGTATGTGGATGACACTAAGCTGTATAGAAGAGTGAGGAGTAAGGAAGATATGGGTTTGCTTCAAGGAGATGTGGAGGGCATGAAGGGATGGTCTGAACATTGGTTAATGCCTTTTCATCCAAAAAAATGCAAGTACATGCGGATTGGGACGAGCAAGATAGACATGGTAGGATACAGTATGTATGAAGCGATGGAGGAAGTGAATACAGAAAAGGATATAGGAGTAGTGATAGAGTTAGTTAGTTATGTAGAGCAGATTAACCAGACCACTGAGCTCCATACGGAACTCTCATAGGTCTGGCCCGAAGGATTGGATCAGATTACTGAAAGGAGCTTAAGGCGACACAAAAAACGGACGATAGGGGGGAAGGAAAATGACGGAGAATCGGATAAAAGGTCAGTGAATGATTTAGTACCAAAACAAACCGTACGCAGACGGGCAGTCAAAGACGTGGCGAACAGTTAGAGGGGAATGACAGGAGGAGCAGGTAGAGTGCGGGGAGTGGACATCAAATAACCGTGAGTCAGTCTGGAATGGCCTATCCTAAGTCTAGTTAGTAAAACTTCCTCACACCTGTGAGACCTGGAAGACGAGGGCCAAGGACGGACAGAAGGTTTGATTGCACGGAGTTTATTATTGCAGGGTAGAGCATGCCAATGAGATTGCCACGTGCAAAGAATAGAAGGCTTGAGTAAGGACAGCCAATCACCTAACGGAAGGTGGGGCTGGCGAGGGATCATTAAAATAGCATTCTTAGCCGCAGCATCGGCGTCTTCATTGCCACGGACACTGATGTGAGCAGGAATCCAACATAACTGGACCTGGAATCCACGTAGGCTCATCTCGTGGAGAGCGTGTTTTATGGCTAAAACTATTACGTGGGAGGGCGAATAAGCACGGAGCGCTTCGAGGGCACTACGAGAGTCACTGTAAATTATAAAGGGCTGTTGAGGGGTGTCACGTATAATGTCAATAGCAGATTGGATAGCTAAAAGTTCAGCAGTAAAGATAGAGGCTTGGGGCGGGAGAGAAAACTGAAGGAGCTTAGTAGAGGACACAGCAGCGAGGCCCACCCCAGAGTCAGTCTTAGACCCGTCAGTGAAGATGGCAAAATGGGGGCCTTTACGACGTATGTGTTCGAGTGCGTGTTGGCAGTGATGGCTAGGGACAAAAGGATATCTCTTAGAGAGGAAGGAGAGGTGAGTGCAAACATTGGGGAGAGAGATAACCCATGGGGGGGAAGGGGAGACAACAGGCGGCGAAACAGCAATGTGAAAGTCAAGAGAGTTGAGGAGAATTGTAGCACGAATCGGAAAGGAGGGGGAAGATGGACACGGATCGGGAATGAAGATATCACTGAAAAGGGAATTAGTGGGAGAGTCACTATGTTTAATTTTTAATGCACGGCGCATAGTAACTAAATCGCGATGGAGGGAGAGCGGGGGCTCGTCACTCTCAGCTAAGACGGAGGTATTTGGGGAGGAACGGAAAGCTCCAGTACAGAGACGCATACCCTGCGTATGAACAGGGTCCAACATCTTCAAAACGGAAGCAGAGGCCGACCCATAAATGGGGCAGCCGTAGTCGAGGATGGAAAGAACCACCGCCTTGTAGAGCATCAACATAGTGGTACGTCTGGCACCCCAAGTGGTATGGGATAGTTTTCTGAGGAGGTTGAGAGCACGAAGGCCTTTACCTTTAGTATACTGTACTGAACATGGTCTCTCCAGTTGAGATGTTGGTCAAAGATTACGCCTAAGAATTTAACACTGGGATAGAAAGAAATCGGAGAGGGTCCCATTCGAAGCGATATTGACTGGCCACGGAGCCAGCGTTTGTCTCGATAGAAGACGGTAGTGATAGACAATAAGTTAAATTTCTCAGAACATTTAGCGGAAAAGATAAACAAAGCCAATAGAATTGTAGGGCTGATAAGGAGGACATTTGTGTCACTTGACGAAGACATTTTCAGGAATCTCTATGCAGCGCTGGTTAGGCCGCACCTGGAATATGCGAACCAGGTGTGGGCTCCATATATGGTAAAGGATATAGAAGCAGTGGAGAAAGTGCAGAGGAGAGCAAGCAAGCTGGTACCAACGTTGAAGAACGCGGGCTATGAGCAGAGGTTGAGGACACTGGGGCTTCCGACACTGGCATATAGGAGAAAGGGAGGGGATATGATAGAGACTTTTAAGATAGTGTCAGAAAAGTACGATGAGGATGTGTGTGAAGGTATCTTCTTGATGCGGGAGGGAACAAGAACGAGAGGACACTCTAAGAAAATTTACAAAGAAAGAAATAGGCTTGAGAAGGCAAAGAACTCATTTTGTGATAAATGAGTGGAACGCACTGCCCCAGTATGTAGTCGATTCCGAATCAATAAGGGAGTTTGAAAGTAATCTTGATAAAGCATGGGGAAGACAAGATTTGAAGTTTGATTATAAAACAAAAATACAGAATAACAAAAATGTTGCGTCTGCCACCGCCGCCGCCAACACCGTGAACGACCGCAGCAGTGCAAGTACTGGTACTGAGCTGGATACACAGGCATAGTTTGCCTTTTTCCAGAGGATCTACTGTAAGAAACTGTAAGAAAGGCCCTAGAAAGCCGCCTTTGGCGGGGGGATAGCTCCCCTATTTCAACCCCTTTCGGGGTTGGGCACCCGCCCACATGGGCCGGTTTTCTGGACCACCTTCTCCCTCATGTTAAGCCCCATTAGTTTTCAGATGTTAAGATGTTTGCCCCATTAGTTAAGCGATTTTAGGACCTTTTGCCCCATTTCTTCGTCAATATTTAGACCTTTAGTGCTATTTAGGTGTCGATTTTTTACCTGGCGAACGATAGTGAGCCTGTAATGTTGGAAGAAACGGCCTTCGGTTTTACAAATTAATCTAGAAAGGGGATCTAATGGATGTTTTTTTTTATACGTGATGGAGGTCTAGGGAGGAAACTAGAAAAATAATGAATACATGCAAAAATCGCCCAAAAAGTGAAGCATCTCCCCTTAACTCTACATGGTACAATATTCAGTTCACTTAGAGCAGTGGCGACAGAATTCAATGTACTGTATATGTATGTAAATGTATGTGTGTGTGCCCCGTAGAGGCAAACGCATCCACACGAGCGCTTTTTCCCCTCCACATTTATCCTTAACACTGGTCTGGCAGCTTATGAGCTAAACATTTGTAATATTTCTGTCACCTAAATTCATCTATCATCAGTCTAGTTTCCGATATCAGAGTTAAATATTCCAGAAATATTGCCAGAAAAATGTTGATCATCAAATGTTGACTATAAAAGCTCTCGTGTGATACCGGCTTTAGTGGTGCTATGATTCTGACTTGAAAGATTAATATTTCCGTACTTGCTTACCACATAATGAAAAGTGACATTTAATCTTTTGTTTTTTGTCTCTATGTGAAAACTAACATTTTCAGTATGCGTGTCCTGGCCACCTCTCCCTGGACCATATGTGAGCTCCAACTACAGTCTAGCGACCTGAAGGGAGTGAAGTGTTTTTAAAGTGAGTTTAGTGTTTTTAAAGTGAGTTAAGTGTTTTTAAGTGAGTGAAGTGAACTGAAGAAAGTGATCGTCACCATGCCTCGTGCCTGTACGAACTGCGCCGGTAGGTTTGGTGCTTCCATGTTTGCTCCTGCCGATCCACAAGTCTGCCGACTCTGCCAGCAACGAGGGGATTTGACAGCAAAATTGGATGAAGCCCTCAACAAGATCAACGCCCTCACCAGGAAGCTGGAATCACTCCAAGAGTTTGTAACACTCAACGTTGGAGTATCACTAACTCAAATTGTTTCAACTCCAGCATCCACCACCGCCCCAACGTCATCTGCCAACAATCCAACACCTGCAGTAGACACTGCAGCAGATGCTTCTGATGAACCTGAGCCGACATCAAACCAGGACAGCCGCCCTGTTCACCTTAGTCTCTCCCCCACTCCTCGTGCAAGAAGCCTGCTAGCACGAACAGTACCAACCCCTCGCCCCCGTTCTAACCACTCCTCTCCCTGACCTGTACGTAGAGTCCCGCCACCACAGGTTTCCGAATTTACACCAGTGAGGAACGGTGCACGGCCAACGCAGAAAAGGTCTCATCTACCAGTCACAATGTCCAACAGATTTGAGATATTGGTAGAGATAGAAGACGAACCAGAAGAGACCAGGCTCGTTGGGGATTCCATCCTACGAGGACAGGTCGAAGAGTTCTGCGACAGAGTCCCAAATCAACGAAAAAGATTTTGCATCCCAGGAGCTGGACTGGACGACATTGTGGAAGCCTTCGAAGATACCACAAAGGATGCAAATGAAAATACCCTTTTTGTCATCCATGCTGGTTCAAATGACGTCATGCGCACCAGATCCGAAGAGTTGATGGAGAAATATCGCAAGATGATCCAGCACTACAAAAACAAGTCAAGGAATATCATCATCTCAGGCATTCTCCCCAAGATCGACGCACCTGACAAATTCTACGACAAGGCTTTCAGCACAAATAGCCGACTAAAACATTTGTGTCTGAGGGAAGAAGTTGAATTCATCAACCTCTGGGACAACTTCTACAACCAGCCTACTCTGTTCCGCAAGGATGGCACTCATCTAAACCCTGTGGGTTCAGCACGCATGGGTCGTCTCCTACACGAAGCAGTCCGCAGCCATGGATCAAAAAACGCCATCCGAGAAGAAGCAGCAGTGACATAAATCATCCAACGCCAAGAAAAAAACAGAGGCAACCGAGGACCACCAGCGATAAGGACTGAAGACAGCGAGGACCGAGGACAGCCATGAACATAAATGTAGATCCGACAAGAACCAAAAATATTATTAAAGAGCGTTCCGTGAGTTCTAAAATAACAAGGTTTTCTATGCAAACGCTCGTAGCATACGCAATAAATTTTCAGATTTAGAGGAGCTAGTGTTTACAGAAAATTATGATGTGATTGGCATAACAGAATCTTGGCTCAATACAGAAGATAGAGACTTTTTAGCAGAGTATTCACTTCCCGGTTATGTAATGTTTGAGAAAAGCCGAATAAATCGAAATGGAGGTGGCGTTTTCTATCTATCTATCTATTGCCTGACGCCGTGATCCCCGAAGGGGTGGCCACGAACGAACCGCCCCCATGCACCTCTGTCCCCAGTCAGTCGACGCCCCTCCCCCCAACCAGCACCGCCTTCGTTCATGTACTTCCTCACTCCATCCTTCCACCTCATATTCGGTCTACCTCTCCCCCTCTGTCCCTCCACCTCGCTCTCATACACCCTCTTAGTCATTCTCTCGCTTTCCATACGTTCCATATGGCCGAACCATCTCAAGTTGTTCCTTTTCACACTTTCCAGCACATCTACCTCCACACCACACCTCCTTCTTACTTCCTCATTAGTCTGTCTATCCCTCCATGCAACTCCGCACGCACTCCTTAAGTAATTCATTTCCACTGCTCTCACTCTTGGTCTGAGTCTCTCAACCAACGTCCATGCTTCGCTTCCGTAAGTCAGTGTCGGGATTACCACACTGTCATGCAAGGACTTCTTCACTTCCATACTGACCACCCTATTTCTTGTTACTGCTTTTAGCATTCCTACAACCCTCTTCCCCTGTTGTACCCTCTCCCGCACCTCTTCATCCATAGTCCCATCTTTACTCAACACACTGCCCAGATACTTAAAAGAGTTGACGATCTCCATAGCCTGACCGTTCAGCTTCACCTCACACTCTGTGACTTCACCCCTTTCGAAGACCATAACCTTGCTCTTCCCCGTATTTACCTTCAAATTCCGTTTTTCGCACACTGTTCCAAACTCATTTACCAGACCCTGCAACTCCCATTCATTATCACTCATCAGAACTGTATCATCCGCAAACAGCAGTATAGGTAGCTTCCACTCAATTCCCTCCCTTTTCAGCGATACACCAACATCCACTGCTCTTGATAGTATTTCTTTCATAACTCCATCCATATATACAGTAAACAACCACGGGGACATCACACCCCCTGTTTCAAACCAACATTCAGGTCAAAGAACTCGCTCTGCTCACTCTCCACACGTACTGCCGCCTTTGCACCCTCATACATGCTCTTCACTGCTTTCAGCAACTTGCCCTCTACTCCGTATATTCTAAGTACTTTCCACAAACCTTCTCTATCCACTCTGTCATAGGCCTTCTCCAAGTCCATAAAGGCAACATACACCTTTTGTTTCTTCTCCAGATACTTCTCCACAACACAATTCAGGGTAAAAATCTGATCTACACATCCTCTTCCCTTCCTAAAACCTCCCTGCTCGTCGCCTATCCATTTCTCCGTTCTCACTCTCACTCTCTCAATCACTACCCTACTGTATAGCTTCCCTACTACGCTTAGAAGACATATTCCTCGGTGGTTACCACACACTCCTCTTTCCCCTTTGCCCTTATATAGGGGGACTATTATGCCAGTCTTCCAGTCATCGGGTGCACTCCCCTTCTCCCATGCTAGTTTGCACATTTTCCATACCCATTCTATCACTATCTCACCACCATACCTCAACATTTCCCCACACACTCCATCTGTTCCTGGTGCTTTCCCCAACTTCACTCTTTTCATGGCTTCCCACACTTCTGACCTCCTGATCCCCACCTCCTCCTCCACTACTTCTCTTCTTCTCCCTCCCATACCATATCCAGCTATGTTTGCTGGCTCTTCATTCCTTTCATTTAGCAACTCACTGAAGTACTCCCTCCATCTTTCGACTCTCTCTTGCTTCTCGGCTAGCATTCTCCCATTCTTATCTTTCACACCCTTACTGTTTCCCTTGCTACCTTCCCTAACTTTCTTGACTTCTTTCCAGAACAGTTTCTTACTCTCCCTCCATTTTACACTCAGATTCCTTCCAAATTCCTCATCTACTCTTCTCTTACTTTCCTTCACTACTCTCTTCACCACCCTCTTACTCTCCACGTACCTCGCTCGTTTCTGTCTCTCGGAATCTTCATTCCCTCTACTACCCAACCACTCTCTATATGCTTTCTTCTTTTCTTCCACAGCTATTCTTACCTCTTCTGTCCACCATGCTGTACCTTTCACTCCCCTCCCTCTTCTCCTCACTCCACACACCTCCTCACATGCTGCACAGATCTCATCCTTAAACACCTTGCTCATCTCCTCCACTTCCTCCATAACTTCCAGGTCGAACCCACCTAGTCGTCTTTCCACTGCTCTCCTGTACTCCTCCCTGATTTCCTCCTCCTGCAACCTCTCCACCCTCCTCACCATTCCACCCTCCTCTCGCCTCCCTCCCGCTCTCCTCACCCACTTCTTTTGTATCCTAACCTTAGCTACCACTACATAATGATCAGACAGACCCCCTCCAATACCCCTATACACCCTAGCATCCATCACAGATTTCTTCATTCGTTCATCCACACATACATAATCAATCAATGACTTTCGTTCCACCACTGTCTTATCCTTCATCGTCAACATCCGTTTCCACGTGTACCTGTGGATCATTCTGTGTCGGAAGAAGGTGTTGGCTATCCACAGCCTCCTCCCCACACATACGTCCACAAGTGCACTACCATTCCCATTCACCTCTGATGGTACCCCCCACCCTCCCACCACTCCCTCAACTTTCCTATCACCCACCTTACCATTCATATCCCCAATCAGAAATATTCTTTCGTTCTTGTCAAACTTCTCCAGGCACGCCTCCACATTCATCCAGAACTCCTCTTTCTTTCTTTCAAGTATATCCTCTGTCGGGGCATACACGCATACAATCACCCACGTTTGTATTCCTACTTTCATTCTCACCCACACAATCCTTGAACCCACAGACCCATACTCTCTTACACATTCCTTCCATTTGCTACTTACAAACAAACATGCACCTTCTCTCGCTGTTCCTTCACTCACTCCAGCACACACCCATTCCACACTCCCACTCTCTCACATCTGAACGTGGCGTTTTACTTTATATCAAAGAAAATCTTAACCCTACCCTCTTGTCAAAACCTCAAATTGTGAACGTCGACGCATCTTTTGTGCTAATAAAGAATAACAAAGGTACCAAAATAATACTTGCATTAATATACAGACCTCCAGCTCAATCAGTGCAAACTGACCGAGAAATTTACGAAACAAATTGCAGATGTAAGTAACTCACAAGATACCGTAATTTTTGGTGACTTTAATTTACCTGTGACCAAGTGGGGCGATACTCTTACTTCACACTCCGGACATGACTTGTATACGAACTTGCAAGAGAGTTCGCTTTATCAATTTGTTGGAACGCCGACCCGTGGTAATAACGTTCTTGACATTGTACTTGCAACAAAAGAAGAATTAATAGAGAATTTGAATGTTGGTGATGAATTCAGTAACAGCGACCATCGTACGATAACTTTCACTTTAAAGTTTACTAGTAACGAACCAAATAGTAGCATCGAAAAAGTCCCTAATTTCAAGAAAGCAAACTTCCATAAACTTAGAGCTATGTTTAAAGAAACTGACTGGAGCTTTTTAATTCACAATAACGACATAAATACATCTTGGAAGTTATTCGAAGCCACTTACCTAAAAGCAGTGCAAGACTGCATACCATCAAAAACTCGGCGTCCAGGCCATAATAATAAGCCCAAATGGTGGAATAAAGATATTTCAAACTGCCTGCTTGCTAAAAAATTTGCTAATGATAGATTAAAATCCTCACAAAATGACGAAGAACGGCTGAAATTTGTAGAGCTACGACGCAAAGCCAAAAAGTTAATTAAGCAAAGTAAAAAGACCTTAGAGTTACATATTGCGAATCAAAGTAAAACAAACCCGAAAGAATTCTATAGTTATATCAGAAAGAAAAAAGTCGTTACTTCAACTGTTGGACCGTTAGTCGATGAAAATGGAGAATACACCAAAGACGAAGAACAAATGAGTAATGACCTCAATACCTTCTTTGCATCAGTTTTTACAACAGAAGACCTCAGTGATATCCCTACACCATCGCCGATTCAGATTGATAATTCAGATGTTCTAAGCAATATCACCGTTACAGAGAGAGAAGTATTGAATTGTTTAGATAAACTCAAGGTAAATAAAACGCCTGGACCTGATACAATCTCGCCTAGAGTTCTAAAGGAAGCTAAGGATGAGCTCTCTAAACCACTGACATTACTATTCAATAAATCCTTGCAGTCTGGAACTATGCCCGATCAGTGGAAGCTAGCCAACGTAACACCGATATTCAAAAAAGGCAGCAAATCCCTACCCAGTAACTATCGTCCAATTAGCTTAACCTCAGTTGTATGTAAAATGCTAGAAACAGTCATACGAGACAGACTCGTAAATCACTTAGAGGAAAATAATATACTTAAAGATACTCAACACGGCTTTCGTAAAAAACGTTCCTGTTTAACAAACCTCTTAGACTTCTTCCACGATATCCTCAACCTCTACGATGAGAGTAAAGCTGTAGATATTATATACCTTGATTTTCAAAAGGCCTTTGACAAAGTTCCCCACAAACGTTTACTGCTAAAACTAAAAGCGCATGGAATACAAGACGGTGTGTTGAAATGGATAGAAAATTGGCTCAGCGACAGAAAGCAAAGAGTAGTCATAAACGGTAAGGCATCAAAATGGACCAATGTAAGTAGCGGGGTACCCCAGGGATCGGTACTAGGACCAATTCTCTTTCTAATTTACATCAACGACATAGATGAGGGTCTCACCTGTACAATCTCAAAATTTGCTGACGATACAAAAATTGCAAATAGCGTACTCTCAAAAGAACAAGTTGACGATATGCAACACAATCTAGATAAATTGTCATGTTGGGCCCAAATTTGGCAAATGAGTTTCAATGCGGATAAATGTAAAGTACTACATATCGGATACCTAAATGAGAAAGCAAACTATTCGATGAATGGCACTCAGCTTAAGAATGTAAACAGAGAAACCGATCTGGGAGTAACAATATCGAGTAACCTAAAACCGAGTCAACAATGTTCAGAAGTTGTTAAGAAGGCAAACAAAATAATTGGCTTTATAGGCAGGTCATTTGAGTATAAATCCAAAGAAGTTATCCTAACCCTTTACAATTCATTAGTCCGCCCTCTTCTGGAATACTGCGTTCAATCCTGGTGCCCTTATTACCAAAAAGATATAAACAAGCTAGAACGAGTTCAACGTAGAGTTACCAAAATTATACCTAGCCTAAAGAACAAACCATACGAAGAGCGTCTTAGAGAATTAAATCTATTTCCTTTAACCCAGCGCAGATTAAGAGGTGACTTAATTCAAGTGTTCAAAATCATCAAAGGCATCGACAATATGAACTGTAGTAAGTACTTCACTATCGACCAATCTAATTACACTCGGGGAAACGGTTGCAAAATTATTGGTAAATCTTTTAACTCACACGAATCTAAGAATTTCTTCTTCAATCGAGTTGTCAACTTGTGGAATGGGCTTCCCCGAAACGTTATAGACTGCATCACCGTTGATTCATTTAAACTCCGCCTAGACAAATATCTCGCATCAAACCCGCGACTGACTGCGTTTGTAAATGAATAACTTTATTTTATCCCCCCCTCAGTTACTAACCCATCTGTCCCCTACTAACTTCCTAATCCTGCCACGGACATTAGTTCCAGGGCAGTAATTCCCTTTCCAATGTTCCCTTACCCACTCTAAACCACTGTTTGGACACTTGATCCTCAGTGTTTTGGAGGACAAGCAACCTAGAAGGGTCACTAGATCTGTTGTTGCTTGATTTCCTTTGTACTCCTTTGTACACTATAGTCTATTCGCTGTAAGTAGGCGAGAAATCATGACCGCTATCCTCTGTAACTCTAAAAACGTGTAGAGCAAATTGGCTGTAAATTTCCACATCTATTCCTTGACTGAATCTTCCCAAATGGTTGTTGTTGTTGTTCCCCAAGCTGCCTGGCCGAACAGCCCAAGGCCCCGAGCAATTCCAAGGCCATAACCGAGTGCCCCCACAGAATCCTCCCCGCCGACCACAATAAAGCCTGGGTGACCGAAGCCACTCCATGGCGGGGAGCTGAGGAGGGTGCGGAAACGCCCGGGAAACCAAAGCCCCACCCAGGGCCCTGTGCCCCTCAGCAATTATGAAGAGAAAGTTGAGGGGCAAGGGAAAAATGTGACGCTTTGGCTTCCAATCTTGGTAGATTGGGAGGTCAATCCACGGAAGAGACGCTGTCACTTGAGATCTAGAAAATATATAAGTTAAAGGAACAGTCAGAGTAAGCTATGGGTATGGCAGAGATTGCTCAGCTCTCACTCTGATAGACCAGCCCATCACCACATGACTAGAACGCAATCCTCTCAGCATCAGCTAGGAAAGGCCCTAGAAAGCCGCCTTTGGCGGGGGGATAGCTCCCCTATTTCAACCCCTTTCGGGGTTGGGCACCCGCCCAAATGGTAGACATATTTGCTCGATTACTCTCATAGTTTTTGAGATACAGAGGTTAGAGGTCATGGTTTCTCGCCTACTTACAGGGAATAGACTATGACATACGAGTGTTGGGGACGGTGGTGGGCTATTGGTGCGACAACTACCCAGAGTTTGAGGGCTACACTACTGTACACCTTCCTCACAACCACTTGTAGTCAGCAGGGCACCTGGACTACTACCTTCATACCGGATTGTGCAGGTGATGTATGATTATTATTATTGATTAGCATTAGTCTATCTATTTTATCCATCTATCTATCTATTTACTCAGGCCCATTCCCCATTTGTGTTCTGTATACTGTATATATTTTATTTTGTTTTTATTTTTTCTGGGGCTGGCCGCCTTGAGACTTATTATTATTATTATTATTATTATTATTATTTGGAGTAGTAGAACTAGTTTTTGTCGTAGAAGTACCGTATATATCATATAGTGCTTCACGCAAAGCACTTTATGTTTCGCATTAATGAATTATATATTATACCGGTCATTTATTTGTATTTGTTTTGCCAGTAAACATTGATACTTTATGCTTGTATGTTGTTATATTTATAGCATACTGTACAGGTCTCCCTCACCATCCGATGCCAGTAAACATTGATACTTTATGCTTGTATGTTGTTATATTTATAGCATACTGTACAGGTCTCCCTCACTATCCGATGCCAGTAAACATTGATACTTTATGCTTGTATGTTGTTATATTAATAGCATACTGTACAGGTCTCCCTCACTATCCGATGCCAGTAAACATTGATACTTTATGCTTGTATGTTGTTATATTTATAGCATACTGTACAGGTCTCCCTCACTATCCGATGCCAGTAAACATTGATACTTTATGCTTGTATGTTGTTATATTTATAGCATACTGTACAGGTCTCCCTCACTATCCGATGCCAGTAAACATTGATACTTTATGCTGGTATGTTGTTATATTTATAGCATACTGTACAGGTCTCCCTCACTATCCGATGCCAGTAAACATTGATACTTTATGCTGGTATGTTGTTATATTTATAGCATACTGTACAGGTCTCCCTCACTATCCGATGCCAGTAAACATTGATACTTTATGCTGGTATGTTGTTATATTTATAGCATACTGTACAGGTCTCCCTCACTATCTGATGCCCCAATTTATGGTCTTATAGGTTTTTAAGTGTTTGGGTTTGGGTTTTAGCTGGTCCCAGAACGCATCCCCATTTACCCCATTAATATTTTTGGGTTTGCTATACAATTTTTCTATTAAAGATCGGGTTTTCAGGAACGTAACCCATTCGTAAATCAAGGGAGACCTATACATGAATCATCATCTTTGCAGCTCTCTGGTATTGTTGAGGTTATTGTTTCTCGTTGACAGAATAGTACTGATTTCATTAGGTAAAAGGATACCGTATTTGACATTCCAACCATAACTCTTGTTTCTTCACCCAAAGTATGTCTTCCAATGAAGTATGGAAGTGGTCTGTCCATGGCAGTAAACGTCAATTGCTCACAGACAACCTTGCTCATAAACTGCAAAATTTCAAGTTTCATTTTGCATATTGTGTTTTGTTTTTGTGTGTTCATTGTGTTGCTTAGGCAGGTTAGTGGATGGACTAGCCAAACACCACTGTAGAAAAATAGTGCTTACAAGATACATAGAGGGCCTTGGAGTCGGACGGATCCTAAATTGAGTGGTCAATCCTGTAAGTCCTTCAGTAAACTGGCTCGGTTTGTCCCTCTTAAGGAATAGGTCCGCTTGGGGACCTTCTGTGTATGGCCATCCTCATAAAGGGGAGTAAGGCGTCCAGCAATAGATAGATAGATTGTTTTTCTGTTCTGTCGTCCCTGTTCGGGCTCTGTCTCGAATCCCCCCCCCCCCAAAAAAAAAAAATGGGGAATGGGCCTAGGGATAGAATAGAATTTTGCAATCCATTGTGTGTGTTTTTTTTTTTTAGCGACTTTTGTGGAGGTGACCCAGTGTTTGAAGGAGTTCACTAGCCGGCTTCACTTGGTTCAGAGCCATAGGATAGACTTCGGAATCTCGTTGATTTATTTGGCAATTATTCTGCATATTTTAATGTGTTCAGCTTTTATAATTTTGCTGCGCACCGTGAAGAGAGACTATCCTAGGGTAGTCGTGTGCTTGTGTATTTTGACACTCACATTTATACAAGGAGGGATAATTACTATAAAAATGTTTTTCTCATGTTTCTCTTTGTAATAATTCATATTTTTTCACCAACCAACTTTATTTCTAAACTCAATGAATGAAATGAACAAATACATGTGGCACTCGAAGGACTCGAACCTAGGATACTCACACCGCAATATACCATAATACCAAACACTTGCTTTGAAAAGGGAAATGTTAGACAATGTTTTTTTTTTTTTTTTTTTTGTGGTACAGTATATTGTTTTTCAGACTGTACTTTAACTGTACTGTACTGTACAGTCGCGCTAATAAGTCATGTCTCGGCACCAAGTATGTTTTGATCAATATAATTGGTATCAGCAATATCTAAACTTTATTTCTTCATATAGAGTTAAATATACAAACTCTTTCGTCTCTGTCTATCCTCTAACGTCTTCCCTTCCCTTCAGGGGAGGTGTGGTGGAGTGGTCTTGCCACTGGCCTGGTAATCCAAAGGTCCCGGGTTCAAATCCCGATGTATCAATGGGAAGATATTATTGGGATGGAATTTGTGCTGTACCTAGTATCAGTGCATTACCACAAAGCCCACCGAAACGTCAATAAAATACCCTCATTGTTCCCTGATTAAATAGCACTGTATGAATATTCCCATATTCAAAATATGCTATAGGGGTTCAATGCCTGGTGAGTTATATGCTCAACAGGTGGCGTTGTGTGTGTGTAAGTGTGAGAGTCCGAGTGTAGGGAGTGAGACAGTGAAGCACGGGAACGAGGTAGCTTCAGAGATGGGGTCGTTTCGGGCCATGAGTGAGCACCGTGCCTCATGTGAAGGCAAGATGGCAGGTGCTCGTTGTACTCTACGTGCTTCACATGTCTCACTCCCTAGACTGGAACAAGACCTCACAGGCTTCACTGTTCATTGTAAAGCGGTGAATGTTAAGGCTCTCAGCCTATGCCCGAGAGGAAGTAAGTTGGAATATAGAAAAAAAAAAAAAAAAAAAAAATGCTGGAAGTTTGCTCACATTCAACCTGTCCCAAAGAAGGGTGACCGCTCTCAACCCTCCAACTATCGTCCAATTGCTCTCATCTCTTGTCTTTCTAAAGTTTTTGAAACTATTCTTGCTTCCAAATATCTTAAGCATTTCTCTTCTCATAATCTGCTCTCAGATCGCCAGTATGGCTTCCTTAAGGGTCGCTCTACTGGTGATCTTCTTTCATATCTTACTAACTCTTGGTCATCCTCCTTTCGGGACTTCGGTGAGACTTTTTCTATTGCACTAGACATATCGAAAGCCTTCGATAGAGTCTGGCATAAATCTTTAATTTCTAAACTACCCTCCTTCGGTTTCTATCCCTCCATCTGTGCCTTTGTCTCTAATTTCCTTTCCGGCCGTTCCATAGCCGCAGTTGTGGACGGCCATTGTTCACTTCCTCACCCTATAAACTCCGGTGTTCCTCAGGGCTCTGTCCTATCTCCTATTCTCTTTCTAATTTTTATAAATGATCTCCTTAACTGTACCTTAATTCCCATCCATTCATACGCAGACGACTCAACCTTACACTACTCCATTAGTTTTTCAGAACGCCCCAGCCAGCAATTCCTCAACGACAAACGTAATGAAGCCATAGAACTTTTAAAAGTACAGTCTGGAAGTGTTAGTGAATGCCAGGCTGGATGTATGTGGAATGACAGAGACCAAATGGAAAGGTTCAGATGTGAGAGAGTGGGAGTGTGGAATGGGTGTGTGTGCTGGAGTGAGTGAAGGAACAGCGAGAGAAGGTGCATGTTTGTTTGTAAGTAGCAAATGGAAGGAATGTGTAAGAGAGTATGGGTCTGTGGGTTCAAGGATTGTGTGGGTGAGAATGAAAGTAGGAATACAAACGTGGGTGATTGTATGCGTGTATGCCCCGACAGAGGATATACTTGAAAGAAAGAAAGAGGAGTTCTGGATGAATGTGGAGGCGTGCCTGGAGAAGTTTGACAAGAACGAAAGAATATTTCTGATTGGGGATATGAATGGTAAGGTGGGTGATAGGAAAGTTGAGGGAGTGGTGGGAGGGTGGGGGGTACCATCAGAGGTGAATGGGAATGGTAGTGCACTTGTGGACGTATGTGTGGGGAGGAGGCTGTGGATAGCCAACACCTTCTTCCGACACAGAATGATCCACAGGTACACGTGGAAACGGATGTTGACGATGAAGGATAAGACAGTGGTGGAACGAAAGTCATTGATTGATTATGTATGTGTGGATGAACGAATGAAGAAATCTGTGATGGATGCTAGGGTGTATAGGGGTATTGGAGGGGGTCTGTCTGATCATTATGTAGTGGTAGCTAAGGTTAGGATACAAAAGAAGTGGGTGAGGAGAGCGGGAGGGAGGCAAGAGGAGGGTGGAATGGTGAGGAGGGTGGAGAGGTTGCAGGAGGAGGAAGTCAGGGAGGAGTACAGGAGAGCAGTGGAAAGACGACTAGGTGGGTTCGACCTGGAAGTTATGGAGGAAGTGGAGGAGATGAGCAAGGTGTTTAAGGATGAAATCTGTGCAGCATGTGAGGAGGTGTGTGGAGTGAGGAGAAGAGGGAGGGGAGTGAAAGGTACAGCATGGTGGACAGAAGAGGTAAGAATAGCTGTGGAAGAAAAGAAGAAAGCATATAGAGAGTGGTTGGGTAGTAGAGGGAATGAAGATTCCGAGAGACAGAAACGAGCGAGGTACGTGGAGAGTAAGAGGGTGGTGAAGAGAGTAGTGAAGGAAAGTAAGAGAAGAGTAGATGAGGAATTTGGAAGGAATCTGAGTGTAAAATGGAGGGAGAGTAAGAAACTGTTCTGGAAAGAAGTCAAGAAAGTTAGGGAAGGTAGCAAGGGAAACAGTAAGGGTGTGAAAGATAAGAATGGGAGAATGCTAGCCGAGAAGCAAGAGAGAGTCGAAAGATGGAGGGAGTACTTCAGTGAGTTGCTAAATGAAAGGAATGAAGAGCCAGCAAACATAGCTGGATATGGCATGGGAGGGAGAAGAAGAGAAGTAGTGGAGGAGGAGGTGGGGATCAGGAGGTCAGAAGTGTGGGAAGCCATGAAAAGAGTGAAGTTGGGGAAAGCACCAGGAACAGATGGAGTGTGTGGGGAAATGTTGAGGTATGGTGGTGAGATAGTGATAGAATGGGTATGGAAAATGTGCAAACTAGCATGGGAGAAGGGGAGTGCACCCGATGACTGGAAGACTGGCATAATAGTCCCCCTATATAAGGGCAAAGGGGAGAGAGGAGTGTGTGGTAACCACCGAGGAATATGTCTTCTAAGCGTAGTAGGGAAGGTATACAGTAGGGTAGTGATTGAGAGAGTGAGAGTGAGAACGGAGAAATGGATAGGCGACGAGCAGGGAGGTTTTAGGAAGGGAAGAGGATGTGTAGATCAGAATTTTACCCTGAATTGTGTTGTGGAGAAGTATCTGGAGAAGAAACAAAAGGTGTATGTTGCCTTTATGGACTTGGAGAAGGCCTATGACAGAGTGGATAGAAGGTTTGTGGAAAGTACTTAGAATATACGGAGTAGAGGGCAAGTTGCTGAAAGCAGTGAAGAGCATGTATGAGGGTGCAAAGGCGGCAGTACGTGTGGAGAGTGAGCAGAGCGAGTTCTTTGACCTGAATGTTGGTTTGAAACAGGGGTGTGTGATGTCCCCGTGGTTGTTTACTGTATATATGGATGGAGTTATGAAAGAAATACTATCAAGAGCAGTGGATGTTGGTGTATCGCTGAAAAGGGAGGGAATTGAGTGGAAGCTACCTATACTGCTGTTTGCGGATGATACAGTTCTGATGAGTGATAATGAATGGGAGTTGCAGGGTCTGGTAAATGAGTTTGGAACAGTGTGCGAAAAACGGAATTTGAAGGTAAATACGGGGAAGAGCAAGGTTATGGTCTTCGAAAGGGGTGAAGTCACAGAGTGTGAGGTGAAGCTGAACGGTCAGGCTATGGAGATCGTCAACTCTTTTAAGTATCTGGGCAGTGTGTTGAGTAAAGATGGGACTATGGATGAAGAGGTGCGGGAGAGGGTACAACAGGGGAAGAGGGTTGTAGGAACGCTAAAAGCAGTAACAAGAAATAGGGTGGTCAGTATGGAAGTGAAGAAGTCCTTGCATGACAGTGTGGTAATCCCGACACTGACTTACGGAAGCGAAGCATGGACGTTGGTTGAGAGACTCAGACCAAGAGTGAGAGCAGTGGAAATGAATTACTTAAGGAGTGCGTGCGGAGTTACATGGAGGGATAGACAGACTAATGAGGAAGTAAGAAGGAGGTGTGGTGTGGAGGTAGATGTGCTGGAAAGTGTGAAAAGGAACAACTTGAGATGGTTCGGCCATATGGAACATATGGAAAGCGAGAGAATGACTAAGAGGGTGTACGAGAGCGAGGTGGAGGGACAGAGGGGGAGAGGTAGACCGAATATGAGGTGGAAGGATGGAATGAGGAACTACATGAACGAAGGCGGTGCTGGTTGGGGGGAGGGGCGTCGACTGACTGGGGACAGAGGTGCATGGGGGCGGTTCGTTCGTGGCCACACCTTCGGGGATCACGGCGTCAGGCAATAGATAGATAGATAGATAGAACTTTTAAATTCTGATCTAAATACTATTTCCAATTGGGGCAGAGAAAACCTTGTTAAATTTAATGCTTCCAAAACCCAATTTCTCCATCTATCTACCCGTCAGGATCTCCCAGCGGACTATCCCTTATTCTTCAACAATACAAAAATCAACCCTTCATCTTCTCTCAATATTCTTGGTGTCTCTTTTTCTTCTGCTCTCATTTGGAAGGACCATATTACCAGTCTTGCTAAGGCAGCCTCCCAGAAGCTCGGTGTGCTCAACCGCCTTAGGGGGTTCTTTTCCCCTGCACAGCTTCTTGCTCTGTACAGGGGCATAGTGCGCCCTTGTATTGAGTATTGTTCACATGTGTGGGGAGGTTCCTCTCACACCGCTCTCCTAGACAAAGTTGAAAGGAAGGCCTTTCGTATCATTAACTCCCGTCCACTCACCAACTCTCTGCAGTCTCTCTCTCTCCGCCGCAATGTTGCATCTCTCTCGCTATTCTATCGCTACTATAATAATCAGTGTTCCTCAGAGTTATCCCAGTGCATACCACCTCCTTTACGTAGGGCACGTGGTACCCGTCTTGCAACTCAATCCCACCCCTACTCTGTGCAACTCTCCAACCCAAGAGTGAAACGTTACTCTCAAACTTTCTTCTACTCAACAGCTGAGCTCTGGAACTCTCTCCCAGAATCAGTCTTTCCCTCTTCCTATGCCTTAAATTGCTTCAAACTCCGTGTGTCCAGGCATTTTGGCTCGAACGTCCCTTGATTTTGGCCCTGTCACTCTTTCAACTATGGGGGAGGCACTCGCTATAGGCAGTAATGCCTTTTGCCTCCCTCAATCACATAGAACATTTTTTTTTTTTTTCCTACACTTACCCACCCTATTCAACATCTGACAGACATTAATACAGCACAGAGCAAGCCAAACGTAATGACAGCTGGGACATGACTTATTAGCGCCACCGTTCAGTATGTCTTTATTGTCTCTGAATATGCACCCACTTATATTTCTAGGAATTTGGTTCACATTACTTCCAATTACTATGGAATAGTTTTTTTTTTCACCGTTTAATTCTCCATAGTTTTATAAAAATATCTCTGATTATATTATATGGTGCTTCTGAATGCATGTGTGCTTGCTTTTTATAGGTGAACTGTTATATGTGGTGTTATCCTGTCACCTATTTTTACTTTCTTGTGTCTCTTGCTGATCCTCCCTACCCCTTGCGGGAGTAGGGGCTCGCTACTGACTGACTAACTTATTATGACAACCTCTTGTTGTTTGTTTCCCACACAAACTTCCAAATGTAGAGCAGACCCAGAGCCGAGACACTGGCGTAGAACCCAAAGAGTCCCGCCAGTCCCATAGCACCCATCATGAGGCTGAAGAGTTGCATAGCTGCGAATCCCACCAATATTGCCACAGCCATGCACACACTGAAAGCCTGACATAGAAGACACTGGCGTAGAACCCAAAGAGTCCCGCCAGTCCCATAGCACCCATCATGAGGCTGAAGAGTTGCATAGCCGCGAATCCCACCAATATTGCCACAGCCATGCACACACTGAAAGCCTGACATAGAAGACACTGGCGTAGAACCCAAAGAGTCCCGCCAGTCCCATAGCACCCATCATGAGGCTGAAGAGTTGCATAGCCGCGAATCCCACCAATATTGCCACAGCCATGCACACACTGAAAGCCTGACATAGAAGACACTGGCGTAGAACCCAAAGAGTCCCGCCAGTCCCATAGCACCCATCATGAGGCTGAAGAGTTGCATAGCTGCGAATCCCACCAATATTGCCACAGCCATGCACACACTGATAGCCTGACATAGAAGACACAGACACATTAATATTTATGTATATACAGTATTATTAATGTGCAGTATGTATATATATATAAATGTATTTATGTATATACAGTATTATTAATGTGCAGTATGTATATATATAAATGTATTTATGTATATACAGTATTATTAATGTGCAGTATGTATATATATAAATGTATTTATGTATATACAGTATTATTAATGTGCAGTATGTATATATATAAATGTATTTATGTATATACAGTATTATTAATGTGCAGTATGTATATATATAAATGTATTTAGGCAGTCATTTCTTAACCCCATCTGTACCAGCGAAGTCTTTTAACCCCTACTGTAGCAGAGAGTGTTACTATAAATGTAATCTCCAGTACCAAGCATTGTGGCCAAAATGGCTTCAATGTCGAGAGAGAGCATCCTCTCACCCCGAAAGCTGGACGAGTACTGAGCCAGCTCGCCCATTGGAACTTACATACACTCTGAGAAGTGTTGCCAAGGTCTCAAAGCAGTGTTTACAAGTCATGGAGCCAGGTACCGTTCGGAACAAGGACCGATTATTACTGACATACAGTATGGCGTACGGCGCTGGTACTGGCGAGTGACTTTTTTACTGTCGGCCATTGTACGTCGCTGGTACAGTAAGGGTTAAAGTATATTCTAGCTATATTAAGTCACTATATTATCGAATACTGGATATCAATCTAATCATGTACTCGCACCCAACTGCACAGTGAATAACGTAATGTTTAAGTGAAAGGAAAGAATAATTTATGGGGCACAGATCTCTAAAGACTGACCTCGCTATGAAATGTTCCTGAACCAATAAGAATAATCTAATTTATTTATTTCACTCCCAATATCCAGTAAAATCTATTTACTGAATACTGGATATCTATATAAGATAAGCATTATCAAGTAAATCAAAGATTCCTCCAAATCTTACCTGTGATCGAACGCGCGTTGGGAAGTACTCCAAGCACAGCACCATTGGAAGGTACGAGCCGAAGTTCCCAGCGAAGAAAATGATGAGGAAACAAACTAGAGTTACCCACGTCTGAGCCACCGACGCCTCACTGTAAGTTCATTAACCCGTTCAGTACCAGTTCCATCTTTTAATTTTATGCTGGCTAATAATAAATGATTTTACTCGGTTTAGGAGGGCCTCTAGAAATTCTCAAGCTTCGAACCATCTCACTTAACTTTTCTTACTATTCATTAAAATATAAAACTTGCAAACTAAGCAAACCAAAACTTGGACGAACACAGTAAAAAGACAAAACAACTAATCAAAATTGCTATGTGGAAACAACGCTTAAGCAAATAATAATTTATAAATAAAAGAACACAATCAACCACATAGGGTGTACATTACTACATGAGCAAGTTAATCTGTTTCCCAAGCAAACTAATCGCACATATAACAACGCTCTATCGTCATGTTCAAGGAATTGGTCAATTTGGGAAGTCCGGGACGTTCTGGTAAATTTGACTAAATTATGTATGAATAAAGAAACTACAATTAATATTAACATTTAATCTTTAACTAAATTTGCAATTTGACAAGATATCAACAATAGTACAATATACAAACAGCACTCACTACCGATAGTGCTACCTGTAAGCATAGCATGCCTCAAGTGACCCCTACCAGCGACAGATCCTTCTTAACCCTCCTGGCCCGGGCTAGCTCTCCTAATGACAGTGCGGCGTATCCGGGCGATCTGGCCGAAAAATGTCTAGGCCTAGGCTACCGTATTTTGGTTAATTTTAACTGCTAGAAATTTCCCACGCATCTATAAATGTAGTGCGGTTCCCAATCTGTAGACTGGCGTTGAGTAGAGCTCTCTAAGTCAACTGGTTCAGTTGTGATGACGATTTTAGTGAAGAGCATTTTCAGGCGATGTTAGCAATATGACGATCTTTTCACTACTGAAACAACGACATACAGACATACAATAACAAAAGAGTCTTCTCTTTGTTTTTGGAGGTGCGGTGACACAACGATCGGCTTTGTTTACATGCGTCGGACGCACGGCGTTCAGACCAAGCTGAATAGGCTTGAAAGCTTACTATCTCCTGAAAGGACACCCGGGCACCTGCCCTTATTTCGTGGTGTCATATTAATATGACACCCGGGCCAGAAGGGTTAAACTACACAAACTCGTCTACTACAACTAGAATAAAATTAAAAGGACGTCACTGGTACTGCACGGGTTAAAGGTTAGTAGCTCAACCCTATTAAAAGGATGTCACTGGTACTGCACGGGTTAAAGGTTAGTAGCTCAACCCTATTAAAAGGACGTCACTGTTACTGCACGGGTTAAAGGTTAGTAGCTCAACCCTATTAAAAGGACGTCACTGGTACTGCACGGGTTAAAGGTTAGTAGCTCAACCCTATTAAAAGGACGTCACTGGTACTGCACGGGTTAAAGGTTAGTAGCTCAACCCTATTAAAAGGACGTCACTGGTACTGCACGGGTTAAAGGTTAGTAGCTCAACCCTATTAAAAGGACGTCACTGGTACTGCACGGGTTAAAGGTTAGTAGCTCAACCCTATTAAAAGGACGTCACTGGTACTGCACGGGTTTTAAAGGTTAGTAGCTCAACCCTATTAAAAGGACGTCACTGGTACTGCACGGGTTAAAGGTTAGTAGCTCAACCCTATTAAAAGGACGTCACTGGTACTGCACGGGTTAAAGGTTAGTAGCTCAACCTATTAAAAGGACGTCACTGGTACTGCACGGGTTAAAGGTTAGTAGCTCAACCCTATTAAAAGGACGTCACTGGTACTGCACGGGTTAAAGGTTAGTAGCTCAACCCTATTAAAAGGACGTCACTGGTACTGCACGGGTTAAAGGTTAGTAGCTCAACCCTATTAAAAGGACGTCACTGGTACTACACGGGTTAAAGGTTAGTAGCTCAACCCTATTAAAAGGACGTCACTGGTACTGCACGGGTTATAGGTTAGTAGCTCAACCCTATTAAAAGGACATCACTGGTACTGCACGGGTTAAAGGTTAGTAGCTCAACCCTATTAAAAGGACGTCACTGGTACTGCACGGGTTAAAGGTTAGTAGCTCAACCCTATTAAAAGGACGTCACTGGTACTACACGGGTTAAAGGTTAGTAGCTCAACCCTATTAAAAGGACGTCACTGGTACTGCACGGGTTAAAGGTTAGTAGCTCAACCCTATTAAAAGGACGTCACTGGTACTACACGGGTTAAAGGTTAGTAGCTCAACCCTATTAAAAGGACGTCACTGGTACTACACGGGTTAAAGGTTAGTAGCTCAACCCTATGTACAACAGAGTAAGGTCACTCGATCTTAATTTCCTCAGCCCTACTTTATTGAGATCAAATAACAATTAATTTATTTAACCCTCTGCTCCCTCATGATTAAATCCATTAGTTTTGAGAATTTAAGACATTGACTCCATTAGTTTGGCACTTTTAAGAGCTCTTGTGCCATTCATGTGTCAATTGTTCGTGGCAAGCAATAGCGAGCCTGCAATTTAGGAGGAACCAGCCCTTGGCCGGGGCATTTTCGTACCAAAAAATGCAAACATTTATCTTGAAGGGGGGTCTTGGTGGTATTTTTCAAGTTTGATGGAGATCTAGGGAGGAAACTTTAAAAAATAATAATAATAATTATAATAAGTATATCATTAAATAAATACAATTCTCTCTTAAACATGGCATAAACTCTCTCGGGAGGAGAAGATAGCACAGTGGATAGCGTGGTGGACTTTAGATCTAATGGACCTCAGATGGAGTCCACGCCAAACATCAGGGTTTTTTCTGAGGTGATCTGATCTTTGTTGCAGTTCTAGAATTATTCAAACTCTGTGTCCAGACAGTTTGCCTCGAACATTCCTTGATTTTGACCGTCACTCTTTCAACTCTGGGGAAGGCACTCATCACAGGCAGTTTTTCCTTTTGTCTCCCTCATTCACATAGACAAAAAAAATCATGTAACCTACAAAATTATAATATCGTGATAATAACATGGTAGAATAAACATATTTCTGTGAGGGTGGGCTAGGCTCTTTGACAGCTGGGTGTGGAAATACATGGGAAAATACCATATTCAACATGCAATAGCTCAGTAATCTTTGAGATTTGGATGTTTTCTTATACAACATTTTGGTTTGTTTGTGATTGGTTGGTTTGAATTTGTTTGGTCTCCTTTAGGTGATGTTACTCAAGGGATCACTGATAGTGTGCATTAACCTATGTGCCGTGAGATGTTATCCGAAAAGGCAGAGTTGCTTAGCTGGAAAATAGAGAACTGGAGTTACTATAAGGCATATATATGACATTGTCCATGGCTTGTTCCACTTAGATAACCCATTTTAGTATTATGAATGATACGAGAAGGCTTCTTCATTTTGCACTCTACCCCAAATGAATAGAACACAGTATTTCTATCCTCCAGAGGATGGACGAAAATGTATGAAGCATATTCTTAAAAACATTTACCAGTTGATTGTGAAAATTTAATGCTGGCATGAAAAATAATCAATATGTCGACAAGAAATCAACTTACCTTTTAATATTATTATGCAGGTGATCATGGACAGCGATGTCTTCAACTGGTGACTGTGGTTGTTGTGATGTTGCTTGGTAATCAACTTACCTTTTAATATTATTATACAGGTGATCATGGACAGCGATGTCTTCAACTGATGACTGGTTGTTGTGATGTTGCTTGGTAATCAACTTACCTTTTAATATTATTATACAGGTGATCATGGACAGCGATGTCTTCAACTGATGACTGTGGTTGTTGTGATGTTGCTTGGTAATCAACTTACCTTTTAATATTATTATACAGGTGATCATGGACAGCGATGTCTTCAACTGATGACTGTGGTTGTTGTGATGTTGCTTGGTAATCAACTTACCTTTTAATATTATTATACAGGTGATCATGGACAGCGATGTCTTCAACTGATGACTGTGGTTGTTGTGATGTTGCTTGGTAATCAACTTACCTTTTAATATTATTATACAGGTGATCATGGACAGCGATGTCTTCAACTGATGACTGTGGTTGTTGTGATGTTGCTTGGTAATCAACTTACCTTTTAATATTATACAGGTGATCATGGACAGCGATGTCTTCAACTGATGACTGTGGTTGTTGTGATGTTGCTTGGTAATCAACTTACCTTTTAATATTATTATACAGGTGATCATGGACAGCGATGTCTTCAACTGATGACTGTGGTTGTTGTGATGTTGCTTGGTAATCAACTTACCTTTTAATATTATTATACAGGTGATCATGGACAGCGATGTCTTCAACTGATGACTGTGGTTGTTGTGATGTTGCTTGGTAATCAACTTACCTTTTAATATTATTATACAGGTGATCATGGACAGCGATGTCTTCAACTGATGACTGTGGTTGTTGTGATGTTGCTTGGTAATCAACTTACCTTTTAATATTATTATACAGGTGATCATGGACAGCGATGTCTTCAACTGATGACTGTGGTTGTTGTGATGTTGCTTGGTAATCAACTTACCTTTTAATATATTATACAGGTGATCATGGACAGCGATGTCTTCAACTGATGACTGTGGTTGTTGTGATGTTGCTTGGTAATCAACTTACCTTTTAATATTATTAGACAGGTGATCATGGACAGCGATGTCTTCAACTGATGACTGTGGTTGTTGTGATGTTGCTTGGTAATCAACTTACCTTTTAATATTATTATACAGGTGATCATGGACAGCGATGTCTTCAACTGATGACTGTGGTTGTTGTGATGTTGCTTGGTAATCAACTTACCTTTTAATATTATTATACAGGTGATCATGGACAGCGATGTCTTCAACTGATGACTGTGGTTGTTGTGATGTTGCTTGGTAATCAACTTACCTTTTAATATTATTATACAGGTGATCATGGACAGCGATGTCTTCAACTGATGACTGTGGTTGTTGTGATGTTGCTTGGTAATCAACTTACCTTTTAATATTATTATACAGGTGATCATGGACAGCGATGTCTTCAACTGATGACTGTGGTTGTTGTGATGTTGCTTGGTAATCAACTTACCTTTTAATATTATTATACAGGTGATCATGGACAGCGATGTCTTCAACTGATGACTGTGGTTGTTGTGATGTTGCTTGGTAATCAACTTACCTTTTAATATTTTATACAGGTGATCATGGACAGCGATGTCTTCAACTGATGACTGTGGTTGTTGTGATGTTGCTTGGTACTCAACTTACCTTTTAAATTATTATACAGGTGATCATGGACAGCGATGTCTTCAACTGATGACTGTGGTTGTTGTGATGTTGCTTGGTAATCAACTTAACCTTTTAATATTATTATACAGGTGATCATGGACAGCGATGTCTTCAACTGATGACTGTGGTTGTTGTGATGTTGCTTGGTAATCAACTTACCTTTTAATATTATTATACAGGTGATCATGGACAGCGATGTCTTCAACTGATGACTGTGGTTGTTGTGATGTTGCTTGGTAATCAACTTACCTTTTAATATTATTATACAGGTGATCATGGACAGCGATGTCTTCAACTGATGACTGTGGTTGTTGTGATGTTGCTTGGTAATCAACTTACCTTTTAATATTATTATACAGGTGATCATGGACAGCGATGTCTTCAACTGATGACTGTGGTTGTTGTGATGTTGCTTGGTAATCAACTTACCTTTTAATATTATTATACAGGTGATCATGGACAGCGATGTCTTCAACTGATGACTGTGGTTGTTGTGATGTTGCTTGGTAATCAACTTACCTTTTAATATTATTATACAGGTGATCATGGACAGCGATGTCTTCAACTGATGACTGTGGTTGTTGTGATGTTGCTTGGTAATCAACTTACCTTTTAATATTATTATACAGGTGATCATGGACAGCGATGTCTTCAACTGATGACTGTGGTTGTTGTGATGTTGCTTGGTAATCAACTTACCTTTTAATATTATTATACAGGTGATCATGGACAGCGATGTCTTCAACTGGTGACTGTGGTTGTTGTGATGTTGCTTGGTAATCAACTTACCTTTTAATATTATTATACAGGTGATCATGGACAGCGATGTCTTCAACTGATGACTGTGGTTGTTGTGATGTTGCTTGGTAATCAACTTACCTTTTAATATTATTATACAGGTGATCATGGACAGCGATGTCTTCAACTGATGACTGTGGTTGTTGTGATGTTGCTTGGTAATCAACTTACCTTTTAATATTATTATACAGGTGATCATGGACAGCGATGTCTTCAACTGATGACTGTGGTTGTTGTGATGTTGCTTGGTAATCAACTTACCTTTTAATATTATTATACAGGTGATCATGGACAGCGATGTCTTCAACTGATGACTGTGGTTGTTGTGATGTTTTTTTTTTTTTTTTTTTTTTCTATATTCCAACTATCGGGCATAGGCTGAGAGCCTGTACATTCACCGCTCAACACGGTGAAGCCCGTGAGGTCTTGTTCCAGTCTGGGAGTGAGACATGTGAAGCACCATCATGGCTCGAAGCAGCTCCATCTCTGAAGCGGCTGGTTGCTTCGCTCAAGTGCTTCACCGTCTCACCCTCCAGACTCAGACCCTCACTCTCACAACGCCACCTATTGAGCAGTGAACTCACTAGGCATTGTCCCCCTGTAACATATTTTGAATGTGGGAATATTCATACAGTGTTATTTAATCAGGGAACAATGAGGGTATTTTTTTGGCATTTCGGTGGGCTTTGTGGTAATGCACTGATACTAGGTACAGCACAAATTCAATCACCCATAAATCTTCCCATTGACATATCGGGATTTGAACCCGGGTCCATTGGATTACCAATCCAGTGGCATGGACCACCACTCCACCACACCTCCCCTTTGGTAATCAACTTACCTTTTAATATTATTATACAGGTGATCATGGACAGCGATGTCTTCAACTGATGACTGTGGTTGTTGTGATGTTGCTTGGTAATCAAAGATGCCTAAAATAGTATATGCTAGGGCCAAAAGCAGCATCATTATCTTGAGGCACCAACAACGTCCAACCCGGTCCACCAAGACAGTAGCAGCTATACTGCCACAAGGGTTGCAATGGACACCAGCACTGTGCTTACTCGTGTGTTGAAAGGAAGGCTAAAACGTTGCAATAGTCGTGCCAAATTAGCCCTGATCACTGAGAAGCCGGAAAGTAAATGAAGAAAAGAGACAAATTATAGTAAGGATAGGCTTGACACAATCTTTTGTAAAGAGATCTGCCCACCGTATCCCTCTATTTTCCTGTTGGTTCATTAACTGGAGTTGTTTCAGCTCTTCCTCTATATTACTACTCGGAGATCTGAGACGTGTAAGCACACATCGTGCTTCACTGTAGTGTCCATTAATAGCAAGAGAGTTTGGACTCTCGGGAAGAATACAATGATTACGGTACCATATATATTTCAAGTGGGGAGATTGTAGGCACACTCGATCAGGCCTAGATCCGCAGTGAGGTTCTAGGCGTGTGATAAGAGTCTCTGGAACTCCTGTTTCATTTGCTTGGCCTCTTCCTGATTTTCTTTTGCCTCATTACACTGAGAGCAATCACTAGCTCTCCAACCACCTCCTCCTCCTATCCCCTTGTCACTACACTACACTAACATGCACACTCACACTTCATTCCTCCACACAAAATTAAAAAACCACAAATGATGAATGTTAGCCCGAGCCTCGGAGTCACCATGGGGGGGGAAACCATAAATGCCCCTCACCGAACCGCCCATCCCCCGGACACCCTGACCACCATTACCTGGACTCGGCCTGTTACTCTGTCTATATACTTCTGCAACATTCGCGGACTTCCTCTAACTTCACTCTGTGAACTCATCTCTCCTCCTACCAACCTGATCCTTCTCTTCCTCACCGAAACCCAGGTGTCTGTAAGCACATCCAGAACAACCCTTCTCTGTAATCCTCCTACTTTCTCTATCCTATTTTCAGCCAAGGCGATGTTGTGTCAGCGATGTGCACAAAACTCACTTGCCGCTCGTGTTTCCCGATTTCGACTCCTCTGAATTCTCAACTTTATGGCTCAAACTCTCCTGTCATTCTCTTACTATAAATATTTTCTGTGCTGTCTATCTTTCCCCCTAACTCCTACCAACTTCCTAAATTCGTGACTATCTAACTCTACAGTGAACGCATGTCTATCCATTTCTCCTTTCTCAGAAATCTCCCCCATCTTAGGAGCTTTTCAACGTTCACCACCGCCAATGGCTCTCCTCTCACACTACTGCATCCCCCTGGTTAACAAGCCTACGTCTTTTCTATCCTAAATGACCTAGATCAGTTAGTTCAGCAACCCACCCCCGTATCCCGATCGCAGATCGGAGATCGGCCCAACATCTCTTGACCCTGTTTTGTCCTACTTCTTAACCCTTCTTCTTATACTGTCTGAATCTTTTCTCCCTTTGGGCTCCTCCGACCCTAAACTTATCTCTGTCACCTGTCCCCTATCTCTCCAGTACGCCACCCGATCCTCCTAGCCGGTCGCGCTTGTTGGCACTTTGGCGCTGCCGACTGGAGGCTCTTTCGCAGTACTTCTGTGATTCCTGGAATGATTTCTGCTTCCAGTACGGGGACCCTCGGAGAGTGCTGACTCATTAACCGATGTAATCCTATCGGAGCATGGAAGCATACATTCCATTCTCTTTCTCTCAGATTAATGCTTACCAGAAATCTTGGTTTACTCAGGCCTGTCTACTGCTGTCCCAATAAGAGGAAGCTTCCAACCGGTACCACCAGACAGCCTTAAAACGCAAGACTCTCTTCCTTCATATTTTTTCTTCTTCCTGCGAATCAGCCAAATCTGTTCTTCGACTTGCCAAACACTCTTTCATCAATAAATAAATGCACTGAACTATCCAACTCTAGCTCTTCCAAGCTTTCTGTCATCTAGCCAAAAACCTCTCCCACATTTCTCTTCTCTTCTTCCCTCCCCTTTTCCCGCTCGATGGCACAACCATCCCCTTCTTCCTCTGACAAGCAAACTCTTCGCTCAACTTTTGCTAGAAACTCCACCTTTGCTATTCCGGTGCTATTTCCTCCCTCTTCACCGCCTCCTCTCGTTTACTTATGCCTAAATCGTAATATCTCTTCTAAAGATGTACTTTCACCCTCTCTGGCTTACACGAATAAGGCGTACGGTCCCGGACGGTGGTTCCTCCTCCTGTTGTTCTCAAAACTGTGCTTTTCCTTGCTGACCCCTGCCTAGGCATAACTCTTTTCGTCTCTGTCTCTCCTCTAACGTCTCCCTTCATGCTGGAAGTTTGCTCACAGTCAACTGTCCCAAAGAAGGGTGACCGCTCTCACCCTCCAACTATCGGCCAATTGCTCTTATCTCTTGTCTTTCTAAAGTTTTGAAAACTATGCTTGCTTCCAAATTTCTTAAACATTTCTCTTCCATACTCGGCTCTCAGAGCGCCATTATGCTTTCCTTAAAGGTCTCCTACGGTGATCTTCTTCATATCTTACTAACTCTTGGTCATCTCCTTTCGGACTTCGGTGAGACTTTTTCTATTGCCCATAGACATATCGAAAGTCCTTCGATAGAGTCTGGCATAAATCTTTAATTTCAAACTACCCTCCTTCGGTTCTATCCCTCCCTCTGTGCCTTTGTCTCTAATTTCCTTTCTGCCGTTCAAAAAAAATAGCCTGCGGTTGTGGACCGGCCATTGTTCCTTCCTCACCCGATAAAACTAACTCCGGTGTTCCTCATGGCTCTGTCCGATCTCCTATTCTCTTTCTACTTTTATAAATGCGCTCCTTAACTGTAACCTTACTTTCCCCTCCATTCATACGCAGACGACTCAACCTTCACTAAGCCCTTAGTTTTCAGAGAACGCCCCACCAGGCAAATCCTCAGACAAACGTAATGAAATCCATAGAACTCTTAAACTTCTGTCTAAAATACTATTTCCAATTGGTGCAGAGAAACCTTGTTCCGTGTTATGCTTCACAACCCATTTCTCCATCTATCTACCCGTCAGGATCTCCCAGCGGACTATCCCTTATTCTTCACAATAACAAAATCAACCCTTCATCTGCTCTCAATATATTCTTGTGTCTCTTTCTTCTGCTCTCATTTGGAAGGACCATATTACCATCCTTGCTACGGCGCCTCAATCCTCCCAAAGGCTGGTGTGCTCCACGCCTTAGTGGGGTTTCTTTTCCCCTGGCACAGCGTTTGCATCTGACAGGGCATAGTGCGCCCTTTTATTGAGTAATTGTTCACATGTGTGGGGAGGGTCCTCTCACACCGCTCTCCTAGACAAAGTGGACATGAAGGCCTTCTTAGCATCCCAGTTCCCGTCCACTCACAACTCCTCTTCATCTCTCTCTCACCGCCGCACTGTTTTGCATCTCCTCTCGCTATTCTATTGCTACTATAATAATCAGTGTTTCCTCAAGCTATCCCAGTGCATACCACCGTCCTTTACGTAGGGCACGTGGTACCCCAGGGGGGCCGTCTTGCAAACTCAATCCCACCCCTACTCTGTGCAACTCTCCCACCCAGAGTGAAACTCTCTCAAACTTTCTTCTACTCAACATCTGAGCCTGAACTCTCTCCTCTCCCAGAATTAGTCTTTCCCTCTTCCCTATTACTTAAATTGCTTCAACCTCTGTGTGTCAGGCATTTTTGGCTCGAGACGAGTCCCTTTGATTTTGGCCCTGTCAACTCTTTTCAACTATGGGGGAGGCACGCGCTATAGGCATTTTATCTTTTTGCCTCCCGCAATCACATAGAAAAAAAAAAAAAAAAAATTAGTGCAGCCGCACTGATGAACTAATGTGATTACCAGGTTGTAATTAGGCTGAGACTTGACTGCTATATACCCCAAGACTGAGATATCGCATGAGCCGCCATCATGGTTCCACGAATACTCGTGCTACTAATTTCCACTGTGAAGGTTTTTTCAGAGGTAATCCCGCTAAGCTGCTGTAAGCACGCCCAAGAGGTATCTGGAAATATGACATCAACAGTCCGGGTGTATTACTTTAATAGCTACCATTACATTGGAACCAATATCTCCGTTACTTTAATAGCTAACTTCAGAGGTCCATATAATTGTTATGAAACTAAGCATTTGGCAAAGGGGTGAATTGTTTAAAAACCTTATGCCAATACTCATGCCATTTTTTGCTCACCAAAAATATATTTGAATTTATCATTATTATTTTGGTAGGGTAGGTATGTATAGGTGAGGTTGGCTAAATAATTGCTGGAATTCGTAGGGACGTCAGAAAACCTTGTGGGTTTTGAGAGAGTTAAATAAAAAAACAAAAGATAGGACTGAATAATAGACTGCTTAATGTTATTAAGCAAAACTGGGGGATGCGTGGAAGCCTATAGACTGTAGACGGTAAACTTTGTGTGGGTAGCGAATTCGGTTTTAAAGTAATTTAAGAATAGCCAGTTTTCAATGCTGCGGCCAAACTAGCCTATTCCACCCATTTATATTTTTTGGTATCAAAACGTTCGGAATCGCGAGCCTCACCCAACTACGCAAGCATGGCTCTGATCATCGGCGTAGTTTTCAAGATGTAGAATTTTAAGTGGAATTCGAGGTTTTTTCAAGATTGCCGGAAAAAAACCCACGTGCAAAAACAAAACCTTCTCTATAAAATTTGCGGAGCATTAGTAGGGGAGTGCGTATGCCAAAGTCCAGTCGTTTCCTGTGAGTGGGAGAGACGGTATTTAAGCGTCAAGTTTTTCGGGAAATCGGCTGCCACGGACCTGTTTGGCCACCATGCCAGATGTTTAGCATATCAAAAGTTGCCCAATACAAAAACGCACCTCTTGTGAAAGTTTCATCCCGATCCAAGAAGCGGTTCTGGAGTTATTGCGTCGAAACCGGCGCGTAAGAAGAATTTGGATGAAATTCCTGGTTTAATTATTACAATAGGGGTTTCCCCGTAGGGGACGAACCCCTAATAAATATAATAATAATAATAATAAACAATCAATTAATATTGTTAGGGAGAAAAATATGTGCCTGCCGAAGTTATGTTTCTCCAATATTGCAGGCTCGCTATTGCTCGCCCCCAAATATTATTATCGCCAAAACAAACGGATCAACAGTCCTTAACCCCTTCAAGTACCGGTTTCCTCAGTGGCATTATATTCTGGAAACTATTAGATGATTTTATTAAGCTTAGGAAGGTTCTGTAACCATTCAAAGGCTACAAAGTATCTCATAATCCTTTTAGCTACAACTGATCCTTCCAAAGTTGAACATAATTGTCTAATAGTTGCCAGAACATGACGGAAAGGACGTCACCGGTACAGCGAAATTAATGAAAAAAAACAGAGGGGGAGGGGCCCTTGCATTAGGTACAGGATTAACCCTTTCAGTAACGGTGATGTCTTTTATATGACTATATATTTAGACGGTTTTATGAAGCTTAGGAAGGATATATGGTAGCTAAAAGGATGAATTGAGGTAGTCTGTAGCCGTTTAATTGGTAGATGTCCTTACTAAGCTGAACACAATCGTCTAATGGTTGCCAGCTTATAATTCTTCATTATGCCATCGGTACTGAACGGGTTAATACTCGATACACATTAATCTGAAGTCTTAAAGCTACAACAAATAATAGTATAATTAATTAATGTATAGATAATTCACATCTCAATATGTACACATAATAGCAAATAATTCCTGTCATCATGAATATAGCACATGAACAAGTAAACCCACCGATGACAGTCATCATGACAAGGCACATTTACCAGTATTGCTAACACTGACGTAATGTTACCCACACACTACACACACGCACGTGTACACACACGCACGTGTACACACACACACACGCACGTGTACACACACACACACACACACGTACACTACACACACACACACGTACACTACACACACACACGTACACTACACACACACACACACACACATTATGTTTTGTACTCTCAGTTGTTTATATTTATTCTGGACTGAACCAATCTGTGCCATTTTGCTATACATTAAATCACATATACTGTATGCTTAAATTAAGATTGTTTATAAAATTGCAAGCATAAATCAGTGTCCAGCGATATACTTATTTGCTTATAAAAACCGCTCGTATCTATAAGCGAGTTTGTTTGTTTGTTTTGTAGATGTTTAGGTGACAATCACCACGGTCGATCTGGGGATCCGCCGCTGATGAGCTCGTCCTGGAATCTTTACGACTCTGAATCTTACGATTCTGTACAGGACTGAACATGCCATTTTTATCGGCAATAGCTCAGAGAAGAGTGTTGAGAGGGGAGAAGGGGTGTTGGAGAGAGAGGAAGGTGTTGGAGTGGCTTTGTTATGTGTGTTTTGTCTGTATACGTCGTCAGGATGTCCCCTGACTGGGTGCAAGCATGTGAAACATGCTAGGACATACTACAGCACCCACTAAATGTCCACCGTGGCAGGGATTCGATCCCGGGTCTTTCAGATTCACACGCGAGCGTGCTCACCACTTGACCACCACGGCCAGTGGTATCAGTGTACTGATATAACTTCTGTCTGGGGAAAGTTTAACAAATACAATAAAGCCAGTATTATATAAAGTTAATAACAAGTACTACATGCAATCCACTATAAGAACGGGGCCCCGATAAGGAAGAAACAATAACAAATAATCGGCCGAGAGGTTGGCGTTATACTGGCAACTCTCCACTGATATTATGTCAGTGTTGCCACTTAGCTACTCTCTCCCTAGATCTTCAGATACTTCAGTCTAGCGGCATTCTCATACACCTAGCAACATCAATCCAAACTATATTGAGGACATTTGAAACATTTGTATTTTTTTTTAAAGATTCTCATTATTCTAACTAAATATATACAGCATTTTATACAATCTAGCGACATTCTAGCACCATCAAGAGGTTTGTGAGCGCATTTGGTATAACGGTGATGATCGCAGGCCTTTGTGTTATGTGAGGGTGTCGTTGAGTCAAGGGCTCAAGGTTACAGTTACACCCAGTGCCAGTGGTGGTCGGTTAGTGAGGTGGGGGAGAAAGTACGTTCGTGAATATAAGATCCTACCAATGTGTATAAGTGAAACTTTAAAGCTTTAACCAAACATTGTATTGTCTCTTGTGTTCAATACTTATTCAACTAGGTGAGTCACCATTTAAGTGTTCTGTAACAGTACTGATGAAGGTGTATATCCTTGACAAACTCCATCATTGTCGGTGGTATTTCCTGTAGTTCTTGCTGTCTATCTTAACTAGTCAATATCATACGCTATAGTCTATATTTTTCCAGCAGAGGGTAATATGTCATGTTTCTATCTTTGTTACTCAGCTATAAGGTAGATATTGTAGCGAAATATGATGCTAGTTATGAAAACTTGGTATTAATACGACACAGCCATAGTAGTTTCATATATTTCCATTAAGTATAGAAAAATCAGCTACTAAGAGATTTAATTTACGATCAGCTGGACAACAAAATAAGACTAAATATAGTTGTTGTAATTGCACTAAGAAATACTGGGCCATTATTACAGTATTTTCACTGCATGTATAAACAACTATAACCTGCTCCTAGAGTTAACCGAAACTCGACCATAATCCATTAAGGGGAGATGGGTCGTTTTTCTGGTCCCCTTTCATCCTCGTGTTAAGCTCCATTTGTTTTGAGATTATAAGACGTTCGGCCCATTAGTTTGGCAATTTTAACACCTTTTGCTCCATTTTGTTGTCATTTTTAAGACCGTTCGTGCCATTCGGATGTCGATTTTTTCCTGGCGAGCGATAGCAAAAAAATTCTACCGAAAACTTTACAAATTTATCTTGAACTAGGGTTTTTTTGTCTAAGCTTGATGGAGGTCTAGCGAGGAAACTAGGAAATAAAGGAATAGATAATTAATTGGCCATCTCCCCTTAATCTCTAAATTCGCATACGACTAGAGTAGGCCCTAACCCAGTTAATATGTCTACCATTTGGGAAGGGTCAGCCAGGGAATAGGTGTGGAAGCTTACAGCCCATTTTCTCCAGCCCCTTTTGAGTTACAGATGTTAGAGTTCTCGAATTCTGGCCTACCTATTTGGAACAGGGAATAATAGTTGTAATAATGACAATATTAAGTTCTGGGATATAATTACAGCACCCACATCACAATTATTAACTACCTTAACTTACATTGACAAGTTGGAGATACGGCAACTCTATCATAATTAACCCCTTCTGTACCGGCGACGCCTTCTTTTTATGATATGCTGGCGACTATTAGACAATTTTATTCAGTTCAGGAAGGACGTCTACCCATTAAAAGGCTACAGACTATCTCAATTTATACGTTTAGCTACCATATATCCTTCCTAAGCTTCAAAAAATTATCTAAATGTTGCCGTATTCAAATGAAAGGGACGTCACCGATACAGAAAAGGTTAACACAGTCAACCCTGGGGCTTGTGTAACCAAACACTTACGACGCTAACCCAAATACTAGCACATCTGTTTAACCCATACAGTAGCCTACCGGTGACGTCCTTTCCATTGTATTATGTAACCAAACACTTCCCCAACACTTACGACGCTAACCCAAACAATATCACATCTGTTTAACCCGTACAGTAGCCTACCGGTGACGTCCTTTCCATTGTATTATGTAACCAAACACTTCCCCAACACTTACGACGCTAACCCAAACACTATCACATCAGTTTAACCTGTACAGTAGCCTACCGGTGACGTCATTTCCATTGTATTATGTAACCAAACACTTCCCCAACACTTACGACGCTAACCCAAACACAATCACATCTGTTTAACCCGTACAGTAGCCTACCGGTGATGTCCTTTCCATTGTATTATGTAACCAAACACTTCCCCAACACTTACGACGCTAACCCAAACACTATCACATCTGTTTAACCCGTACAGTAGCCTACCGGTGGAGTCCATTCCATTGTATTATGTAACCAAACACTTCCCCAACACTTACGACGCTAACCCAAACACTATCACATCTGTTTAACCCGTACAGTAGCCTACCGGTGACGTCCTTTCCATTGTATTATGTAACCAAACACTTCCCCAACACTTACGACGCTAACCCAAACACTATCACATCTGTTTAACCCGTACAGTAGCCTACCGGTGACGTCCTTTCCATTGTATTATGTAACCAAACACTTCCCCAACACTTACGACGCTAACCCAAACACTATCACATCTGTTTAACCCGTACAGTAGCCTACCGGTGACGTCCTTTCCATTGTATTATGTAACCAAACACTTCCCCAACACTTACGACGCTAACCCAAACACTATCACATCTGTTTAACCCGTACAGTAGCCTACCGGTAACGTCCTTTCCATTGTATTATGTAACCAAACACTTCCCCAACACTTACGACGCTAACCCAAACACTATAGCATCTGTTTAACCCGTACAGTAGCCTACCGGTGACGTCCTTTCCATTGTATTATGTAACCAAACACTTCCCAACACTTACGACGCTAACCCAAACACTATCACATCTGTTTAACCCGTACAGTAGCCTACCGGTGACGTCCTTTTCATTGTATTATGTAACCAAACACTTCCCCAACACTTACGACGCTAACCCAAACACTATCACATTTGTTTAACCCGTACAGTAGCCTACCGGTGACGTCCTTTCCATTGTATTATGTAACCAAACACTTCCCCAACACTTACGACGCTAACCCAAACGATATCACATCTGTTTAACCTGTACAGTAGCCTACCGGTGACGTCCTTTCCATTGTATTATGTAACCAAACACTTCCGACGCTAACCCAAACACTATCACATCTGATTAACCCATACAGTAGCCTACCGGTGACGTCCTTTCCATTGTATTATGTAACCAAACACTTACGACACTAACCCAAACACTATCACATCTGTTAAACCCGTACAGTAGCCTACCGGTGACGTCCTTTCCATTGTATTATGTAACCAAACACTTCCCCAACACTTACGACGCTAACCCAAACACTTTCACATCTGTTTAACCCGTACAGTAGCCTATCGGTGACGTCCTTTCCATTGTATTATGTAACCAAACACTTCCCCAACACTTACGACGCTAACCCAAACACTTTCACATCTGTTTAACCCGTACAGTAGCCTACCGGTGACGTCCTTTCCATTGTATTATGTAACCAAACACTTCCCCAACACATATGACGCTAACCCAAACACTATCACATCTGTTTAACCCGTACAGTAGCCTACCGGTGACGTCCTTTCCATTGTATTTTGTAACCAAACACTTCCCCAACACTTACGACGCTAACCCAAACACTATCACATCTGTTTAACCCGTACAGTAGCCTACCGGTGACGTCCTTTCCATTGTATTATGTAACCAAACACTTCCCCAACACTTACGACGCTAACCCAAACACTATCACATCTGTTTAACCCGTACAGTAGCCTACCGGTGACGTCCTTTCCATTGTATTATGTAACCAAACACTTCCCCAACACTTACGACGCTAACCCAAACACTATCACATCTGTTTAACCCGTACAGTAGCCTACCGGTGACGTCCTTTCCATTGTATTATGTAACCAAACACTTCCCCAACACTTACGACGCTAACCCAAACACTATCACATCTGTTTAACCCGTACAGTAGCCTACCGGTGACGTCCTTTCCATTGTATTATGTAACCAAACACTTCCCCAACACTTACGACGCTAACCCAAACACTATCACATCTGTTTAACCCATACAGTAGCCTACCGGTGACGTCCTTTCCATTGTATTATGTAACCAAACACTTCCCCAATACTTACGACGCTAACCCAAACACTATCACATCTGTTTAACCCGTACAGTAGCCTACCGGTGACGTCCTTTCCATTGTATTATGTAACCAAACACTTCCCCAACACTTACGACGCTAACCCAAACACTATCACATCTGTTTAACCCGTACAGTAGCCTACCGGTGACGTCCTTTCCATTGTATTATGTAACCAAACACTTCCGACGCTAACCCAAACACTATCACATCTGTTTAACCCATACAGTAGCCTACCGGTGACGTCCTTTCCATTGTATTATGTAACCAAACACTTCCCCAACACTTACGACACTAACCCAAACACTATCACATCTGTTAAACCCGTACAGTAGCCTACCGGTGACGTCCTTTCCATTGTATTATGTAACCAAACACTTCCCCAACACTTATGACGCTAACCCAAACACTTTCACATCTGTTTAACCCGAACAGTAGCCTATCGGTGACGTCCTTTCCATTGTATTATGTAACCAAACACTTCCCCAACACTTACGACGCTAACCCAAACACTATCACATCTGTTTAACCCGTACAGTAGCCTACCGGTGACGTCCTTTCCATTGTATTATGTAACCAAACACTTCCCCAACACTTACGACGCTAACCCAAACACTATCACATCTGTTTAACCCGTACAGTAGCCTACCGGTGACGTCCTTTCCATTGTATTATGTAACCAAACACTTCCCCAACACTTACGACGCTAACCCAAACACTATCACATCTGTTTAACCCGTACAGTAGCCTACCGGTGACGTCCTTTCCATTGTATTATGTAACCAAACACTTCCCCAACACTTACGACGCTAACCCAAACACTATCACATCTGTTTAACCCGTACAGTAGCCTACCGGTGACGTCCTTTCCATTGTATTATGTAACCAAACACTTCCCAACACTTACGACGCTAACCCAAACACTATCACATCTGTTTAACCCATACAGTAGCCTACCGGTGACGTCCTTTCCATTGTATTATGTAACCAAACACTTCCCAACACCAACGACGCTAACCCAAACACTATCACATCTGTTTAACCCGTACAGTAGCCTACCGGTGACGTCCTTTCCATTGTATTATGTAACCAAACACTTCCCCAACACTTACGACGCTAACCCAAACACTATCACATCTGTTTAACCCGTACAGTAGCCTACCGGTGACGTCCTTTCCATTGTATTATGTAACCAAACACTTCCCCAACACTTACGACGCTAACCCAAACACTATCACATCTGTTTAACCCGTACAGTAGCCTACCGGTGACGTCCTTTCCATTGTATTATGTAACCAAACACTTCCCCAACACTTACGACGCTAACCCAAACACTATCACATCTGTTTAACCCGTACAGTAGCCTACCGGTGACGTCCTTTCCATTGTATTATGTAACCAAACCTTCCCCAACACTTACGACGCTAACCCAAACACTATCACATCTGTTTAAACCCGTACAGTAGCCTACCGGTGACGTCCTTTCCATTGTATTATGTAACCAAACACTTCCCCAACACTTACGACGCTAACCCAAACACTATCACATCTGTTTAACCCGTACAGTAGCCTACCGGTGACGTCCTTTCCATTGTATTATGTAACCAAACACTTCCCCAACACTTACGACGCTAACCCAAACACTATCACATCTGTTTAACCCGTACAGTAGCCTACCGGTGACGTCCTTTCCATTGTATTATGTAACCAAACACTTCCCCAACACTTACGACGCTAACCCAAACACTATCACATCTGTTTAACCCGTACAGTAGCCTACCGGTGACGTCCTTTCCATTGTATTATGTAACCAAACACTTCCCCAACACTTACGCTAACCCAAACACTATCACATCTGTTTAACCCGTACAGTAGCCTACCGGTGACGTCCTTTCCATTGTATTATGTAACCAAACACTTCCCCAACACTTACGACGCTAACCCAAACACTATCACATCTGTTTAACCCGTACAGTAGCCTACCGGTGACGTCCTTTCCATTGTATTATGTAACCAAACACTTCCCCAACACTTACGACGCTAACCCAAACACTATCACATCTGTTTAACCCGTACAGTAGCCTACCGGTGACGTCCTTTCCATTGTATTATGTAACCAAACACTTCCCCAACACTTACGACGCTAACCCAAACACTATCACATCTGTTTAACCCGTACAGTAGCCTACCGGTGACGTCCTTTCCATTGTATTATGTAACCAAACACTTCCCCAACACTTACGACGCTAACCCAAACACTATCACATCTGTTTAACCCGTACAGTAGCCTACCGGTGACGTCCTTTCCATTGTATTATGTAACCAAACACTTCCCCAACACTTACGACGCTAACCCAAACACTATCACATCTGTTTAAACCCGTACAGTAGCCTACCGGTGACGTCCTTTCCATTGTATTATGTAACCAAACACTTCCCCAACACTTACGACGCTAACCCAAACACTATCACATCTGTTTAAACCATACAGTTCCCTAACGGTGACGTCCTTTCCATTGTATTATGTAACCAAACACTTCCCCAACACTTACGACGCTAACCCAAACACTATCACATCTGTTTAACCCGTACAGTAGCCTACCGGTGACGTCCTTTCCATTGTATTATGTAACCAAACACTTCCCCAACACTTACGACGCTAACCCAAACACTATCACATCTGTTTAACCCGTACAGTAGCCTACCGGTGACGTCCTTTCCATTGTATTATGTAACCAAACACTTCCCCAACACTTACGACGCTAACCCAAACACTATCACATCTGTTTAACCCGTACAGTAGCCTACCGGTGACGTCCTTTCCATTGTATATGTATGTAACCAAAAACACTTCCCCAACACTTACAACCCAAACACTAACACTATCACATCTGTTAACCCGTACAGTAGCCTACCGGTGACGTCCTTTTCCATTGTATTATGTAACCAAACACTTCCCCAACACTTACGACGCTAACCCAAACACTATCACATCTGTTTAAACCCGTACAGTAGCCTACCGGTGACGTCCTTTCCATTGTATTATGTAACCAAACACTTCCCCAACACTTACGACGCTAACCCAAACACTATCACATCTGTTTAAACCCGTACAGTAGCCTACCGGTGACGTCCTTTCCATTGTATTATGTAACCAAACACTTCCCCCACTACCGGTGACGTCCTTTCCATTGTATTATGTAACCAAACACTCCCCAACACTTACGACGCTAACCCAAACACTATCACATCTGTTTAACCCATACAGTAGCCTACCGGTGACGTCCTTTCCATTGTATTATGTAACCAAACCATTCCCCAACACATACGACGCTCTCCCATACACTATCTCATCTGTTTAATCTATACAGTAGCCTACCGGTGACGTCCTTTCCATGTATTATGTAACCAAACACCTTCCCAACACTTACGACGCTAACCCAAACACTATCACATCTGTTTAACCCATACAGTAGCCTACCGGTGACGTCCTTTCCAATTTGTATGTAACCAAAACACTTTCCCAACACTTACGACGCTAACCCAAACACTATCACATCTGTTTAACCCGTACAGTAGCCTACCGGTGACGTCCTTTCCATTGTATTATGTAACCAAACACTTCCCCAACACTTGCGACACTAACCCAAACACTATCACATCTGTTTAACCCGTACAGTAGCCTACCGGTGACGTCCTTTCCATTGTATTATGTAACCAAACACTTCCCCAACACTTACGACACTAACCCAAACACTGTCACATCTGTTTAACCCATACAGTAGCCTACCGGTGACGTCCTTTCCATTGAATTATGTAACCAAACACTTCCCCAACACTTACGACGCTAACCCAAACACTATCACATCTGTTTAACCCATACAGTTGCCTACCGGTGACGTCTTTCCATTGTATTATGTAACCAAACACTTCCCAACACTTACGACGCTAACCCAAACACTATCACATCTGTTTAACCCGTACAGTAGCCTACCGGTGACGTCCTTTCCATTGTATTATGTAACCAAACACTTCCCCAACACTTACGACGCTAACCCAAACACTATCACATCTGTTTAACCCGTACAGTAGCCTACCGGTGACGTCCTTTCCATTGTATTATGTACCAAACACTTCCCCAACACTTACGACGCTAACCCAAACACTATCACATCTGTTTAACGTACAGTAGCCTACCGGTGACGTCCTTTCCATTGTATTATGTAACCAAACACTTCCCAACACTTACGACGCTAACCCAAACACTATCACATCTGTTTAACCCGTACAGTAGCCTACCGGTGACGTCCTTTCCATTGTATTATGTAACCAAACACTTCCCCAACACTTACGACGCTAACCCAAACACTATCACATCTGTTTAACCCGTACAGTAGCCTACCGGTGACGTCCTTTCCATTGTATTATGTAACCAAACACTTCCCCAACACTTACGACGCTAACCCAAACACTATCACATCTGTTTAACCCGTACAGTAGCCTACCGGTGACGTCCTTTCCATTGTATTATGTAACCAAACACTTCCCCAACACTTACGACGCTAACCCAAACACTATCACATCTGTTTAACCCATACAGTAGCCTACCGGTGACGTCCTTTCCATTGTATTATGTAACCAAACACTTCCCCAACACTTACGACACTAACCCAAACACTGTCACATCTGTTTAACCCATACAGTAGCCTACCGGTGACGTCCTTTCCATTGTATTATGTAACCAAACACTTCCCCAACACTTACGACGCTAACCCAAACACTATCACATCTGTTTAACCCGTACAGTAGCCTACCGGTGACGTCCTTTCCATTGTATTATGTAACCAAACACTTCCCCAACACTTACGACGCTAACCCAAACACTATCACATCTGTTTAACCCGTACAGTAGCCTACCGGTGACGTCCTTTCCATTGTATTATGTAACCAAACACTTCCCCAACACTTGCGACACTAACCCAAACACTATCACATCTGTTTAACCCGTACAGTAGCCTACCGGTGACGTCCTTTCCATTGTATTATGTAACCAAACACTTCCCCAACACTTACGACGCTAACCCAAACACTATCACATCTGTTTAACCCGTACAGTAGCCTACCGGTGACGTCCTTTCCATTGTATTATGTAACCAAACACTTCCCCAACACTTACGACGCTAACCCAAACACTATCACATCTGTTTAACCCGTACAGTAGCCTACCGGTGACGTCCTTTCCATTGTATTATGTAACCAAACACTTCCCCAACACTTACGACGCTAACCCAAACACTATCACATCTGTTTAACCCGTACAGTAGCCTACCGGTGACGTCCTTTCCATTGTATTATGTAACCAAACACTTCCCCAACACTTACGACGCTAACCCAAACACTATCACATCTGTTTAACCCGTACAGTAGCCTACCGGTGACGTCCTTTCCATTGTATTATGTAACCAAACACTTCCCCAACACTTACGACGCTAACCCAAACACTATCACATCTGTTTAACCCGTACAGTAGCCTACCGGTGACGTCCTTTCCATTGTATTATGTAACCAAACACTTCCCCAACACTTACGACGCTAACCCAAACACTATCACATCTGTTTAAACCCGTACAGTAGCCTACCGGTGACGTCCTTTCCATTGTATTATGTAACCAAACACTTCCCCAACACTTACGACGCTAACCCAAACACTATCACATCTGTTTAACCCGTACAGTAGCCTACCGGTGACGTCCTTTCCATTGTATTATGTAACCAAACACTTCCCCAACACTTACGACGCTAACCCAAACACTATCACATCTGTTTAACCCGTACAGTAGCCTACCGGTGACGTCCTTTCCATTGTATTATGTAACCAAACACTTCCCCAACACTTACGACACTAACCCAAACACTATCACATCTGTTTAACCCATACAGTAGCCTACCGGTGACGTCCTTTCCATTGTATTATGTAACCAAACACTTCCCCAACACTTACGACGCTAACCCAAACACTATCACATCTGTTTAACCCATACAGTAGCCTACCGGTGACGTCCTTTCCATTGTATTATGTAACCAAACACTTCCCCAACACTTACGACGCTAACCCAAACACTATCACATCTGTTTAACCCGTACAGTAGCCTACCGGTGACGTCCTTTCCATTGTATTATGTAACCAAACACTTCCCCAACACTTACGACGCTAACCCAAACACTATCACATCTGTTTAACCCGTACAGTAGCCTACCGGTGACGTCCTTTCCATTGTATTATGTAACCAAACACTTCCCCAACACTTACGACGCTAACCCAAACACTATCACATCTGTTTAACCCATACAGTTGCCTACCGGTGACGTCTTTTCCATTGTATTATGTAACCAAAACACTTTCCCAACACTTACGACGCTAACCCAAACACTATCACATCTGTTTAACCCGTACAGTAGCCTACCGGTGACGTCCTTTTCCATTGTATTATGTAACCAAACACTTCCCCAACACTTACGACACTAACCCAAACACTATCACATCTGTTTAACCCGTACAGTAGCCTACCGGTGACGTCCTTTCCATTGTATTATGTAACCAAACACTTCCCCAACACTTACGACGCTAACCCAAACACTATCACATCTGTTTAACCCGTACAGTAGCCTACCGGTGACGTCCTTTCCATTGTATTATGTAACCAAACACTTCCCCAACACTTACGACGCTAACCCAAACACTATCACATCTGTTTAACCCATACAGTAGCCTACCGGTGACGTCCTTTCCATTGTATTATGTAACCAAAACACTTCCCCAACACTTACGACGCTAACCCAAACACTATCACATCTGTTTAACCCGTACAGTAGCCTACCGGTGACGTCCTTTCCATTGTATTATGTATCCAAACACTTCCCCAACACTTACGACGCTAACCCAAACACTATCACATCTGTTTAACCCGTACAGTAGCCTACCGGTGACGTCCTTTCCATTGTATTATGTAACCAAACACTTCCCCAACACATACGACGCTAACCCAAACACTACCACATCTGTTTAACCATACAGTAGCCTACCGGTGACGTCCTTTCCATTGAATTATGTAACCAAACACTTCCCCAACACTTACGACACTAACCCAAACACTATCACATCTGTTTAACCCGTACAGTAGCCTACCGGTGACGTCCTTTCCATTGTATTATGTAACCAAACACTTCCCCAACACTTACGACGCTAACCCAAACACTATCACATCTGTTTAACCCGTACAGTAGCCTACCGGTGACGTCCTTTCCATTGTATTATGTAACCAAACACTTCCCCAACACTTACGACGCTAACCCAAACACTATCACATCTGTTTAACCCGTACAGTAGCCTACCGGTGACGTCCTTTCCATTGTATTATGTAACCAAACACTTCCCCAACACTTACGACGCTAACCCAAACACTATCACATCTGTTTAACCCGTACAGTAGCCTACCGGTGACGTCCTTTCCATTGTATTATGTAACCAAACACTTCCCCAACACTTACGACGCTAACCCAAACACTATCACATCTGTTTAACCCGTACAGTAGCCTACCGGTGACGTCCTTTCCATTGTATTATGTAACCAAACACTTCCCCAACACTTACGACGCTAACCCAAACACTATCACATCTGTTTAACCCGTACAGTAGCCTACCGGTGACGTCCTTTCCATTGTATTATGTAACCAAACACTTCCCCAACACTTACGACGCTAAACCCAAACACTATCACATCTGTTTAACCCGTACAGTAGCCTACCGGTGACGTCCTTTCCATTGTATTATGTAACCAAACACTTCCCCAACACTTACGACGCTAACCCAAACACTATCACATCTGTTTAACCCGTACAGTAGCCTACCAGTGACGTCCTTTCCATTGTATTATGTAACCAAACACTTCCCCAACATTTATGACGCTAACCCAAACACTATCACATCTGTTTAACCCATACAGTAGCCTACCGGTGACGTCCTTTCCATTGTATTATGTAACCAAACACTTCCCCAACACTTACGGCGCTAACCCAAACACTATCACATCTGTTTAAGCCGTACAGTAGCCTACCGGTGACGTCCTTTCCATTGTATTATGTAACCAAACACTTCCCCAACACTTACGACACTAACCCAAACACTATCACATCTGTTTAACCCATACAGTAGCATACCGGTGACGTCCTTTCCATTGTATTATGTAACCAAACACTTCCCCAACACTTACGACGCTAACCCAAACACTATCACATCTGTTTAACCCATACAGTTGCCTACCGGTGACGTCCTTTCCATTGTATTATGTAACCAAAACACTTCCCCAACACTTACGACGCTAACCCAAACACTATCACATCTGTTTAACCCGTACAGTAGCCTACCGGTGACGTCCTTTCCATTGTATTATGTAACCAAACACTTCCCCAACACTTGCGACACTAACCCAAACACTATCACATCTGTTTAACCCGTACAGTAGCCTACCGGTGACGTCCTTTCCATTGTATTATGTAACCAAACACTTCCCCAACACATACGACGCTAACCCAAACACTATCACATCTGTTTAACCCATACAGTAGCCTACCGGTGACGTCCTTTCCATTGAATTATGTAACCAAACACTTCCCCAACACTTACGACACTAACCCAAACACTATCACATCTGTTTAACCCGTACAGTAGCCTACCGGTGACGTCCTTTCCATTGTATTATATAACCAAACACTTCCCCAACACTTACGACGCTAACCCAAACACTATCACATCTGTTTAACCCGTACAGTAGCCTACCGGTGACGTCCTTTCCATTGTATTATGTAACCAAACACTTCCCAACACTTGCGACACTAACCCAAACACTATCACATCTGTTTAACCCGTACAGTAGCCTACCGGTGACGTCCTTTCCATTGTATTATGTAACCAAACACTTCCCCAACACTTACGACGCTAACCCAAACACTATCACATCTGTTTAACCCATACAGTAGCCTACCGGTGACGTCCTTTCCATTGTATTATGTAACCAAACACTTCCCCAACACTTACGACACTAACCCAAACACTGTCACATCTGTTTAACCCATACAGTAGCCTACCGGTGACGTCCTTTCCATTGAATTATGTAACCAAACACTTCCCCAACACTTACGACGCTAACCCAAACACTATCACATCTGTTTAACCCATACAGTTGCCTACCGGTGACGTCCTTTCCATTGTATTATGTAACCAAAACACTTCCCCAACACTTACGACGCTAACCCAAACACTATCACATCTGTTTAACCCGTACAGTAGCCTACCGGTGACGTCCTTTCCATTGTATTATGTAACCAAACACTTCCCCAACACTTGCGACACTAACCCAAACACTATCACATCTGTTTAACCCGTACAGTAGCCTACCGGTGACGTCCTTTCCATTGTATTATGTAACCAAACACTTCCCCAACACTTACGATGCTAACCCAAACACTATCACATCTGTTTAACCCGTACAGTAGCCTACCGGTGACGTACTTTCCATTGTATTATGTAACCAAACACTTCCCCAACACTTACGACGCTAACCCAAACCGTATCACATCTGTTTAACACGTACAGTAGCCTACCGGTGACGTCCTTTCCATTGTATTATGTAACCAAACACTTCCCCAACACTTACGACGCTAACCCAAACACTATCACATCTGTTTAACCCGTACAGTAGCCTACCGGTGACGTCCTTTCCATTGTATTATGTAACCAAACACTTCCCCAACACTTACGACGCTAACCCAAACACTATCACATCTGTTTAACCCGTACAGTAGCCTACCGGTGACGTCCTTTCCATTGTATTATGTAACCAAAACTTCCCCAACACTTACGACGCAAACCCAAACACTATCACATCTGTTTAACCCGTACAGTAGCCTACCGGTGACGTCCTTTCCATTGTATTATGTAACCAAACACTTCCCCAACACTTACGACGCTAACCCAAACACTATCACATCTGTTTAACCCGTACAGTAGCCTACCGGTGACGTCCTTTCCATTGTATTATGTAACCAAACACTTCCCCAACACTTACGACGCTAACCCAAACACTATCACATCTGTTTAACCCGTACAGTAGCCTACCAGTGACGTCCTTTCCATTGTATTATGTAACCAAACACTTCCCCAACATTTATGACGCTAACCCAAACACTATCACATCTGTTTAACCCATACAGTAGCCTACCGGTGACGTCCTTTCCATTGTATTATGTAACCAAACACTTCCCCAACACTTACGGCGCTAACCCAAACACTATCACATCTGTTTAAGCCGTACAGTAGCCTACCGGTGACGTCCTTTCCATTGTATTATGTAACCAAACACTTCCCCAACACTTACGACACTAACCCAAACACTATCACATCTGTTTAACCCATACAGTAGCATACCGGTGACGTCCTTTCCATTGTATTATGTAACCAAACACTTCCCCAACACTTACGATGCTAACCCAAATACTATCACATCTGTTTAACCCATACAGTAGCCTACCGGTGACGTCCTTTCCATTGTATTATGTAACCAAACACTTCCCCAACACTTACGACGCTAACCCAAACACTATCACATCTGTTTAACCCATACAGTAGCCTACCGGTGACGTACTTTCCATTGTATTATGTAACCAAACACTTCCCCAACACTTACGACGCTAACCCAAACACTATCACATCTGTTTAACCCGTACAGTACCCTACCGGTGACGTCCTTTCCATTGTATTATGTAACCAAACACTTCCCCAACATTTACGACGCTAACCCAAACACTATCAAATCTGTTTAACCCATACAGTAGCCTACCGGTGACATCCTTTCCATTGTATTATGTAACCAAACACTTCCCCAACACTTACGACGCTAAACCAAACACTATCACATCTGTTTAACCCATACAGTAGCCTACCGGTGATGTCCTTTCCATTGTATTATGTAACCAAACACTTCCCCAACACTTTCGACGCTAACCCAAACACTATCACATCTGTTTAACCCGTACAGTAGCCTACCGGTGACGTCCTTTCCATTGTATTATGTAACCAAACACTTCCCCAACACTTACGACGCTAACCCAAACACTATCACATCTGTTTAACCCGTACAGTAGCCTACCGGTGATGTCCTTTCCATTGTATTATGTAACCAAACACTTCCCCAACACTTACGACGCTAACCCAAACACTATCACATCTGTTTAACCCGTACAGTAGCCTACCGGTGACGTCCTTTCCATTGTATTATGTAACCAAACACTTCCCCAACACTTACGACGCTAACCCAAACACTATCACATCTGTTTAACCCGTACAGTAGCCTACCGGTGACGTCCTTTCCATTGTATTATGTAACCAAACACTTCCGACGCTAACCCAAACACTATCACATCTGTTTAACCCGTACAGTAGCCTACCGGTGACGTCCTTTCCATTGTATTATGTCAACCATTACACGATTTTATGCAGCTTAGGAAGGACCTCTAACAATAAAATGGCCACAGGCTATCTCATATAATCCTTTGAGTTACAACAGATCCTTCGTAAGCTGAATATATTCGTCTGATAGTGACCAGAATAAGTTAATAAGGACGTACAAAGGAGTACAAAGGAAATCAAGCAACAACAGATCTAGTGACCCTTCTAGGTTGCTTGTCCTCCAAAACACTGAGGATCAAGTGTCCAAACAGTGGTTTAGAGTGGGTAAGGGAACATTGGAAAGGGAACTACTGCCCTGGAACTAATGTCCGTGGCAGGATTAGGAAGTTAGTAGGGGACAGAGGGGTTAGTAACTGAGGGGGGGATAAAATAAAGTTATTCATTTACAAACGCAGTCAGTCGCGGTTTTGATGCGAGATATTTGTCTAGGCGGAGTTTAAATGAATCAACGGTAATGCAGTCTATAACGTTTCGGGGAAGCCCATTCCACAAGTTGACACCTCGATTGAAGAAGAAATTCTTAGATTCGTGGGAGTTAAAAGATTTACCAATAATTTTGCAACCGTTTCCCCGCGTGTAATTAGATTGGTCAATAGTGAAGTACTTACTACAGTTCATATTGTCGATGCCTTTGATGATATTGAACACTTAAATTAAGTCACCTCTTAATCTGCGCTGGGTTAAAGGAAATAGATTTAATTCTCTAAGACGCTCTTCGTATGGTTTGTTCTTTAGGCTAGGTATCATTTTGGTAACTCTACGTTGAACTCGTTCTAGCTTGTTTATATCTTTTTGGTAATAAGGGCACCAGGATTGAACGCAGTATTCCAGAAGAGGGCGGACTAAGGAATTGTAAAGGGTTAGGATAACTTCTTTGGATTTATGCTCAAATGACCTGCCTATAAAGCCAATTATTTTGTTTGCCTTCTTAACAACTTCTGAACATTGTTGACTCGGTTTTAGGTTACTCGATATTGTTACTCCCAGATCGGTTTCTCTGTTTACATTCTTAAGCTGAGTGCCATTCATCGAATAGTTTGCTTTCTCATTTAGGTATCCGATATGTAGTACTTTACATTTATCCGCATTGAAACTCATTTGCCAAATTTGGGCCCAACATGACAATTTATCTAGATTGTGTTGCATATCGTCAACTTGTTCTTTTGAGAGTACGCTATTTGCAATTTTTGTATCGTCAGCAAATTTTGAGATTGTACAGGTGAGACCCTCATCTATGTCGTTGATGTAGATTAGAAAGAGAATTGGTCCTAGTACCGATCCCTGGGGTACCCCGCTACTTTTAGATGCCTTACCGTTTATGACTACTCTTTGCTTTCTGTCGCTAAGCCAATTTTCTATCCATTTCAACACACCGTCTTGTATTCCATGCGCTTTTAGTTTTAGCAGTAAACGTTTGTGGGGAACTTTGTCAAAGGCCTTTTGAAAATCAAGGTATATAATATCTACAGCTTTACTCTCATCGTAGAGGTTGAGGATATCGTGGAAGAAGTCTAAGAGGTTTGTTAAACAGGAACGTTTTTTATGAAAGCCGTGTTGAGTATCTTTAAGTATGTTATTTTCCTCTAAGTGATTTACGAGTCTGTCTCGTATGACCGTTTCTAGCATTTTACATACAACTGAGGTTAAGCTAATTGGACGATAGTTACTGGGTAGGGATTTGCTGCCTTTTTTTAATATCGGTGTTACGTTGGCTAGCTTCCACTGATCGGGCATAGTTCCAGACTGTAAGGATTTATTGAATAGTAATGTCAGAGGTTTGGAGAGCTCATCCTTAGCTTCCTTTAGAACTCTAGGCGAGATTGTATCAGGTCCAGGCGTTTTATTTTCCTTGAGTTTATCTAAACAATTCAATACTTCTCTCTCTGTAACGGTGATATTGCTTAGAACATCTGAATTATCAATCTGAATCGGCGATGGTGTAGGGATATCACTGAGGTCTTCTGTTGTAAAAACTGATGCAAAGAAGCTATTGAGGGCATTACTCATTTGTACTTCGTCTTTGGTGTATTCTCCATTTTCATCGACTAACGGTCCAACAGTTGAAGTAACTACTTTTTTCTTTCTGATATAACTATAGAATTCTTTCGGGTTTGTTTTACTTTGATTTGCAATATGTAACTCTAAGGTCTTTTTACTTTGCTTAATTAACTTTTTGGCTTTGCGTCGTAGCTCTACAAATTTCAGCCGTTCTTCGTCATTTTGTGAGGATTTTAATCTATCATTAGCAAATTTTTTAGCAAGCAGGCAGTTTGAAATATCTTTATTCCACCATTTGGGCTTATTATTATGGCCTGAACGCCTATTTTCGATGGTATGCAGTCTTGCATACCATTCACCGGTACTGAATGGGTTAACCTTTTCAGTATTCTAGGACGCCTTTTCATGATTTTCGACTTCATTCCCGCTACCATTGGACGATTTTAGAAAGTTTGTTTAACCCTCTCCGACATATGACGCGATTTTGAGCCTATTGGGGATACTTCAAAGCCTTTGTTACCATCAGGGGTATTTAGAAACCTTTAGTTTAGTTACTTCAACCTCTGCAGTTGTCTTTGAGTTAGCTGTGGGCAGAAAACTAATTTTGGAGAGGTAATTATAAGAGTGAGAGAACTCTATTTCTTATTGCTAATCTGTCAAACTCTGCGTCATATGTGCGTGAAAGGGTTAATAATCTGTGGGGGTTAAAAGTTATATTATGATAGCATGTACTGTCGCCGTCAATAATTTCCTGGACACCCAACTCGCAAGGAGTCACGATTTGTTTTGGTAACACTGTTGCCCCCCCCCCCCCCTTCTTCCCCATCCACCCCCTCTGTATGGTTTCTCATCCCTCTCCCCCTCATTCTCCTACGTCGTCTCCTACTGTAAGCTCCGCCCCCTCGCTTCGTCCACCAACACATCCCTCACATTACTATCTCCGAAATATGAATTAATTATAACTGCTATGAGTTTTAGAAGCTTCTTTAAGGGGAGAATACACATTACTCTCTGTTTCTGGATTTTATCCATTCGGCCCCATTCAGCCAAGTGTTTTAAGAAGTCTATCTAGGTGTAAACAAAGTGTTGACGAGCAATACCGAGCTAGCATTGTATGAAGTAATTCGGCTTCGTTGGACATTCTTTACAAATTTAGCCAGCTGTCTAAAAATATTCGAATATGCTGGCTCGTTATCGCTCGCCACGTAGATATCGACACCTGGATGGGGTATATTAAATCTGTTAACGAATACGAAACATTATACATTTCTACGTGTTAATAGTGTAAATATGATCCTAAAATATATAACGTAATCATGGTGCTATCTATCTATCTATCTATATGTTCAGGCCCAATCCCCATTTTGGGTGTAGCCGACTCAAGACAGAGCAAGAACAGGAAAAACACAAAAACAACATAAAACAACAAATAAACACAGATAAAAAGCACAAACTCACACACATCCAGGTCACCCAGGAGAAGACCCAGAGACCAGGGTCACCAAGGTCGCTCCAGCACTCCCCCGGCCCCCGACCACCCGGAGAGGTTCCGCTCTCGGCAGGCAGACATGCAGCGGAGCCAAAGCCACAAGCCCTCCCACCACACTTCCAGGCGCACCCTTCATATTAATCGTCTCCCCGGGCCAGGCACCTGATGGACTATTCTCTAGTCCAACTTGCGCCAGACCCCTTACTCCAAATGACCACGTGTTCACTCAACTATTCACAAGCATTCTCCATTCACTCCTGTCCACCACCACTTCCCCTGCCTGATCTATAGTCATTCCTCTATCATCCAAAGCCTTTCTTACACAGTCTCTCCATCTCAATGGGGGTCTTCCTGCCCTTCTATCTCCCCTTGTACCTGACTCACATATTCTCTTTGTAAGCCTTTCATCTCCCATTCGTTCAACATGACCATACCAGCTCAGCACCCTTCTGTCCACTCTGGCTGACAAATGTTCCTGCTGCCCCACTCTCCTACGTATCTCTTCATTCCTCAATCTGTCTCTACGAGTAACTCCACACATACTCCTCAAGCAGCTCATCTCCATCACATCCAGCCCTCTTTTCTCCTTTTTCTTCAGAGCCCATGTCTCAGCCCCATTCATCACTGTTGGCACAACAATTCCTTGATACAATGCACTTTTATGGTGCTGAATAATTACAATTATCAGTTGTGAGAGAGAGAGAGAGAGAGAGAGAGAGAGAGAGAGAGAGAGAGAGAGAGAGAGAGAGAGAGAGAGAGAGAGAGAGAGCATAATGGTGTGGATGTGCTGTGTGTGGAGTCCGGTGGTGGTGGAGAGGGAGGGGCTTACAGTTGCCCGACGAGGGAGAAAGAGGGGGAGGGACATGACTACAGAGTGGGTGGATGGGGAGGGGGGGGGGGGAGTGAGGGGCAACACTGTTACGAAAACAAATCACCAGTCATCGTCAGATGGGTGTCCAGGAAACTATTGACGGCGACAGTACACTCGACCAAAAAACAATATTTACATTAACGCTCTCAACATTCTGGAAGTGGGTCGAAATCTTATGATATTACCTCACAGACGTATGTTTCACCCGAGGCATTCCGTTCACACTAGATTATTTACAGCTCACCAGTGTAAATACTGTTTTTTGATCGAGTGTACCCCGTTAAGTTCAAAAGGCTGCAAAATATCGTCCATTGGTAGCCAGTGTACGGTATATAAATAAAAGGCACTTCCTAATATTGAAAGCGTTTATTTCGCTTTCAATATTAGGAACCGGTGACGTCTGTACTTTGTCAATACCTTGAAGCCCAAGCCCATAAACCTTTGTGGCTTCATCACTTTCTCCTCTCGGCAGCACAGTTGAGTTACCGTGGGTACTGAGGATCATAACTTGTGTGTTAGACTGTACTACGTGGTGGTGGTCGGGAGGTGTGTTGAGGAAGACAGTAAATTAAGGCACTCAGAAGGCAGCACAGTTTCGTTACTGTGAGTATAACCTATTGTATACATTCTTAACCCTATCAGTAGTATAGCGCACATTGGTAACATCTTACTTTAACCTCATAATCTAGGTGATGAAGCTTAGGATTATATCATGCACTATGATAGGATTCATTTGGATTTGACAATCATATACTTTAGTTATATTGGACAACTAATTTAACCTAACTACCTACAGTAACTACCTAAATTAACCTAGTTTAGATAACCAAGCTTACATAATCTAGCCTAGCTTGCTTAACCTAACATAATATATTCTAAGGTAATGTAGCTAATTCTAATATTGAATGGACGATAGATTAGCAAAACAATAATTACATGAAGGATAAAGATGGCGGCTGGAGAACCGCCACCAACTTTAATATTGGAGTTAATATGAATTATATTCATCTATCTATTGCCGGACGCCTTATTCGATCCCCTTAATGAGGGTGGCCATACACAGAAGGCCCCCAAGCGGACCTATCCCCTATAAGAGGGACATCCCATGCCAATTTACTGAAGGACTTACTGGATTGACCACTTAATTTAGGGTCTATCCGACTCCGAGGCCCTCTGTGTATCTTTCTAGCGCTATATGTCTACAGTGGTGCTCGGCTAGTCCATCCACTAACCTGCTTCACCCGTCGGTAAGCAGTACGCATTTGCATCAGGTTTACTCCCCTAGACAGGTTGCTGACCATGGCTAACGAGTCCCATCCACCTGAATACATAATTATATAACAGTTACAAAAATCTCTAAGAATCAGAGGTGGTAGGATATGCCTGTATTAACCCTTTGACTCCCACAATGCTCTCCTCAACTGAATAACATCGATTATGTTAGCCAGCATAAAGGAATAAAAAGCGTCATCGTATGCTGAAGATTTAACGGAGTATCACACGGGAGTTATTATCGTCAATTTGCTTTGGTCAACATTTGTCAGTTATTTAACTGTGGTACGGTATCGGAAACTAGACTGATGATAGATTAAGTTAGATGACAGAATAGTTTTAAAAGTTAACCCTTTCATGAACCGATTATGCATTTCTTTTCTGTTTGCTAGCTATTTTTAGACAATTTTAAGTATAACTAAATAAGTTGGTCACCAATTATTTTGCAATATTTGAAAACAAATATGGATTTTATATGCTCTAAACATCATAAAATGCCCCAGAACGAGAAGCCCACCACAGAAGCCATGAACGAACACCACACAGAAACACCAAAGGAAAGGTCCACAGAACGAAAGGACCAACTGACCGAGCCAGCCATTTCAGACAGCCCAAGCCCGCAGGGCTAAACAGCTCCAGGACACACCCATTTACCTTTTCTAAAACTGACCATTTTCCACACCTCACGTACACTAACCCCCTCGTGTCCTACACTTCTAACTACAAAGATGATGAACAGGAATATACATTCATATTAAAAACACCCATGCCTGTCCCGACGTTGAGCCAATGCCAACACATCAGACAGCCATAATTATATCTATGTATGTTCTTGCATCCGAGAAGTAGATGTTATATATCTTAGAAGTTAAAACACCCACGCTGTCCCTAGACCTCGTATATCATTTTCCATGACGAGTATAGATATATGTAACCCGTGCCCAGTCGCCCCTTGCACTGTTCCTCTAGTAACTAAGTATTAATATTAACATTCCCTAACATCTTGTCTTGCCAGACTAAGCTTCTGAAGACCCATCGCCCCATAAATCTATGTATGCAATCCTTAGGTTAAGTATTTTTATCCGCCATTGTGTTCACCTTTTTCCATTTACTTTCCACAATTGTCATACGTCTTCCCCTTGCCTCCTTCGTATCCACAGCCCACACTACGCCAATTTATTTCGTGTCTTACACCTCTTACCCCAACCAGAGATTGTATAAGATAACCTGGTTACCAGTATCTGTCATAAGTACCCCGAAACAATAACTAAGTACCCCTACGAACTGCCGCTGTGGGTGGTATTTTATATTTAATAGAAAAGCAGTTCCCAGGGCCAACTAATAGTATCCATAACCCTCTGACTGATCACATAACTCTATCTTTTCCAGACTCATATACCACCCCATAGTTGCATTCCCCGGTAGCATTTGGCTAACGTATTCTACTGCCTTTTCAAACTTCCATATCAATTGTAGCCTAATGCCACCCCCACGCCCAGGGACCTTAGGGGCAAAATTTCCCTGTAGCCCTTGAACTCCCCCCCCCCCCCTCTCATTAAGACACCCACGCTTCTCGACTCTTGTCCGACCTAGCCTCTCTCTCATACCTCTTGAAGATCCTTGAATTGTCCGTTACTAACGCTCTCCAACCTTTTATATATACTCCTATCCAGCCTACCTTCACTTAGTAGGCCAGAACAACATTAGAACTTTACTAGCCCCTTGCATGCCATCTATTCTCTTACAACACATTCACAACCCTGCACCCAATGGTCGTCGGTGCGAGGCTAGCCGCCCCGCCAGTAACTAACTTCTATTGTCATACTTCCAGATAAATGTGGCAGAGTTAGCAACCCAGTCTCCACCATATCCAGCAAACCCTACAATTAACAACCAGCCGAGTAAAACCAGCTAGCTAAGGCACCTTCGGTTTTGGTATTAAAGACACTCACATCTGTCTCATACACAGAGGGTTATTACAAACACTGGTGATATGGCAAGCCCCTAGCCACAGCCGCCGGACGACTATATCAGAGAGAGGGCGCCCAGCTCCCCCTTTTTGCCCACCCGAGGAGGGAGAACCCCACCCCCGCGGAGGTATACCTGCCCCCTGTTTTGACTTTCGAGTCATTGCCAGGTAGCACAGGAATTCTTCCTATCAATGAACTAACCATGAATGACTAACACCTTTACTAACCTCTATTACCTCACAATAAACCATTTACCTTTCTTGCATGCTCTGATCACTAAATTAGCACCTCAGCTATACCATAGAATGAAGATTGAACAATCTAGAGAGACGCTCCTATCACAGCTGTCCCCATCCTCCTCGCAAAGTAGATCCAGTCTCTCTCCCCTAAATACGTCCAGTATAGCCAAAATAGTACCTCTTACTAAGGCTCAGTTATATGAAAATATAAAGGCTTCCTATCGCCCTGTGCCACAACAGTAAATACCATCTTACCTAGTCCCCATATCTATTGAGAGCTCAATTAAGTCCATAAGACTCGAGATCCCTACTGTCTACAGGGTCCAGAACCGAGCCTATAAATCTAACTCCCGCCCCCAGTCAAATCAGTTGAAAGCTAGACACCAACCAGGGGTCACTACCCTGCAGTTAATTTCTAGCTCTGCCCTTGTGTTGTTCCGGAGTGAGATCCCAGAACTGGCAGACTCCGTGGCAGATTTGGATAGAAGGACCTGCCCACGTATTGAAGAACTTCACACATATGGCCCCCCTGGACGGCCGCGGAACCAGTCGTTAGCCCCCAACATCATGGACGCAAGATAACCAGGACCAGACCCATCAGATACTACCCAAGATTCCCTTGAGCAGTACTACATATTACTGTGCTGTTTTAGATTCACTAATTTATTTCTACGAAGTGGCTAAGACCTGGCCCAGTGTAATTCATACTTAACCATTTCATTTGGGACGTACTAAGCGATCAGTGCTCTTTAATTAACAGGCGACCTTGACTCTCGTAATTACTTTATTCAGATATTAAAACTCTAGTGATATCTAACGTTCGCCCACTGATTTGCGTTCTATGTATTTCTGAGACAAGGATATAAAACTTAGATCAGTACCCCCTGAGGTAACTAGAATTCCCGTGCTCTAAAAATACGTGTGTCTAATCTAGTCTGTGAACTACTACTTGTGCACCAGAGCTACCAGTAATAAATCTAACAGTGAATATGAATCTATAAGTAACATTGATGGTCTTCGGTATATAAACCTGTGAAATCAAAGCCAGTGATCAGAAGATTAATACCTGAACGTTGGAAGTGGGAGACTAGGCTCCATCCAGATCCACTTATGCTAGTGTTGTTCAATTCTATTATATTGTCTTACACAAGTATTCTGCAGTGGTATATCAATAAACGTGATCATGTAACTTGCTACCATGTGTTTCTTTGTGTTCTCTATTCCTCATATCTTGTATTGTGCATGCAGCCTTATATACCCAGTCAATTTAGAACTCACATTACCCAAGTTAAACCTGTAGAAAAACAGGGCATAACATTGGCGGCAGCGGTGGTTCTTGATTCGGATAAAAGGTTGCATTACACTGCAAGTTTGGAACAGTAGAAGCATGGCAACATCGCGAAATCTTCAGCCACTCGCACACATTCCCAAGTATGATGTAAACACATATGATATCACCAGTTACTTAGACATAATAAAGCCAGTGTACGATGTGGTACTTCATAATGACCGCGAAAAAATCGCCATGGCAATTTTGCATGTTGTACAGTTGGGAGAAGCCGTTTCCCAACTTGTTGATAAGCCTACTTTTAAAGAATTTATTCACCAAATGGTGAAACAGAATACGCCAGAGAGTACCTGGAACCAGTTTCGATCCTTCGTGATCCGGACTTTAGATCCACTTTTGGGTTCCCCGTCGCCCCCAAAATAATAAAAGTCGACGAGATCAAGTATGAAGGGGATATAAATGTGACCCTCATACAACTCTACAGATACGTGAGGACCACGTATAGCTATGAAGATTACGACCAACAAAATGAACTCTTATTCACCGCATTGTTAAACATCCTCCCACCCCACATCACCGCCCATCTCGACCCGTATGGCTTATTCGAAGAACATATGCTCGCCATCAGAGAAGAATGCCTACGCAGTTCGATGAATCCCCTATCCAACCTTTTAGCCCCTATCCAAGACTCCGTGCACCCTTCCAAAATGACTTCCGGTGAAAGTCCAACTCCAGTGAACTCTCCCCCCACCAACCCTCAGCAGCCCCCCCAACAAGAGCCGTATTCTAGCTATGCCTACCACAACATATTTTCCACATGACCCCAGAAATGTTCAGCTATCCCCCCACCAACAAAATTTCCCTTGTGACAGTTTACCGACCTCTCCCCCCACCAACCCTCAGCAGCCCCCCCAACAAGAGCCGTATTCTAGCTATGCCTACCTATGTAGGCCTACCACAACATATTTTCCACATGACCCCAGAAATGTTCAGCTATCCCCCCACCAACAAAATTTCCCTTGTGACAGTTTTCCGTCGGTAGCTTGTGACAGTTTTCAGTCAGTAGCTCCCTTCCACCCCCACACAATTCACACCCCTAGAAAACTTCGAAACCCCACATTGACTCGCCCTCTCATGTCAAACAAACTCACCAGTCCAGAGAACCTCTAACCAGACCGAGACTGCCACCAAGAAAATTCCCCAAACTCGTCCTGTTAATGTCAAACAAACCCACCAACCCCAGATAACCGCTAACCAGACCGTGACTGCCACCAAGAAAATTCCCAAAATTCGTCCTATTAACAACCCCAAATCTATACATCAGTCCTCTACCAATAACCCCTGTTCTACACCTAACTCTTCCCCCACCAACCCGCCGCAGTCCCCCCAACAAATCCCGTTTCCTAACTCGCTCACCTCTCACCACCCTGACCCTCCCACACGCGCCGTAAACCCTCCCCTCACGCGTGACGACCTAGGGACCCAACTATGTTCCCCCCCTTCCCCCAGAAATACTCAGCTATTCCCCCACCAACAAAATCTCCCTTGTGACAGTTTTCCGTCAGTAGCTCCCTTCCACCCCCCACAATTCACACCCCTAATAAACTTCAAAACCCCACACTTGACTCACCCCCTCATGACAGACAAACCCACCAACCCCAGATAACCTCTAAGCAAACCGTCACTGCCACCGACACACCCCACCACTCTGATCCTCCCACACGCGCCGTTAATCCCCCCCTCACGCGTGACCCCCACCAAAGTGATTCCCCCCCCCTCATGCGTACCGAACACCTGCTCACCAGTCGGTCCCCCACCATCATGAGCCCAGCTAAACTATCAACCTCCCCCTCTTCACCGTTACCCCACCCGCCCCAAATTCCCCCCCCAAAGATCCCGCTCGACGAAATACCACTCCCATCCCAATCCAACCACAAAACTTTTTCCACCTTGGCTAAACCCCAAAATACTCTCCCTCTCGCCCCAAACAACATAATCAACCTCTCAACTTCAACCACTCCTCGAAATCCCATCCATGTCTCTCCCGGAAATAAAATCACTCTAAATTCAACCCCTCTCAAACCACAACCCTGCCTGCCCAGACCCCCCCCACCATCTCCCTATCAAATCCCCACACCCCAAACCTCCAAACCACCCGATCATAGTAAACTCTCAACCTTCAGCCTTACTCACCCCTCCCCAAACCCCACTCACGACCACAACTCTCTACACAATTCAACCCCTCCCCAGCACCAACCTCTTCCGCAACAACAACCCCGACTCGACCTGCCCGTTTCATCATTAAAACCCCCCTATCACTACCCCCGACCGAAACCACTTAGACCCCCCCTCCAAAACTGGCCCCGGGCCAGCTCGCCCCCAGACCCACATTCCTTAACGCAAGAACTAACGGTATATCCACCCCGCCCTTCCAAAGTGAAAGTGAACCACCACCCCCTATTACCAGACCGTCACCCAGACTAACGGCGACCCTAAATCCCCCCCCCCCCCCCCCTGATGATGATGAGGATATTATTGTACTAAATTGTTTCGAATGTTTTCAATTCCTAAGCGATTGGGCATGATTCTATACATTTACATGTTTTCCATATACTGTATATATTTTTTTTTCCTTAGTCATACTACTTTTCTTGTTAATCTACACTTTTCTGACTATCTTTTAAAATTGCTTTATACATTGTTAAACACTTTACCTTAATTTCCTGTGTTAATTATCTGCCCTTTCTTAAATTTACATGTTTTCCATATACTGTATATACTATATTTTTTTCCTTAGTCATACTACTTTTCTTGTTACCTACACTTTTCTGACTATCTTTTAAATTTGCTTTATACATTGTTAAACACTTTACCTCTTCTTAATTTCCTGTGTTCTTAAGTATCTGTCCTTTCTTAAATTTACATGTTTTCCATATACTGTATATATTATTTTTCCTTAGTCATACTACTTTTCTTGTTAACCTACACTTTTCTGACTATACTTCTTTTACTTCACCCTTGAGGCTCGAGGACGAGCCTATAATGAAGGAGAGGGAAGTAAAATGCCCCAGAACGAGAAGCCCACCACAGAAGCCATGAACGAACACCACACAGAAACACCAAAGGAAAGGTCCACAGAACGAAAGGACCAGCTGACCGAGCCAGCCATTTCAGACCAGCCCAAGCCCGCAGGGCTAAACAGCTCCAGGACACACCCATTTACCTTTTCTAAAACTGACCATTTTCCACACCTCACGTACACTAACACCCTCGTGTCCTACACTTCTAACTACAAAGATGATGAACAGGAATATACATTCATATTAAAAACACCCATGCCTGTCCCGACGTTGAGCCAATGCCAACACATCAGACAGCCATAATTATATCTATGTATGTTCTTGCATCCGAGAAGTAGATGTTATATATCTTAGAAGTTAAAACACCCACGCTGTCCCTAGACCTCGTATATCATTTTCCATGACGAGTATAGATATATGTAACCCGTGCCCAGTCGCCCCTTGCACTGTTCCTCTAGTAACTAAGTATTAATATTAACATTCCCTAACATCTTGTCTTGCCAGACTAAGCTTCTGAAGACCCATCGCCCCATAAATCTATGTATGCAATCCTTAGGTTAAGTATTTTATCCGCCATTGTGTTCACCTTTTTCCATTTACTTTCCACAATTGTCATACGTCTTCCCCTTGCCTCCTTCGTATCCACAGCCCACACTACGCCAATTTATTTCGTGTCTTACACCTCTTACCCCAACCAGAGATTGTATAAGATAACCTGGTTACCAGTATCTGTCATAAGTACCCCGAAACAATAACTAAGTACCCCTACGAACTGCCGCTGTGGGTGGTATTTTATATTTAATAGAAAAAGCAGTTCCCAGGGCCAACTAATAGTATCCATAACCCTCTGACTGATCACATAACTCTATCTTTTCCAGACTCATATACCACCCCATAGTTGCATTCCCCGGTAGCATTTGGCTAACGTATTCTACTGCCTTTTCAAACTTCCATATCAATTGTAGCCTAATGCCACCCCCACGCCCAGGGACCTTAGGGGCAAAATTTCCCTGTAGCCCTTGAACTCCCCCCCCCCCCTCTCATTAAGACACCCGCGCTTCTCGACTCTTGTCCGACCTAGCCTCTCTCTCATACCTCTTGAAGATCCTTGAATTGTCCGTTACTAACGCTCTCCAACCTTTTATATATATACTCCTATCCAGCCTACCTTCACTTAGTAGGCCAGAACAACATTAGAACTTTACTAGCCGACTTGAAAGAATATCTCTCCAATAAACTCAGTCTTAGTATGGATGTTGAACCAATTATTCCCTGGTCTGATAGGCACACATATATTTCATTCAGAATAAACTGCGAGTGTCCAAATCCCGAGGTGTTTATGGATGAAGAACTTTGGCCAGAGGAAGCATCGGTGTACTGGTGGAGAGAACGTAGGGCACAGGTACCGGTATCAACAAATGAGGACTCTATAACTACGGTAACCCACCCTCCCAACAACTCTTAATCATGGATATAAAGTCTACTTCATCTCCCAACAATTTGCGTATTGCTACTTATAACTGTAGGGGGCTCCCTAAAACCAACAGAGGGCTTCTCCTACGCCCTGATGTAGTAGACGTATTTAATACCAGTGATATTGTGTGCCTGCAGGAGACTTGGTATTTTAAACAGGATTTGGGTAACCTCAGTACTATCTGTGATAATTTTCATGGGTTTGGGGTCTCGACAACCGATGCTATGGATGGTCTAGTAGCAGGTCACCCACCGGGAGGAGTAGCTATTTTGTGGAGGGACTCTTTAGACAGCCGGGTTAAACCACTTGTAACAAATTTACCATGGTGTACAGGTATAGAAATAGAAGATATCCAACGGAAAGTAGTTATTCTTAGTGTGTACTTGCCCTACCAATGTAATGAAAATTAAGAACAATACCTGGAATGCCTTGGAGAGCTAAGTGCTCTTTTACAAGAACTAAATACCACCTGCTACTCTGTAATAGGGGACTGGAATGCTAATCTGAAGGACATGAGTAACTCTCTGTTTGCTAGTCATATGACTAACTTCTGTGGTGAGCATGATCTAATTATCTCTTCTCAGCTCATGCTCCCTCATAGTAGTTACACATGTGTCAGTGCAGCATGGGGCTCAACGTCTTGGCTAGATCATACCGTAGCTAGTGCTGATTTCCATGATATGATAACAAATATGGAAATTCAGTATACATATACAGATGAAGATCATATCCCATTGACCTTAACAGCTAGTTTGGAAAGAGCGCCAGAATTAACCCAGTCAAACAATAGTGTAAATCCAAAACTGCCATGGGGCGGGCTTGACGAGGAGGAGTGTGAGCAATTTTGCACTTTAACACACACTCTCCTTTCTGAGCTTGATCCTGGCAGTGAGGATGCCATTACCTGTGAAGACCCCAATTGTGTTAATGCTAGTCATCGAGAAGTAGTCAGCAAGCTGTACAATAATATTATATCTTGTCTTACTAAGGCTAGTGACATAGTATTTCACAAGCATAACAAAAATTACTCTTTTAACAAACTGGGTGGAATGACCATGTTTCAAAACTATACCAGGCATCCCGAGATGCTCGTAGTGTATGGCTGGATCATAACAAACCGAGACAGGGACCCATTTTTGACATGTTCACCAGACTAAAGGCTAGATGCAAGTATGCAATCAGATATATAAAAAACAATGAAAATGTATTAAGAAGAGAAGCATTGGCCAAAAACTTTGCTAGCAAAGACACATTGGCCTTCTGGAAGGATATTAAAAAAATGCATAATAGCTGCACACATCTACCCGTTAGTGTAGATGGGATCTCTGGTACTAATAACATAGCCAATCTTTGGAAAACACATTACCAAACTTTGTTTAACTCTGTTGGGCACCAAGGAAATACCATTGCTGCTACAACAGAGTGTAACAAAGAAGAAAAATATGACACAATTAAAGTTACAAGTGAAAAAATCAAGGCTGCAATAAGTAGGCTAGATGCTAACAAATCCTGTGGTTTTGATGGTATATATGCTGAACATTTGAAGTACTCCTCCACTCTCCTCTTGGAGAAACTCAGCAGTTGCTTTACCAGCTTTCTAATCCATGGTTTCCTACCAGAATCTATGATGTCCGTTACCTTGATACCAGTAATTAAAGACAAGGCTGGCAAAATTACATCAAAAGACAACTATAGACCTATTGCCCTTGCCAGTATTGTAAGTAAGATACTAGAGTTAATCATTTTAGACAGAATCTCAGTGTATATCTCAACTAATAGTAATCAATTTGGTTTTAAAAAGAATCATGGTACGGACCAGTGCATCTACACTCTGAAGGAGCTAGTGGATGGGTACATCAAAATGAACAGCTCTATTTTTGCATGCTTTCTTGATGCTAGTAAGGCATTTGACAGAGTCTGCCACAATATCCTGTTTGATAAATTAGCAACAAGGGGAGTGCCATCCTATATACTGAGAATCTTGAAGTACTGGTACGCCAATCAAACATTTAATGTAAGATGGGGTAACATTATTTCGGATTCCTTTACAGTAACCAATGGAGTGAGACAGGGTAGTATTCTCTCACCTTACTTATTCAATGTATATATGGATGAATTAAGTGATAAATTGAATAAAGAGCAGATTGGATGTTATGGTGGGAATAAAATCATCAACCATCTCATGTATGCTGATGATCTGGTCATTATTGCACCGTCTTCTGCGGGTCTGAGCAAACTTCTTGATATATGTGAATCTTTTGGTAGTAAACATTGTGTTAAATTCAACCCACTGAAAAGTGCTGTTCTTATATTTAGATCAAAATTACTGTATAAAAGTAAACTGCCAAATTTCTCACTCAATAATCAAATTATTCAAGAAGTAAACAAAATAAAATACCTGGGACACATTATCTCAAACGATTGCTCAGATGATGCAGATATCGGCCGTCAGCGCAGACAGCTATATTTACGTGGTAACACCATCTTGAGAAAATTCCACATGTGTAATTGGGAAACTAAAGTCACTTTGTTCCGGACATATTGTTCCTCTATGTACACGGCCCATTTGTGGTGGAAGTATAAGAGAGCCACCATAAATGGTCTGTGTACATCCTATCATAATATACTCAAGATGTTCATTGGTCTCTCTAAATATGAAAGCACTAGTATGGTGTGCACACTGTTGGATGTGCAGTGCTGTCGGGCTGTCATCAGGAGACTGGTGTACAGCTTTTCGCAGCGACTGCAATCCTCCAGTAACACGCTGATTGTAGCTCTTTGGTCTAGTGATCATATCTATGAATCCCGTATTATATCTCACTGGCAGAAGCTGCTGCACACATAGTATGTACTGTAATGTAATATATAGGTCTAATTGAACTATGAGCAATGATCTGTGCAATAGGTGTTAACCAACATTGAGCAATAGCCTTAGTTAGCCTATCTGTGTTATATTGTGACAAAATGTGATATGTGCTCTATTCTGTAAATAGGCCTACTGTATTTTTTATTTTATTGTGTCTTTATTAATATATCTTTGTGTATAATTATTATCTGTGCTCTGACGAGAAGTGTATGTGATATGGACCATTAGGTCGTACTGTATTTATACTGTATCTATCTTATGTGTCTGGAATAAAGAATTATTATTATTATTATTATTATATTATTAGCCCCTTGCATGCCATCTATTCTCTTACAACACATTCACAACCCTGCACCCAATGGTCGTCGGTGCGAGGCTAGCCGCCCCGCCAGTAACTAACTTCTATTGTCATACTTCCAGATAAATGTGGCAGAGTTAGCAACCCAGTCTCCACCATATCCAGCAAACCCTACAATTAACAACCAGCCGAGTAAAACCAGCTAGCTAAGGCACCTTCGGTTTTGGTATTAAAGACACTCACATCTGTCTCATACACAGAGGGTTATTACAAACACTGGTGATATGGCAAGCCCCTAGCCACAGCCGCCGGACGACTATATCAGAGAGAGGGCGCCCAGCTCCCCCTTTTTGCCCACCCGAGGAGGGAGAACCCCACCCCCGCGGAGGTATACCTGCCCCCTGTTTTGACTTTCGAGTCATTGCCAGGTAGCACAGGAATTCTTCCTATCAATGAACTAACCATGAATGACTAACACCTTTACTAACCTCTATTACCTCACAATAAACCATTTACCTTTCTTGCATGCTCTGATCACTAAATTAGCACCTCAGCTATACCATAGAATGAAGATTGAACAATCTAGAGAGACGCTCCTATCACAGCTGTCCCCATCCTCCTCGCAAAGTAGATCCAGTCTCTCTCCCCTAAATACGTCCAGTATAGCCAAAATAGTACCTCTTACTAAGGCTCAGTTATATGAAAATATAAAGGCTTCCTATCGCCCTGTGCCACAACAGTAAATACCATCTTACCTAGTCCCCATATCTATTGAGAGCTCAATTAAGTCCATAAGACTCGAGATCCCTACTGTCTACAGGGTCCAGAACCGAGCCTATAAATCTAACTCCCGCCCCCAGTCAAATCAGTTGAAAGCTAGACACCAACCAGGGGTCACTACCCTGCAGTTAATTTCTAGCTCTGCCCTTGTGTTGTTCCGGAGTGAGATCCCAGAACCGGCAGACTCCGTGGCAGATTTGGATAGAAGGACCTGCCCACGTATTGAAGAACTTCACACATATGGCCCCCCTGGACGGCCGCGGAACCAGTCGTTAGCCCCCAACATCATGGACGCAAGATAACCAGGACCAGACCCATCAGATACTACCCAAGATTCCCTTGAGCAGTACTACATATTACTGTGCTGTTTTAGATTCACTAATTAATATTTCTACGAAGTGGCTAAGACCTGGCCCAGTGTAATTCATACTTAACCATTTCATTTGGGACGTACTAAGCGATCAGTGCTCTTTAATTAACAGGCGACCTTGACTCTCGTAATTACTTTATTCAGATATTAAAACTCTAGTGATATCTAACGTTCGCCCACTGATTTGCGTTCTATGTATTTCTGAGACAAGGATATAAAACTTAGATCAGTACCCCCTGAGGTAACTAGAATTCCCGTGCTCTAAAAATACGTGTGTCTAATCTAGTCTGTGAACTACTACTTGTGCACCAGAGCTACCAGTAATAAATCTAACAGTGAATATGAATCTATAAGTAACATTGATGGTCTTCGGTATATAAACCTGTGAAATCAAAGCCAGTGATCAGAAGATTAATACCTGAACGTTGGAAGTGGGAGACTAGGCTCCATCCAGATCCACTTATGCTAGTGTTGTTCAATTCTATTATATTGTCTTACACAAGTATTCTGCAGTGGTATATCAATAAACGTGATCATGTAACTTGCTACCATGTGTTTCTTTTTGTTCTCTATTCCTCATATCTTGTATTGTGCATGCAGCCTTATATACCCAGTCAATTTAGAACTCACATTACCCAAGTTAAACCTGTAGAAAAACAGGGCATAACACATCATATGAAAATGTGTTTTAAGCCTCGGCAAAACCTAATAAAAATATATGGTAATAAAATGGAATTTTTTTGTAACATGGTTGTCAATACAAAGGAGTACAAAGGAAATCAAGCAACAACAGATCTAGTGACCCTTCTAGGCTGCTTGTCCTCCAAAACACTGAGGATCAAGTGTCCAAACAGTGGTTTAGAGTGGGTAAGGGAACATTGGAAAGGGAATTACTGCCCTGGAACTAATGTCCGTGGCAGGACATTCCTATAGACGGCACCGATTCGTACTCACGCCATTTTCACCTGTCTCCCGAGGTCTGTCCACCAGCTTTTTAGTCAACACTAACTCCACCTGCCCATCTCTGTCGAAACTACAGGTGTTCATTTCAACAGCTTTGCGCATCACGTCAGAGACACTACTGGGTTCCTATTGTTTTTGTTTGTGAAGACGTCATTATAACGCATATGCTACGTCACGCTCTTGTCACGCATACCCTCGGGAGCCAATCACTCAGGTATAATATGTTGATTACGTCATTGCAATCAGCCAATGACAGATACCCACCTTGATTTACCTGAAAATTGCCAGTCGAGTCATGGCGGTAGAATGCAAAGGATGTTCACCTCTGCCACACTCTATTATTGTAGACACTACACAAAATAATACTGCTGCTCTGAAAGTATTCACAGAACATGGGTGTTTGCCGACTGATGTGACGTGTAAGAGGTGTGGTGAAGCCTGTTATTTTTATGAGCCATTAGAACAGTAGCGTTGCGGTAACTACTACTGATGTGACGTGTAAGAGGTAAGATTTTTTCGCATAGGTTTAAACTTCCGGAAATTAATGGGTAATAAATACCACGTACTGAGTACTATGAATCCGCTGTTGCTGGCATGCAAGGGCTAGTTTAGTATCCCACCTACTGAGTACTATGAATCCGCTGTAGCTGGCATGCAAGGGCTAGTTTAGTATCCCACGTACTGGGTCTAGGTTAGGTTAGGTTGGGTTGTTTGGTTAGGTTAATATACTAGGTCTCAGAAACAAGATTCGTAGTTGCGGTAGTATTTACAGATACGCCCGAATACTAAATGGGCGGCGGCCCAACCGCCATGGCACCGGTAAGGGTTCGTGTTGTATCCCACGTAGGCCTACTAGGTACTACGGACACATTGTAGGCGTTAGGTGTGGATTAGGCTTGTATCCAATGTACTAGGTCTATGTTACTGGATATTTATGCTTTAAATAAGTGCTACGTTTTCGATAAATCTGGTTATATGGCTTTGCAATTAGGGAAATAATGAGCCAATTTCCGACATTTCGTTAGTCTTTTTCGATTCTCAAAATACGATCCAAGTTTTCCCAAAAATTGGCTCGGGTTTTCCAAAATTATGCTTTTTGGGGTTTGCAATTTAGGGAAATGAGCCAAAATTCTAAATTAGGTTACCGGTACTGTAAATTGTTTACTCTTACAACTCGCAAAATCCGAGCCAAGTTTTGCCCAAACTTGGCTCGGGTTTTCCAAAATTCGGGTTTTATGGCTTTGCAATTTCGGGAAACCTGAGCCAAATTTCTAAATGAGGTTACTGTCATTTTTTTTGTCTACAAACTCCCAAAATCCGAGCCAGCTTTGGCCAAAACTTGGCTCGGGTTTTCGAAATATTGGGTTTCAGGCCTTTGAAATACCTTAAAACCCGAGCCAAGTTTTGCTAAAATACGTTTTAATCGCCGTTTTACGCATTTAACCCCTCATTTTCCCTGTACTTCATAGCCCTCCCCACTATCGGGCGGCGTGTCTTAAGATCGTTGTATAATGGGGAAAACGGTTTTGCCGAGGGTTGTAATTATTTCCAAACACTATATATTGATGAAAACTAACAGGGAAAAATAAAAAAATCCATGGGAAAATTAGTGACCATCTTATTTAGTTTTTCCCAATTTTATTCAGATGATGAAGGGAATATAGTATAGAAGCCAAAGGGATAATTGAGATAATATTTACTCTTATAACTCCCTCATATACTTCCTAAACTGCATAACATCGACTAATGATAGCCAGAATAAAGTGGCAGAATGCGTGATAATGTTGAAAGTGTTAACCTCCTAAGCTGTCCGACCAATGTTGAGTACAGCTGGTGAGGGGGTAACCACTCGTGTGATAACCTACTGTTGTTAACCTTAAGGGGAGATTATCACTTAAGTGTTAACCTCCTAAGCTGTCCGACCAATGTTGAGTACAGCTGGTGAGGGGGTAACCGCTCGTGTGATAACCTACTGTTGTTAACCTTAAGGGGAGATTATCACTTAAGTGTTAACCTCCTAAGCTGTCCGACCAATGTTGAGTACAGCTGGTGAGGGGGTAACCGCTCGTGTGATAACCTACTGTTGTTAACCTTAAGGGGAGATTATCACTTAAGTGTTAACCTCCTAAGCTGTCCGACCAATGTTGAGTACAACTGGTGAGGGGGTAACCGCTCGTGTGATAACCTACTGTTGTTAACCTTAAGGGGAGATTATCACTTAAGTGTTAACCTCCTAAGCTGTCCGACTAATGTTGAGTACAGCTGGTGAGGGGGTAACCGCTCGTGTGATAACCTACTGTTGTTAACCTTAAGGGTAGATTATCACTTAAGTGTTAACCTCCTAAGCTGTCCGACCAATGTTGAGTACAGCTGGTGAGGGGGTAACCGCTCGTGTGATAACCTACTGTTGTTAACCTTAAGGGGAGATTATCACTTAAGTGTTAACCTCCTAAGCTGTCTGACCAATGTTGAGTACAGCTGGTGAGGGGGTAACCGCTTGTGTGATAACCTACTGTTGTTAACCTTAAGGGGAGATTATCACTTAAGTGTTAACCTCCTAAGCTGTCCGACCAATGTTGAGTACAGCTGGTGAGGGGGTAACCGCTCGTGTGATAACCTACTGTTGTTAACCTTAAGGGGAGATTATCACTTAAGTGTTAACCTCCTAAGCTGTCCGACCAATGTTGAGTACAGCTGGTGAGGGGGTAACCGCTCGTGTGATAACCTACTGTTGTTAACCTTAAGGGGAGATTATCACTTAAGTGTTAACCTCCTAACCTGTCCGACCAATGTTGAGTACAACTGGTGAGGGGGTAACCGCTCGTGTGATAACCTACTGTTGTTAACCTTAAGGGGAGATTATCACTTAAGTGTTAACCTCCTAAGCTGTCCGACTAATGTTGAGTACAGCTGGTGAGGGGGTAACCGCTCGTGTGATAATGTTGTTAACCTTAAGGTAAGGTGTTAAGTGTTAACCTCCTAAGCTGTCCGACCAATGTTGAGTACAACTGGTGAGGGGGTAACCGCTCGTGTGATAACCTACTGTTGTTAACCTTAAGGGGAGATTATCACTTAAGTGTTAACCTCCTAAGCTGTCCGACCAATGTTGAGTACAGCTGGTGAGGGGGTAACCGCTCGTGTGATAACCTACTGTTGTTAACCTTAAGGGGAGATTATCACTTAAGTGTTAACCTCTTAAGCTGTCCGACCAATGTTGAGTACAGCTGGTGAGGGGGTAACCGCTCGTGTGATAACCTACTGTTGTTAACCTTAAGGGGAGATTATCACTTAAGTGTTAACCTCCTAAGCTGTCCGACCAATGTTGAGTACAGCTGGTGAGGGGGTAACCGCTCGTGTGATAACCTACTGTTGTTAACCTTAAGGGAGATTATCACTTAAGTGTTAACCTCCTAAGCTGTCCGACCAATGTTGAGTACAGCTGGTGAGGGGGTAACCGCTCGTGTGATAACCTACTGTTGTTAACCTTAAGGGAGATTATCACTTAAGTGTTAACCTCCTAAGCTGTCTGACCAATGTTGAGTACAGCTGGTGAGGGGGTAACCGCTCGTGTGATAACCTACTGTTGTTAACCTTAAGGGGAGATTATCACTTAAGTGTTAACCTCCTAAGCTGTCCGACCAATGTTGAGTACAGCTGGTGAGGGGGTAACCGCTCGTGTGATAACCTACTGTTGTTAACCTTAAGGGGAGATTATCACTTAAGTGTTAACCTCCTAAGCTGTCCGACCAATGTTGAGTACAGCTGGTGAGGGGGTAACCGCTCGTGTGATAACCTACTGTTAACCTTAAGGGGAGCTTATCACTTAAGGTATATTTGTCTGGACCCCTTTCTCTTTCATGTTTAGCCCCATTAGTTTTCAAAATTTAACACGTTTGCTCCATTAATTTAGCGATTTTAAGATTTCTCGCCTGATATCTCTCAATTATAGAACCTGTGTTTTTTAGGTGTCGATTTTTACCCTGGCGAGCGATACCGAGCATATCATATTGGAGGAATCGGCCTTTGGCCGAAATTTTTTTCTACCGACAAATGTACACATTAATCTTAGGGGTATTTTATACAAACTTAATGGAGGTCTAGGGAGCAAACTAAAACACCTTCCCTTAAACCTGCGGGAATCCTTTCTCTCCTGTAATAATATCACTTAGTCTTAGTAATAATAACATTTAGTCTTAGTAATAATATCACTTAGTCTTAGTAATAATAACATTTAGTCTTAGTAATAATATCACTTAGTCTTAGTAATAATAACATTTAGTCTTAGTAATAATATCACTTAGTCTTAGTAATAATAACATTTAGTCTTAGTAATAATATCACTTAGTCTTAGTAATAATAACATTTAGTCTTAGTAATAATATCACTTAGTCTTAGTAATAATAACATTTAGTCTTAGTAATAATAACATTTAGTCTTAGTAATAATAACATTTAGTCTTAGTAATAATAACATTTAGTCTTAGTAATAATAACATTTAGTCTTAGTAATAATATCACTTAGTCTTAGTAATAATAACACTTAGTCTTAGTAATAATAACATTTAGTCTTAGTAATAATAACATTTAGTCTTAGTAATAATAACATTTAGTCTTAGTAATAATATCACTTAGTCTTAGTAATAATAACATTTAGTCTTAGTAATAATATCACTTAGTCTTAGTAATAATAACATTTAGTCTTAGTAATAATAACACTTAGTCTTAGTAATAATATCACTTAGTTTTAGCTATAATATAAAGAGCCATGACCTTGGAGACCATGGATGATGGAAGTACCAAGGATCTAGCAGTGTTGTTGGTCAACTATTTAAAAGCTACATGTGGAATACAATACTTAGTGACAACCATACAATATAGACATTGTGGGTAGTCATATAATATAAAGATATGTATACTAATGAATAACTGTGATGTAACATATTGTCAAAATAATAATGAATTCATATGTTGTTTTTCGTCCAATGTTCACAGTGAAAAGAAGTTTGTGGGATATCTACAGGTAAAACTGTCAGGGGTTTACAGTATCTTGCAATGCTAATATTTTTCTTCATGAAGAAAGAAGGAAGGAATGGTCATATTTTGTGTGTGGGGTAATATACAATGTTGCCGGGAGAGACATCATGATGTTCACACGGCAAACGAGTTGCACCTTGTTTACTCCTACATTAAAAAATCTATCTATCTATCTATCTATTGCCTGACGCCGTGATCCCCGATGGGGTGGCCAAGAACGAACCGCCCCCATGCACCTCTGTCCCCAGTCAGTCGACGCCCCTCCCCCCAACCAGCACCGCCTTCGTTCATGTACTTCCTCACTCCATCCTTCCACCTCATATTCGGTCTACCTCTCCCCCTCTGTCCCTCCACCTCGCTCTCGTACACCCTCTTAGTCATTCTCTCGCTTTCCATACGTTCCATATGGCCGAACCATCTCAAGTTGTTCCTTTTCACACTTTCCAGCACATCTACCTCCACACCACACCTCCTTCTTACTTCCTCATTAGTCTGTCTATCCCTCCATGTAACTCCGCACGCACTCCTTAAGTAATTCATTTCCACTGCTCTCACTCTTGGTCTGAGTCTCTCAACCAACGTCCATGCTTCGCTTCCGTAAGTCAGTGTCGGGATTACTACACTGTCATGCAAGGACTTCTTCACTTCCATACTGACCACCCTATTTCTTGTTACTGCTTTTAGCGTTCCTACAACCCTCTTCCCCTGTTGTACCCTCTCCCGCACCTCTTCATCCATAGTCCCATCTTTACTCAACACACTGCCCAGATACTTAAAAGAGTTGACGATCTCCATAGCCTGACCGTTCAGCTTCACCTCACACTCTGTGACTTCAAAAAAAATCTACTTATGACAAATATTTATTTTCGTTAACACCGATATTGACCTTGCATTCTTTCTAGAGTCCAAGATGTTGGTGGAGGTGGTGCTGTTGATACTGCTGCTGGTGCTGCTGAAGAAGGTGCTGCAGAAACCTGAAGGACTGCCTCCAGGTAAGTCAACAGAGAGGCTAACTAAGCCACAATTATTATTATCAAGTATAACATGATAGGAAATATGGTAGTCAGTGGCTCAGTTTCTGTGATATACTGTAACCTGCAAAGGGAATTTTTTGGGAGTCCAGTACTAGAAGGAGAAGGTTTGCTTAAACCCTTGGAAGTTTGTAGGGATCAGATTTAGTACAAGCTTAGTGCATATTTAAAACAAAATAAAAAATAAATAGTAATAATATATAGGCCTATATATATATATATATATATATATATATATATATATATATATATATATATATGTTAGTAAAGCCAGGTAATAAATTTTCTTTAATACATACGAGGTTGAAAGAAATGGCAATTTCTGCGTTGGAAATTTTATTATTCAAAGTTTCCAGGTCTCTGATGAGTTTTCGCTGGGTGGCAGGAAGTAGATGAAGGAGATGAGCAAAATTCATGGTGGTACAGGGTTACATAAATGTACATGATGATACAGGATATACGACGCGTTTCACTGGACAACCAGCATTATCAAGTAAGGAAGGAATGATATAAAAGGTAAACAGGAAGGGTATATATAGAGGGTGGAGGATCAGAGGAGGCGGAAAACAGGGGGCAAAAGTCTGCTATTGGTGGAAGCGTAAACTAGGAGAGAGAAAGGGGTTAACCGCTTCACGCATGCGCACTGGATGCGGGATGGTGGTCAGTAGGTGGGGTCGAAGCTGATTGGCTGCGTGTCGAGGGGCGTGGCCTAAGTTGTGTGGCGCCTGCAGAAGACGAAGCTGAAGGAGGTAGCGCGGGGGGCTGCGTCAAGGGCACCGGGGGGCGAGGAGGGGTGTTAGGTCCTGTAGGGTAGTGCCTTTTGGCAGAAGGAAGGATCTGAAGGTCCAGAGTTTGGTTGTTGATGTTGGGATGTAAGGCTTGGATATATAAAGCTTCGAGTATAGGTAATCTCCTTGGGTCACTTTCTTTATCGAGTATGGTGGTGTGTTTCTCTAACTCGTTGCGTGTGAGGTGAGGGTGGTTAGGGGTGAGATAGTGGTCTTTGATGGCTCCAGCCTGAAGGTGAAGAGTTAACCGACGTGAAAGACGAGTCTGCGTCATACCAATATAGGAATGAGGTCCACAGTCCTCATAATTACAGGTATGTTGGTAAATGACGTGATCGTCGGTCATCGGGCTCTTTATCTTGGTGGAGGCTGGTTTGTTGCGGAGAACGAGGTTGGAGGTCTTGGGGGATTTGTAATAAATTATTAATTTGATTTTGTTTTCCGGGTTGGTTGGGTGGACATGCTTGGAGATTATTTCTTTTAAGACGGCCTCATCATTTTTGTGTTCAGAGGACATGTAATTGCGGTAGAAGATCTTAATTTCATTGGGGGGGTCAATGTTGGGAGGGCTTTGGGTGTACCATTTTTCAAGATGGTGGTTGATGGTGCTGGAGATGTCGGAGTTGGAGTATCCGTTATTTACTAAAACTTGGGATAGTCTTTCTAGTTCCTGGTGGGTGTCGGCCCAGGTAGAGCAGTGCGTGAGGGCTCTCCTAACATAGGCGGAGATGGAGGATAGAAGATAACGGCGGGGGCATTCACTATCGCCGTTGAGGCATTGTCCTGTGTTAGTAGGTTTAATGTAGACGGTGGTTTTGAACCCATGGTCGTTCAGAGCTACGAGGATGTCGAGGAAGGGGAGTTGTCCATTGTTAGATTTTTCAAAGGTGAAGTTAAGTCCGGAGGAGGTCATGAAGCGACGCTGGAGTTCCTGTAGTTCGTGGAGGTCCTTGATTTGCACGAAGATGTCATCCACGTATCTACAGTAGACGGCTGGTCGTTGGGCAGCTAGGAGCTCTTCCTCGATGGTACCCATGAAAAAGTTCGCAAAAATCACTCCTAGGGGGCTGCCCATCGCCACACCGTCTATCTGCTTGTACATGTTGCCCCGGGGGCAAAGGAAGGGGGCCTCCTTGGTACATAGCTCCAGTAGTGTTTTCAGGGCCTTCTCCGGGATGTCCAGTGTAGGTGTATCAGGGCAATGATAAATTCGACGTAGAATCATGTCAATGGTCCTATCCACTGGCACGTTGGTGAACAGGCTTTCTACGTCGAGAGAGGCGATAGTGTGGTTGTTGTTACGGGGGGCGTCTCGTATACCCTTCCTGTTTACCTTTTATATCATTCCTTCCTTACTTGATAATGCTGGTTGTCCAGTGAAACGCGTCGTATATCCTGTATCATCATGTACATTTATGTAACCCTGTACCACCATGAATTTTGCTCATCTCCTTCATCTACTTCCTGCCACCCAGCGAAAACTCATCAGAGACCTGGAAACTTTGAATAATAAAATTTCCAACGCAGAAATTGCCATTTCTTTCAACCTCGTATGTATTAAAGAAAATTTATTACCTGGCTTTACTAACATAAAACTTCACGAGAATGCCAGACATCGCACCAGCACCCTCCAGTTTCGTGAAGAACTGGTGAAGGACCAAATAATTGAAAAACGAGAGCTCGCCAACAACCTTCGTAAAGAACGAGATGCTCTTCTACGGATTTGGGAAGACGAAACCCCTCCAGACCACCTCAAAGCCGAAATCAACACAGCCCTCGAACAACTCCTTGAACAACACAGAAGACAAGCCGAAAACACAACCATAAAAAAGCTTGCCCGTCTTTATGGCGGAAACCTAAACTTCCCAAACCAACAAAAGGATATATAAACCTTACTAACACCATTCTGACCCTGGACCAAGAAGACCTCCTCAACAAAGGCCTCAACTGCCACTACAGCTCCAAACCTGGCCCCCACCGGAAACGCCTAGAAACGGAAATCCTCCTGGACGACATCCTACGACTCAAGAAGGATGGCAAGGTCACCACTACTCCCGCCCTACAACCTACTCTCCTCGCTGAAGCCGCCAAAACCAGAGGAACTCACCATAGCAAAATACTCAACAAACAACACTTCCAAGCTGCCAAACTATTAAGAGACAACCCCAACATCATCATCCGTCGTGCGGATAAAGCTTCCTGCCTCGTGATCCATGACAAGGAGGAATATCTTAGAAAAATGGACGTCATCTTAAGTGACAACACTAAATTTAAAAAGATCACCCGCAACCCAACCGACGAAATCAAACGTATTGCCAACACCACCATCACCGCCATCAACGCCAAACAAGGAGGGATCCACCTTAAAAAACTCGTCGGAGAATACACCCCTGGTTATGCGTACGGAACCATCAAAACACACAAACCTGGGAACCCCCTCCGCCCCATCATCTTCCAGATCCCCACTGCCACCTACCAGATCGCCAAGGCCCTGAACAACCTCCTCACCCCCTACGTGCCCAGCCGATTCAACCTTAACTCAGCCCACGATTTCTTGGAAATTTTACGAGACGCCCCCCGTAACAACAACCACACTATCGCCTCTCTCGACGTAGAAAGCCTGTTCACCAACGTGCCAGTGGATAGGACCATTGACATGATTCTACGTCGAATTTATCATTGCCCTGATACACCTACACTGGACATCCCGGAGAAGGCCCTGAAAACACTACTGGAGCTATGTACCAAGGAGGCCCCCTTCCTTTGCCCCCGGGGCAACATGTACAAGCAGATAGACGGTGTGGCTATGGGCAGCCCCCTAGGAGTGATTTTTGCGAACTTTTTCATGGGTACCATCGAGGAAGAGCTCCTAGCTGCCCAACGACCAGCCGTCTACTGTAGATACGTGGATGACATCTTCGTGCAAATCAAGGACCTCCACGAACTACAGGAACTCCAGCGTCGCTTCATGACCTCCTCCGGACTTAACTTCACCTTTGAAAAATCTAACAATGGACAACTCCCCTTCCTCGACATCCTCGTAGCTCTGAACGACCATGGGTTCAAAACCACCGTCTACATTAAACCTACTAACACAGGACAATGCCTCAACGGCGATAGTGAATGCCCCCGCCGTTATCTTCTATCCTCCATCTCCGCCTATGTTAGGAGAGCCCTCACGCACTGCTTTACCTGGGCCGACACCCACCAGGAACTAGAAAGACTATCCCAAGTTTTAGTAAATAACGGATACTCCAACTCCGACATCTCCAGCACCATCAACCACCATCTTGAAAAATGGTACACCCAAAGCCCTCCCAACATTGACCCTCCCAATGAAATTAAGATCTTCTACCGCAATTACATGTCCTCTGAACACAAAAATGACGAGGCCGTCTTAAAAGAAATAATCTCCAAGCATGTCCACCCAACCAACCCGGAAAACAAAATCAAATTAATAATTTATTACAAATCCCCCAAGACCTCCAACCTCGTTCTCCGCAACAAACCAGCCTCCACCAAGATAAAGAGCCCGATGACCGACGATCACGTAATTTACCAACATACCTGTAATTATGAGGACTGTGGACCTCATTCCTATATTGGTATGACGCAGACTCGTCTTTCACGTCGGTTAACTCTTCACCTTCAGGCTGGAGCCATCAAAGACCACTATCTCACCCCTAACCACCCTCACCTCACACGCAACGAGTTAGAGAAACACACCACCATACTCGATAAAGAAAGTGACCCAAGGAGATTACCTATACTCGAAGCTTTATATATCCAAGCCTTACATCCCAACATCAACAACCAAACTCTGGACCTTCAGATCCTTCCTTCTGCCAAAAGGCACTACCCTACAGGACCTAACACCCCTCCTCGCCCCCCGGTGCCCTTGACGCAGCCCCCCGCGCTACCTCCTTCAGCTTCGTCTTCTGCAGGCGCCACACAACTTAGGCCACGCCCCTCGACACGCAGCCAATCAGCTTCGACCCCACCTACTGACCACCATCCCGCATCCAGTGCGCATGCGTGAAGCGGTTAACCCCTTTCTCTCTCCTAGTTTACGCTTCCACCAATAGCAGACTTTTGCCCCCTGTTTTCCGCCTCCTCTGATCCTCCACCCTCTATATATACCCTTCCTGTTTACCTTTTATATCATTCCTTCCTTACTTGATAATGCTGGTTGTCCAGTGAAACGCGTCGTATATCCTGTATCATCATGTACATTTATGTAACCCTGTACCACCATGAATTTTGCTCATCTCCTTCATCTACTTCCTGCCACCCAGCGAAAACTCATCAGAGACCTGGAAACTTTGAATAATAAAATTTCCAACGCAGAAATTGCCATTTCTTTCAACCTCGTATGTATTAAAGAAAATATATATATATATATATTTATTGTTACGAATTCACTTCAGAACTCGTACAAAGTCTAAATAGACCTCGGACACAACAACGCGAATCTGACTACTTCAGAAGACAGGTAGGGTTAATATCCCAATTCAGGTAAATCTACACTGCTGTCACATGGAAATAAATCATATTGATACACTGTCAATGGATTCATATCATATTATAATTCACTTCTGTCACTGTACAAAAGCCTACTGTGAAGTAAATTATATAGGCACTCCTCAAGACGAAATGCATTAGGCTAAGCAGACTTCTCAAAAATATCAGAAATGAACTTGATTAACTATCAAAGAAACACGTTGATAAATTACTCCTATAAAGTATCAAGACTCCTCACTTAAGCAGGCAATAATAAATACAATGAATTTGATTGAGAATTAAAGGACCATTTGACTCAAATGATTCTTCAAATATCGGGTGCCTAATAAAGCCAATCAAATATAAATGTCCCACTGGGATGTAGTCAAAAACAATATGGGATATCTGTATGACAATGTCAGCCCAGGTGGTTCTTAATGTGCAAATAATAGGCTACCGAAAATCATTAATCATGCATTCTTTAACACATTACGAGTGGGCCCCGTCAGTTTTTTTCCACTACCCGCCCAGCGTTTTTTTTTTAACCCTAAATGGCCTTGTTTCCGTGCTCTTTTTCATGCATAAACAAGAGCCAGAGCGTAATACAATTATGTATCCCTGAAAGGGCGTAAATTGAGCTTTCCAATGACACCAGAACCATCCTTCTACGACCACGCGTTCTCTTGCAACGATCGTGCAACACGAGTGAAAAACCCCTAAAATACGGTAATTTCCTCACATAATTCCCAGTGTGGCGAGGTAGGGAGGGTGGATGTGTGTGGAGTAGATGTCAGTAGGCGCGCAGGGTCTGTGCCGAGCGGTCATGAGGTAACCTACGCTCCTCCCGTCGCTCGTCTCTCTCTCAGAGCCATTCTTGCTCAAAAATTGCACGCAGACCTATGTCAGGCCCCGCCACATAATTCAGATTTTTAGATACAGACTTAAGTCGGGCCCCGATAAACAAGGGTTAAGTAAGCTATTTCACTGGAATGTTAAATCTGTAGGGGTGGCATTTATCACACAAATACCCTGTATGAACATCTTAACTAATGCGCACATATAAAATATGTAATCCAGTTCATCAGAGATACATTATATAATTATATCTTTGATCAAAAGGTCAATCAACACACATAAATATAAATCAATACAAGAGATCACTGCAAAAATGTATATATTGAGAATAGCAAGGCTCCGTATCAACGCACAAATACTCACACACACAATCGTGTCTGTAGTTCAAGATGCCAGGAGCAGTCCTCCTCTGCCATCAGCTGTCACCACTCGTCTCTGTCTGAGGGACCGCGTACACATGCACACACACACGCCCGCAACACCAGCAGTCTTCCTCAACCTGCCACACCTAGCCCTCGTCTTCTCCCCTTGAGGGACCGGCGAGGCAGTATATTTACGGGCGGGGCCTTATGCTCACTGAGGGGCACTCCTCACATTCAAAATGTCCAAGATGACAAAACACATTTATTGGTCCCATATATACATTAGAGGGTGAATATCCCAATCACAAGACCCTCACTCGATAGATAGACACCGCCCACACAATCTATTTCACAAGGCATCCTCGGACAATGCGAGGTATTCATATAAGCACAGATAATATCACTTATCAAGTCTTGCAAACCCTCGACTTGATTATAAAGTTCTAACATCATCATTGTAGGTAGTAGGGGTAGGCAGACCCGCCCAGGGAAGTACTACCGCCAAGGTTTCGGGAGACTCAGGGAATAGCCTGAATTCCATTTTCTCTCCCAGGCCTTGGTAGCTGGATACATATCTTTCTGCCTCACACATCAGGGGTATCAGGAAAACCCTCTTTATATAACATACACATCCAACTTCACGACATTGCCCTACATTGCTATCCTCTATCCATAAAACACTACTCTTCCCACTACATATCATACATGTAACACCATACACCTTACCCAATAAATATGGCAGTACAATTGTTAAGAGCAAACCTGGTGGTCCCTCGGATATCCACCCCCGGCAGGGTTGGGTCATTGACACAGGGCCCTCCCGGTCGTCATCATGCGACTGTGTCAAGAGCATTGCAACGTCCCAAAGCTGCTCGTCGGTGCAGCTTTTTCTTTAGCAATATAAGGGGACTTCACTCTAACATCAATTCTGTACACCAATTTCTTCAAGCAGAGTCCCCTACTCTCCTTTTTTTGACAGAGACTCAAGTAACATCCACATCTGACACGTCTAGATTTAATTTTCCAGGTTATCAACTGCTCCAAAATTTCAGACCTAAAGCAGGTGTATGTTGCTTCGCCAAATCTGAAATTGCCCTGGAGGAGGTTACTGATTTCAATTGTCCCTATTTTGATTATTCTATATACAAATTAATTTCTGCTGGTAAATTTAAATACATATGTTGCATCTACCGTTCCCCAAATACTCCTCCAGAGCAAAGTCTTTTTGATTCTCTGTCCTCACAACTCAGTGTCCTCAACTTAAATGCTTCTTCTGAAATCACTGTGTTGGGTGATTTTAATGTCCATAATGTTGAATGGCTCACTCATTCAGCCAGGACTGATGATGCTGGTCTTGAATGTGAGCTATTTGCAGACTCATTTAATCTCACTCAACTAGTCAACCAACCCCCCGTGTACCAGATAATCCTAATCATAATTCCCACCTACTGGACTTATTTTTAACAACCAATTCAGAAAATTATGATGTTACAGTGAGGTCCCCGCTTGGATCTTCTGATCACTGTCTGATACAGGCCACCTGTCTATCACCTACCACACCTTCCCACTCTGAACCTGTTTTGGTGACTAAATGGCATTACGATAGGGCAGACTGGGAGGGTCTTCAAGGTTTCTTTATTGATATTCCCTGGACCTCTTTCTTTTCTAATGATGCACATTCCACCTTGAGCCACATACAAGATGTTGTAAAAATTGGAATGGAAACTTTTATTCCTCATCAAAAGTACAGTAAAAGATCTAATTCACCTAAATGGTTTGACCATAATTGTGCTAGAGTAACTGAACAAAAAGCAATAGCCTACAATGCATACACAAGATAAAAAACACATGAAGCCTTTAATTACTTTAGAAACATCAGAAATCATGCCAAAACTGTATTAAACCTAACTAAATCAAACTTTCTCCACAAGCAGGCAAATAAACTTCTAAATAATCCAAATGATAACAAAATATTTTGGTCTACTCTTAACTCATTTAAATCCAACTTCACTACTGCTTCATCCATTCCACCATTAAAATCTCCGACTGGCAATCTTGTAAGTGACCCACGAGGTAAAGCTAACCTTCTTGCGGATATTTTCTCCACCAACTCAACCTTAGATGAAATAAATCAAGATGTCCCTGTACTTAATTTTAATTCGCCTGAAATTCCCTCACTTAAGATCCACACCAGACATGTCAAAACTATTTTGCAGAATCTCTCGGTAGATAAGGCTCCTGGTCCAGATGAAATTCCTCCAATAGTACTTAAGAATTGCTCCTTGGTGCTCGCTCCTGTATTGGCAAAATTTTTCCATCTGTGTACTCATACCTCATGCTTCCCAGTACCCTGGAAAGAAGCAAACATCCATCCAGTTCCTAAAAAAGGTGCCTCTTCAGATCCATCAAACTACAGACCAATAGCTATAACTTCCACTCTTGGTAAAGTCTTTGAAATTATATTAAATAATCACATAATTAAGCATCTTGAGAATAATAAATTAATCAGTGATAGGCAATATGGTTTTAGACGATGTCGATCAACTGCAGACATGCTTTGCCTTCTTACGCATCAAATCAACCAAGCTACAGACCAACATGGTGAAACACATACAATAGCACTGGATATATCAAAGGCATTTGATAGAGTCTGGCATCAATCCTTATTGTCGAAGATGCACACTACGGCCTTGCATCATTAGTTCCACTAATTTCTTCTTATCTTCATAACAGAAAAATACGTGTAATGGTAGATGGCCTTTATTCTCAATTTCACTCAATAAATGCTGGTGTTCCCCAGGGATCAGTTTTGGCCCCAATTCTGTTCCTCATTCATATCAATGATCTCATATCTACCACTCATAATCCAATACATTCCTACGCAGATGACTCAACACTCCACAGTTCCTTCACATTTACCAATTCTTTCACCCAACCCGATCTTATAAATTCAAAAATAAACACTGCAATTTCTCTGAACCAGGACCTTTCTAGAATTAATGGATGGGGACAAAACAATCTAGTTTCCTTTAATGCACAGAAAACCAAGTACATTCAATTTTTTAACCGACAGAATCTCACTGACTCCCATATATTTTTTAATGATGTAAATATTCCCACTTCCCCTAGTATTGACATTCTCGGTGTAACATTAACTACTAACTTGAGCTGGACACATTATGTTAGAAGCATTGCTAAGAATGCCTCTAAAAAACTGGGACTCTTGTACAGAGTTCGAGAATTCTTCACTGACGAGCAGTTGGCCGTGATATATAAAAGTCATGTGCGTTCTCAGATGGATTACTGTTCACCTCTGTGGGGTGGAAGTGGAGTGGTTGCATTGAGGCAGTTGGACAAAATTCAAAATAAAGCTATTAGATTAATCAATAACCCTGCAATCACACAGGACCTTCCTACATTATCCATACGAAGAAACGTTGCATCCCTTGCATTATTCTACAGATATTTTCACAGCAATTGTTCCGAGGAACTTGCTTCAATTGTGCCGCCTCTCCACATCTTTCCCCGTAGAACTAGGGCAGCTGAGAGCGCCCATGAATTTACACTTTCTCCTCCACAATGCAGAACTTCTGCTTATCAGAATTCATTTATCCCCAGAGCTACTACTCTTTGGAATTCACTTCCCTCGAATTGCTTTCCACAAACTTACAATCTACAAATGTTTAAATCCAGTTGTTACAAACATTTTATGAATGGAGGATGCCTTTAGGCACATGGACCTTTTTGTTTTATCTGTGTTTTTCCTTCCTCCGTTCATTGTCTCTTAAAAAAAAATATATATAATCTCATTTTCCCATCATAAAGTTTCTTAAATACATCATGCCACTTGTAAAATTACACTGATTGTAATCCTGGACATATTAATAGTCTATGGGCTGATATAAATAAGATGATACAATATCAGGCAAGAACCCGTCACTCTTAGAACCTTTACTTGGGTCCTCTATAAGGAGAAATTCCACACTCCTTGTCTTTTACAGTAGTAGTGTCCCTATATAAATTTAACTGTTTTTCAACATTTAAAAGCACATAGATGATATACTGCTCACACAAGTGATGTCCTGACGTCCTGGCTCTGGCCAAGGGGCCAGAAACAAAACAGAAAAAATCTTGGAGCATACAAAAACAAATTATGTCAGTCCACACACCTAGATAATAGGTCAGGCATGATATTATCCATACCTCTAATGTGAACTACTTCTAAATCATACTCTTGCAAAAGAAGGCTCCATCTAGTCAATCTTTGGTTCTTATTATGGAATTTATTAAGGTAATTTAAAGGATGATGGTCGGTGTAAACGACCAATTTATTGTCTGAGGGACTCGCATAAGCATTATAAAATTGCAAGGCTAGTATCAGTGCAAGGAGTTCCTTCTCAATTACTGAATAATTACGCTGGGCCGAGTTGAACTTCTTACTGTAATAACTGACAGGTCTCTCTATTCCTTGACTGTCATTCTGCAAAAGTACGGCCCCAGCACCTATGTTACTCGCATCAATAGCTAGCTTAAAAAGGTTTTGCAAAGTCAGGGGCAAGCAAAAGAGGTGAGGAAGACACAGTGAGTTTAAGAAGCTTAAATGCTGCTCACACTCAGGATTCCAGGTGAAATTCTTTTCCTTCCTCAACAGGTCAGTCAAGGGTGCAACCACATCTGCAAAGTTCGTTATAAACTTGCGATAGTAACCCGCCATACATAGAATTCTCATCACGTCCTTCCTATTCTTCGGAGGTTGCAGGTCACAGGTGGCCCTTACCTTAGCCTCAGGAGGGGCCACAGTCCCTCGACCTACTACATAGCCTAAGTATTCTACTTGTGCATGCACAAAGTTGCACTTGCTCAGTTTGACTACTAAGTTAGCACGGCTTAAGGCCTTTAACAAACTCTCAAGTCTAGTCAGGTGATCTTCCCAGGTATCACTGTAAACAATTAAGTCATCTATATATGCCACACAACCTTTGAGACCCTTGGTTATCTCGTTCATTAGTCTTTGAAAAGTGGCGCTGGCATTCTTCATACCGAAAGGCATGACTCTACATTTATAAGTGTTCCCGAGAGTCACAAAGCATGAAGCCTCTTGTCCCCTCTCTGTCAGTGGTACTTGCCAAAAACCCTTTAAGAGATCAAGCTTAGTTATGAATTTGGCTTTACCTACAGTATCAACACATTCATCCACATGAGGTAACGGATAAGTATCAGTTTTAGAGTTTTTGTTTAGAACCCTGTAGTCTATACAAAATCTCACTGACCCACCTGGTTTGTCTACTAGGGTGACTGGTGAGGACCACTCGCTGGTGCAGGACTCAATCATCTCATGGCGCAGCATGTAGTCCAGCTCCTCCTTGATCAGCTCCGCCTTCTTGGGGTTCACACGGTAGGCCCTCTGCTTCACTGGTCGAGCTCCCTGCATATCCACGTCATTTTCTATTAGAGTAGTCCTTCCTGGGGAGCCTCTGAACACCTCTCTGTGTCTCAGGAGCAACTCTCTGAGCTCATCACTTTCCTGTCTCGGTAGGTGCTTCAACTTCTCTGGGAGCTCCTCCTCAAAACAGGTCTCGTTGCTCCACATAGTATCCAGGTGGTCAAGTTTTACATCATCATGAGGCTCCATTACTGTTGCTATTGGGGTCTGGTTGTTGCACTTTTCTGTGGCCATGTCCATGATGCTTAAAATGTACTCGTAACTACTGGCAGTCTTTGGTAGGGTCCCACTATGTCGATTAATACTCTCTTGAAGGGTTCATCAAATCTCGGCATGGGAATGAGAGGTGCGTCCTTGATAGCTTGATTTGGCTTTGCCACTCGTTGACAGATGTCGCAAGACCGACACCATTGAGCCACGTCCTTTCTAATGCCGGGCCACCAGAAGCATTTCAGTAGTCTGTCAAAATTCTTGCGTATTCCCAGGTGTGCGGCTAGTTTTCCGTCGTGGGCCATCCTTAGTAGCTCCTCTTGGTATGGCGAAGGAACCACCACCTGCACAACGGAGCGCCATGTCTCATCCTCCTTGTCACAGTCGCGGGGCGTGAAGTGACGTAGTAGCAGGCCATCACGAACACGGTAGCCGGAATCTGGGTCCTCACGCTGACACTGCCTGAGGGATGAATCTCGGAACACATGGGGGTGAGCATATGGGGTCCCCTGACCCTTGAATAATTCAGCTAGGCAATATGAATCCTCAGTCACACCCTCAGCATTCTTTACTGAGCCCTCGTCTTCTGCATGGGACCTTTCAGACTCAGACACTGACTCAGGTTGACTCTCACACGGCTTAACCTCCTGTTCCCTCATCTCCTGAGCCTTACGAACCTTGGCCCGTGTCACGGCACAAACAGGAAAGAGGTCGGGGATCTCACTCACCAGGTCGTTGGTTTCCACACAACTCACTGGGTAAGTCGAAACAATGGGAGACATACACTTACTTCCCTCAACCAAGTCATTTCCCAATAGTATGTCTGCTTCAGGAATGGGCAGAGTATCTAAGACACCAACCTTGGCACTCCCCTGGTATCTTTCACACTCTAATCCTATGTCTACGAGAGGGGCAGATACTGTGCCGCCTATACCACACAGAATGGCGTACTGATCACTCTCGATCCCGTCCTCAAACATACTGCGCGTCACAAGGGTACGAGACGCACCAGTGTCTCTCACAATTCTGACACTCCTCAGTTTATCTCCACACTTCATCATACCTACAAGTCTGTGTTCTCTATATGGGTCCAGCACATTACCTAATTCATTCATCCTTTCATTGACTAAGGCAATGGATTTGAACTCACGCAAGTATGACTACTTGCTTGAACCCATCTCCTTTTTTCGGAGGAAGCAATACTTGGCTATGTGGCCTGGTTTACCACAATAGTTACATTTAATCTGAGACTTATAGCTTTTATCTGAATTGGAAGATTTATTACATGATGTAGGCTGTTGCATCCCTTCAGATTTTTGGGATGTGTGAGTGACATTAGTGGGGTTCTTATCATAGTTTTTTACATTAGATTCTTTGGTAGGATCGCTTCCTCCCTTCTTAACTCTATGCTCAGGTCCTGCTACAGATATCTTGTGGGTTAATGAGTATTTGTCTGCTGTGATGGCTGCATTCTCAGGGTCAAAAGTATTGTTATCAGCTAAATGAACTTTAATTTCCTTGGGAATTGTATGACAGAAGTTTTCAAATAGCATAAGATCATAAAGAGCCTGGTAATCTTCACCAGTCTGAGTGGAATGCAACCATCTGTCCAGAGCCTTGCGCATGCCATGTAAATGTTGTGAGAAAGTTACATTAGGGGCTTTTGTACAATTACGAAACCTCACTCTGTAGGCTTCCGGGACTAACTCATACACACGCAATATACTCTCTTTAACAGTGGCATAGTCACGGTTCTGTTCATTTGTTAATGAAGTAAAAACCTCTAGTGCCCTGCCCTTTAACACGCTGTGCAGCAGCATGGTCAATTTGTCCTCTGGCCAAGCAAGATTCTCGGCCAACCTTTCAAAGGACAAAAAGTATCCCGTGGGATCATCCTCATTAAATGCTGGGACCATGTGTACATATTTTGTTACATCAAAGGCAGGCCTACGGTTATCACGGGCATGTGATCATTAGGCGGAACACGCTCACGCTCCACTTGGACTCTCTCTCTCTCTATTTGGTTCCTCTCTCTCTCACTTTCACGCTCCATTTCTAACCTCATTCTCTCTCTTTGATCTTCGCAATTAATTCTCTCTCTTTCATTTTGGTTCCTCTCTCTCTCTCTCACTCAAGTTGCATTCTAGCTAGTTCGAGTCTCGTGGCATCACTCATAGAACTGCCACCAGAATGAGCGCTAGAAATGCTCATGGCACTCCTTAGAGTTCTCGGACTTGTCGGACTTCTTGGGCTCCTCAGGCTTGTTGGGCCCCTAGGAACTCCCACACTACTCTCTCTAGCGGGAGGCAAGTGAAGACTGAACCCACTAAAGTCTGGTGAAGCCGAAACGTACATTTTACTGAGGACCTTCGCTAGAATCTCTTCTTCAGAGTCCTCGGACTCTAACTCAACATTTATAAACCTAGCTAGAATACGTAACTCTCCATCAGTGAGAGCTCGGACTGACTCGGGTGAGTGTGTGAGCAGGAAAGCTCCTACACTATTTTCAGTAATAGTCGGCATGGTGGCGACAAAGGCAAAAATACGTGGGCAGCAGAAAAAATATCAGGCGGAGAACTAGCTTATTCAATCACACAACAAATGGCATGGCATGATAAATTGCAGGTGATCTCTTTAAAATAACATTCTAACCATGACTCGTGAATCATGAATCCTCCATATGACATAAGGTGTGATTTATACAAAATTGGTATCCTTGCATAAGGTTGCCAAAACAATCCTGACCGGGGTTGCCAAAACAAAATGGGAACCCTCCGGTCACTATTTTGATATATCGACTGTTACGAATTCACTTCAGAACTCATACAAAGTCTAAATAGACCTCGGACACAACAACGCGAATCTGACTACTTCAGAAGACAGGTAGGGTTAATATCCCAATTCAGGTAAATCTACACTGCTATCACATGGAAGGAAATCATATTGATACACTGTCAATGGATTCATATCATATTATAATTCACTTCTGTCACTGTACAATAGCCTACTGTGAAATAAATTATATAGGCACTCCTCAAGACGAAATGAGTTAGGCTAAGCAGACTTCTCAAAAATATCAGAAATTAACTTGATTAACTATCAAAGAAACACGTTGATAAATTACTCCTATAAAGTATCAAGACTCCTCACTTAAGCAGGCAATAATAAATACAATGAATTTGATTGAGAATTAAAGGAACATTTGACTCAAATGACTCATCAAATATCGGGTGCCTAATTAAGCCAATCAAATATAAATGTCCCACTGGGATGTAGTCAAAAACAATATGGGATATCTGTATGACAATGTCAGCCCAGGTGGTTCTTAATGTGCAAATAATAGGCTACCGAAAATCATTAATCATGCATTCTTTAACACATTTCGAGCGGGCCCAGCGTTTTTTTTATACCCTAAATGGCCTTGTTTCCGTGCTCTTTTTCATGCATAAACAAGAGCCAGAGCGTAATACAATTATGTATCCCTGAAAGGGCGTAAATTGAGCTTTCTAATGACACCAGAACCATCCTTCTACGACCACGCGTTCTCTTGCAACGATCGTGCAACACGAGTGAAAAAAACCTAAAATACGTTAATTTCCTCACATAATTCCCTGTGTGGCGAGGTAGGGAGGGTGGATGTGTGTGGAGTAGATGTCAGTAGGCGTGCGGGGTCCGTGCCGAGCGGTCATGAGGTAACCTACGCTCCTCCCGTCGCTCGTCTCTCTCTCAGAGCCATTCTTGCTCAAAAATTGCACACAGACTTAAGTCAGGCCCCGCCACATAGTCCAGATTTTTAGATACGGACTTAAGTCGGGCCCCGATAGACAAGGGTTAAGTAAGCTATTTCACTGGAATGTTAAATCTGTAGGGGTGGCATTTATCACACAAATACCCCATATGAACATCCTAACTAATGCGCACATATACAATATATAACCCAGTTCATCAGAGATACGTTATATAATTATATCTTTGATCAAAAGGTCAATCAACACACATAAATATAAATCAATACAAGAGATCACTGCAAAAATGTATATATTGAGAATAGCAAGGCTCCGTATCAACACACAAATACTCACACACACAATCGTGTCTGTAGTTCAAGATGCCAGGAGCAGTCCTCCTCTGCCATCAGCTGTCACCACTCGTCTCTGTCTGAGGGACCGCGTACACATGCACACACATACGCCGGCAACACCAGCAGTCTTCCTCAACCTGCCACACCTAGCCCTGTCTTCCCCCCTTGTGGGTGCCGGTGAGGCAGTATATATACGGGCGGGGCCTTATGCTCACTGAGGGGCACTCCTCACATTCAAAATGTCCAAGATGACAAAACACAGTTATTGGTCCCATATATACATTAGAGGGTGAATATCCCAATCACAAGACCCTCACTCGATAGATGGACACCGCCCACACAATCTATTTCACAAGGCATCCTCGGACAATGCGAGGTATTCATATAAGTACAGATAATATCACTTATCAAGTCTTGCAAACCCTCGACTTGATTATAAAGTTCTAACATCATATAATCTCATTTTCCCATCATAAAGTTTCTTAAATACATCATGCCACTTGTAAAATTACACTGATTGTAATCCTGGACACATTAATAGTCTATGGGCTGATATAAATAAGATGATACAATATCAGGCAAGAACCCGTCACTTTTAAAACCGTTAGTTGGGTTCTCATACCGATTACCGAGTGTCAAAACCGTTTCCAGATACTCGCAGACTCAGATGACGAAGAGGAAATAGAAGAAGTCCGGCTCGTGGGAGACTCGATGATACGTGGTCAGCTCACAGAGTTTTGCGCCAGGGCACCTAAGACCAGGAAGCGTTTTTGTATCCCTGGTGGTGGTGTGGATGACGTAGTTGCAGCAGTTGACGAAGTATCAAAGCTGGCCCCTGCTAATACAATGTACGTCATCCACGTTGGATCCAACGATGTACAGCGAACCCGGTCGGAAGATTTGCTTTTAAAGTACCAGCAGCTGATCAAGTCATCAAGGATCATCGTCTCAGGAATCGTCCCCCGGCTCGGTGTAGAGAGCCGATTTTACAACATAGCCACCAGCACAAATCGTTGTCTAGCAAACCTCTGCAGGAAGGAGAACGTGGGATTCGTCGACACCTGGGACAATTTCTACTACGATGACTATTTGTTTTCGGACGATGGAGTTCATCTGAACCAGGTGGGAGCAGCACGTTTTGGGCGTCTTCTCAACGATGCGGTGAAGGATTTTCGGAGAAGAAATCGACTCGGCACAGGACAACCAGGAAGGAGGACCGAAGACAGCGAGGACGGCAACCTACAAAGGAATTAAATACTAATCCGTCAAGAACCGCGAATTTGGATAAAGCTCCACCAACACGACCCAAATTCAAAACCGTCAGGGATAACGACCGAGGACCGAGGACAGCCATGAATGTAAATGTAGATCCGACCAGAACCAAAAATTCGATGAAAGAACGTTCTGCGAGTTCTAAAACCGCAACTTTAAAGGTTTTCTATGCAAACGCTCGTAGCATACGCAATAAATTTTCAGATTTAGAGGAACTAGTGTTTACAGAAAATTATGATGTGATTGGCATAACAGAATCTTGGCTCAATACAGAAGATAGAGACTTTTTAGCAGAGTATTCACTTCCCGGTTATGTAATGTTTGAGAACAGCCGAATAAATAAAAATGGAGGTGGCGTTTTATTTTATATGAAAGAAAGTCTTAACCCGACCCTCGTGTCAAAACCTCAAATTGTGAACGTCGACACATCTTTTGTGCTAATAAAGAATAATAAAGGTACAAAAATAATATTTGCGTTAATATACAGACCTCCAGCTCAATCAGTGCAAACTGACCGAGAAATTTACGAACAAATTGCAGATGTAAGTAACTCACAAGATACCGTAATTTTTGGCGACTTTAATTTACCTGTGACCAAGTGGGGGCGATACTCTTACTTCACACTCCGGACATGACTTGTATACGAACTTGCACGAGAGTTCGCTTTATCAATTTGTTCGAACGCCGACCCGTGGTAATAACGTTCTTGACATTGTACTTGCAACAAAAGAAGAATTGATAGAGAATTTGAATGTTGGTGATGAATTCAGTAACAGCGACCATCGTACGATAACTTTCACTTTAAAGTTTACTAGTAACGAACCAAATAGTAGCATCGAAAAAGTCCCTAATTTCAAGAAAGCAAACTTCCATAAACTTAGAGCTATGTTTAAAGAAACTGACTGGAGCTTTTTTAATTAACAATAACGACATAAATACATCTTGGAAGTTATTCGAAACAACTTACCTAAAAGCAGTGCAAGACTGCATACCATCGAAAATACGGCGTCCAGGCCATAATAATAAGCCCAAATGGTGGAATAAAGATATTTCAAACTGCCTGCTTGCTAAAAAATTTGCTAATGATAGATTAAAATCCTCACAAAATGACGAAGAACGGGTGAAATTTGTAGAGCTACGACGCAAAGCCAAAAAGTTAATTAAGCAAAGTAAAAAGACCTTAGAGTTACATATTGCGAATCAAAGTAAAACAAACCCGAAAGAATTCTATAGTTATATCAGAAAGAAAAAAGTAGTTACTTCAACTGTTGGACCGTTAGTCGATGAAAAGGAGAATACACCAAAGACGAAGTACAAATGAGTAATGCCCTCAATACCTTCTTTGCATCAGTTTTTACAACAGAAGACCTCAGTGATATCCCTACACCATCGCCGATTCAGATTGATAATTCAGATGTTCTAAGCAATATCACCGTTACAGAGAGAGAAGTATTGAATTGTTTAGATAAACTCAAGGTAAATAAAACGCCAGGACCTGATACAATCTCGCCTAGAGTTCTAAAGGAAGCTAAGAATGAGCTCTCCAAACCACTGACATTACTATTCAATAAATCCTTGCAGTCTGGAACTATGCCTGATCAGTGGAAGCTAGCCAACGTAACACCGATATTCAAAAAGGCAGCAAATCCCTACCCAGTAACTATCGTCCAATTAGCTTAACCTCAGTTGTATGTAAAATGCTAGAAACGGTCATACGAGACAGACTCGTAAATCACTTAGAGGAATATAACATACTTAAAGATACTCAACACGGCTTTCGTAAAAAACGTTCCTGTTTAACAAACCTCTTAGACTTCTTCCACGATATCCTCAACCTCTACGATGAGAGTAAAGCTGTAGATATTATATACCTTGATTTTCAAAAGGCCTTTGACAAAGTTCCCCACAAACGTTTACTGCTAAAACTAAAAGCGCATGGAATACAAGACGGTGTGTTGAAATGGATAGAAAATTGGCTCAGCAACAGAAAGCAAAGGGTAGTCATAAACAGTAAGGCATCTAAATGGACCAATGTAAGTAGCGGGGTACCCCAGGGATCGGTACTAGGACCAATTCTCTTTCTAATTTACATCAACGACATAGATGAGGGTCTCACCTGCACAATCTCAAAATTTGCTGACGATACAAAAATTGCAAATAGCGTACTCTCAAAAGAACAAGTTGACGATATGCAACACAATCTAGATAAATTGTCATGTTGGGCCCAAATTTGGCAAATGAGTTTCAATGCGGATAAATGTAAAGTACTACATGTCGGATACCTAAATGAGAAAGCAAACTATTCGATGAATGGCACTCAGCTTGAGAATGTAAACAGAGAAACTGATCTGGGAGTAACAATATCGAGTAACCTAAAACCGAGTCAACAATGTTCAGAAGTTGTTAAGAAGGCAAACAAAATAATTGGCTTTATAGGCAGGTCATTTGAGCATAAATCCAAAGAAGTTATCCTAACCCTTTACAATTCCTTAGTCCGCCCTCTTCTGGAATACTGCGTTCAATCCTGGTGCCCTTATTACCAAAAAGATATAAACAAGCTAGAACGAGTTCAACGTAGAGTTACCAAAATGATACCTAGCCTAAAGAACAAACCATACGAAGAGCGTCTTAGAGAATTAAATCTATTTCCTTTAACCCAGCGCAGATTAAGAGGCGACTTAATTCAAGTGTTCAAAATCATCAAAGGCATCGACAATATGAACTGTAGTAAGTACTTCACTATTGACCAATCTAATTACACGCGGGGAAACGGTTGCAAAATTATTGGTAAATCTTTTAACTCGCACGAATCTAAGAATTTCTTCTTCAATCGAGTTGTCAACTTGTGGAATGGGCTTCCCCGAGACGTTATAGACTGCAGCGTTATAGACTGCAGCACCGTTGATTCATTTAAATTCCGCCTAGACAAATATCTCGCATCAAACCCGCGACTGACTGCGTTTGTAAATGAATAACTTTATCCTCCCCTCAGTTACTAACCCATATGTCCCCTACTAACTTCCTAGTCCTGCCACGTTAGTGGCAGGGCAGTAGTTCCCTTTCCAATGTTCCCTTACCCACTCTAAACCACTGTTTGGACACTTGATCCTCAGTGTTTTGGAGGACAAGCAGCCTAGAAGGGTCACTAGATATGTTGTTGCTTGATTTCCTTTGTACTTTGTACTTTGTACTTTGTACTCTATAGGGAGACATTCCACACTCCTTGTCTTTTACAGTAGTAGTGTCCCTATATAAATTTAACTGTTTTTCAACATTTATAAGCACATAGATGATATACTGCTCACACAAGTGATGTCCTGATGTCCTGGCGCTGGCCAAGGGGCCGGTATACCTTACAATATACATATATATATATCGGTATATATATACAGGGTGATTCAGAATTGTATGCATTAACCCTTTCCCTGCGGGAGACGTTCTGGAACGACGCATTTTTTTTTTTTTTTTTTTTTTTTTTTTTTTCTATGTGATTGAGGGAGGCAAAAGGCATAATTAAGTCATAGGAAGAGGGAAAGACTGATTCTGGGAGAGAGTTCCAGAGCTCAGATGTTGAGTAGAAGAAAGTTTGAGAGTAACGTTTCACTCTTGGGTTGGAGAGTTGCACAGAGTAGGGGTGGGATTGAGTTGCAAGACGGTACCACGTGTCCTACGTAAAGAGGTGGTATGCACTGGGATAGCTCTGAGGAACACTGATTATTATAGTAGCGATAGAATAGCGAGAGAGATGCAACATTGCGGCGGAGAGAGAGAGATTGCAGAGTTGGTGAGTGGACGGGAGTTAATGATACGAAAGGCCTTCCTTTCAACTTTGTCTAGGAGAGCGGTGTGAGAGGAACCTCCCCACATGTGAACAATACTCAATACAAGGGCGCACTATGCCCCTGTACAGAGCAAGAAGCTGTGCAGGGGAAAAGAACCCCCTAAGGCGGTTGAGCACACCCAGCTTCTGGGAGGCTGCCTTAGCAAGACTGGTAATATGGTCCTTCCAAATGAGAGCAGAAGAAAAAGAGACACCAAGAATATTGAGAGAAGATGAAGGGTTGATTTTTGTATTGTTGAAGAATAAGGGATAGTCCGCTGGGAGATCCTGACGGGTAGATAGATGGAGAAATTGGGTTTTGGAAGCATTAAAGTTAACAAGGTTTTCTCTGCCCCAATTGGAAATAGTATTTAGATCAGAATTTAAGAGTTCTATGGCTTCATTACGTTTGTCGTTGAGGGATTGCTGGCTGGGGCGTTCTGAAAAACTAATGGAGTAGTGTAAGGTTGAGTCGTCTGCGTATGAATGGATGGGAATTAAGGTACAGTTAAGGATGGCGATCTGAGAGCAGATTATGACGTCGAAGAACAGATTTGGCATAGGCAATGTACATCAATTTCCAGGCTTTAAAAGCATGTAAAAGCCGTAGAAATCGAGTGTCAGTGGGCGGGACAGCAAGGGTCCCACTTCTGACTGTCAGCACAGCCAGCTGCGCACTGAGGGAAACTGTGGTCTCGGACTGCATTCTCAGCAGTGTTGCCAAGCTGCTACATTGCTAATAATTAGCGAGTTTCCTTGAATGTCTATGGCAGCGCTGTGGGTGAGCCCCTCGAGGTAGGAAGCTTGTTCTAGTGTCATCTTGAAGCTATTTTCGTCTTGTTTTAGGCAGAATACATTTCCTTTCATGCAGATATACTTCATTAATCATTCAGGAGTGGCTGAATATGCCCAACGCAAATATGCCCACAGAGAAACTGTTAAATTGAATGACGACCTCCTTGGATAATTTTAAACAACAATGTATCTATGGTAAAATTTCGAATTATACATAGTTTGACTGTTACAGTACATTTACGATGTTCGTTTAATGAGGGTGGAAAGTGAAGGGAAACCCCCATAGATTTTTGTACACATTTATTCAAAGATTTCGAAAGTGTGTTCCTCTTTGCTATAGGCCAAAGAAAATGTTCAAAGTGGCCCCCATGTGCCTGCAACACACTGTACTCCTGTACTCAAAAGATGTGAAAAATATCCTCGGAAATCTACGCGGGTCTCCCTTCATTTTCCACCCTCATTAATACATCGTAAATGTACTGTAAAAGCCAAACTATGTATAATTCGACATTTTACCATAGATACATTTATGTTTAAAATTATCCAAGGAGGTTGTCCTCCAATTTAATGCATGCAATTCTGAATCACCCTGTATATATAATTATATATATACGTTTTGCGGACAAGAAGGGACTAGAGTTCTCACAGAGAGGCTCCAGTCCTGACCTTAGTCTTGACTTACAGTATGCTGGCTAAATAATCCATTAGGGTTGATAACCCCTGAAGTCTTGTTTTAAAAAAATATTTGCAGATAATATCTGAATATAGTTTTTATGATTAACTGACAAGAATTCACCCTTCTCTTCGAGTTTTAAGGAATTTAGCATATAGTCATATACTGTTTTTTTTTTTAAATCTTTTATCTTCGTTCTTTCAATGTGTTTACGGTATATTTGATTGACATATGAAGTAACACAAATTTGAAGTATTTGGGTCACTTTAGCAGTTAAATACTTTAGATACATAAAGTTATTGGCTGATCACTATAATACAATATATCTAATCTTTTGGTGTACGTTCTCCACATTGTATAATTAATCATATACAAATATATATATATATATATATATATATATATATATATATATATATATATATATATATATATATATATATACTGTATATATATACAGAGTGGTCGCAAAACATCTCCCCATAGGGAATTCCTGTGTATTTGCAAAAGAGAGCTCAAGAATCTATTATTATTTATTTCACTCCAACACCAAACACCTCCAAAAGAAATTAATGAAAGCAAGCATGTGATCCACCGGGATTCGAACCTGGGTTACCACATAAAGTTGCAGATCAAATATATAGAAATGCAGATAAAATAATATAGGAAAACCCTATGGGCAATACACAGGAATTCCCTATGGGGAGATGTTTTAGGACCGCTCTGTATATATATATCTATTGCCTGATGCCGTGATCCCCGAAGGGGTGACCACGAATGAAACGCCCCCATGCACCTCTTTCCCCAGTCAGTAGACACCCCTCCTCACATCCAGCACCGCCTTCATCCATATACTTCTTCACTCCATCCTTCCACCTCTCTCTCGGTTTACCTCTTCCTCTCTGTCCTTCCACCTTGCTCTTTTACACCCACTTAGTCATTCTCTGGCTTCCCATATGTTCCATATGGCCAAACCATCTCCAAGGGTTTCTTTTCACATTTTCCAGCAAATCTACCTCCACACCACACTTTCCTCTTACTTCCTCATTAGTCTGTCTATCCCCCCATGTAACTCAGCATGCACTTTTCATGTAACACATTTCCACCCCTCTCACTCTTGGTCTGAGTCTCCACCAACGTCCATGCTTCGCTTCTGTAAGTCAGTGTCATTATTACCACACTGTCATGCAAGGACTTCTTCCATTCTATGCTGACCACCCTATTTCTTGTTACTGCTTTCAGCGTTCCTACAACCCTCTTCCCCTGTTGCACCCTCACCCACAATTTTCTTCATCCATACTCCCATCTTTACTCAGCACACTGCCAGATACTTAAATGAGCTGATAATCTCCATAGCCTGACCGTTCAACTTCGCCTCACACTCTGCGGCTTCATCCCTTCCAAAGACCATAACTTTGCTCTTCCCCACATCTACCTTCAGATTCCGTTTTTCGCACACTGTTCCAAACATAATTACCAGACCCTGCAACTCGCATTCAATATCGCTCATCAGATCTATATCATTAGCAAACCGCAGTACAGGTAGCTTCCACTCGTTTCCCTCCCTTATCAGCGATACACCAACATCCACTGTTCTTCCTTGTATTTCTTTCATGACTCCATCCATATATACAGTAAACAATCACGGGGACATCACACATCCCTGTTTCAACCAAACATTCAGATCAAAGAACTCGCTCTGCTCTTTCTCCACATGTACTGCCACCTTTGCACCACCCTCATACATGCTCTTCACTACTTTCATCAACTTTCCACATACCTTTTCTCTCCACTCTGTCATAGGCCTTCTCCAAGTCCATAAAGGCAACCTGCAGCTTTTGTTGCTTCTCCAGATATTTCTCCACAACACATTTCAGGGTAAAAATCTGATCTATGCATCCTCTTCCCTTCCTAAACCCGTCCTGGTCATCACCTATCTATTTCTCCGTTCTTGCTCTCACTCTCTTAATCACTACCCTACTGTACACCTTCCCTACTAGGCTAAGAAGACATACTCTTCGGTGGTTACCACACACTCCTCTTTTCTCTTTACTCTTAGTTTAATCAAGTACATTGGGGTTTGTATTTTATATTAATGTTAAAGAACGGGGTGTTACTTACAGTATATAGGCAGACTATTATGCCTGTCTTCCAGTCATCAGGTGCACTCCCCCTCTCACATGCTAGTTTGAACATTTTCCATAGCTATTCGATCACTATCTCACCACCATACCTCAGCATATCCCAACACACTCCATCTATTCCTGGTGCTTTCCCCAACTTCACTCTTTTCATGGCTTCACACACTTCTGACCTCCTGATCCCCACCTCCTCCTCCACTACTTCTCTTCTTCTCCCTACCATACCCCATCCAACTGTGTTTGCTGGCGCTTCATTCCTTACATTCAGCAATTCATTGAAGAACTCCCTCCATCTTTCAACTCTCTCTTGCTTCTCGGCTAGCAATCACCCATTTTTATCTTTCACACCCTTACTGATTCCCTTGCTACCTTCCCTAACTTTCTTGACTTCTTTCCAGAACAGTTTCTTACACTCCCTCCATTTTGCACTCATATTCCTTCCAAATTCCTCATCTATTTTTCTCTTACTTTCCTTCACTACTCTCTTCACCACTCTTTCTTTTCTCCAAGTACCTCGCTCTTTTCTGTCTCTCCAAATCTTCATTCCCTCTACTACCCAACCACTCTCTATTCGTTTTTTTCTTGTTTTCCACAGTTACTTTTATTCTGACGCTTCTGCGTAGTAGCCACGTGCGGGCATGCACGCGCGTCGGCTGCCCAGCCGTTTAGAAACCGGCTGGTGGCAGCCGGCCGGCCGGCTTTTCCTTAGTATATATCCTACGACAATGTAACTAATGTCTGGGATATTCTTATGTTGTTTCACAGCTTGTAGCTGCCCTTATTCTTAACCAACGCATCTTAGTATATTTTATTCTCGATAGTTGATTATTTCATTATAATATATAAGATGTAAGTCTAGTGAGGGCGGGAGGAGACGAGCGGGAGAGAGAGACCGGCTTGGGACGTTGCTTCGCTTGCCAGCTTGGGACGAGCCTGATGTTGCCACATGCATTTGATTGCAATGTTAGGCTTAGTTTCGACTCACGCACGGGGTAGAGGATTTTGACCCGGCAACTGTGTTGAGTGTTGCCATGCCTGGGATGTATTTTGCATGCCTAGTGGGGGGTCCAGACAGATTCAAGACTCAGAGCTCACCTCACTGTCGTACCCTTCGGACCCCCTTGATATCTATCCCTCTCAACCCCAATTAGAAACTTTCTCTCTTACTTTGTATGCCTTCCTTCCACTACTTCACCAATCTATTTAATTATCCCATCCCCTTGATAGACCTTATATCTATTATTGTATTAACGACGAGCTCTCAGATAACTAGATAGGATTTTGGGCCTTATGCAGAGACATAATTGTTAATGAGACCTAGGAAGCTTTTTTGTTGTCTCATATTTGGTGGTTTCATGCTTGCTAGTGTGTTCTTGTGTCAGGTTAGCAGGGGCTAGACCGGAGGGGAGGCTTTTTGCGATCCTTTAAGTAAAGTCTGCTGGTGCGAGTCCCGTGGACCCGCACGACTTTACTAGGATACCCGTGGGAGTCTGGGGAAATTTTCTTGTCTATGTCCCTGTGTGTCTAGTGTTGTGTTGTGTGAGGGCCCTTGCCTAGTCCACTCAGCACTGCGCTAGCACGTCTTGCTTTTGTTTTAGGGTCGCCAGGAGAGAGTCAGATACTTGCGATCTGAGTCTCTCAAGAGAGCACCCTTTCAATTAGAGTAATTTGGCGCACAGACTTGGGAACGTCCCTAGGCTAGAGCAGGTGGCTCAGCCCGGGTATCCGAAGCCTATATCCTTCCGGCTAGACCTCTGCTACCTGGCAGATTAACAGCTAGGGGTTTATTATTTCTGTATGCTTGTTATTGTGCCACAGTTTACCGTTTTTGTGAGCATTGTGAGTCAGGGTGTGGCTTAGAGACTATGTCCGAGCAGGCTTGCCTGACTAAGAGTGAGAAGCACACCTGTATGTGGTTATGTTGCGAGTTGCTACCTTTATTTAATTATACCTATGCCATTATACACTGTATGGCCTATCACTAGTATTTATTCCTGCTTATGAGTTAAGAGTTCTCTAAATCCGTAACGTACTTTCTTTGCTAAGCATCAGATCCTACAGTAGCTGCATGCAGTTTAGAAACCTGCATCTTGTCTACCTGTACGATGTTTTGAGGACTGTTTGCTTTCACCTTCTTTCACGCAGGGGTGATTAGTTGTATTAATTAACGTAACGTTAAATGTACTTTCTTCTAGTTTGTTATTAAATTGTTTCTGCAATTTAATTCCGTTATCTATCTTTTCCTTGAAGCTTTAAGTCAACTTAATTGTGTGATCTTTTATATAGCCTGCTTGACTATCAGCAGTCTATAGTGCGTGCACCCTGTAACCGAGTCATAGGATACCTCGTTGTCCAGGCAGGACTCTTGACGGTTTAGGGTGGTTTGTTGCCTGGGTTTATAGATAAGGGTTGGATCTAGCGTTTTCCGTTGTTGCTTGTTGCCGCATACCTAGTCCAATAGAAAGAGCCCAGTGTTTATATATCCCAGGACGTAACAAATGGCGACCTTGCATAGGATTTACTGAACAGAGGAATATAGTGGTCATTTGTTTTGAGATTCCTTATGATTAGAGGAATACAGTGGACATAGAGTTTTTTTTTGGAGCAAACAATATAACACATTAAAGACTTTAAATAACATTAGTATATACATACTTGCATAGGAGATAAGGCACATTCTATAACCATGATAATTACTTCAGTACACAAACATGTCTAATACATCAGAACACAGTGATGGGTCAGGTCATGGTACGGGCTCGGAGGGAGAAAGACCTGTGGAGAGGCTAGTCGATAGCGAGGAGGGTGCTAGAAGATTTTTAGAGGTGCCCCTTACCGCTGCCAGGGTGTTGAAGCTGAATAAGTATGGCTTAAAGTGTGTGGCAGGTCTTCAGGGTCACCAGGGTTTAAGTGGCATGAGGAAAGATCAGCTGAGGACTTTGATATTGGGTTTAGAAGGGAGAGACCTGGGTGGAGAGGCGACTGGGGGCCCCGGTCCCCAGCCCCCCCTCCACTCTACCCCCGTATCAAACGTCAGGGTGCCTGAATTTAGTACATACCCCCAAGTTGATGGTCAATGGCAGCGTGGAATTCAATCACAGGGACCCTCCCCATTAAATGCACCTTCCCCTCCTCAAGGGTTGACTCCAGATTTGTTGTTTCGGCTTGAGATGGCCAAGGTTGAGGCCGCCGAAAGACAGGCTAGAGCTCAGGTTGAGGCTGCCGAAAGACAGGTTAGTGTGCAGGCTGAGGTTGCTAGAGCTCAGGCTGAGGCTGCCGAGAGACAGGCTATACGAAAGGCTGAACTGCAGGCAGAGTCTACTAGGTATCGGGCTGACAGGGAGCTGGAGAGATCTCGAGTGGAGGTAACAGGGCGAAATATTGGGGGAGGTAACAGACATCGGGACCAATCATTGTCGCACCTGCTTAAACTAGTTCCTGTGTTCGATGAATTAGGTGTGGCTGAGTTTTTTATGCGATTTGAGAAGAAGTGTCAGGAACACCAGTGGCCTCAGGAAAAGTGGGCAGCATTAGTTTCATCAAGACTCCTAGGAAAGGGGCTAAAAGCGTATGATGCACTACCTTTAGAGTCCTGTGTAGTTTATGATGAGCTAAAGAAGGCTGTGATACGGGCCTATGAGTTACAACCAGAAACTTACCGCTTGAAGTTTCTGGGTGTTACTAAGGGCAAGGATAGTACCTTCCTAGAACACGCCCGGGACTTGTCTGATGCACTACGACATTGGCTGCGTTCTGAGAGGGCAGATACTTTTGAGGAGTTGAGTGAGCTGGTTCTCTTGGAGCAGTTCTTTAAGTGCACAGGCGGGGACTTAACATTAAATATAAAAAAACAAAATCCTAGAACTCTCCAGGAGGCAGCAGAAATGGCTGACCGCCGACTGTCATTAATTCGAGGGTGCGAAGCAGCAGCTAGGAGTGAGTCAGGTGCAAAGGATCGTACCCCTCCCCCTCCCAAGAATTTTGATACACATAAATACACAAAACCATGTAGCACTGACAATAAAACTGAACATAAACCAAATACCGTCCCGTATAAGAAGTCTAATGGTACCTCCCACTCCCAAGGGAAACCAAAGAGTAAAGAGTGCTTTGCATGTCACAAGGAGGGTCACTTTGCAAATGCTTGTCCGAACAAGCCACCAAACAAGGTTGTGTCATTGGCCCGCAGCATAGGGGTGTCGCCTATATCTTCTGAGTTTGCCAAGAGTAGTTCGTCAGAGGGTGGGACACAGCCTGTGTTCAAGAGTCCGGAAGGCTCGAACCCTGTCCGCGACGTCTTTGGGGGTCATAGAGGGCATGGTTTTGTGAGGTGGGCTGGCGAAAGGCGAGGAGTTAAGCTATTGCGTGATACGGGGGCTTCTCAGACCTTGTTAAAGAACTTTACTGGTAGGCCGATTAACGCTGCTCGGGTGGTGGTAGTTCAGGGGATCAATGCTACGAAGTCCTACCCGCTGGTGCGGATGGAGCTGGAGGTGGGTGGTGTGGCGAAGGAGCTGGATGTCGGAATTGTAGAGAACTTGCCTGTTGGGGGTGTCGACCTCGTCCTCGGCAACGACTTTGCAGTGCCTGCTTCTAAGGTTTCACCCTTGGTCGTTGCCGAGAAGGCGGCCGACGTTAGTAGGGAGGAACAGGAGTGGGTTGAGAAGTGTAGCGTACAAACCATGGCGTGTGTTGTGACGCGTTCTCAGACATCCGGAGCCTTGCAGCCACCACCTCAGTCTATCAAACCGCGGAGGAAAGGTCACAAGAAAACGGGAAGTGTTGGTCAATTGGAGAGTTTTGAGCCGGCAGTGTTTCTTGGTGACTCATTATTGGCACCTATATTAGAGTCTGGAGAGGCCCCGGGGCCTGTCACCGCTAGTGCAGGTGCAGGGCAGGAAGAGACTCTGCGACAGCATCGTTATGTGCAGCGTGAGGAAAGGATGGCTCAGCGGGACATTGGAGGTGGAAATAAATTATTTAAGATGAACTTGGATAATCTCGCACCTGCTGATATATGTTCCTTGCAGCTGGAAGATCCTGAAGTCAGGGCGTGTGGTAATGGTGCTATCGAACTGGAGAGCGATGGGGATGCGCAGCCTGGTGATTTTTTCTTGTCCGAGCGGATCTTGTATCGGAGACATCAGGATCCCAAGAAAAAGTGGGATGGCGGGTTAGGATTAGTGGACCAGTTAGTAGTACCGAGGGTGTGCCGTGAGAGCTTATTGAGATTAGCTCATGATGTGCCTTTGGCAGGGCACCTGGGGGCACGTAAGACGGAGGCAGCTCTGAGCAAGCTTTTCTGGTGGCCTGGGTTAAAGGCGAGTGTTGTGTCATGGGTGTCACAGTGTCACACTTGTCAAATTGTTGGGAAACCCAATCAGGTCATCCCGAGAGCCCCGTTACAACCCATCCCTGTCATTGGGCCGCCCTTCAGCAAAGTAGTTATCGATATGGTTGCCCACTAGTGCCGGCAATAAATTTTTACTAACTGTAATGGATGTAGCAACACGGTATCCAGATGCTTACCCCATGTGCAACGGGATGGCTAAGACGGTTGTCAAAAACCTACTTGTCTATTTCTCTCGTTATGGCTACCCTCAGGAGATCCAGTCTGATCAGGGAACCAATTTTACTTCTGCTCTGTTTAAGCAGACCATGCAGCAACATGGGATAGTGTCTGTGGTGTCATCTACCTACCATCCCGAGAGTCAGGGAGTTTTGGAAAGGTGGCACTCGACTCTCAAGAGTATGTTGCGGTGTTATTGCATGGAAAATGGGAAGGACTGGGATCTAGGTCTCCCTACGTTTTATTTGCTGCGAGAGAAGTACCTGGGGAGAGCTTGGGATTTAGCCCGAACGAGTTGGTTTTTGGACACAGGGTCAGGGGGCCCCTCCACATAGTCAAGGAAATCTGGGAGGGAGTCACAAAGCCATGCTCGCTTCTAAAGTATGTAGTTGAAAGCCGTGAGAGAATGCTAAAGAGCTTGGAGGTAGCAGGTCGGAACCTTAGGAGTTCACAAGCTCAGATGAAGGACAGATACGACCAGAAGTGTATGGTTGTCATGTAAAGCTACAACAACCTTGATAATCCTTTCTTGCACAAGGATGTAGAATAAAAGTCCAGAGATAAGTTTATAGGTTCTTATTAGCCAGAGGTACAGGGAGCTGGGAGGCACTTGTTAAGCTGAGTGCCGACCGGATGTGACTAATGAAAACATGTGCAGCGGTGCCGGATATATTTGGTGCAACGCTGCCGATACTACAGAGTACGGTATATTATCCTGGGATATTAAACAATGATAGTATTGCCCTGAAAGTACATGTGTGCATGTTGCAATATGATTAACCCTTAAAAAGCGGCTCACCACTTAAGTCGTATTTAATAAAGCTGGACTATGTGGCGGCGCTCGACATAACTCGAGTGGCAATTTCAGCACGTAATGTTGCTGAGAGAGAGAGACAAGTGGTGGCAGGAGACTAGCGAGCGTATGACTGCTCCAGACCACCGCGGCGAACCTACTGACACGAATCTCAGCTCCTTCCTCCCTCTCTCACTCGCTACATACTCAATTATATGGGGAAATTACCGAATTACCGGCTTTTTGCACTCGCGTTGCACGGTTATTGCAAGAAAACTATCCATCATACAAGGATCGTTATGGTGTCATTCGAAAGCTCTGTTTATGCCCTTTCAGGAATAGATACTTGTTTTACGTTCTGGGTCTTATTTAGGCATGAAAATGATCACGTAAACAGCCCTATTTTGGCTAAAAACACCCCGCTGGGCGGTACACATAAATAAACCGCATAGGCCGCTAAAGAAGGGTTAAGGCATGTGTACACTCTGTATATATGTTGTGTGTGCACTTAACCTATATCAACACCTCCCTCCCCCTTCAAGCTCGCAAGACGTTGTCGAGCTGACTCTTTTTCTAGGAGTCTTTCAGACCTACGTGGAGCCATGGGGGAAGTGAAGGACTCTCTTTCTGGGTCCGTGCAAGACACAGGGATCTCAGGGTTATGGGGGAGGGGTTCAACACCAGGGGAATTCACTGGGCGGAGGAAGCTACGGTTCCGCCAATATATCTTACCACTGGGGAGACGAACCTCATAATCCCTGGACCTGCCGCAGCCCATGACGACCCCAACCTTGTCCCAGCGGTGAGAAGTCGGGTCTTGGATCCGCACTGTGGTACCGACTCTCAACCTGGGAAGGGGGCGTGCGTGCTGGTCATAGTTTCTCTGCACCAGCGCAGTGTGGGCGGCTGCACGGCGGTCACAGTCCTCGGCCTTGGCTTGCCACTCTGCTGTAAAGGACTGGGGATGAGCAGGGACACAAGACCGTAGTGGGTGGCCATACAAGATTTGTGCCGGGGAGCGGCCTGTGAAGTTTGGGGTGTTGCGGAGCTCCAACAGTCCACGGTCAAAGTCCTCACAGTCGATGTTGCCTGAGGGAGCCGTCTTCAGTATGAGGTGTTTGACGGACTTGACAGCAGACTCGGCATGACCGTTGGATTGTGGGTAGTGTGGGGAAGAGACCAAGTGATTGACTCCCCAACGCTCCATGAAGTCCCGGAACTCACGGCTAGTAAACTGTGGGCCTCCATCTGTACGTAGGCGGAGGGGTACACCAACTTCCCTGAAGTAGCGGCAGAAGATCCTGATGGTGTTTGAAGCGGTAGTATCTCCTTTGCAGGGTACGACAACGGGCCAGCCTGAGAGTTGGTCTGTTACGACAAGGAAGGATTTCCCCGCCACAGCGAAGAAGTCGGCTGAAACAGACTCGAAAGGCCTAGTTGGGTTGTCGTCGTTGATCATGGGTTCCTGCTGCTGACTAGGCTGTAAGACCTGACACGGCTCACAAGCTTGAACTGTGTTGGCGATGTCCGAGTTGATGCCAGGCCAAAAGACAGCCTGTCACGCCCTACGCTTAGTGGCCTCCACGCCTCTGTGACTATCATGCAGGCGAGCCAAGGTGCGGCGGCGTAGGGCTTCAGGAACCACAACCCTCGCTCCGTACAGGACGAGTTCACCATCTGCTGACAGGTAGTCTCGGAGTTTCCAGAATGGGAGTAGAGAGTTGTGCAGGTCGTAGCGGTTGGTGGGGAAACCCGAAGTCACGCACTCACGCAGGCGGATGTACACAGTATCCGCTCTGGCTGCGTCTCGGAATTCCTGGAGAATCCTGTCTGCGTCCTGTGAAGGAGAGTTGACGTCGGTGGCGGCGGCGTTGACAGTCACGAGGGACCTGAGGTGAACCGTGGCGTCGGCACATGCTAACTCATCCTCTGGCGTCGGGTGGCTGACAGGGGCCCGTGACAACGCATCAGGGATGCAGAGCAACCTGCCAGCGTGCCAGACGGCTGTGAAGAGGTAAGGTGCGACTTTCTCCTTCAGACGTTGGAGGCGGGGATTCTCAACCGCATCAAGGGTGTAGTTGTTGAAGATGGGGATGAGGGGGCGATGGTCCGTCATGAGGGTGAAGTGTTGTAGTCCGATGAGGTAGAACTTGCACTTGGACATGGCCCAGACCACGGCTAGCATCTCCAGCTCAATGGTGGCATAGCGGGACTCGGGGTCGCTTAGGAACCTCGAGCCACACTGAACTAAGCGGAGACGGTTGTTGCCATGATCCTGTAGGAGGGCGTATCCAATACCGTTAAGGCGGGACGCATCTGTTTGTAGAATCACTGGTAGGGAAGGGTCGAATGGGGCCAGGACGGGTGGACTGAGCAGGGCAGCCTTGACCCGGCGGAAAGCCTCATCATGGTCAGCGGTCCACATAAACGACCTCTTCGGGCTCATCAGGGGGCGCAGGGGCTGAGCGGCAGTGGCGATGTCGGGGGTGAACTCCGCCAGCTGGTTCACCAAACCCATGAAGGAGCGAAGGTCGGTGATGTTGGCTGGTGTCGGGAAGTCCTTGATCACTCCGACTTTGCCAGGGTCAGCCTGTGCAGGTGATGTGGTGGCTGTGAAGGGTAGCTCCTTACACCTGTTGATGTGTTTGACCTGTAGAATTGGCTTGGGGAATTTCGGTGAGATGATGGCCAATGCTTGACAGTGGCGTTTGGACAGAAGCGGCGTCTGAACACCCTCGCGGACTTGGATTGTGGCCGAATAGGAGCGTTTGCTGATGGTGAGTTGTGCATGAAATGTCCCCAAAGCAGGAGACATTGCAGAGCCGTCCGCGTTGAGCGTTGTTGTCGGAGGCGGAGATCGTAGGCTGCTGAGAGAAATCCGAAGTATGTCGAGGTGTCATCGGCCGATCACTGTGATGTCTGCACCTGTGTCAGGAAGCATGTGGAGTTTTCTAGTGGTGCCGCTGTAGGTGAGACTCACGGATGTCAGTGTGGGTGCCTGAACAGGTGATCCCACACGTCGGCAACTTGTGGTCTTCTTTGCTGTAGACTTGTTGTGGGAGGAAGCGTCGTTGTCCTGTGTGGCGGGCGTCTTGGAAGATCTGCAGCATTTGTCGTAGTACAAAGGAGTACAAAGGAAATCAAGCAACAACAGATCTAGTGACCCTTCTAGGTTGCTTGTCCTCCAAAACACTGAGGATCAAGTGTCCAAACAGTGGTTTAGAGTGGGTAAGGGAACATTGGAAATGGAATTACTGCCCTGGAATTAGTGGCCCATATGGTTGCAGCGACGACACTGGGCAGTGGCTGCAGGGCAAGCAGGAGTCCTAGGCTTATGACCACGACGGCCGCAGTTAGTGCAGATGTAGTCTTCAGCCGGGCACTTGTTCTTGTCGTGCCGGCGAGCACAACGCTGGCAGGCGGCAGCCGACGCCAAGGACTGTTGCGATGTGGAGAACTTATCGCATTGCTTAACTTGCTTGTTCTGCTTATACGCTGACACGGCGTTAACCTGGGACGGTGGGGCACGTATGGCTGATGTAGCGCTTCGAGTGGCCTCCTAGGAACGGCAAGTGTTGACGATGTCCTGTAATGAAGGAGTGGCGTCGAGGGAGAGCAGCTTCTGTACGAGTTCTTCTTCGTGTATGCCCATCAGAATGACCATCTTGAGTTGGGTCTCCCTGCAGGCTGAAAAGTTCCCTGGGCAGACGTCAATTTCTTCGGCGATGTGGCAGAGGCGGACGTAGAAGTTGTTGAATGACTCGCCCTGTTTTTGCTTGCAACTGAACAGGTCCCTGCGACGGAGAGCTTCATTGCGAGAATTCTTGATGTGCTCCTGAAGTGCATCGAGGACTGCATCAACGGTCTTGTCGGTGTCAGGGGGTATGCTTAAGGTGTGCTCCAAAAGCCGCTGTGTCTCCAGGGTTAAGCACATCCGCATCTGGATCAGTTGTTTCTCCCTCGGTAGTTTAGATAAGTCTACCATAATAGAGTAATCGTCCCACCGACGCCTCCATTCTCTGAAAACCTGGAAGGTGGCATCAGCACGAAGGGGCGGCGGGTTCTGGGTGATAGCCTTCTGTGGTGGAGGTGGAGCTGTAGGGGTGGAGGATGTTGTGGAATTGGGTGTTGTCCCCGTTGAGGTAGGTGTAGGCGCGGCGGCAGGTGGGGTAATTTGGGCCAGAGCCTGGACAAGGGCGGAGAACTTGGCATCGTCCATCTGTCTCCTGTAGTCCTCCTCCGTGCGTCGTCTTGTTTCCTCCTCCTGTCTCCTGCGGTCCGCCTCCTGTCTTCTGGTATAGTCGTCCCGTTGTCTGCATTGCTCCATATACTGTATGAGCTGAAGGAGGTCTGCACTTGTGGTAGGTTGTCGACTTGCAGGGTGTGGTGACAGGGGTGGCATCCCCCTATAGTGTAGGGGAGGTAAAGTGGGGGGAGGTTGGGGAGGTGGAGTAAAATGAGGGGTGGTGAGAGGAGGAGAGGTTGGAGTGGAATGAACTGACTGGTACCCCTTACCAGCAACTCCAACAGTATCTCCATCATTATCTCCACCACTATCTCCACCAGTAGCTCCACCATTATCTCCCTCCCCAGTATGGTCGTGTGGGGTGTCTCTGGGCTCCCCATGAATCTGCTCATCTCCCTCCATAATCGGTTGATAGCTGACACACTGTAGTCTTGCAGGAACGATGAAAATGTGCAGTACAACTGGAACAGTTTATTTAATAGTGCGAGAAATTATCTGTGCTAGAGTGAGTGAGTGAGTGCGGTAGGCGTGGCACCACCGTGTTGACTTGGCAGCGATGTGCGTGTGTCCGTGTGCGCGCATGTACCGGCACAGCTGGAGGGTGTGAGGGGTGGTAGCTTCAGTGTTGCTGGAGATGTTAGAGGGAGAGGGTATGCTATTCCTCGCTCTTGTCCAGCAATGTTTCGGCGGCTATAACCCTCACAGCCAGTTGGGAATGGGCACAAATGACATGGGACATATAATAAAGGCACTGCACTACACTCTTAAGTACTTCACTGCACTATAAAGCACTGCACAATAATATATCCAGGGCTGGAGAGGTGAGGTCTTGCAAGATGGCTGGCTGAGAATCCGGTCTTGGCTCGTATCTCCTGGCTGTATTAACACACTGCGCCATGTATGGTTGTCATGTAAAGCTACAACAACCTTGATAATCCTTTCTTGCACAAGGATGTAGAATAAAAGTCCAGAGATAAGTTTATAGGTTCATATTAGCCAGAGGTACAGGGAGCTGGGAGGCACTTGTTAAGCTGAGTGCCGACCGGATGTTACTAATGAAAACATGTGAAGCGGTGCCGGATATATTTGGTGCAACGCTGCCGATACTACAGAGTACGGTATATTATCATGGGATATTAAACAATGATAGTATTGCCCTGAAAGTACATGTGTGTATGTTGCAATATGATTAAGGCATGTGTACACTCTGTATATATGTTGTGTGTGCACTTAACCTATATCAACAAGAAGGTGAAGCTGAGGGAGTTTGAAGTAGATCAGGAGGTACTGATACTACTGCCTCTGGTGGGACACCCCTTATCTGCCAAGTATTCTGGTCCGTATCGGGTTGTAAGGAAGGTTTCTGATCTCGACTATTTAGTAGCTACTCCTGATCGTAAGAAAAAGAACCAACTTTGCCATGTAAATCTGATGAAAGAGTATGTAAGGCGCCCCTCCGAGCCTCTCACTGTTCCGGTGTTGATCTGCAGCAATCGTGGTGGAGAAGGAGGAAGGGACAGTCAAGCTGCGGGGGAGGATAATTGGGATTGTCATGTTTCCGCGGATCAGTGGGCGGGGAATTCTAGACAAGTGGCTCACAAGTTGATAGTGCACCTGCCTGAGCAACAGCGTGTAGCTGTGCAGCACTTATTTGATTCAAACCCAGCTGTTTTCGCGGAGCATCCTGGCCTCACTACTCAAGCGGTGCATGATGTCGATGTTGGGGACCACCCGCCCTTTAAATCAGTGCCATACCGTGTTCCCCCTATTAAATTACCAGCACTTAGGGAAGAGCTGGATTTTATGCTGAAATGTGGGCTGATTTCTGAGGGTGCAGTAAGGTGGACTTCCCCAGTCACACTGCAGCCCAAACCAGATGGCAAGGTGCGGTTTTGTATAGATTTCCGCAGGTTGAATGGTTTAACCCCCACAAATGCCTACCCTCTCCCTCGCGTGGACGACAGTGTGGATAAGATAGGAAAAGCCAAGTTCCTCACTAAGATAGACCTTGTTAAGGGTTATTGGCAAGTGCCCTTGTCTGAGCGAGCGCGAGAGGTGTGTGGGTTTGTGGTGGACGGTGCCACATATCGTTGCCATGTTATGCCATACGGGCTGAAAAATGCCCCTGCAACGTTTCAGAAATTAATGAACGACATTGTAGCCGACATTCCCAACTGTACGGTGTACCTAGATGATGTTATAATATACGACGAGGATTTTAACAGTCACTGTGCTCACATCGGACAGCTTTATAATAAACTGAATGAAGCAGGTTTGGTGGTAAACCTGGGTAAGTGCGATTTTGTCAAAGCCACAGTTTTGTACCTGGGGTTCGAGGTGGGGATGGGTCAGGTGTGCCCTCCACAGACAAAGATCAAAGCCATCGATCAGTTTCCCCAGCCTACGACTAAGAAACAAATCATGCGGTTTCTAGGTATGATAGGCTATTATCGTCGCTTCATCAAAGGCTATTCGACTGTACTTGCACCTTTAACTGACTTATTATCTAAGGACAAGAAGTTCCGGTGGTCTCCTGAGTGTGCAGAGGCGTTTTGCTTGGTGAAACACCTGTTATGTACCCACCCCATACTCAGGGCCCCGGACTTCAGCAGACCTTTTCAGCTGGCGACTGATGCCAGTTGCGTAGGGGCTGGGGCTGTCTTGTTACAGACAGATGATGAAGGTATCGAACATCCAGTGAGTTTTTACAGTAAAAAATTCAATAGTGCACAAAGGAATTACTCTGTAATTAAAAAAGAACTCCTGGCGATAGTGCTGGCGCTCAGGCACTTCGATGTATATGTTCCTGCTTTCGGACCAGTCGTAGTGGTTTATACCGATCATCACCCTCTGAAATTCTTGAATCAGTTTCATAACCGGAATATGAGGCTGACCAGGTGGTCACTCATGCTTCAGGAGTATAATCTGGACATACGCCATATTGCCGGTTCTGATAACGTGATAGCGGATTGTCTATCAAGGGTGGATGATGTTGGTTAGACTGCCACAGGATTGAGGGTTGAGTGTGGAGGAAAATAGGCTGTCACTGTAGTTCAGCCGAAAAAAACAAATTAAAAAAGCAAAAACCTTATAAAAACTCTTTATTTTTATAACGTGTAGAATTTTGTATAAGATGTTGTAGCAGTATCTAAGTTGAATGTTTTCGCTTATTGTCGCTAAGTTAGTTGAACTTGCTCGGTGGAGCGCAACAGTCTTTATTTTTTTATATATAATGCCTTGTGTCGCAACAGTGTGTGGTACTATGAGAAGCTTTCTGTTAGATATGAAGAACTTAGTTAAGGGTCTTATATCTCGGGGGAGGTGTGACGCTTCTGCATAGTAGCCACGTGCGGGCATGCGCGCGCGTCGGCTGCCCAGCCGTTTAGAAACCGGCTGGTGGCAGCCGGCCGGCCGGCTTTTCCTTAGTATATATCCTACGACAATGTAACTAATGTCTGGGATATTCTTATGTTGTTTCACAGCTTGTAGCTGCCCTTATTGTTAACCAACGCATCTTAGTATATTTTATTCTCGATAGTTGATTATTTCATTATAATATATAAGATGTAAGTCTAGTGAGGGCGGGAGGAGACGAGCGGGAGAGAGAGACCAGCTTGGGACGTTGCTTCGCTTGCCAGCTTGGGACGAGCCTCATGTTGCCACATGCATTTGATTGCAACGTTAGGCTTAGTTTCGACTCACGCACGGGGTAGAGGATTTTGACCCGGCAACTGTGTTGAGTGTTGCCAAGCCTGGGATGTATTTTGCATGGCTAGTGGGGGGTCCAGACAGATTCAAGACTCAGAGCTCACCTCACTGTCGTACCCTTCGGACCCCCTTGATATCTATCCCTCTCAACCCCACTTAGAAACTTTCTCTCTTACTTTGTATACCTTCCTTCCACTATTTCACCAATCTATTTAATTATCCCATCCCCTTGATAGACCTTATATCTATTATTGTATTAACGACGAGCTCTCAGATAACTAGATAGGATTTTGGGCCTTATGCAGAGATGTAAATGTTAATGAGACCTAGGAAGCTTTTTTGTTGTCTCATATTTGGTGGTTTCATGCTTGCTAGTGTGTTCTTGTGTCAGGTTAGCAGGGGCTAGACCGGAGGGGAGGCTTTTTGCGATCCTTTAAGTAAAGTCTGCTGGTGCGAGTCCCGTGGACCCGCACGACTTTACTAGGATACCCGTGGGAGTCTGGGGGCATTTTCTTGTCTGTGTCCCTGTGTGTCTAGTGTTGTGTTGTGTGAGGGCCCTTGCCTAGTCCACTCAGCACTGCGCTAGCACGTCTTGCTTTTGTTTTAGGGTCGCCAGGAGAGAGTCAGATACTTGCGATCTGAGTCTCTCAAGAGAGCACCCTTTCAATTAGTGTAATTTGGCGCACAGACTTGGGAACGTCCCTAGGCTAGAGCAGGTGGCTCAGCCCGGGTATCCGAAGCCTATATCCTTCCGGCTAGACCTCTGGTCTAGCCCTTTAATTGCAGACTTATTCTTGCTTGCTTTAGAATTTAAATATATAAAAGACTTAGTTGACAGTAACAAGAAAAATAAAATTCCAGAAAAATTAGCACTTGCTAAACTGTTAAGTAATAATAGTAGATATATTGATGATATTCTTGTTTGCAATTTGTTAAATTTTAATCAAGTTGCTAAACTTATTTACCCTAATTCTATTCCCCTCACACAATGTAACGTAAATTATAAAGTTGAAAATTTTCTTGATATAAATATAGAGATTGTTAATGAACAGTGCATACTTAACCCTTAATTAGCGGCGAGCAACATAAGTCGAGTTAAAAAAAGCTGGACTATGTGGCGGCGCTCGACATAACTCGAGTGGCAATTTCAGCACGTAATGTGGCTGAGAGAGAGAGACAAGTGGTGGCAGGAGACTAGCGAGCGTATGACTGCTCCAGACCACCGCGGCGAACCTACTGACACAAATCTCAGCTCCCTCCTCCCTCTCTCACTCGCTACATACTCAATTATGTACTGAAAGTACCGAATTACCTGCTTTTTGCACTCGCGTTGCACGGTTATTGCAAGAAAACTATCCATCATACAAGGATCGTTATGGTGTCATTCGAAAGCTCTGTTTATGCCCTTTCAGGGATAGGTACTTGTTTTACGTTCTGGGTCTTATTTAGGCATGAAAATGATCACGTAAACAGCCCTATTTTGGCTAAAAACACCCCGCTGTGCGGTACACATAAATAAACCGCATAGGCCGCTCGTAAGGTGTTAAAGTATATCACAAAGTTGATGATTTTAATTTTAACGTAATAAACTTTCCTTTCCCTAGTAGTAATATCGATAGTAAAATAACTTATAATTGTTTTTATTCCCAATTAATAAGATTTTGTAAAATCTGCACTAAGTAGATGACTTTTGGGCTAGAGCTAGGTTACTATACAGACTCTTAGTGGACAGAGGTTTTGAGGCAAGTAAATTGTTCCATAAATGTAATCTTTTTAGGGTCAATTATTGTGACTGTATTCTAAAATTTGACATCAATAATTTGAATCAAGCATTTTTAACTTGAAGTTTCTTGTATAACCTCTGCTTACTTTTTGTCTGTATTTATTGTTTATCTTTTTCTTTTTCTTTTTCTATTATTAATATTAATATTGATGATTTTTTAAATTTATTGTTCTTGTTAAAAGAGTACTCTTTGTTTAAATCTGTTGTTACTTCATATTTTGCAATTATTTGTCTTTATATTATATGTATTCATTGTCGATAGTATCAATTGCTTACTTTTGCGATTTCCTTAGTTTATTTGTGCTATAAATGTAGGTTATTTGTAGGGTAGTTATTGATAGGGGTCACTTGAGGCATGCTATGCTTACAGGTACCTACCCGATAGCACTATCGTTAGTGAGTGCTGTACTGTATTTTATATATTATTTAGTAATAGTATAGATATCTTATCAATATTTGTATTTTGTACTATTGTTAATGTCTTGTCATGTTGCAAATTTGATTTTAAATAATATTTTGACATTTAACATGTAGTTTCTTTATTCATGCAGAGTTTAGTAAAATTTGCCAGAACGTCCCGGACTTCCCAAACTTGACTACTTCCTTTAACGTGACGATAGTGCGTTGTTATATGTGCGATTAGTTTGCTTGGGAAACAGATTAACTTGCTCATGTAGTAATGTACACCCTATGTGGTGGATTGTGTTCTTTTATTTAATAATTTTCATTTTAGTAAGCGTTGTTTCCACATAGCGATTTTGATAATTTGATTTGACTTTGTATTGTCCTTGTCCCAATTTTGGTTTGTTTAGTTTGCAAGTTTTACATTTTAATTTTGTAAGTTGCAAAATTATCATAGATATAAAATTATTAGCTCACATTGGACCACTTGGAATCTAATTGTCATGGAAGAGTCCATTACAGTGATGCGGGGGATGACACTACATTAAACCTTCAATATCTGATTAACAGTGTTGAATTGGATTTTTTGTTGTAGAACATTTTATGCTTAGAATACCTTGTTTTATCATTTCCCAAAGTTATGCCCTTTCCTCCTGGGACACCCTGTATATATATATATAATTTGCTAAGACAAACCAAGTACAGTACAAAACTATTTTGTTCCCCTTATCAGGTCGGTGGGGTCTGCCTCTGGTGGGCTACATACCCTTCACCAGGCGGAGTATGGAAGATCAAGTATTGGACCTACACAAGAAACACGGTGATGTATTTATGTGAGTACAATAACTACATTATACTAGTTGTACCTAATATGTGTCTCTTTCTATTATTCTGGCGTTCATGAAACTATTTTATTCAGCTAAAGACAATAAATGATGCTAGTTATATAACGAACTTAATAAGGATTTGAAGGAAGGTGAAGTGTTGGAGGTGCATAAGAAACTTCGCTATGGTTTCATGTGAGTCAAACCACATAATTTTAGCTGCTGTACTTAACCCTTTGAGGATCATGACGTGTTTTGACAGTTGATTCTGACTATCATTAGACGGCTGTATACAGCTTACGAAGGCTCGGTGGGAATTAATAGGATAAAGACTATCTCAATTAACCCTCTGTCTACCATTTTATAACCTTCCTAATCCAAATAAGTTCGTCTAGTGATAGACAGAATAAACTGGCAAAATGCGTCATAATCCTTAAGGGGTATACATTTGTCTCTTGCCTTTATTCTGGCTTTCAAGAGGCCATGTTAAGGCGGTGTCACACGAGTGATTTTTCGGGCAATTTACGGCGAGCAAATTTTTTCTCCCAATATTTTAAGGCTTTTTCGTATTGGAATCGGAAACTAGACGGAAGGTAGATTATATCACGTGGCTGAATTCTGATATAACTGATTTTTGGTAGCCTATCATATATTCTTGTTATCTCCCATCATTCCTTCCTAAACCATATATAATCGTCTAACAGTAGTTGTTGGATGGGGTCGCAGTTTCTGGTGTTTTTGGGAGCCTATCATATATTCTTGTTAGCTCCCATCATTCCTTCCTAAACCATATATAATCGTCTAACAGTAGTTGTTGGATGGGGTCGCAGTTTCTGGTGTTTTTGGGAGCCTATCATATATTCTTGTTATCTCCCATCATTCCTTCCTAAACCATATATAATCGTCTAACAGTAGTTGTTGGATGGGGTCGCAGTTTCTGGTGTTTTTGGGAGCCTATCATATATTCTTGTTATCTCCCATCATTCCTTCCTAAACCATATATAATCGTCTAACAGTAGTTGTTGGATGGGGTCGCAGTTTCTGGTGTTTTTGGGAGCCTATCATATATTCTTGTTATCTCCCATCATTCCTTCCTAAACCATATATAATCGTCTAACAGTAGTTGTTGGATGGGGTCGCAGTTTCTGGTGTTTTTGGGAGCCTATCATATATTCTTGTTATCTCCCATCATTCCTTCCTAAACCATATATAATCGTCTAACAGTAGTTGTTGGATGGGGTCGCAGTTTCTGGTGTTTTGGGGAGCCTATCATATATTCTTGTTATCTCCCATCATTCCTTCCTAAACCATATATAATCGTCTAACAGTAGTTGTTGGATGGGGTCGCAGTTTCTGGTGTTTTTGGGAGCCTATCATATATTCTTGTTATCTCCCATCATTCCTTCCTAAACCATATATAATCGTCTAACAGTAGTTGTTGGATGGGGTCGCAGTTTCTGGTGTTTTTGGGAGCCTATCATATATTCTTGTTATCTCCCATCATTCCTTCCTAAACCATATATAATCGTCTAACAGTAGTTGTTGGATGGGGTCGCAGTTTCTGGTGTTTTTGGGAGCCTATCATATATTCTTGTTATCTCCCATCATTCCTTCCTAAACCATATATAATCGTCTAACAGTAGTTGTTGGATGGGGTCGCAGTTTCTGGTGTTTTTGGGAGCCTATCATATATTCTTGTTATCTCCCATCATTCCTTCCTAAACCATATATAATCGTCTAACAGTAGTTGTTGGATGGGGTCGCAGTTTCTGGTGTTTTTGGGAGCCTATCATATATTCTTGTTATCTCCCATCATTCCTTCCTAAACCATATATAATCGTCTAACAGTAGTTGTTGGATGGGGTCGCAGTTTCTGGTGTTTTTGGGAGCCTATCATATATTCTTGTTATCTCCCATCATTCCTTCCTAAACCATATATAATCGTCTAACAGTAGTTGTTGGATGGGGTCGCAGTTTCTGGTGTTTTTGGGAGCCTATCATATATTCTTGTTATCTCCCATCATTCCTTCCTAAACCATATATAATCGTCTAACAGTAGTTGTTGGATGGGGTCGCAGTTTCTGGTGTTTTTGGGAGCCTATCATATATTCTTGTTATCTCCCATCATTCCTTCCTAAACCATATATAATCGTCTAACAGTAGTTGTTGGATGGGGTCGCAGTTTCTGGTTTTTTGGGGAGCCTATCTATATATTCTTGTTATCTCCCATCATTCCTTCCTAAACCATATATAATCGTCTAACAGTAGTTGTTGGATGGGGTCGCAGTTTCTGGTGTTTTGGGGAGCCTATCATATATTCTTGTTATCTCCCATCATTCCTTCCTAAACCATATATAATCGTCTAACAGTAGTTGTTGGATGGGGTCGCAGTTTCTGGTGTTTTTGGGAGCCTATCATATATTCTTGTTATCTCCCATCATTCCTTCCTAAACCATATATAATCGTCTAACAGTAGTTGTTGGATGGGGTCGCAGTTTCTGGTGTTTTTGGGAGCCTATCATATATTCTTGTTATCTCCCATCATTCCTTCCTAAACCATATATAATCGTCTAACAGTAGTTGTTGGATGGGGTCGCAGTTTCTGGTGTTTTTGGGAGCCTATCATATATTCTTGTTATCTCCCATCATTCCTTCCTAAACCATATATAATCGTCTAACAGTAGTTGTTGGATGGGGTCGCAGTTTCTGGTGTTTTTGGGAGCCTATCATATATTCTTGTTATCTCCCATCATTCCTTCCTAAACCATATATAATCGTCTAACAGTAGTTGTTGGATGGGGTCGCAGTTTCTGGTGTTTTTGGGAGCCTATCATATATTCTTGTTATCTCCCATCATTCCTTCCTAAACCATATATAATCGTCTAACAGTAGTTGTTGGATGGGGTCGCAGTTTCTGGTGTTTTTGGGAGCCTATCATATATTCTTGTTATCTCCCATCATTCCTTCCTAAACCATATATAATCGTCTAACAGTAGTTGTTGGATGGGGTCGCAGTTTCTGGTGTTTTTGGGAGCCTATCATATATTCTTGTTATCTCCCATCATTCCTTCCTAAACCATATATAATCGTCTAACAGTAGTTGTTGGATGGGGTCGCAGTTTCTGGTGTTTTTGGGAGCCTATCATATATTCTTGTTATCTCCCATCATTCCTTCCTAAACCATATATAATCGTCTAACAGTAGTTGTTGGATGGGGTCGCAGTTTCTGGTGTTTTTGGGAGCCTATCATATATTCTTGTTATCTCCCATCATTCCTTCCTAAACCATATATAATCGTCTAACAGTAGTTGTTGGATGGGGTCGCAGTTTCTGGTGTTTTTGGGAGCCTATCATATTCTTGTTATCTCCCATCATTCCTTCCTAAACCATATATAATCGTCTAACAGTAGTTGTTGGATGGGGTCGCAGTTTCTGGTGTTTTTGGGAGCCTATCATATATTCTTGTTATCTCCCATCATTCCTTCCTAAACCATATATAATCGTCTAACAGTAGTTGTTGGATGGGGTCGCAGTTTCTGGTGTTTTTGGGAGCCTATCATATATTCTTGTTATCTCCCATCATTCCTTCCTAAACCATATATAATCGTCTAACAGTAGTTGTTGGATGGGGTCGCAGTTTCTGGTGTTTTTGGGAGCCTATCATATATTCTTGTTATCTCCCATCATTCCTTCCTAAACCATATATAATCGTCTAACAGTAGTTGTTGGATGGGGTCGCAGTTTCTGGTGTTTTTGGGAGCCTATCATATTCTTGTTATCTCCCATCATTCCTTCCTAAACCATATATAATCGTCTAACAGTAGTTGTTGGATGGGGTCGCAGTTTCTGGTGTTTTTGGGAGCCTATCATATATTCTTGTTATCTCCCATCATTCCTTCCTAAACCATATATAATCGTCTAACAGTAGTTGTTGGATGGGGTCGCAGTTTCTGGTGTTTTTGGGAGCCTATCATATATTCTTGTTATCTCCCATCATTCCTTCCTAAACCATATATAATCGTCTAACAGTAGTTGTTGGATGGGGTCGCAGTTTCTGGTGTTTTTGGGAGCCTATCATATATTCTTGTTATCTCCCATCATTCCTTCCTAAACCATATATAATCGTCTAACAGTAGTTGTTGGATGGGGTCGCAGTTTCTGGTGTTTTTGGGAGCCTATCATATATTCTTGTTATCTCCCATCATTCCTTCCTAAACCATATATAATCGTCTAACAGTAGTTGTTGGATGGGGTCGCAGTTTCTGGTGTTTTTGGGAGCCTATCATATATTCTTGTTATCTCCCATCATTCCTTCCTAAACCATATATAATCGTCTAACAGTAGTTGTTGGATGGGGTCGCAGTTTCTGGTGTTTTTGGGAGCCTATCATATATTCTTGTTATCTCCCATCATTCCTTCCTAAACCATATATAATCGTCTAACAGTAGTTGTTGGATGGGGTCGCAGTTTCTGGTGTTTTTGGGAGCCTATCATATATTCTTGTTATCTCCCATCATTCCTTCCTAAACCATATATAATCGTCTAACAGTAGTTGTTGGATGGGGTCGCAGTTTCTGGTGTTTTTGGGAGCCTATCATATATTCTTGTTATCTCCCATCATTCCTTCCTAAACCATATATAATCGTCTAACAGTAGTTGTTGGATGGGGTCGCAGTTTCTGGTGTTTTTGGGAGCCTATCATATATTCTTGTTATCTCCCATCATTCCTTCCTAAACCATATATAATCGTCTAACAGTAGTTGTTGGATGGGGTCGCAGTTTCTGGTGTTTTTGGGAGCCTATCATATATTCTTGTTATCTCCCATCATTCCTTCCTAAACCATATATAATCGTCTAACAGTAGTTGTTGGATGGGGTCGCAGTTTCTGGTGTTTTTGGGAGCCTATCATATATTCTTGTTATCTCCCATCATTCCTTCCTAAACCATATATAATCGTCTAACAGTAGTTGTTGGATGGGGTCGCAGTTTCTGGTGTTTTTGGGAGCCTATCATATATTCCTTGGTATCTCGCCATCATTCCTTCCTAAACCATATAATAATGCTGTCTAACAGTATTTGTTTTTGGATGGGGTCGCAGTTTCTGGTGTTTTTGGGGAGCCTTATCTATATATTCTTGTTATCTCCCATCATTTCCTTCCTACAACCATATATAATCTTCTACAGTAGTTGTTGGATGTGGTCGCAGTTTCTGGTGTTTTTGGGATCCTATCTATATTCTTGTTATCCTCCCATCATTTCCTTCCTAAACCTATATATAATCGTCTAACTATGTATTGTTTTGGATGGGGTCGCAGTTTCTTCTTCTGGTGTTTTTGGGAGCCTATCAGATTCTTGTTATCTTCTTGTTATCTCCGCATCATTCCTTCCTAAACCATATATAATCGTCTAACAGTAGTGTTTGGATGGGGTCGCAGCTTTCTGGTGTTTTTTGGGACGCCCATCATATATTCTTGTTTATCTCCCATATTTCCGCTTCCTAAACCATATATAATCGTCTAACCCTGTAGTTGTTGTATGGGTTCGCAGTTTCTGTTTTTTTTTGGGAAGCCGATCATATATTCTTGTTTATCTCCCATCATTCCTGTCCTAAAGCCATATATAAGCGTCTAACAGTAGTTGTTGGATGGGGTCGCAGTTTCTTAGTGTGTTGGGAGCCTATCATATATTCTTGTTATCCGTCCCAGCATTCCTTCCTAAACCCTATATAATACCGTCTAACAGTAGTTGTTGGGATGTGGTCGCAGTTTTCTGGTGGTTTTCATGGGAGCCTAATCATATATTCTTGTTTATCTCCCATCCCAACCTTCCTTTTTCCTAAACCATATATAGGTCCTTAACAGTAGTTTTTGGATGGGGTCGCAGTTTCTGGTGTTTTTGGGAGCCTATCATATAATTTCTTGTTATCTCCCATACATTTCCTGTCCTAAACCATAAGATATAGTCGGCGTGGCTAACAGTAGTTGTTGGCATGGGTCGCAGTTTCTGGTGTGTTTGGGAGCCTATCATATATTTCCTTGTTTATCCTCCCATCATATCCTTCCTAAACCATATATAATCGTCTAACAGATAGTTGTTGGATGGGGTTCGGCAGTTTTCGGTGTTTTTTGGGAGACCTATCATATATTCCTTGTTATCCCCCCATCTTCCTTCCTAAACCATATATAATCTTCTAACAGTAGTTTGTTGGCTGGGGTGCGGCAGTTTTCTGTTTTCTGGTGATTTTTTGGGAGCCTATCCAGTATATTTCTTGTTATCTCCCCATCATTTCCTTCCTAAACCCTATATAAAATCGTCTAAAACAGTAGTTGTTGGAAAAAAAAAAATGGGTCGCATTTCCTTCTGGGTTTTTGGGAGCCTATCATATATTCTTGTTATCTCCATCATTCCTTTGAGCCTAACATAGTGTGTTGGATGGGGTCGCAGTTTCTTGGTGTTTTTGGGCGTCCTATCATATATTTTGTGTATCTCCCTCATTCCTTCCACACCATATATAGATCGTCCATAACAGTAGTTTGTTGGAATGGGTGTCTCAGTTTCTGGGTGTTTTTTGGTAGCCTATCATATATTCTTGTTATCCCTCCCATCATTCCTTCCGTAAACCATTATAATAAATCTTCTAACAGTAGTTTTGTTGGGATGGGGTCGCAGTTTACTGGGGTGGTGTTTTGGGAGTCCTATCATATATTCTGTGTTATCTCCCATCATTCCTTCCTAAACCATATATAATCGTCTAACTAACAGTAGTTTGTTGGAGTGGGCTCGCAGTTTCTGGTTGTTTTTGGGGAGCCTATCCTATATTCCTGTGTTACCTCTCCATCCTATTCCTACTCCTAACACCATATATAATCGTCTAACAGTAGTTGTTTGGATGGGTCGCAGTTTCTGGTTGTTTTTGGGAGCCTATCATATATTCTTGTTATCAATCCCACATTCCTTCCTAAAGCCATATATACCAATCGTCTAACAGTAGTTTTGGATGGGGTCGCAGTTTCTGGTGTTTTTTGGGAGCCTATCATATATTCTTGTGATCTCCCATCATTCCTGTCCTAAACCATATATAATCCGTCTAACAGTATTGGTGGATGGGGTCGCAGTTTCTGGTGTTTTTGGGAGCCTATCATATATTCTTGTTATCTCGCCAAAAAAAATTCCCAATCATTCCTTCCTAAACCCCATCTATTAATCGTCCTAAACATAGTAGTTTGATGGATGGGGTCGCAGTTTCTTGGTGTTTTTTGGGAGCCTATCATATATTCTTGTTATCCTCCCATCATTCCTTCCTAAACCATATATAATCGTCTAACCAGTAGTTTGTTGGAATGGGGTCGCAGTTTCTGGTGTTTTTGGGAGCCGCTATCATATAATTTTGTTATCGCTCCCATCCATTCCTTCCTAAACCAATATAATCGTCTAACAGTAGTTTTTGGAATTGGGTCGGCAGTTTCTGGTGTTTTTGGGGAGCCTATCATATATTCTTGTTATCTCCCATCATTCCTTCCTAAACCATATATAATCGTCTAACCTTAGGTTGTTGGATGGGGTGTCGCAGTTTCCTGGTGTTTTTTGGAGCCACTATCCATATATTCTTGTATATCTCCCATGCATGTCCTTCCTAAACCCCATATATAATCGTCCTAACAGTAGTTGTTGGATGGGGGTCGCAGTTTCTGGTGTTTTTGGAGCCTATCATCTATTTCTTGTTATCTCCATCATTCCTTCCTAAACCATATATAATCGTCTAACAGTAGTTGTTTGGATGGGGTCGCAGTGTTCTGGTGTTTTTGGGAGCCTATCATATATTGCTTAGTTATCTCCCATCATTCCTTCCTAACCATATATAATCGGCTAACAGTAGTTGTTGGATGGGGTCGCAGTGTTCTGGTGTTTTTGGGAGCCTATCATATATTCTTGTTTATCTCCCATCATTCCCTTTCGCTAAACCATATATAATCATCTAACAGTAGTTTGTTTGCTGGGGTCGCAGTTTCTGGTGTTTTTGGAGAGCCTATCAGATATATCTTGTTATCTCCCATCATTCCTTCCTAAACCATATATACATCGTCACAGTACTAGTTGTTTGATGGTGGTCGCAGTTTTCCTGGTGTTTTTGGAGGAGGCCTATCATATATTCTTGGTTATTCCCATCATTCCTTCCTAAACCATTAATAGAATCGTCCTAACTAGTAGTGTGTTGGATGGGGTTCGCAGTTTTCTGGGTGTTTTGGGAGCCTATCATGATAGTTGCCTTTGTTATCTCCCATCATTCCTTCCTAAACCATAATATTAATCGTCTAAGACAGAGTTGGTGGCTGGGGGTCGCAGTTTCTGGTGTTTTTGGGAGGCCTATCATATATTCTTGTTATCTCCCATCATTCCTTCCTAAACCATATATAATCGTCTAACAGTAGTTGTTGGATGGGGTCGCAGTTTCTGGTGTTTTTGGGAGCCTATCATATATTCTTGTTATCTCCCATCATTCCTTCCTAAACCATATATAATCGTCTAACAGTAGTTGTTGGATGGGGTCGCAGTTTCTGGTGTTTTTGGGAGACTATCATATATTCTTGTTATCTCCCATCATTCCTTCCTAAACCATATATAATCGTCTAACAGTAGTTGTTGGATGGGGTCGCAGTTTCTGGTGTTTTTGGGAGCCTATCATATATTCTTGTTATCTCCCATCATTCCTTCCTAAACCATATATAATCGTCTAACAGTAGTTGTTGGATGGGGTCGCAGTTTCTGGTGTTTTTGGGAGCCTATCATATATTCTTGTTATCTCCCATCATTCCTTCCTAAACCATATATAATCGTCTAACAGTAGTTGTTGGATGGGGTCGCAGTTTCTGGTGTTTTTGGGAGCCTATCATATATTCTTGTTATCTCCCATCATTCCTTCCTAAACCATATATAATCGGGTAACAGTAGTTGTTGGATGGGGTCGCAGTTTCTGGTGTTTTTGGGAGCCTATCATATATTCTTGTTATCTCCCATCATTCCTTCCTAAACCATATAATCGTCTAACAGTAGTTGTTGGATGGGGTCGCAGTTTCTGGTGTTTTTGGGAGCCTATCATATATTCTTGTTATCTCCCATCATTCCTTCCTAAACCATATATAATCGTCTAACAGTAGTTGTTGGATGGGGTCGCAGTTTCTGGTGTTTTTGGGAGCCTATCATATATTCTTGTTATCTCCCATCATTCCTTCCTAAACCATATATAATCGTCTAACAGTAGTTGTTGGATGGGGTTGCAGTTTCTGGTGTTTTTGGGAGCCTATCATATATTCTTGTTATCTCCCATCATTCCTTCCTAAACCATATATATCGTCTAACAGTAGTTGTTGGATGGGGTCGCAGTTTCTGGTGTTTTTGGGAGCCTATCATATATTCTTGTTATCTCCCATCATTCCTTCCTAAACCATATATAATCGTCTAACAGTAGTTGTTGGATGGGGTCGCAGTTTCTGGTGTTTTTGGGAGCCTATCATATATTCTTGTTATCTCCCATCATTCCTTCCTAAACCATATATAATCGTCTAACAGTAGTTGTTGGATGGGGTCGCAGTTTCTGGTGTTTTTGGGAGCCTATCATATATTCTTGTTATCTCCCATCATTCCTTCCTAAACCATATATAATCGTCTAACAGTAGTTGTTGGATGGGGTCGCAGTTTCTGGTGTTTTTGGGAGCCTATCATATATTCTTGTTATCTCCCATCATTCCTTCCTAAACCATATATAATCGTCTAACAGTAGTTGTTGGATGGGGTCGCAGTTTCTGGTGTTTTTGGGAGCCTATCATATATTCTTGTTATCTCCCATCATTCCTTCCTAAACCATATATAATCGTCTAACAGTAGTTGTTGGATGGGGTCGCAGTTTCTGGTGTTTTTGGGAGCCTATCATATATTCTTGTTATCTCCCATCATTCCTTCCTAAACCATATATAATCGTCTAACAGTAGTTGTTGGATGGGGTCGCAGTTTCTGGTGTTTTTGGGAGACTATCATATATTCTTGTTATCTCCCATCATTCCTTCCTAAACCATATATAATCGTCTAACAGTAGTTGTTGGATGGGGTCGCAGTTTCTGGTGTTTTTGGGAGACTATCATATATTCTTGTTATCTCCCATCATTCCTTCCTAAACCATATATAATCGTCTAACAGTAGCCGGAATATAATTAAGAAACCCGTCACCATATACTAAAAGGGTTAAGGGGGGGAGGTTGATTTTCTGGACTCCCTTCTCCCTCATGCTTAGCCCCATTCGTTTTCAGATTGTAAGACGTTTGGCCCATTAGTGTGGTGATTTTAATACCTTTTGCCCCATTTTGTTGTCAATATATACATTTTTCGTGTCATTTAGATGTCGATTTATTCGTGGCGAGCGACAGCGAGCCTGTAATTTAAGGGGAGATTTCCACCTGGAGGATTTTATTTTGAACCTCTTTCTCCCTCATGCTTAGCCCGATTGCTTGTGAGATTTAAAGACGCTTGCCCCATTAGTTTGGCGATTTTAAGAACCCTCGCCCCATCTGTCAATTTTAAGACCATTTGTGCCATTTAGGTGTCTATTTTTTCCTGGCGAGCGATAGCGAGCCTGTAATTTAAGAGGAACCGGCCTTCGGCCGGGATATTTTTCTACCGAAAATGTACAAATTTATCTTGAAAGGGGGTCAATGGGGAGTAATTTTAAGCTTGATGGAAGTCTAGGGAATCCACTAAAAACTTCCCCTTAAGAGACACACGGCGGGGACATTTTTCTTTAAAAAAAAGTACAAATTTATCTTGATTTTTTTTTTTTTTTTTTATTTATTTTTTTTAAAGATTGATGGAGGTCTAGGGAGGAAACTAAAAGAGATAATAAAAAAATACATAAAGGAGCAAATAAATACGCCCATACCCCCTGTGTGGTGGAGTGGTCTTGCCACTGGACTGGTAATCCAATGGTCCCGGGTTCGAATCCCGATATATTAATAGGAAAATATTATTTAGATGGAATTTGTGCTGTGCCTAGTATCAGTGCATTACCACAAAGCCCATCGAAATGCCAAAGAAAAAGACCCTCATTGTTCCCTGATTAAATAGCACTGTATTAAGATTCCCATGTTCAAAATATGCTATAGAGGGGCAATGCCTAGTAAGTTTATTGCTCAATAAGTGGCGTTCTGAGAGTGAGGGTCCGAGTCTAGGGGTGAGACTGAATCGCAAAGGCAAAGCAGCTTCAGAGATGTGGCTTCTTCGAGCTGTTATTTCAGCTCTAAGTGCTTCACATGTCTCGCTCCCTAAGCTGGAACAATACCTCATGGGCTTCACCATGTTGAGTGGTTGGATGTACCGTCTATCAGCCTATGCCCGAGAGGGAGTAGTTGGAACATAGGAAAAATAAATAAAAAACAAACTAAACCAGACCAATAGTTTCTTTCTTTTTCTTTCAGTTGGCGGATGGGGACGCAGTTAGTGGTGTTCTTGGGAGACTATCACATGACCAAAGAGGCCTTCCTCAAGTCAGAGTTCACAGACAGACCAGACTGGTTGATCTTCACTGCTAAGGAAAACCCTCCCCTTGGTTAGTCTCTTAATTATTTTAATGTGGGTGACATCTTTTATATTTTATACTAGCTATATTTAGACAATTGTGTGCAGCTTAGAAAGGATCTGTGGTAGCTACAAGGGTTAATTTAGATAGTTTGTAGCCTTTTTATCTCTAGAGGTCCTTCATAAACGGAACAAAATAGTCAAATAGTAGCCATACAAAAAATGAAAAGGACATCACCCGTAATGAAGGGTATTTAACACTGATATTTTGAATAATTATCCATAATAGTATCAAAGATTTCAGAGGAGCATAAAATGATCAAGCAATAAAATAATCCTTTAAGGTTATTTAATAATAGTAACAAAAACAAATTTGGCAGGGGAAGAATTTTACCCAGGAATTTGGCAGGGGAAGAATTTTACCCAGGAAGTGCAATAGGCCTCACGGAAGGCACGGTATTCAAACAGGTGTAAAAATAACGCCTCAAATACCATGCCAGTGCCAGGAAATGTCTCTATATTGTATGACACATAGAAAATAGTAGTATCTCCCTGTACCACACCCTCCACTCCTCCCCTTTATACCCCACTGGCACGGTAATTAAACAGGTGTATAAAGAACCCCTCAAATACTGTGCCAGTGCCAGGAAATGTCTCAATATTGTATGACACATAGAAAATAGTAGTATCTCCCTGTACCACATCCTCCACTCCTCCCCTTTATACCCCACTAGCACGGTAATTAAACAGGTGTATAAAGAACCCCTCAAATACCGTGCCAGTGCCAGGAAATGTCTCAATATTGTATGACACATAGAAAATAGTAGTATCTCCCTGTACCACATCCTCCACTCCTTCCCTTTATACCCCACTGGCACAGTAATTAAACAGGTGTATAAAGAACCCCTCAAATACCGTGCCAGTGCCAGGAAATGTCTCAATATTGTATGACACATAGAAAATAGTAGTATCTCCCTGTACCACATCCTCCACTCCTCCCCTTTATACCCCACTAGCACGGTAATTAACCCTCTCCGACATATGATGCACTGTTGAGCCTATTAGGGATACTTTAAAGGCTTTATTACCATCAGGGGTATTTACAAACCTTTAGTTTATTACTTCAACCTCTGCAGTTGTCTTTGAGTTAGCTGTGGGCAGAAAACTAATTTTGGAGAGGTAATTATAAGAGTGCGAGAACTCTATTTCTTATTTCTAATCTGGCAACCTCTGCGTCATATGAGTCTGAAGGGGTTAAACAGGTGTATAAAGAACCCCTCAAATACTGTGCCAGTGCCAGGAAATGACTCAATATTGTATGACACATAGAAAATAGTAGTATCTCCCTGTACCACATCCTCCACTCCTCCCCTTTGTACCCCACTGGCACGGTAATTAAACAGGTGTATAAAGAACCCCTCAAATACCGTTCCAGTGCCAGGAAATGTCTCAATATTGTATGACACATAGAAAATAGTAGTATCTCCCTGTACCACATCCTCCACTCCTCCCCTTTATACCCCACTGGCACGATAATTGAACAGGTTGTGACGCTTGTGCATAGTAACCACGTGCGGGCATGTGCGCGCGTCGGCTGCCCAGCCGTTTAGAAACCGGCTGATGGCAGCCGGCCGGCAGGCTTTCCCTTAGTATATATCCTACGACAATGTAACTAATGTCTGGGATATTCTTATGTTGTTTCACAGCTTGAAGCTGCCCTTATTCTTAACCAACGCATCTTAGTATATTTTATTCTCGATAGTTGATTGTTTCATTATAATATATAAGATGTAAGTCTAGTGAGAGCGGGAAGAGACAAGCGGGAGGGAGAGACCGGCTTGGGACGTTGCTTCGCGCGGAGAGACCAGCTTGGGACGAGCCTGAAGCGCTGCCACATGCATTTGATTGCAACGTTAGGCTTAGTTTCGACTCACGCACGGGGTAGAGGATTTTGACCAGGCAACTGTGTTGAGTGTTGCCAAGCCTGGGATGTATTCTGCATGCCTAGGGCGGGGTCCAGACAGATTCAAGACTCAGAGCTCACCTCATTGTCGTACCCTTCGGACCCCCTTGATATCTATCCCTCTCAACCCCACTTAGAAACGTTCTCTCTTACTTTGTATACCTTCTTTCCACTACTTCACCAATCTATTTAATTATCCCATCCCCTTGATAGACCTTATATCTATTATTGTATTAACGACGAGCTCTCAGATAACTAGATAGGATTTTGGGCCTTATGCAGGGATGTAATTGTTAATGAGACCTAGGAAGCTTTTTTGTTGTCTCATATTTGGTGGTTTCATGCTTGCTAGTGTGTTCTTGTGTCAGGTTAGCAGGGGCTAGACCGGAGGGGAGGCTTTTTGCGATCCTTTAAGTAAAGTCTGCTGGTGCGAGTCCGTGGACCCGCACGACTTTACTAGGATACCCGTGGGAGTCTGGGGGCATTTTCTTGTCTGTGTCCCTGTGTGTCTAGCGTTGTGTTGTGTGAGGGCCATTGCCTAGTCCACTCAGCACTGCGCTAGCACGTCTTGCTTTTGTTTTAGGGTCGCCAGGAGAGTCAGATACTTGCGAACTGAGTCTCTCAAGAGAGCACCCTTTCAATTAGAGTAATTTGGCGCACAGACCTGGGAACGTCCCAAGGCTAGAGCAGGTGGCTCAGCCCGGGTATCCGAAGCCTATATCCTTCCGGCTAGACCTCTGCCACCTGGCAGATTAACAGCTAGGGGTTTATTATCTCTGTATGCTTGTTATTGTGCCACAGTTTACCGTTTTTGTGAGCATTGTGAGTCAGGGTGTGGCTTAGAGACTCTGTCCGAGCAGGCTTGCCTGACTAAGAGTTCTATATACAAATTAATTTCTGATGGTAAATTTAAATACATATGTTGCATCTACCGTTCCCCAAATACTCCTCCAGAGCAAAGTCTTTTTGATTCTCTGTCCTCACAACTCAGTGTCCTCAACTTAAATGCTTCTTCTGAAATCACTGTGTTGGGTGATTTTAATGTCCATAATGTTGAATGGCTCACTCATTCAGCCAGGACTGATGATGCTGGTCTTGAATGTGAGCTATTTGCAGACTCATTTAATCTCACTCAACTAGTCAACCAACCCACCCGTGTACCAGATAATCCTAATCATAATTCCCACCTACTGGACTTATTTTTAACAACCAATTCAGAAAATTATGATGTTACAGTCAGGTCCCCGCTTGGATCTTCTGATCACTGTCTGATACAGGCCACCTGTCTTATCACCTACCACACCTTCCCACTCTGAACCTGTTTTGGTGACTAAATGGCATTACGATAGGGCAGACTGGGAGGGTCTTCAAGGTTTCTTTATTGATATTCCCTGGACCTCTTTCTTTTCTAATGATGCACACTCCACCTTGAGCCACATACAAGATTTTGTAAAAATTGGAATGGAAACTTTTATTCCTCATCAAAAGTACAGTAAAAGATCTAATTCACCTAAATGGTTTGACCATAATTGTGCTAGAGTAACTGAACAAAAAGCAATAGCCTACAATGCATACACAAGATCAAAAACTCATGAAGCCTTTAATTACTTTAGAAACATCAGAAATCATGCCAAAACTGTATTAAACCTAACTAAATCAAACTTTCTCCACAAGAAGGCAAATAAACTTCTAAATAATCCAAATGATAACAAAATATTTTGGTCTACTCTTAACTCATTTAAATCCAACTTCACTACTGCTTTATCCATTCCACCATTAAAATCTCCGACTGGCAATCTTGTAAGTGACCCACGAGGTAAAGCTAACCTTCTTGCGGATATTTTCTCCACCAACTCAACCTTAGATGAAATAAATCAAGATGTCCCTGTACTTAATTTTAATTCGCCTGAAATTCCCTCACTTAAGATCCACACCAAACATGTCAAAACTATTTTGCAGAATCTCTCAGTAGATAAGGGTCCTGGTCCAGATGAAATTCCTCCAATAGTACTTAAGAATTGCTCCTTGGTGCTCGCTCCTGTATTGGCAAAAAATTTCCGTCTGTGTACTCATACCTCATGCTTCCCAGTACCCTGGAAAGAAGCAAACATCCATCCAGTTCCTAAAAAAGGTGCCTCTTCAGATCCATCAAACTAGAGACCAATAGCTATAACTTCCACTCTTGATAAAGTCTTTGAAATTATATTAAATAATTACATAATTAAGCATCTTGAGAATAATAAATTAATCAGTGATAGGCAATATGGTTTTAGACGATGTCGATCAACTGCAGACATGCTTTGCCTTCTTACGCATCAAATCAACCAAGCTACAAACCAACATGGTGAAACACATACAATAGCACTGGATATATCAAAGGCATTTGATAGAGTCTGGCATCAATCCTTATTGTCGAAGATGTCACACTACGGCCTTGCATCATTAGTTCCACTAATTTCTTCTTATCTTCATAATAGAAAAATACGTGTAATGGTAGATGGCCTTTATTCTCAATTTCACTCAATAAATGCTGGTGTTCCCCAGGGATCAGTTTTGGCCCCAATTCTGTTCCTCATTCATATCAATGATCTTATACCTACCACTCATAATCCAATACATTCCTACGCAGATGACTCAACACTCCACAGTTCCTTCACATTTACCAATTCTTTCACCCAACCCGATCTTATAGATTCAAAAATAAACACTGCAATTTCTCTGAGCCAGGACCTTTCTTGAATTAATGGATGGGGACAAAAGAATCTAGTTTCCTTTAATGCACAGAAAACCAAATACATTCAATTTTCTAACCGACAGAATCTCACTGACTCCCATATATTTTTTAATGATGTAAATATTCCCACTTCCCCTAGTATTGACATTCTCGGTGTAACATTAACTACTAACTTGAGCTGGACACATTATGTTAGAAGCATTGCTAAGAATGCCTCTAAAAAACTGGGACTCCTGTACAGAGTTCGAGAATTCTTCACTGACGAGCAGTTGGCCGTGATATATAAAAGTCATGTGCGTTCTCAGATGGATTACTGTTCACCTCTGTGGGGTGGAAGTGGAGTGGTTGCATTGAGGCAGTTGGACAAAATTCAAAATAAAGCTATTAGATTAATCAATAACCCTGCAATCACACAGGACCTTCCTACATTATCCATACGAAGAACGTTGCATCCCTTGCATTATTCTACAGATATTTTCACAGCAATTGTTCCGAGGAACTTGCTTCAATTGTGCCGCCCCTCCACATCTTTCCCCGTAGAACTAGGGCAGCTGAGAGCGCCCATGAATTTACACTTTCTCCTCCACAATGCAGAACTTCTGCTTATCAGAATTAATTTATCCCCAGAGCTACTACTCTTTGGAATTCACTTCCCTCGAATTGCTTTCCACAAACTTACAATCTACAAATGTTTAAATCCAGTTGTTACAAACATTTTATGAATGGAGGATGCCTTTAGGCACATGGACCTTTTTGTTGTATCTGTGTTTTTCCTTCCTCCGTTCATTGTCTCTTAAAAAAAAAAAAAAAGCACACCTGTATGTGGTTATGTTGCGAGTTGCTGCCTTTATTTAACTATACCTATGCTATTATACACTGTATGGCCTATCACTAGTATTTATTCCTGCTTATGAGTTAAGAGTTCTCTAAATCCGTAACAAACTTTCTTTGCTAAGCATCAGATCCTACAGTAGCCGCATGCAGTTTAGAAACCCGCATCTTGTCTACCTGTACGATGTTTTGAGGACTGTTTGCTTTCACCTTCTTTCACGCAGGGGTGATTAGTTGTATTAATTAACGTAACGTTAAATGTACTTTCTTCTAGTTTGTTATTAAATTGTTTCTGCAATTTAATTCCGTTATCTATCTTTTCCTTGAAGCTTTAAGTCAACTTAATTGTGTGATCTTTTATATAGCCTGCTTGACTATCAGCAGTCTATAGTGCGTGCACCCTGTAACCGAGTCATAGGATACCTCGTTGTCCAGGCAGGACTCTTGACGGTTTAGGGTGGTTTGTTGCCTGGGTTTATAGATAAGGGTTGGATCTAGCGTTTTCCGTTGTTGCTTGTTGCCGCATACCTAGTCCAATAGAAAGAGCCCAGTGTTATATATCCCAGGACGTAACAAATGGCGACCTTGCATAGGATTTACTGAACAGAGGAATATAGTGGTCATTTGTTTTGAGATTCCTTATGATTAGAGGAATACAGTGGACATAGAGTTTTTTATTTGGAACAACCAATATAACACATTAACACCTTACGAGCGGCCTAGGCGGTATATAATATGTAGCCACCAGCGGGGTGTTTTTAGCCAAAATAGGGCTGTTTACGTGATCATTTTCATGCCTAAATAAGACCAAGAGCGTAAAACAAGTATCTATCCCTGAAAGGGCATAAACAGAGCTTTCCAATGACACCATAACGATCCTTTTATGATGGCTAGTTTTCTTGCAACAACCGCGCAACGCGAGTGCAAAAAGCATGTAATTCGGCACTTTCCCCATACAATTCCGTATATAGCGAGTGAGAGAGGGAGGGAGGAGGTGGGATTCGTGTCAGTAGGTTCGCCGCGGTGGTCTGGAGTAGTCATACGCTCGCTACTCTCCTGCCACCACTTGTCTCTCTCTCTCAGCAACATTACGTGCTGAAATTGCCACACGACCTATGTCGAGCGCCGCCAGATAGTCTAGATTTATTATACTCGACTTATGTTGCGCCCCGACATTTATGGGTTAAAGACTTTAACACCTTATTAGCGGGCTAGCGGTTTATTTTATGTACCGCCCAGCAGGGTGTTTTTAGCCAAAATAGGGCTGTTTACGTGATCATTTTCATGCCTAAATAAGACCCAGAGCGTAAAACAAGTATCTATCCCTGAAAGGGCATAAACAGAGCTTTCCAATGACACCATAACGATCCTTTTATGACGGCTAGTTTTCTTGCAACAACCGCGCAACACGAGTGCAAAAAGCATGTAATTCGGTACTTTCCCCATACAATTCAGTATGTAGCGAGTGAGAGAGGGAGGGAGGAGGTGGGATTCGTGTCAGTAGGTTCGCCGCGGTGGTCTGGAGCAGTCATACGCTCGCTACTCTCCTGCCACCACTTGTCTCTCTCTCTCAGCAACATTACGTGCTGAAATTGCCACACGACCTATGTCGCGCGCCGCCAGATAGTCCAGATTTATTATACTCGACTTATGTTGCGCGCCGACATATAGGGGTTAAATAACATTAGTATATACATACTTGCATAGGAGATAAGGCACATTCTATAACCGTGATAATTACTGCAGTACACAAACATGTCTAATACATCAGAACACAGTGATGGGTCAGGTCACGATACGGGCTCGGAGGGAGAAAAACCTGTGGAGTGGCTAGTCGATAGCGAGGAGGGTGCTAGAAGATTTTTAGAGGTGCCCCTTACCACTGCCAGAGTGTTGAAGCTGAATAAGTATGGCTTAAAGTGTGTGGCAGGTCTTCAGGGTCACCAGGGTTTAAGTGGCATGAGGACAGATCAGCTGAGGACTTTGATACTGGGTTTAGAAGGGAGAGACCTGGCTGGAGAGGCGACTGGGGGCCCCGGTCCCCAGCCCCCCCTCCACTCTACCCCCATATCAAACGTCAGGGTGCCTGAATTTAGTACATACCCCCAAGTTGATGGTCAATAGCAGCGTGAAATTCAATCACAGGGACCCTCTCCATTAAATGCACCTTCCCCTCCTCAAGGGTTGACTCCAGATTTGTTGTTTCGGCTTGAGATGGCCAAGGTTGAGGCCGCCGAAAGACAGGTTAGTGTGCAGGCTGAGGTTGCTAGAGCTCAGGCTGAGGTTGCTAGAGCTCAGGCTGAGGCTGCAGAGAGAACAGCTATACGAGAGGCTGAACTGCAGGCAGAGTCTACTAGGTATCGGGCTGACAGGGAGCTGGAGAGATCTCGAGTGGAGGTAACAGGGCGAAATATTGGGGGAGGTAACAGACATCGGGACCAATCATTGTCGCACCTGCTTAAACTAGTTCCTGTGTTCGATGAATTATGTGTGGCTGAGTTTTTTATGCGATTTGAGAAGAAGTGTCAGGAACACCAGTGGCCTCAGGATAAGTGGGCAGCATTAGTTTCATCAAGACTCCTAGGAAAGGGGCTAAAAGTGTATGATGCACTACCTATAGAGTCCTGTGTAGTTTATGATGAGCTAAAGAAGGCTGTGCTACGGGCCTATGAGTTACAACCAGAAACTTACCACTTGAAGTTTCGGGGTGTTACTAAGGGCAAGGATAGTACCTTCTTAGAACACGCCCGGGACTTGTCTGATGCACTACGACATTGGCTGCGTTCTGAGAGGGCAGATACTTTTGAGGAGTTGAGTGAGCTGGTTCTCTTGGAGCAGTTCTTTAAGTGCACAGGCGGGGACTTAACATTAAATATAAAGGAAAAAAATCCTAGAACTCTCCAGGAGGCAGCAGAAATGCCTGACCTCCGACTGTCATTAATTCGAGGGTGCGGAGCAGCAGCTAGGAGTGAGTCGGGTGCAAAGGATCGTACCCCTCCCCCTCCCAAGATTGATACACATAAATACACAAAACCATCTAGCACTGACAATAAAACTGAACATAAACCAAATACCGTCCCGTATAAGAAGTCTAATGGTACCTCCCACTCCCAAGGGAAACCAAAGAGTAAAGAGTGCTTCGCATGTCACAAGGAGAGTCACTTTGCAAATGCTTGTCCGAACAAACCACCAAACAAGGTTGTGTCATTGGCCCACAGCATAGGGGTGTCGCCTATATCTTCTGAGTTTGCCAAGGGTAGTTCGTCAGAGGGTGGGACACAGCCTGTGTTCAAGAGTCCGGAAGGCTCGAACCCTGTCCGCGACGTCTTTGGGGGTCATAGAGGGCATGGTTTTGTGAGGTGGGCTGGCGAAAGGCGAGGAGTTAAGCTATTGCGTGATACAGGGGCTTCTCAGACCTTGTTAAAGAACTTTACTGGTAGACCGATTAACGCTGCTCGGGTGGTGGTAGTTCAGGGGATCAATGCTACGAAGTCCTACCCGCTGGTGCGGATGGAGCTGGAGGTGGGTGGTGTGGCGAAGGAGCTGGATGTAGGAATTGTAGAGAAGTTGCCTGTTGGGGGCGTCGACCTCCTGCTCGGCAACGACTTTGCGGTGCCTGCTTCTAAGGTTTCACCCTTGGTCGTTGCCGAGAAGGCGGCCGACGTTAGTAGGGAGGAACAGGAGTGGGTTGAGAAGTGTAGCGTACAAACCATGGCATGTGTTGTGACGCGTTCTCAGACATCCGGAGCCTTGCAGCCACCACCTCAGTCTATCAAACCGCAGCGGAAAGGTCACAAGAAAACGGGAAGTGTTGGTCAATTGGAGAGTTTTGAGCCGGCAGTGTTTCTTGGTGACTCATTATTGGCACCTATGTTAGAGTCTGGAGAGGCCCCGGGGCCTGTCACCGCTAGTGCAGGTGCAGGGCAGGAAGAGACTCTGCGACAGCATCGTTATGCGCAGCGTGAGGAAAGGATGGCTCAGCGGGACATTGGAGGTGGAAATAAATTATTTAAGTTGAACCTGGATATTCTCGCACCTGCTGATATATGTTCCTTGCAGCTGGAAGATCCTGAAGTCAGGGCGTGTGGTAATGGTGCTGTCGAACTGGAGAGCGATGGGGATGCGCAGCCTGGTGATTTTTTCTTGTCCGAGGGGATCTTGTATCGGAGACATCAGGATCCCAAGAAAAAGTGGGATGGCGGGTCAGGATTAGTGGACCAGTTAGTAGTACCGAGGGTGTGCCGTGAGAGCTTATTGAGATTAGCTCATGATGTGCCTTTGGCAGGGCACCTGGGGGCACGTAAGACAGAGGCAGCTCTGAGCAAGCTTTTCTGGTGGCCTGGGTTAAAGGCGAGTGTCGTGTCATGGATGTCACAGTGTCACACTTGTCAAGTTGTTGGGAAACCCAATCAGGTCATCCCGAGAGCCCCGATACAACCCATCCCTGTCATTGGGCCGCCCTTCAGCAAAGTAGTTATCGATATGGTTGGCCCATTGCCCCCCACTAGTGCCGGCAATAAATTTTTACTAACTGTAATGGATGTAGCAACACGGCATCCAGATGCTTACCCCATGCTCAACGGGATGGCTAAGACTGTTGTCAAAAACCTACTTGTCTATTTCTCTCGTTATGGCTACCCTCAGGAGATCCAGTCTGATCAGGGATCCAATTTTACTTCTGCTCTGTTTAAGCAGACCATGCAGCAACATGGGATAGTGTCTGTGGTGTCATCTGCCTACCATCCCGAGAGTCAGGGAGTTTTGGAAAGGTGGCACTCGACTCTCAAGAGTATGTTGCGGTGTTATTGCATGGAAAATGGGAAGGACTGGGATCTAGGTCTCCCATACGTTTTATTTGCTGCGAGAGAAGTACCTGGGGAGAGCTTGGGATTTAGCCCGAACGAGTTGGTTTTTGGACACAGGGTCAGGGGGCCCCTCCACATAGTCAAGGAGATCTGGGAGGGAGTCACAAAGCCATGCTCGCTTCTAAAGTATGTTGTTGGAAGCTGTGAGAGAATGCTAAAGAGCCTGGAGGTAGCAGGTCGGAACCTTAAGAGTTCACAAGCTCAGATGAAGTACAGATACGACCAGAAGGTGAAGCTGAGGGAGTTTGAAGTAGATCAGGAGGTACTGATACTACTGCCTCTGGTGGGACACCCCTTGTCTGCCAAGTATTCTGGTCCGTATCGGGTTGTAAGGAAGGTTTCTGATCTCGACTATTTAGTAGCTACTCCTGATCGTAAGAAAAAGAACCAACTTTGCCATGGAAATCTGATGAAAGAGTATGTGAGGCACCCCTCCGAGCCTCTCACTGTCCCGGTGTTGATCTGCAGCGATCGTGGTGGAGAAGGAGGAAGGGACAGTCAAGCTGCGGAGGAGGATAATTGGGATTGTCATGTTTCCGCGGATCAGTGGGCGGGGAATTCTAGACAAGTGGCTCACGAGTTGATATTGCACCTGCCTGAGCAACAATGTGTAGCTGTGCAGCACTTGTTTGATTCAAACCCAGCTGTTTTCGTGGAGCATCCTGGCCTCACTACTCAAGCAGTGCACGATGTCGATGTTGGGGACCACCCGCCCTTTAAATCAGTGCCATACTGTGTTCCCCCTATTAAATTACCAGCACTTAGGGAAGAGCTGGATTATATGCTGAAACGTGGGCTGATTTCTGAGGGTGCAGTAAGGTGGACTTCCCCAGTCACACTGCAGCCCAAACCAGATGGCAAGGTGCGGTTTTGTATAGATTTCTGCAGGTTGAATGGTTTAACCCCCACAAATGCCTACCCTCTCCCTCGCATGGACGACAGTGTGGATAAGATAGGAAAAACCAAGTTCCTCACTAAGATAGACCTTGTTAAGGGATATTGGCAAGTGCCCTTGTCTGAACGAGCGCGAGAGGTGTGTGGGTTTGTGGTGGACGGTGCCACATATCATTGCCATGTTATGCCATACGGGCTGAAAAATGCCCCTGCAACGTTTCAGAAATTAATGAACGACATTGTAGCCGACATTCCCAACTGTACGGTGTACCTACTGTAGATGATGTCATAATATACAACGAGGATTTTAACAGTCACTGTGCTCACATCGGACAGCTTTTTAATAAACTGAATGAAGCAGGTTTGGTGGTAAACCTGGGTAAGTGCGATTTTGTCAAAGCCACAGTTTTGTACCTGGGGTTCGAGGTGGGGATGGGTCAGGTGTGCCCTCCACAGACAAAGATCAAAGCCATCGATCAGTTTCCTCAGCCTACGACTAAGAAACAAATCATGCGGTTTCTAGGTATGATAGGCTATTATCGTCGCTTCATCAAAGGTTATTCGACTGTACTTGCACCTTTAACTGACTTATTATCTAAGGACAAGAAGTTCCGGTGGTCTCCTGAGTGTGCAGAGGCGTTTTCCTTGGTGAAACACCTGTTATGTACCCACCCCATACTCAGGGCCCCGGACTTCAGCAGACCTTTTCAGCTGGCGACTGATGCCAGTGGCATAGGGGCTGGGGCTGTCTTGCTACAGACAGATGATGAAGGTATCGAACATCCAGTGAGTTTTTACAGTAAAAAATTCAATAGTGCACAAAGGAATTACTCTGTAATTGAAAAAGAACTCCTGGCGATAGTGCTGGCGCTCAGGCACTTCGATGTATATGTTCCTGCTTTCGGACCAGTCGTAGTGGTATATACCGATCATCACCCTCTGAAATTCTTGAATCAGTTTCATAACCGGAATATGAGGCTGACCAGGTGGTCACTCATGCTTCAGGAGTATAATCTGGACATACGCCATATTGCCGGTTCTGATAACGTGATAGCGGATTGTCTATCAAGGGTGGATGATGTTGGTTAGACTGCCACAGGATTGAGGGTTGAGTGTGGAGGAAAATAGGCTGTCACTGTAGTTCAGCCGAAAAAAAAATAAAAAAAAAGAAAAAAAAATATAAAAACTCTTTATTTTTTATAACGTGTAGAATTTTGCATAAGATGTTGTAGCAGTATCTAAGTTGAATGTTTTCGCTTATTGTCGCTGAGTTAGTTGAACTTGCTCGGTGGAGCGCAACAGTCTTTATTTGTTTTTATATATAGTGCCTTGTGTCGCAACAGTGTGTGGTACTATGAGAAGCTTTCTGTTAGATATGAAGAACTTAGTCAAGGGTCTTATATCTTAAGGGAGGTGTGACGCTTCTGCATAGTAACCACGTGCGGGCATGCACGCGCGTCGGCTGCCCAGCCCAGGCTTTCCCTTAGTATATATCCTACGACAATGTAACTAATGTCTGGGATATTCTTATGTTGTTTCACAGCTTGAAGCTGCCCTTATTCTTAACCAACGCATCTTTGTATATTTTATTCTCGATAGTTGATTGTTTCATTGTAATATATAAGATGTAAGTCTAGTGAGAGCGGGAAGAGACTAGCGGGAGAGAGAAACCGGCTTGGGACGTTGCTTCGCGCGGAGAGACCAGCTTGGGACGAGCCTGAAGCGCTGCCACATGCATTTCATTGCAACGTTAGGCTTAGTTTCGACTCACGCACGGGGTAGAGGATTTTGACCAGGCAACTGTGTTGAGTGTTGCCAAGCCTGGGATGTATTCTGCATGCCTAGGGCGGGGTCCAGACAGATTCAAGACTCAGAGCTCACCACATTGTCGTACCCTTCGGACCCCCTTGATATCTATCCCTCTCAACCCCACTTAGAAACGTTCTCTCTTACTTTGTATACCTTCTTTCCACTACTTCACCAATCTATTTAATTATCCCATCCCCTTGATAGACCTTATATCTATTATTGTATTAACGACGAGCTCTCAGATAACTAGATAGGATTTTGGGCCTTATGCAGGGATGTAATTGTTAATGAGACCTAGGAAGCTTTTTTGTTGTCTAATATTTGGTGGTTTCATGCTTGCTAGTGTGTTCTTGTGTCAGGTTAGCAGGGGCTAGACCGGAGGGGAGGCTTTTTGCGATCCTTTAAGTAAAGTCTGCTGGTGCGAGTCCCGTGGACCCACACGACTTTACTAGGATACCCGTGGGAGTCTGGGGGCATTTTCTTGTCAGTGTCCTTGTGTGTCTAGCGTTGTGTTGTGTGAGGGCCATTGCCTAGTCCACTCAGCACTGCGCTAGCACGTCTTGCTTTTGTTTTAGGGTCGCCAGGAGAGAGTCAGATACTTGCGATCTGAGTCTCTCAAGAGAGCACCCTTTCAATTAGAGTAATTTGGCGCACAGACCTGGGAACATCCCTAGGCTAGATCAGGTGGCTCAGCCCGGGTATCCGAAGCCTATATCCTTCCGGCTAGACCTCTGCCACCTGGCAGATTAACAGCTAGGGGTTTATTATCTCTGTATGCTTGTTATTGTGCCACAGTTTACCATTTTTGTAAGCATTGTGAGTCCAGGGTGTGTCTTAGAGACTCTGTCCGAGCAGGCTTGCCTGACTAAGAGTGAGAAGCACACCTGTATGTGGTTATGTTGCGAGTTGCTGCCTTTATTTAACTATACTTATGCCATTATACACTGTATGGCCTATCACTAGTATTTATTCCTGCTTATGAGTTAAGAGTTCTCTAAATCCGTAACGTACTTTCTTTGCTAAGCATCAGATCCTACAGTAGCCGCATGCAGTTTAGAAACCCGCATCTTGTCTACCTGTACGATGTTTTGAGGACTGTTTGCTTTCACCTTCTTTCACGCAGGGGTGATTAGTTGTATTAATTAACGTAACGTTAAATGTACTTTCTTCTAGTTTGTTATTAAATTGTTTCTGCAATTTAATTCCGTTATCTATCTTTTCCTTGAAGCTTTAAGTCAACTTAATTGTGTGATCTTTTATATAGCCTGCTTGACTATCAGCAGTCTATAGTGCGTGCACCCTGTAACCGAGTCATAGGATACCTCGTTGTCCAGGCAGGACTCTTGACGGTTTAGGGTGGTTTGTTGCCTGGGTTTATAGATAAGGGTTGGATCTAGCGTTTTCCGTTGTTGCTTGTTGCAGCATACCTAGTCCAATAGAAAGAGCCCAGTGTTTATATATCCCAGGACGTAACAAGGTGTATAAAGAACCCCTCAAATACCGTGCCAGTGCCAGGAAATGTCTTAATATTGTATGACACATAGAAAATAGTAGTATCTCCCTGTACCACATCCTCCACTCCTCCCCTTTATACCCCACTGGCACGGAATTTAAACAGGTGTATAAAGAACCCCTCAAATACCGTGCCAGTGCCAGGAAATGTCTCAATATTCGATGACAACTAGAAAATAGTAGTATCTCCCTGTACCACATCCTCCACTCCTCCCCTTTATACCCCACTAGCACGGTAATTAAACAGGTGTATAAAGAACCCCTCAAATACTGTGCCAGTGCCAGGAAATGTCTCAATATTGGATGACACATAGAAAATAGTAGTATCTCCCTGTACCACATCCTCCACTCCTCCCCTTTATACCCCACTAGCACGGTAATTAAACAGGTGTATAAAGAACCTCTCAAATTCCGTGCCAGTGCCAGGAAATGTCTCAATATTGTATGACACATAGAAAATAGTAGTATCTCCCTGTACCACATCCTCCACTCCCTCCCCTCCCCCTCTATACCCACACCCCCTCCCTTCATCAACTTCACCTTATACTAGATCCATTTATTACCAGTCCATTGGTTAATGTTTCTAGATTCCCTTCTCCCTCATGTTCAGCCCCATTGTTTTTTAGATTGTATCTGTTCTTTTCATTATTTCGGCTATTTTAAGACCATTCTCCCCATTTCTTTGTCAATATTAGGACCTTTCATGCCCTATAGATGTCGATTTTTTCCTGGCGAGTGATCATGAGCCTGTAAAACGTATCGGCCTTCAGCAGGGAAATTTTCTACCGACAAATTTATAAATTTGTCTTGAAGGGGGTCTAAGGAGTGCTTTATTAAGCTTGATGGAGGTCTAGCAAATAAACTAATAAATATATAGATAAATAGACCAAAAAACAAAAATAAAAATATATGAATAACATCCCCCCTTATCAGATTATAACTGGAGCAAGAGACTATTTTCTTCCTTAGTCTAATGAGAAAAAATAATGGTTTCACTCATACTCACTATTTTCAGCTTATCAGTATGGGTTCCTCTAATGGTGATCTATTCATCTTACTAACTCTTGGTCATTCTTCCTATGGGACTTCGGCGAGAACATTTCTAGTGCATTAGACATAAACGCCTTCAATCGAGTCTGGAACAAATCCTTTGTTTCCATACCAGCACCCTTCAGTTTGATTTTTTCTGTCTATACCTTTATCTCCAAAAAAATGTCTTGCCGTTCCAAAGCTGCTGTTGTGAACGACCACCACACTTCCTAAGCTTGTCAATCCTTCTTCAGTTCTATTTGTAACATTTAGCAATTATTTTCTCAAATATACTTATAGTCCTATCCTCTCATATGTAGATGACTATGCCTTCACTAGCTTCCTTATGATCTTGACTATAGCCCTTTCAGCCCGGGTGTCATTTTAAAATGACACCAAAACAAAAGGGCCGGAACCCGGGTGTCATTTTAAAATCCTTGTGCTTGAAAGCTTGCTTCAAAATTTGCGCGGCCAATTTTGGCATGGTAGGAGCGACCGCAGCGCCACCAAGCCTCAACTACTAGTGTTATCAGTTCGTACGTGGCCGCCATAGCGAGTAATACTGAAAAAATGTTTTCCGACGTGTCCGATTCGTTGCAACCTCCTGCGGGCCCCAGTGCTACCCCACTCGCAACTTCAACGCCTGTTCCAACCGAGAAGAGAGCTCAACAAAAGAAAGTTAAGCGTTTGTTGAGTGATAACGCTATACAGCGACAACTTTTTGAAAGTGATGAAGAGAGCAGTGGCGAAAGCTTGGTGGACAAGGTACAATTTATAAGTGAAAGTGACGACGATTTCGTGGGCTTTGGAGACGACGATAATGTCGATTTGTTTGAGGGGGGAGACAGTAGTGATGATCCTGATGTGGAAGTGTTTCAGGATGGTGCCATTGAGCTTCCCAGTGTGCTAAAACCTAGGCCTACCCCCTCGCCATCTTTGCTAGGTCAGCCTAGGCCTAGCCCTAGCCCTACCCCAGGACCTTCCCCTTTGCCTGCCCATACGCCCTTGAAAGTGGGCAAATATTTCTACAAACAATCATTGATCAAAAGTGCAGCTAAAAAAGCACGCAGAGCAGCCGCAGAAAAGCATAGGGAAGCTGAAGATAGCGATAATGACGCCGACCCTGGCCTAGCAACCACCCGCATTCCATTGTCCCGACGCCTTGACACGGGACGCCGCGTGGGTCACCCACAGCCCTCGCCTTCATCTCTCGTTCAGGATGACCAAAGGGCCTCTTCAAGTGGTATTGGTGATGTGCCACAGGCCTCAACACACCGCAGAGCATTATTTCCTGCTGAAAAGCCCTCGGCTCACCGCAAAAGGAGCCCAACTCCCGAGGCCTCGGCTCCCATTCTTGAAGCTCCCGCAGCCTCCCGCACCCCACACCGCCGACGCCCGGTCACTTCTTCACCAGAATTGTCTCCTGAGGAGGATGCTGACGACCCCAACATTGCCCCAGATGACCTGACGTCGCCTGAGGAGGAAGAGGAAGAGGAAGAGGAACAGGAAGAGGAAGAGGATGTGCCGACAAATCGAGGGAGAGGGCGAGGTCGTGGACGTGGTCAGCCTGCCGACGCCGCTGCCCCTGGGCCTGGGCCTGGGCGTGGGTGTGCAGGGCGTCCGCCTGGGCGTCCGCGTGGCCAAGGGCATGTGCCAGGGCGTCCAGGGCGTGTGCCTGCTGCAGCACGACCTCGAGCATCAGCATCCGACCTGTTTGTGTGGACAGGTGTGGACAGTTGGAGCTGATTTTGAGCCAGATTGTCCTGCCTTTGACGAGGTATAGATGGGTTCTGGGGTGTCACCAGCATATCCCTGTGGCCCAGATGCTACCTCCAGTGAACTTTTCTGTGGCTTCTATGACAATGAAGTCATGGAATACCTCGTCAAATAGACAAATCACCACCATGCTATCTGTGCCAACTTTCTTGGGAGGAAGACCAGTGCCAAGATGGTGGCATGGAGAGCTCTCACTGTGGCAGAACTATATGTGTTCTTGGCACTCACAATGCTGATGACTCATATAAGGAAGCACGTTCTGGCTGACTACTGGATCACTGGCGACATCATAACGACTCCATCATTTGGCAAATACATGTCCAGGGACAGGTACTTCGACATCCTCTCCTATCTCCACCTGACAAACAACATGGCAGTCCACCTTCCCGACTCATTATGGAAGATCAGGAAGCTGTATGACATGATACGTCATCGGTTCACCACATACCTGATTCCTTTCCAGAAGATGTGCCTCGACGAGTCTCTGGTCCTGTTCCGTGGTAGGCTGCACTTCCGACAGTATATCCCGTCCAAGAGACACCGCTTCGGCATCAAGCTCTTCGTCCTCTGCGACTGCTTGACGGGGTATGTGCTGGACTTTATAGTCTACAGTGGCAAGGCTGGAGAAGTTGTGACTGACCCTCTCATTGGTTTTGGTGGCGCTGTAGTGAAGAAGATGATGGAGAGGCACTTCAATAATAACCACATCCTCTACAGTCTACACAGATAATTATTACACATCGCCTCTCCTGACCAAGTACCTCCATGACCGCAAAACCGGAACTGTCGGCACAGTCTCTCTCACCCGCCGGCTTTAACGCCGCTAACAGCTCTGCATTGCCACTGAGAAAACTCTATCCTAATTTGAGTATTTCATATCCCAATTCCCTTTATTCATTGCATGAACAGTAGTTAAGTGCTTGTTAAACCTCCACATAATTCTGTAGTTGCCGTGCATGTTATTTTATTGCTTTTCTGACTGATAAACATTGTTGTTTACATTTGTTATCCTAGCTTGTAGCAGACGACGCACGCGCACCTCTAATCGACCTAGCTTTGTATTTTCTTATTAACTCTAGTAGTTATCGTATTCAGTATCCTACTGTAGCTATATATATCTGTAATTTTAGTTGTTGCTTGCATGATCTTGTAGTAACCTTTGACTGATAACTTTGTTTTTCTAAATATAATCCTGCTTGACTAGCCTACAGTGACACCAGCACCATCTGTTGATACAGTATATTAACCCCTTGTGTGCAGTTACACTTTATTTTTTATATAATCTCTATTTGGTGAATTGTATATTTAGTTACATATTCTATTATATATATATATATATATATATATATATATATATATATATATATTTGTTTTGCTTTTTTAGTTAGGTTATCACCCCTGGTAGCCTACTTCTGCATATTTCATACTTTTTTGTTTTTGGTTATTTTTGTTTTCGGTTAGTCTATGCTATCATCCCTGGTGGCCTATTTCTGCGTACGGTACTTCAATTTTTAAATTTTCAGTTAGGCTATCACCGCTGGTGGCCTATTTCTGCGTACCGGTATTTCATAATTTTTGTTTTCGGTTAGTCTAGGCTATCACCGCTGGTGGCCTATTTCTGCGTACCGGTATTTCATAATTTTTGTTTTCGGTTATTTTTGTTTTCGGTTAGTCTAGGCTATCATCCCTGGTGGCCTATTTCTGCGTACTTCAATTTTTAAATTTTCAGTTAGGCTATCACCGCTGGTGGCCTATTTCTGCGTACCGGTATTTCATAATTTTTGTTTTCGGTTAGGATAGGCTATAACCCCTGGTGGCCTATTTCTGTTTAACCCAGTGAGACCCAGCGTCGCACGTGTTGCGTCGGCAGTGTTTGATCACCAACTCCCAGCGACGCATCACGTGCGTCCGACATATAAAAAACACTTACGTGGCTCGTAAGGTAGGAAATGGCGGGAGAATAGGAGTGGGAGGTACCGTAGTGTGTGTGGGAGCCGGGCCAGTAGGTGTGAGCGGGCCGAGAGAGCCGCGCGGCTGGTGGTGGTGGGCTTAGTGGGGATACTTTACACCCTTAGTTCACCGCCACTTTGAACCTTCATTACTCCGGTCGTATGGGAGCTAGAGGCTTGAGATTTATGTGAAACACTCCTTAGGATGTATGCCATAGAATGCCATACTCAGTTTTTACCCTAGTGCTCCCGGGCGGGTGGTCATGCGGTGGAGACGAACTTTCGAACCCCCCCCCCCCGCCCCCCAAATGACCGAAATTATTTTTTTTTATTTTTGTCTTCATTTCTCACCATTCTCTTCCATTTTGGCTCAATTTTTTTTTTTGAGGCTCATTCCCCCCCCCCCCCAAATGTCCGAGGTGATTTTTTTTTTTTTTTTTTTTTCATTTCTCATCCTTGTCTTCCATTTTAGCAAACAAAAAAAAGAAGTGAAAATGGCTTGGGACTGGGGTGAACAAAATATTATAACTAGCCGGGGCTCAACGGGTTAAATAAACATAAAATTGTTTTCGGTTCGGCTATCACTGCGTATTCAAATTTAATTTTGTTTTGTTTAAATTTTCGGTTAGGCTTATCACCACTGATAACCTATTTGTGTGTATTTCAACATTTTGTTTTCGGTTAGGCCTATTTAAATAAGTGAAGCGACCTGAAGGGAGTGAAGTGTTTTTAAAGTGAGTTTAGTGTTTTTAAAGTGAGTTAAGTGTTTTTAAGTGAGTGAAGTGATCTGAAGAAAGTGATCGTCACCATGCCTCGTGCCTGTACGAACTGCGCCGGTAGGTTTGGTGCTTCCATGTTTGCTCCTGCCGATCCACAAGTCTGCCGACTCTGCCAGCACCGAGAGGATTTGACAGCAAAATTGGATGAAGCCCACAACAAGATCAACGCCCTCACCAGGAAGCTGGAATCACTCCAAGAGTTTGTAACACTCAACGTTGGAGTATCACTAACTCCAATTGTTTCAACTCCAGCATCCACCACCGCCCCAACGTCATCTGCCAACAATCCAACGCCTGCAGTAGACACTGCAGCAGATGCTTCTGACGAACCTGAGCCGACATCAAACCAGGACAGCCGCCCTGTTCACCTTAGTCTCTCCCCCACTCCTCGTGCAAGAAGCCTGCTAGCACGAACAGTACCAACCCCTCGCCCACGTTCTAACCACTCCTCTCCCCGATCTGTACGTAGAGTCCCGCCACCACAGGTTTCCGGATTTACACCAGTGAGGAACGGTGCACGGCCAACGCAGAAAAGGTCTCATCTACCAGTCACAATGTCAAACAGATTTGAGATATTGGTAGAGATGGAAGACGAACCAGAAGAGACCAGGCTCGTTGGGGATTCCATCCTACGAGGACAAGTCGAAGAGTTCTGCGACAGAGTCCCAAATCAACAAAAAAGATTTTGCATCCCAGGAGCTGGACTGGACGACATTGTGGAAGCCTTCGAAGATACCACAAAGGATGCAAATGAAAATACCCTTTTTGTCATCCATGCTGGTTCAAATGACGTCATGCGCACCAGATCCGAAGAGTTGATGGAGAAATATCGCAAGATGATCCAGCACTACAAAAACAAGTCAAGGAATATCATCATCTCAGGCATTCTCCCCAAGATCGACATACCTGACAAATTCTACGACAAGGCCTTCAGCACAAATAGCCAACTAAAATATTTGTGTCTCAGGGAAGAAGTTGAATTCATCAACCTCTGGGACAACTTCTACAACCAGCCTACTCTGTTCCGCAAGGATGGCACCCATCTAAACCCTGTGGGTTCAGCACGCATGGGTCGTCTCCTACACGAACCAGTCCGCAGCCATGGATCAAAAAACGCCATCCGAGAAGAAGCAGCAGTGACATAAATCATCCAACGCCAAGAAAAAAACAGAGGCAACCGAGGACCACTTGCGATAAGGACCGAAGACAGCGAGGACCGAGGAGAGCCATGAACATAAATGTAGATCCGACAAGAACCAAAAATATTATTAAAGAGCGTTCCGTGAGTTCTAAAATAACAAATTTAAAGGTTTTCTATGCAAACGCTCGTAGCATACGCAATAAATTTTCAGATTTAGAGGAGCTAGTGTTTACAGAAAATTATGATGTGATTGGCATAACAGAATCTTGGCTCAATACAGAAGATAGAGACTTTTTAGCAGAGTATTCACTTCCCGGTTATGTAATGTTTGAGAAAAGCCGAATAAATCGAAATGGAGGTGTCGTTTTACTTTATATCAAAGAAAGTCTTAACCCTACACTCTTGTCAAAACCTCAAATTGTGAACGTCGACGCATCTTTTGTGCTAATAAAGAATAATAAAGGTACAAAAATTATACTTGCATTAATATACAGACCTCCAGCTCAATCAGTGCAAACTGACCGAGAAATTTACGAACAAATTGCAGATGTAAGTAACTCACAAGATACCGTAATTTTTGGCGACTTTAATTTACCTATGACCAAGTGGGGCGATACTCTTACTTCACACTCCGGACATGACTTGTATACGAACTTGCAAGAGAGTTCGCTTTATCAATTTGTTCGAACGCCGACCCGTGGTAATAACGTTCTTGACATTGTACTTGCAACAAAAGAAGAATTAATAGAGAATTTGAATGTTGGTGTTGAATTCAGTAACAGTGACCATCGTACGATAACTTTCACTTTAAAGTTTACTAGTAACGAACCAAATAGTAGCATCGAAAAAGTCCCTAATTTCAAGAAAGCAAACTTCCATAAACTTAGAGCTATGTTTAAAGAAACTGACTGGAGCTTTTTAATTAACAATAACGACATAAATACATCTTGGAAGTTATTTGAAACCACTTACCTAAAAGCAGTGCAAGACTGCATACCATCGAAAATACGGCGTCCAGGCCATAATAATAAGCCCAAATGGTGGAATAAAGATATTTCAAACTGCCTGCTTGCTAAAAAATTTGCTAATGATAGATTAAAATCCTCACAAAATGACGAAGAACGGGTGAAATTAGTAGAGCTACGACGCAAAGCCAAAAAGTTAATTAAGCAAAGTAAAAAGACCTTAGAGTTACATATTGCGAATCAAAGTAAAACAAACCCGTAAGAATTCTATAGTTATATCAGAAAGAAAAAAGTAGTTACTTCAACTGTTGGACCGTTAGTCGATGAAAATGGAGAATACACCAAAGACGAAGTACAAATGAGTAATGCCCTCAATACCTTCTTTGCATCAATTTTTTCAACAGAAGACCTCAGTGATATCCCTACACCATCGCCAATTCAGATTTATAATTCAGATGTTCTAAGCAATATCACCGTTACAGAGAGAGAAGTATTGAATTGTTTAGATAAACTCAAGGTAAATAAAACGCCTGGACCTGATACAATCTCGCCTAGAGTTCTAAAGGACGCTAAGGATGAGCTCTCCAAACCACTGACATTACTATTCAATAAATCCTTGCAGTCTGGAACTATGCCTGATCAGTGGAAGCTAGCCAACGTAACACCGATATTAAAAAAAGGCAGCAAATCCCTACCCAGTAACTATCGTCCAATTAGCTTAACCTCAGTTGTATGTAAAATGCTAGAAACGGTCATACGAGACAGACTCGTAAATCACTTAGAGGAAAATAACATACTTAAAGATACTCAACACGGATTTCGTAAAAAACGTTCCTGTTTAACAAACCTCTTAGACTTCTTCCACGATATCCTCAACCTCTACGATGAGAGTAAAGCTGTAGATATTATATACCTTGATTTTCGAAAGGCCTTTGACAAAGTTCCCCACAAACGTTTACTGCTAAAACTAAAAGCGCATGGAATAGAAGACGGTGTGTTGAAATGGATAGAAAATTGGCTCAGCGACAGGAAGCAAAGAGTAGTCATAAACGGTAAGGCATCTAAATGGACCAATGTAAGTAGCGGGGTACCCCAGGGATCGGTACTAGGACCAATTCTCTTTCTAATTTACATCAACGACATAGATGAGGGTCTCACCTGTACAATCTCAAAATTTGCTGACGATACAAAAATTGCAAATAGCGTACTCTCAAAAGAACAAGTTGACGATGTGCAACACAATTTAGATAAATTGTCATGTTGGGCCCAAATTTGGCAAATGAGTTTCAATGCGGATAAATGTAAAGTACTACATATCGGATACCTAAATGAGAAAGCAAACTATTCGATGAATGGCACTCAGCTTAATAATGTAAACAGAGAAACCGATCTGGGAGTAACAATATCGAGTAAGCTAAAACCGAGTCAACAATGTTCAGAAGTTGTTAAGAAGGCAAACAAAATAATTGGCTTTATAGGCAGGTCATTTGAGCATAAATCCAAAGAAGTTATCCTAACCTTTTACAATTCCTTAGTCCGCCCTCTTCTGGAATACTGCGTTCAATGCTGGTGCCCGTATTACCAAAAAGATATAAACAAGCTAGAACGAGTTCAACGTAGAGTTACCAAAATGATACCTAGCCTAAAGAACAAACCATACGAAGAGCGTCTTAGAGAATTAAATCTATTTCCTTTAACCCAGAGCAGATTAAGAGGTGACTTAATTCAAGTGTTCAAAATCATCAAAGGCATCGACAATATGAACTGTAGTAAGTACTTCACTATCGACCAATCTAATTACACGCGGGGAAACGGTTGCAAAATTATTGGTAAATCTTTTAACTCACACGAATCTAAGGATTTCTTCTTCAATCGAGTTGTCAACTTGTGGAATGGGCTTCCCCGAAATGTTATAGACTGCAACACCATTGATTCATTTAAACTCCGCCTAGACAAATATCTTGCATCAAACCCGCGACTGACTGCGTTTTAAATGAATAACTTTATTTTATCCCCCCCTCAGTTACTAACCCATCTGTCCCCTACTAAGTTCCTAATCCTGCCACGGACATTAGTTCCAGGGCAGTAATTCCCTTTCCAATGTTCCCTTACCCACTCTAAACCACTGTTTGGACACTTGATCCTCAGTGTTTTGGAGGACAAGTAACCTAGAAGGGTCACTAGATCTGTTGTTGCTTGATTTCCTTTGTACTCCTTTGTACAGTCAAGGGCAAAAGGAAGGGCATGCCAGGCTACCCAACCAAGACGAAGAAGGCTGACATCTTCCACAAGAAGAGTGGCCCCATCCTCTCCATCCACTGGCATGACCAGCGCAAGGTCAACCTCCTCACCACATGCCACAAGGCCCAGATGGTCGCCACAGGGAAGGTGGACCGAACAACCAAGAACCCCGTCCAAAAACCAGCTGCTGTCCTGGATTATAACATCAACATGCGCCTCGTTGACAAGTCCGACATGCAGATGGGCTTCATCGACTGCCTGCGAACATCTTGCAGGTGGTACAAGAAGTTTATCCTGCATACGGTAGATATGTCGATCCTCAATGCCTACAACATCTACCGTCTGAGGACTCCAGGAGCCAAGAAGTACAAGTCCCTGCGGAAGTTCCACAAGCAGGTGCTACTTGAGCTACTGGCTAAACATGCGGGTACACCAGGCAGGCCAATACAAGGACCAGGCCAGCTTGACAACGGGGTGTGCTGAATTCTTCAGGAAGCACCAGCTCAGCGCCCCTCCTTTCAAAGCACCAGGTAGTAACGTTAGGAGTCAGAAGAGGTGCCATGTGTGCAGCCACACAACTCGCAGACCCCGCAAACCCACACAAACCACTTGGGAATGCCTCGAGTGTCAAGTTGGACTGTGTGCTGGCACCTGCTTCAACGACTTCCACACTCTAACAAACTTTTGAAGTGGAAGTGACAACAGTGAAAGTGACACTCAAATGTAGGCTAAGAATAATAATATAACTAAGTATAAGTGAAAAGGACACATAAGTAATAATAAGTGCCTTCAATAACAATATGAACAAGTGAAAGTGACACTAAAATATATATTTCTAACAATAAATAAGTGAAAATGACACTCAATAAGCCTAGGCCAGTCAAAGTGACAGTATAAAAATAATAAAACTAAGTATAAGTGAAAGAGACACACACAAGTAATAATAAGTGGCTTCATAACAATATGAATAAGTGACAGTGACACTATATATATTATTAGCTTACCTAACAATACATAAAAGGGGAAATGACACTACCAATTATCAAAGTCCAGTGAAAGTGACACTAATAATCATAATAATAATAATAAAACGAAGTAATAAGTGACAGAGACACAAATAAGTTCATATAAATAACTTTATTGAGTGAAAATAACATAATAACTATAATAAATGACAGAATAACCAATAAAACACTATCAAATCGCTTCCTGGCATAATTGCGGGTGGAGCGACGAGTGCAACTGGGCGTCGTAGCCGGGGCCGCGGTTGAGTGTTCGGACGCGCCGAGGTAAATACGCGGCAAAAGTTCCCTCCACTTCCATCACCATCACTCCGGAACCAGTTGAGCTAGAGAGCTCTACTCAACGCCATTCTACGCAGGAAGGTAAGGCGCTCATTTCTATATATGTTTGATTAATGTAGGTAATATATTAAGCGAGATTAGCCTTAGTTTACTTTTGTTGATATTCGACCAGATCGCCCGGATACGAGCTCCGTCATTAGGAGAGCCTGCCCGGGCCAGGAGGGATAGAGATGTATTGCATAAGATGTTGGATTTTTTTTTTTTATCTTGCGCTAACCTCTAAGGTGATCCAACTAGTATTATCCATGCCCTTTTTCCTAGAAGAGTTTGTCTGTTCACTCTTTCTCAAGTACTGTTCAACAGGTTTGTCTAGCCAGTTCTTGAACCCAAGTTTATCCTGGCCGGAACTAGCTTGTCCACCTATAATAGCCTCACTGGTTGAACTAAATGTGGCTCTGAGTCTCTCCTTGCTGGTTTGTACCTGCAACCTTCATTGTGCCCAGATTATTTCAGTGAAAATAATTCTTCATTAGTCATTCCTACACTTATCGTAAAACTAATCTCGACTCAACTCTTCAGCTATAGCTGGTCTCGGTCCTCATTATGGCATATTTTTGGAATTTTATGAGTCTAGGTATTCTTCGCACTTGCGAATAAAAGCATACCGAAGTGCAGAGTGGTCGATCCGTAGCTCAAACATATTGGTCAACTCCATCCTCAATAGTTCCACAAGGACAAGTTTAAGATGGAGTGAAGCTAAATAAATAAAGAGTGAATTACAATACACTTGTGGAATTCATAAGCAACTTTTGATCTCCAACAGATGTGAGGTGGCTTACTTAGGGCTTAGCTTCCATTGGGTATGGGGAAGAGTTTTGCTCCATTTACATGACTCGATAAAGGGCTGTCAATGTGCATTGACATGTAAATCTGTACTAATAGTGAAAGAAAACAAGTATGAAGAAGCGGTGCGGACTTTTGATGGGACAGGAGTGAAGATTACAAAGGAGGGTCAACGCCATTTGGGAGCAGTAATAGGCACAGAAGAATGCAAGAGATACTATGTGCGAAAAAAAGTAGCGGAGTGGGTAAAGAAAGTGAAAACCCTGGCAGACATTGCGAAATCTGAACCACATGCTGCATATACTGCCTTCACATATGGTGTTAAGCACAGATGGACCTTCCTTATGAGAACAGTGCCTGGCATTAGACAGATGCTCCAACCGCTGGAAGAAGCAATCAGAGGAACATTCATACCGGCCTTAACAGAGATGGAAGGCGTCACGCAAGAGCTAAGAGATCTATTAGCTCTTCCGCCAAGGTTCGGAGGTATGGGGATCATAAACCCAGTGGAGGCGGCACAACATGAGTACCAAAATTCCCTTAAACTTACTACGTCTCTGACAGAAAAAATACGGGAGCAAAATGAAAATGATGAGGTGGACGAAGAGGAACAACGAAATGCAAGACAGGAAATTACAAAGAGCAGAGAAGAGAGACAGAAACATAGCCTAGAACAAATTAAGACCAGATGCAGGGAAGAACTGAAAATGAGAGTTGAGATGGCACAAGACACGGGGGCTTCAAATTGGCTCACATCATTACCAATAAAGGAGAAAGGCTTCAGCTTAAATAAACAAGAATTCAATGATGCCGTAGCCTTGAGGTATGGGTGGCCAGTTTCGAACCTGCCGCTGAAATGTGCATGCGGTGAAATAAACAACCCAGACCACTGTATGACCTGTAAGAAAGGAGGATTCATCTGTATCCGGCATGATGAAGTACGAGACATCACTGCACAAATGCTGGACAAGGTGTGCCATGATGTCAGAATCGAACCGGAACTTCTGCCTATGGACGGACAGCGCTTGGCCCATAATACTGCAAATACTTCAAATGAAGCAAGAGTGGACGTAAGTGCTCGAGGTTTTTTGGACGAGGGGACAACGGGCTTTTTTCGACATCAGAATCTTCAACCCAAGAGCACAAACATATTGTGAGCGAGGACATAAGGCGGCATACTTGAGAAACGAAAGTGAGAAAAAACGCGCTTATGAAGAAAGAATCTTGAACAGGGATCATGGAAGCTTTACTCCTCTGGTCTTCTCATCGTCGGGAGGTATGGGACCTTCTGCAAGTGTCTTCTATGCCAGATTAGCTGAACAAATATCGGAGAAAAAGCGCCAGCATAGAAGCCAAGTCATAACTTGGATGAGATGCCGGCTCTCTTTCTCTCTTCTCAGGTCTGCACTCCTATGTCTCAGGGGTACAAGGTCCTCCCCACTACAGAGGACAAGAGTGAGAGACTTGGACTTTGAAATGGTCGTGGCGGAGGGACGAATTGGGGAACAACTAGGTTGATTGTAGGGAGGTACTGGTACAATAAGATAAACTACAATGTAACTAGAATAAGATAGATTGTACACCACTTTGTAACTGTCACCTTAATAAAAAAAAAAAAAAAAAAAAAAAATAGAAGGAAACATGCTTACATTACTGAAATGTTTGTGGACATGCAGTAATGCAAGTAATGGTCACTCTTCTGTAAATCTAAAATAGCTTACTTAAGAATGGGAAAGGGGTGGGACCTTTTTTTTTTTTTTTTATTTAATACATTTTGTTTGTATGTGCATTAGGGAGTAGTACATCGGTGAAATCTTTATAAAGAATATTGAAGTAATATCCTGTTTAAATTTTCTATTTGTTAACAATAGACAAAATGTTTCCCAGATATCACTCATAGTGTAAGGATTGTAAAATATAATAGCATAACTTTCCCTTGTTGTACTTTCGTCATGAAGGGTGGCGAGTGCATCACTACAACCTCTTTAGGGCAATCCACCCCATAGTAGCTCTAAATGGGGTCTCCACACCAAGAGCACCTTAGCTTGACTAGAATTACACTAGGTACCCTTAATTTGTTTCGTATGACTCTTAACCCTTTGGCTGCGGGCTGTTTTGGGCTATTTAGGGCCTATTCAGGCACCTCTGAATGATAAATCAAGCATCTGCATTAAATGAAGTGTATTCTGCCAAAAACTAGGCGAAAATAGCTTCAAAATGACACCAGAACGGACCGTATACGTGGTCTGGTTCACCCGCAGTGATCCCAGTGAAACGCGGGAACCCCGCTATTATGTAACACTCGCTCGCTTGGCTGCACTTATGAGAGAGACGGAGAGAGACTCGCCCACCACACAGCCTTGCTCAGTGAGCCGCTCGGTGCTCTGAGGGTTGGAGGTGGGTCCCTCACGCTCCCACCCACTGACACTCGATTCTTACGTTTTTTACAGGCTTTTAAAGGCTGGAAATTGCTGTAACTTGCCAAAACAATCCAGAACGTCACCTGCAGCGAAAGGGTTAATGGTGTCTAAGTATTCTGACTCTGGGATGATCTCTTTCATCAATTTATTAAGGGATGCTACACAATCACGGTTTCAGCTAGCTCATTGTCGGGAGAATATGGGCAAAGTCAGATGTTCCTTGGCAATAGGAAATTATGATGCAAGGGTGTTAGTATCAAAGCCTGTACTCCAGGTTGCTGCAGAGGTACGTTTGTCATGGTGCCCGGGAGATATTCTGGTAACTATTAGACAATTTATTTAGCTTAGGAAGGAAGTTTACCCATTAAAAGGCTGCAAATTATCCCAATTAATCTTTTTACCTAACATATATCCTTCCTAAACTTCATAAATTTGGTTAAATGGAGCTGAAATAAAACAAAAAAGATGTGACCAGTACTGAACTGGTTAGTGGCTAGTTCTTTGCTTTATTGTTATTAAATTATGTCTGCTCCTCATATTAAATTTATCTTATATCTCTCACAGGCAAGCTCATTATTTTAGTTAGTTAACACAATCACACATCAAGACTTAGTAAACATGAGTGCTACAGAGAGGTTTTATCAGCTAACCTTCCCGGAGTGAAGAAACAACACCATACATCTTTCTCGTAGATAAGATGATTATATACCGTACCATTAAAAAAATCCCCTCCCCAAATATTTTAGCCTGCTTTTCTTTTATGAACAAATATATCACGTCCTTTTGAGTTTCACGTTTGTGTTCTCTCAATTTTTGTTTGTTTTTTTTTTTTCTATGTGATTGAGGGAGGCAAAAGGCATAACTGCCTATAGCGAGTGCCTCCCCCATAGTTGAAAGAGTGACAGGGCCAAAATCAAGGGACATTCGAGCCAAAATGCCTGGACACACAGAGTTTGAAGCAATTTAAGTCATAGGAAGAGGGAAAGACCGATTCTGGGAGAGAGTTCCAGAGTCAGATGTTGAGTAGAAGAAAGTTTGAGAGTAACATCTCACTCTTGGGTTGGAGAGTTGCACAGAGTAGGGGTGGGATTGAGTTGCATGACGGGTACCACGTGCCCTACGTAAAGGAGGTGGTATGCACTGGGATAGCTCTGAGGAACACTGATTATTATAGTAGCGATAGAATAGCGAGAGAGATGCAACATTGCGGCGGAGAGAGAGAGATTGCAGAGAGTTGGTGAGTGGACGGGAGTTAATGATACGAAAGGCCTTCCTTTCAACTTTGTCTAGGAGAGCGGTGTGAGAGGAACCTCCCCACACATGTGAACAATACTCAATACAAGGGCGCACTATGCCCCTGTACAGAGCAAGAAGCTGTGCAGGGGAAAAGAACCCCCCTAAGGCGGTTGAGCACACCCAGCTTCTGGGAGGCTGCCTTAGCAAGACTGGTAATATGGTCCTTCCAAATGAGAGCTGAAGAAAAAGAGACACCAAGAATATTGAGAGAAGATGAAGGGTTGATTTTTGTATTGTTGAAGAATAAGGGATAGTCCGCTGGGAGATCCTGACGGGTAGATAGATGGAGAAATTGGGTTTTGGAAGCATTAAAGTTAACAAGGTTTTCTCTGCCCCAATTGGAAATAGTATTTAGATCAGAATTTAAGAGTTCTATGGCTTCATTACGTTTGTCGTTGAGGGATTGCTGGCTGGGGCGTTCTGAAAAACTAAGGGAGTAGTGTGTAAGGTTGAGTCGTCTGCGTATGAATGGATGGGAATTAAGGTACAGTTAAGGAGATCATTTATAAAAATTAGAAAGAGAATAGGAGATAGGACAGAGCCCTGAGGAACACCGGAGTTTATAGGGTGAGGAAGTGAACAAAGGCCGTCCACAACCGCAGCTATGGAACGGCCGGAAAGGAAATTAGAGACAAAGGCACAGATGGAGGGATAGAAACCGAAGGAGGGTAGTTTAGAAATTAAAGATTTATGCCAGACTCTATCGAAGGCTTTCGATATGTCTAGTGCAATAGAAAAAGTCTCACCGAAGTCCCGAAAGGAGGATGACCAAGAGTTAGTAAGATATGAAAGAAGATCACCAGTAGAGCGACCCTTAACACCTTACGAGCGGCCTATGCGGTATATTTATATGTACCGCACAGCGGGGTGTTTTTAGCCAAAATAGGGCTGTTTACGTGATCATTTTCATGCCTAAATAAGACCCAGAACGTAAAACAAGTACCTATCCCTGAAAGGGCATAAACAGAGCTTTCGAATGACACCATAACGATCCTTGTATGATGGATAGTTTTCTTGCAATAACCGTGCAACGCGAGTGCAAAAAGCAGGTAATTCGGTAGTTTCGGTACATAATTGAGTATGTAGCGAGTGAGAGAGGGAGGAGGGAGCTGAGATTTGTGTCAGTAGGTTCGCCGCGGTGGTCTGGAGCAGTCATACGCTCGCTAGTCTCCTGCCACCACTTGTCTCTCTCTCTCAGCCACATTACGTGCTGAAATTGCCACTCGACCTATGTCGAGCGCCGCCACATAGTCCAGCTTTATTTAACTCGACTTATGTTGCTCGCCGCTAATTAAGGGTTAAGGAAGCCATACTGGCGATCTGAGAGCAGATTATGAGAAGAGAAATGCTTGAGAAATTTGGAAGCAAGAATAGTTTCAAAAACTTTAGAAAGACAAGAGATAAGAGCAATTGGACGATAGTTGGAGGGTTGAGAGCGGTCACCCTTCTTTGGGACAGGTTGAATGTGAGCATGTGTTGAATTAGACTACTACTACTAAGGGCATCAAAAGCTCTCTTGCGATGATTATAAGATTAATGTGTTAGTTTTGTATTATTTGTACATGGGTTCCCGATCCAGGAATCTCTCAAGATGCGGATCTTCCTAATCATTATCAATCATTCCCTGTCAGCTTTTTCTGTGACGACACATTTCTGCACGCGTTCCCTAAGCACATTGTTACTTACTAAGTATTATTTTATCAGTGACATTATCAACAACAAGACCAACTATCTTGAATCAGTCATTGGATGTACCACACTGCTATCTATTAAATGCAGGATAGATTAACATCTCATAGTAATAGGCAATGCATTGTTAATGACAAAATAAGGTGAAGGGATGCACGCCTAGATGAAGATTCCTCATAATAGTATGTCCGTTTTAGATGAATAATTTGTCATGCATTATCAATCGTATAAGGATATTTTTCTCTCTGATGTCCTGTATGGCTACTGGGAAAGAAGGGGAGGGAGAATCCTTTTAACTTAGATCTTTCCCTTCACTCTTATAGTTTTGGGGGACGAATTGCTTAATAGAATCTTTCAAGGGTATATCACTTTTTGGGACCAACAAGTCTGTATGGTCAGTGAATCTATGTGAATGTATATTATTTTCAGGTGTTTTTGCCCCGAACGGGGTACACTGGCACAACAACCGTCGCTTCAGCCTGCGTCAACTGAGGGATCTAGGGATGGGCAAGTCAAAGCTGGTTGATGCCATTCACACCCAGGCTAAGTGGTTGGTGGAGCTCAAGAAACAGGCGGACAAACCAGCACCAGTACCACACGCTCTTCATGTGGCTATTGTCAACATTATTTGGCAGATGGTGGGAAGTAAGTGTTTGCATGTCGTTGGAGCTGTTGATTGCTGATAGGTAAATAATTAAGAATGTATTAGAGGAAATTATGTAGTATAAGTTCATTCAAGTTATTGAGGCTTACGCTAAGCTACACTTGGCCAAGGTGTTTTTTTCCGTGACATTGCCCTTTGGAGTCTGTGGTGGGTAGCTCAGCTGAGTTATCCAGCCTGAAACACAGAGGCTACTGCATATTTTCTGTGTACAACAAATCAGGGTGTTAAACTAAAGCCAAGTCCATTACTTTTCAGGTTAATTATTGTATACGTAAAGATAGAATTGTGGTTTATAGTTCAAATTATGTCTTTGAAAGTCACACCATGGCCAAAACAAAGCTATTCCATATTACTGTGCTTGTATTTATTCACATAATCATTTAAGTCTCTATACAAAATTGATCCAGTTTGACACCCGCCCACAGATTACTTCCACATAATATGAGACATAAATATTTTTCACTCAATCTATATTATTATCCAACTACGTGTACACACACGGATATGGTGTCTATTATTGAAAGTAGAAGAGCAGCAGTCATGCTTCGTAATCTTTCCCTTAACCCCTAATGAACCGGCGACGTCCTTTTGATTATATTCTTGCTAGATGTAGATGATATTGTACAGTTTGAGAAGGACCTGTGGCAGTAATAAATCATAAGTGAGATAGATCAAAGCCTGTCAATTGCTGGAGGCCCTTTTGGAACTGAATAAAATCGTTTAACAATAGCTTAAATAAAGTAAAAAAAAAAGTCGACAGTACAGCTGTTAAGAAATTAATTCAGTACCTAATTTATGGTGAATAGGTTTTGTGAATAATATTGTGGCTCTGAAATGTAATACCTTTATTACTGTCAGTTTTGACAGGTATGTGGATTTGATTAGGAAGCTTGATTATCAGTTATGGCCATATGGAACGTATGGAAAGCGAGAGAATGACTAAGAGGGTGTACGAGAGCGAGGTGGAGGGACAGAGGGGGAGAGGTAGACCGAATATGAGGTGGAAGGATGGAGTGAGGAACTACATGAACGAAGGTGGTGCTGGTTGGGGGGAGGGGCGTCGACTGACTGGGGACAGAGGTGCATGGGGGCGGTTCGTTCGTGGCCACCCCTTCGGGGATCACGGCGTCAGGCAATAGATAGATAGATAGATAGATTATCAGTTCATGTAGAACTCCTTCTGTACCGGTGACGTCTATTTAATGTAGTAGTAGTAGTTGTAGTAGCAGTCCCCTAGCCTAGGCTGCCTGGCCGAACAGCCCCGAGCTCCTGAGGAAGGCCATGGCTGAGTTCGGGTTTTCCCACAAAGCTCTCAAGGAGTGTGTGTTGTGTTCTTCGCGTAAGTGATTGTATGTTATGCAGTCTTCCATAATGTGTTTGATAGTGTACGGTGTGGTGTTACAACCCAGGTAGCTGTCCTGGACGGATTCATCCAGCCTCTTCTGATAACTCAAAAGGGCTGGATGGTTCCCACCTCGCAGTCTAGCCATGTGGACTCTGTCCTTATAGGAAAGTAGGGTTTCTGAGGGATGGATTTCAGGGGGCCATGCATGTAGCTGAGTGTTGTGTTTGAGTGAATGGATGGATCGGTTGGTGATTTGAGTATGGATATGCTTCTGGACGCTGGCTTGGGGCAGGCAAGGAGGGAGATAAGACTGTATTTGTGTATGATAACGAGTTCTAGGTGTTGTTTGGATATTTTTAGGTGTGTGTGGATGTTCTGCCATGTAGTGTAGTGGGTAGTTAGGAATTGTGTGCCTCTCATATCAAGGTGATCCTTGATTTTGAGGACTTTGGTTTTCAGGTGTAGGTGGTTGTTGTTGTTGTTGTTGTTCCCTAAGCTGCCTGGCCGAACAGCCCCGAGTCCCTGAGAAAGGCCATGGCCACGATCGGGCTTTCCCACAGAGCTCTCATCGAGTGTAGATTGTGTTGTTGGTGTAAGTGGTTGTGTGAAATGCAGTCTTCTATGATGTGTTTAATGGTATGGGGTGCTGTGTTACATCCCGGGCAGGCGTCGACAACGGAGTCATCCAGTCTCTTCTGATAGCTCAGGAGAGCTGGATGGTGTCCGCATCTCAGCCTGGCCAGGTGGACTCTGTCCTCGCGAGGAAGGGAGGATTCGGAAGGATGGATTTCGGGAGGTCGTGCATGCAGCTGCGTGTTGTCTGTGAGTGAGTGGATGGATCGGTGAGAGATATGAGTATGGATGGCCTACAGGTGTAGGTGGTCTGTTGGTGTGGTAGCTGTGCAGTCAGTGATTATTTTGAGGGCTTTGTTCTGTATGGTCTGTAGGGTTTGTGATTTGTTTCAGAGAGGTTAGAGGCTCAAGTAGGGCTAGCATATTCTATCACTATACATATCTATTGTTTGTATACTGTGGTGGTAGTTTCTTTGTTATATTCAAATGTTGTGTGGGCCAGTGACTTGAGGGCGCTTAGTCTTCTTGTTAGGGTTTTTTTTATGTTTGTAATATGTTGATTAAATGACATTGATACGTATCGTAAGTTACGCCAAGGATTTTATGTGTGTGTGTGTTTTATAGGGATGTTGTTTAAGTTGAGGTGAGGTATGTGACTATGTTCTACTGTTCAGTTTGTGAGAAGGGTTGCTGTAGATTTGGCTGGGGCTAATTAGAGTTTGTTTGCGGTGAACCAGTCGTGTAGTGTATTGAGGTATGGTTGGAGTTGCTTTACGGCTGTGTATGCATCTCTATGTGTAAATGTGAGTGTTATGTCATCTACGTAAGAGGCTGTGTGTATCTAGGGTATGTGGGGTATGGGTAGGTCGTGCATGTATAAATTGAAAAGTGTTGGTGAAAAGGCGGATCCCTGAGGGACTCCGTTTGTGAAATTTCTGATGTTCGATGACTGGCCAGCAAATCTTACATGGGCACATCTGCCTGCTAGATAGTTGGCCAGCCATCTTTTTGTGTAGTTGTGCATGTTTGTGTTAAGAATTACATTTGTAATGTCGTGGCGTGGAATGGCATCAAATGCTTTACTAATGTCTATTGTAACAAAAAGTGTTCTATGTGGTGGCCTAGCTGAATTGATGCCATCAAAAGCTTTTTGTGTGAGATCTGTAAGAAAGCTGTTTGTAGAGTGTAGTGGCCTAAAACTGTGTTGTGATGTAGCTAGGTGAATGTGAGGTGTGGTTAGTTGTAATATGAGGATTTTGGTAACTTTTGAGGGACTTCAAAGGAGAGTGATGGGGCGGTGTGAGGAGGGTAGTGTGGGTTCTTTGTTTGGTTTGGGGATTGTGGTGATGACACCAAGCTTCCAGATGTTGGGTATTATGTTGTGTGAATAGCTGTAGTTTGATATGATGGTGAGTGCTTGAATGCCTTGTGGTCCCAGGTATCTAAAGTGTATGTTACTTATTTCGTCTGGGCCACAGGCGGGTGAGTGTTTCAGGTTGTCGATAATGTACGTGGTCTGACTGTTAACACCTTAAGAGCGGCCTATGCGGTTTATTTATATGTACCGCCCAGCAGGGTGTTTTTAGCCAAAATAGGGCTGTTTACGTGATCATTTTCATGCCTAAATAAGACCCAGAACGTAAAACAAGTATCTATCCCTGAAAGGGCATAAACAGAGCTTTCGAATGACACCATAACGATCCTTTTATGATGGCTAGTTTTCTTGCAATAACCGTGCAACGCGAGTGCAAAAAGCATGTAATTAGCCACTTTCCCGATACAATTCCGTATATAGCGAGTGACAGAGGGAGGAGGGAGGTGAGAATCGTGTCAGTAGGTTCGCCGCGGTGGTCTGGAGCAGTCATACGCTCGCTAGTCTCCTGCCACCACTTGTCTCTCTCTCTCAGCAACATTACGTGCTGAAATTGCCACTCGACCTATGTCGAGCGCCGCCACATAGTCCAGCTTTATTAAATACGACTTAAGTTGCGCCCCGACTTTTAGGGGTTAATGAAGGTTGCAAAGTCGGGGTCTGTAGAGAATAGTCATTTTCATTGGATGACTCATCGATTGTCACAGTGGGGCTTGGGATGGCTGACTTGTGAAAAATGATTGCTTGTTGTTTGTTTGAGGGTATGGCGTCTGTTTTTGTGATGGCAGCATGTAATTGTGTTGTGTTGCTGTTGGAGAGTGTTATGCCATTTAGCGTTTTGTAGAGTTTGCTGGTATTTCTTTTGTGATCAAGTGTTTGGAGGTAACAATTCCATCTTAGTGTTTGTTGTTCTAATACTTTATTATTAACACTTTCTCTGCGGGCATATTTCCACCATATTAGAGCTCATTCAGGCACTCCTGATTGATTAGGCAAGTGTCTGAATGAAATTAAATTAATTCAGCGGAAAACTAAAAGAAAATAGCTTCAAAATGACACCAAAACGAGCTTCGTAGCTCGCGGGGTTCACCCGCAGCGCTACCATAGACATTCGCTAAAATGAGCAATTCTCGCTAATGTATCGCTACATTTGCCTTTGGCAGTGCCACGGCCGCCTGGCTGGGAGACGGCCTTGTGGCTTGTCACGCTCCTGCTCCCTTGCACTTGATTTTACAGGTTTTTAGAGGTTTTAACACCTTAAGAGCGGGTGGTGGAGTATATTACACTGTGCCGCCCAGCGTTTTTTTTTTTAACCATAAATGGGGTTGTTCCGTGCTCTTTTTCATGCATAAAGAAGACCCAGAGCATAATACAAGTATGTATCCCTGAAAGGGCATAAATTGAGCTTTCCAATGACACCCGAACCATCCTTTTACGATCACTCGTTGTCTTGCAACGATCGTGCAACCGAAGGGCAAAATTGCTAAAATACGGTAATTTCTTTATATAATTATGTATGTAGCGAGGGAGTGAGGATGGATGTAAGTGGAGTACATCTCAGTTGGTCCATGGCGAGCGGTCATGAGGTAACCCAGGCTCCTCCCGTCGCTCGTCTCTCTCTCAGAGCCAATATTGCGCCAAAATTGCACACAGACTTAAGTCGGGCCCCGCCACATAGTCCAAATTTTTCGATACGGACTTAAGTCGGGCCCCGATAGACAAGGGTTAAAAGGATGTAAATTGCCATGGAGTTCGGGAACGTCTCCCGCAGGGTAAGGGTTAATTTGAGTGTTTAGTGTTTGTATTTGTTGTGTAGTGTCCAATGTGTGGGCTGTTGGAGAGTGTTTTAGTGTGTCACATTGTTTGATGAGGTCTATAATTTCTAGTGTAAAATTGGGGTTGTGTTGCCTTCTGGTAGATGTGTTTTTTGACTGCTTTTTGAATAGGCCTAATTTTATTGAAAGAGTGTATGGCGTCGTTGATGTTTGTGATAGGTGTACTGTTTATAGTATCGAGTTGTTGTTCTGTTTCAGTTGTGAAAGCTTCCCAGTTGTCTCTTTTATAATTAGTGTATGTGTATCTGTGGCCAGCTAGGGTGATTCTGGTTTTGGTGGTGATGATGATCGGGTAGTGGTCAGAACTTAGGGTTTTGACCACCCTCCAGGATGTCGTGGGGGCGAGGTTGGGGTAACAAATGGTTATATCTGGTGATGAGGGGTGGTAGAGGGCTTAGTGGGGAATATGGGTATGCTGATGAATGTTATTAAGAATGAAGAGGTTACCTGTTTGGTTGTTGATCATCAGCCCTCTGTTGTCTGTGTTGGGATTGTTGACATGCCTGGCCGACGACTTGGCGTTCAAGTCACCACCCAGGATGATGTTGGGGATGTTTGAAATGTGTTGTGATTGTGGAGTGTATTGATGTGGTACTGTGTGAGATGCTTGGGGAGGGATGTATATAATTATGATGGTTATGTGTCAGGAAGACTCCCATTGAGATGGAGAGACTGTGTAAGACAAGCTCTGGATGTGTAAAGATTAATCTTGATTTTTCTGTTCCTGATATTACTCTCTCACATAAAGTCTACCTTAAATCCCGGGTTAACTGGGACAACGCTTGTAATGATGTGTGTAATATTGAGTGGAATCACATACTAAGATCTCATGACCCGGTTTCAGCTCTCAACAATTCCCTTCTTGGTATCCTTTGCGAAAGAGTTCCATCAAAAACAATTAATTCTCGTATCAGGGATAAAGCATAGTTTAATGATGACTGCAAGCGTGCATTTGATGACAAACAGGCTGCTTATCGTCTATGGAGGTGTAATAAAACTCCCTTGCATTGGGAAAATTATATTTTTAAAAGGGCAGCTGCACAAAATTTATGATGGTGCTGAGAGGGATTATAACTCCCATCTTCAGGATGTTCTGGCAGGAGCTACACAGCCTCATAAATGGTGGTCCGCTTTGAAGTCCTCTTTATTTGGAATAGATTCCTCCATGCCTCCTCTTTGTGATTCTGATGGCTCCATCTCTTTTGATCCATTATCAAAGGCCAATATTCTATCTAATTATTTTATTAATAAGCAGAGTAATCAGGAATTGTCTTTGCCATTCACATGTTTCCCTAGACCCATGCTCAATTCAATGGCATTCAAATCAGCTGAACTGAAATGGTACTTGCTGGATCTTGATACCTATGGTGGCACAGACCCGGATGGGTTTTTCCCTCTCTTTTTTAAAAAGGTTGCAGTGGTCTTGGCACCTAAATTGGCCGTGGTGTTTAGGTTGCTTTTGAAATCAGGTAGTTTTCCTCTTTGCTGGCGTAAGGCTAGTATTACTCCTATTCCAAAGGGAAATACTGCCCCATCATCTCCTAATGACTATCACCCTATCTCCATTACGCCTATTCTATCCAAGCTCTATGAGACGCTTTTGTCAAGACGCCTTTCCTCTTATTTTAATAGTCATAATTTGGTACCAAACTCACAGTTTGGTTTTCGTAAGGGACTGGGTACATGTGATGCGCTTCTGACACCCACCCATGACTTGCAATCTTCATTGGACCAGGGACATGAGTCTCATGTTGTGGCTATTTACTTTAGTTCTGCTTTTGACTTAGTCAACCATAAAGCACTTCTGTATAAGTTACAGCTCAAATTTGTTTATGAAAATATCTCAGTCTGTGGTCATTGATGGATGTCTTTCCCCTTCTGTTCCTGTTGTTTCTGGCTTTCCACAAGGCAGTGTCCTTGGGCCTTTGTTTTTTATTATTTTTACTGCTGACCTGTGCTCCGAGCTTAAAAATAAACTAATCTCCTATGCCGATGATATAACTTTATATGCGTCAATTCCATCACCAATTGATTGACATGTAATTGCTACTGCTCTGAATAGGGATTTAGCCAAAATTACATCATGGTGTGAACTTTGGGGTATGAAATTTAATGCTAGTAAAACACACTCCATTATCATCAGCAGATCTCGTACCTTGGATCCTCCCCATCCTTATCTACAAGTTTCTGGCGAGCAAATTGAGAATGTGGATACTCTGCGTTTGTTAGGAGTTACTCTTGATCCCAAACTTAATTTTGAAAAGCATATTCGTTCTTTCTCCTCTTCCATTTCCTAAAAAAATTGGTCTGTTTCGCAAGTGTAATAAAACATTTGCTTGTGACGCCACAGTTATCAAGTTTTGTTATGCTTTTATTATGCCACAATTCGAGTACTGCTCACCTGTCTGGTTGTCAGCAGCTGACTGCCATCTCAAGTTGCTAAATTCTATCAGTTTTATTCTACCTCATTTGTCTCTTGATCTGTGTCATCGACGTAAAGTTGGTGCCCTTATTCTTTTATTTTAAGTTTTTAACAACCCTCAGCATCCCTTACATGGGGTTCTGCCTGGGCCCTATGTCCGAGCTCGTGCAACTAGATTCACAAGAAATCTTAATGATCTTGTCATGAGCCGTGTTAATTTTTCTACTACACAGTTGTCAAAGTGTTTTGTGCCGGCCATGGTTGATTTGTGGAATAAGTTGCCAAATGAGATAGTTATTTCAGCTCATATCTCCATTTTTAAGTCTAGAGGAAATGCTTTTTTGCAGCATTAATTCTAATTTTTAAACTGATTTGATTATATTTTATTGTATTATATTTATACTGATATCGTCCACTGCATAATATTTTATTATTAATGTTATCTGTATTTAATATATGTATATATATACACATATATATATATATATATATATATATGTGTTTTTATTTTTGTTTTCCTAAGTTGCCGTAGTCTCTCTCCAGTGCCTCCGGGTGTTTTGTGTGGATTCATCTTGCTGGTGTTTCTGCACCCTGGTTGGAAACTTCGGCATCTCATATAATAATAATAATAATAATAATAATAATAATAGAGGAATGACTATAGATCAGGCAAGGGAAGTGGTAATAAACAGGAATGAATGGAGAATGCTTGTGAATAGATGAGTGAACATGTGGTCATTTGGGAGAGGGGGTCTGGCGTAAGTTGTGTTAGATAATAGTCCATCAGGCACCTGGCCTGGGGAGCTGGTATACCTGTATATGAAGGGTGCGCCTGGAAGTGTGGTGAGCGGGCTTGTTGTTTCGGCTTCGCTGCATGTCTGCCTGCTGAGAACGGAACCTCTTCGGGTGGTCGAGGGCCGGGGGAGTGCTGGAGGGACCTTGGTGACCCTGGTCTCTGGGTCTTCTCCTGGGTGACCTAGATGTGTGTGAATTTGTAGTTTGTTTTTGTGTGTTTATTGTTTTCTGTTGTGTTGTCCCTATTCGGGCTCTGTCTTGTCTTATCTCACTTAGCCCTTTTTACTACCACAGATCCCTTTTGAACTGCACAAAATCGTCTAAATATAGCTAGAAAAAAATCAGAAAGACGTCGTCAGTTGAGAAGGGGTTAAATTTCTTGCAAAATACAATATTTTAATGTGAAAAGTATGGCCATATTCTCGCTACTCACACAACAGTGGGGATACAAGTATGGCCATATTCTTGCTACTCACACAACAGCGGGAATAAAAGTATGGCCATATTCTCGCTACTCACACAACAGCGGGAATAAAAGTATGGCCATATTCTTGCTACTCACACAACAGCGGGAATAAAAGTATGGCCATATTCTCGCTACTCACACAACAGTGGTGATAAAAGTATGGCCATATTCTCGCTACTCACACAACAGTGGTGATAACAGTATGGCCATATTCTCGCTACTCAAACAACAGTGGTGATAAAAGTATGGCCATATTCTCGCTACTCAAACAACAGTGGTGATAAAAGTATGGCCATATTCTCGCTGCTCACACAACAGTAGTGATAAAAGTATGGCCATATTCTCACTACTCACACAACAGTGGGGATAAAAGTATGGCCATATTCTCACTACTCACACAACAGTGGGGATAAAAGTATGGCCATATTCTCACTACTCAAACAACAGTGGGAATAAAAGTATGGCCATATTCTCACTACTCAAACAACAGTGGGAATAAAAGTATGGCCATATTCTCGCTACTCACACAACAGTGGGAATAAAAGTATGGCCATATTCTCGCTACTCACACAACAGTGGGGATAAAAATATGGCCATATTCTCGCTACTCAAACAACAGTGGGGATGCGCCTATTTTTTGTTTTTCTACGTGAATGAGGGAGGCAAAAGGTAGGACTGCCTATAGCGAGTTCCTCCCCCATAGTTGAAAGAGTGACAGGGCCAAAATCAAGGGACGTTCTATCCAAAATGCCTGGACACACTAAGTTTGAAGCAATTTAAGTCATAGGAAGAGGGAAAGACTGATTCTGGGAGAGAGTTCCAGAGCTCAGCTGTTGAATAGAAGAAAGTTTGAGAGTAACGTTTCACTCTTGGGTTGGAGAGTTGCACAGAGTAGGGGTGGGATTGTGTTGCAAGACAGGTACCACGTGCCCTACGTAAAGGAGGTGGTATTGTCCAAACTCTGATATGGACAGTCTTACTTTAAGTATTACATTAAGTATTTAGTATTAAGTTTGTGGGATCAATAATTATATAGAATAATTAAAAGGTTAATAAATATGTTCTATATTGAATATTGGGTAATCTATCATTCCTATGAACTTAGGTAATTCTAATTGGGTGGGAAAAAATATACCTACCCATTTGCGCATGCGTGATAGCGGCGCACTTCCCGCAAAAGGTGAGGGCCCCGCACTCACTCTCTCCCTAGCCGCCACCACTACCAGACCGTCTGCTTACACTCGTGTTTCACCTCATATTTCGCCCCATTAGTGATAGTACTTAGCTCATCAATTCTCCATCTATCCATACTAATCCATAGATCATTAATCATCATTCCCATCAATCATTAAGTATAGTGGCCCCCTTCTTTAAACATCAACTCTATCCTATCACCCGTTTCACACACCATCTTGTAACATCATAACGGCTCAACAGGTCAACTAAGTTCTACAGCACTAGTTCCAGTCTTCAGGTGATATAAACCATTATATGATATTATTATACAGTCCACTGAATCATTTAACTAACGAATATCTATAGGTATACACTGGGAAAGCTCTGAGGAATACTGATTATTATAGTAGCGATAGAATAGCGAGAGAGATGCAACATTGCGGCGGAGAGAGAGAGATTGCAAAGAGTTGGTGAGTGGACGGGAGTTAATGATCGGAAAGGCCTTCCTTTCAACTTTGTCTAGGAGAGCGGTGTGAGAGGAACCTCCCCACACATGTGAACAATACTCAATACAAGGATGCACTGTGCCCCTGTACAGAGCAAGAAGCTGTGCAGGGGAAAAGAACCCCTTAAGGCGGTTGAGCACACCCAGCTTCTGGGAGGCTGCCTTAGCAAGACTGGTAATATGGTCCTTCCAACTGAGAGCAGAAGGAAAAGAGACACTAAAAATATTGAGAGAAGATGAAGGGTTGATTTTTGTATTGTTGAAGAATAAGGGATAGTCCGCTGGGAGTTCCTGACGGGTAGATAGATGGAGAAATTGAGTTTTGGAAGCATTAAAGGTAACAAGGTTTTCTCTGCCCCAATTGGAGATAGTAGTTAGATCAGAATTTAAGTGTTCTATGGCTTCATTCCGTTTGTCGTTGAGGAATTGCTGGCTTGGGCGTTCTGAACAACGAATGGAGTAGAGTAAGGTTGAATTGTCTGCGTATGAATGGATGGGAATTGAGGTAAAGTTGAGAAGATCATTTATAATAATTAGAAAGAGAATACGAGTTAGGACAGAGCCCTGAGGAACACTGGAGTTTATAGGGTGAGGAAGTGAGCGATGGCCGTCCACAACCGCAGCTATGGAACGGCCGGAAAGGAAATTAGAGACAAAGGCACAGATGGAGGGATAGAAACCGAAGGAGGGTAGTTTAGAAATTAAAGATTTGTGCCAGACTCTATCGAAGGCTTTCGATATGTCTAGAGCAATAGAAAAAGTCTCACCGAAGTCCCGAAAGGAGGATGACCAAGAGTTAGTATGATAAGAAAGAAGATCACCAGTAGAGCAACCCTTAACCCTGGATAGGTATCGTAGGATTTGTGTTCCGATTAAGGTCCTCTCGTACCAAGTGTGGCACACCGCATATAAATATTCATATAAAATCCGGTAATTGAGATAGATTTTTTTTGTCACTTGCTACAATAAATATAAAGCTTCCTTAACATTATGGAGAGTGTAATTGAAAATCAAAGTAAATTTCATATTTATAATAAATGTATCATAATATTATCTTAAAAAAAAATAAAAATAAATAAAATACTCAAGTACGTCTGAGGGGGCTGAACATTGGAGGGATGGTGGAGGCATGACAGGTTGGGGTCTTGAGCTGCTGGGTCCCATAGGGCGCGAGCTGTGGAAACCATAAAAAAGGGTTAAAATTGTTTACTCCAAAAAAACATGTCGTATTTGTAAAAATTCATTTGGGTACCTGAATATTGACTTAGAATGACAAGATTCCATATGGGAATTCCCTAACTATCCTAGAATACATGTAACATACTGAAATTGGAATAGGAACTAATATATAGCTACACTATTATTTTACGTTGATTGAAATTTGAGAGGGCCGACTTTTTTGGCCAAAACTCTTAGGGAAAATATTCATAAATATAATATTTGTCAATGCATATGGCTAAAACATACACTGAGCATAGATATAAAACCTATGAACCAAATGAGCATATATATTGTGAGTTTGCCTTATTCGTTGGGACACAGGACGGAAAAACTAAATAAGATGGTCACCAATTTTCCCATGGATTTTTTTATTTTTCCCTGTTAGTTTTCATCAATATATAGTGTTTGGAAATAATTGCAACCCTCGGCGAAACCGTTTTCCCCATTATACAACCATCTTAAGACACGCCGCCCGATAGTGGGGAGGGCTATGAAGTACAGGGAAAATGAGGGGTTAAATGCGTAAAACGGCGATTAAAACATATTTTAGCAAAACTTGGCTCGGGTTTTAAGGTATTTCTAAGGCCTAAAACCCAATATTTCGGAAACCCGAGCCAAGTTTTGGCCAAAGCTGGCTCGGATTTTGAGAGTTTGTAGACAACAAAATTACAGTAACCTCATTTAGAAATTTGGCTCAGGTTTCCCGAAATTGCAAAGGCATAAAACCCGAATTTTGGAAAACCCGAGCCAAGTTTTGGCAAAACTTGGCTCGATTTTGCGAATCGAAAAAGACTAACTACATGTCGGAAATCGGCTCATGATTTCCCTAATTGCAAAGCCATATAACCAGATTTATCAAAAACGTAGCACTTATTTAAATCATAAATATCCAGTAACATAGACCTAGTACATTGGATACAAGCCTAATCCACACCTAACACCTACAATGTGTCCGTAGTACCTAGTAGGCCTACATGGGATACAACATGGCGGTTGGGCCGGCGCCCATTTAGTAGCCTACCGGTATTCGGCCGTGTCTGTAAATACGAATGCGAGGAACTTCGAGCGAATTCCTGATCAAGCGGATGCACAATCTAATCTAATTAACCTAACCTAACCTAACCTAACCTAACCTAACCTAACCTAACCTAAATGCGCCTCCGCTCGAATATGAATTCGCTCGAAGTGTCCAGATACCGTAAATACTACCGCAACTACGAATCTTGTTTCTCAAACCTAGTTTATTAACCTAACCAAACAACCCAACCTATCGACAGAGATGGGCAGGTGGAGTGGACTAAAAAGCTGGTGGACAGACCTCGGGAGACAGGTGAAAATAGCGTGTGTACGAATCGGTGCCGTCTATAGGAAGGTATTGACAACCATGTTTCGACAAAATTCCATTTTAGTACTATATATTTTTATTAGGTTTTGCCGAGGCTTAAAACACATTTTCATATTATGTTTAGAGCATATAAAATCCATATGCGTGTTCAAATATTGCAAAATAATTGGTGACCAACTTATTTAGTTATACTCACAGGACTCAAAGGGTTAACCTTATCTCCAGGCGCCGCTCCGGCCGCAAATCTGTGAAAATCGAACACACTTTCCAAAGGTCATGGGGTGAGTAAATATGCATGGATTTGTATCCCATTTCACATGGAGTATCAATAACGATCCAATAACACATAAAAAAAAAAAAAAAAAAAAATGCCAAACGAAAAAAGCCAAAAAAAGTAATATTTTACGTTATATTGAGAGCCCTACTTTTCAATGATTTTTTTTTGACAATTATGACCCCTAGTTTGTAAGTTTATTTACTTTGAGACTTAGAAACCCAATAAAAATGAATACACAATATGTAGTTTCTCACCTTAAAGAGTGGCAATGCACGCAGGTCTTCATTAGGTGGAGGGTTTTGCCTGTATGACCGGTTCTTGTATGGAGGGTTGTATGGAGGCCGTGACTGCCTGCCGTTCCTCTCGCTGCTCCCGGTCCCTAAATGAAAAGTCTCTACGAAGAGTAGCCAAGGTACTCCTTGTCTTACGTGGTGAGGGAGCTCTGGGTGGTGTGGGAGCATCTGTGGGTGGTGTGGGAGCATCCGTGGGTGGTGTGGGAGCATCCGTGGGTGGTGTGGGAGCATCCGTGGGTGGTTTTGGCGCCAGGGTTGGCGCCAAAACTGGCGAAGTAGCGTCATGGGGTGTTGCCATCAGTGGCATGTCCACGAGATCATCCTCGATGTCATCATGTTCACTTTCTTCATCTATATTTTCTTCAGACTGACTAGAGTCCTCATCAGACTCCTCCAGGAGGTTATTTATTTTGTCAGGGGTGAGTCTTCGTCGGGCCATGGCTGAGGACAAAAAATAAATCTCAAAACAAAAAAATCTAGTGGCGACATCTGGCATCTTAACCCGCACCTGATTGTGGTAACATGGTGCAATACCTTCCCCCTAGCTTGTGTAAACATGATAGATCCCTAAGTATAACACATTATAGATAAAATCCACAAATTCCAAAACTTTCACGAATGTAGAAATGTTACTTACCGGGAATTGGCGTCCCAGAACTGGTACAGATTGAACTTCTAGGCGGTCTAGATGGAGGAGCGAGCGGTGCAGGTCTGACTTGGTTAGAGGGTGAGGACAGACTGACTCGTCCCTCCCGGGGAGCGAGATTTGAGGGCGGAGCAACAAAATTTGGGTGATCATATATCGGTTTCCGCGCACCACCACGTTCCGTTTTTGGCACTATGATTCCTATCCAGGGGGAAGCCATACTGGCGATCTGTGAGCAGATTATGAGAAGAGATATGCTTAAGAAACTTGGAAGCAAGAATAGTTTCAAAAACTTTAGAAATACAAGAGATGAGAGCAATTGGACGATAGTTGGAGGGTTGAGAGCGGTCACCCTTCTTTGGGACAGATTGAATGAGAGCAAACATCCAGCATGCAGGGAAGACGTTAGAGGATAGACAGAGACGAAAGAGTTTGCCTAGGCAGGGAGTCAGCACGGAAGCACAGTTTTTGAGTACAACAGGAGGAACATCGTCCGGACCGTACGCCTTCTTAGTATTAAGCCCAGAGAGGGTAGAAAGTACATCTTTAGAAGAGATTAGGATATTAGGTATAAGTAAGAGAGAGGAGGGTGGAGAAGGAGGAATAGCACCGGAATCATCCAAGGTGGAGTTTCTAGCAAATGTTTGAGCGAAGAGTTTAGCTTTGTCATTTGTATATACTTTTATAAAACAAAATTTAGTTTCCTCCCTAGACCTCTATCAAGCCATATAAAGGCACTCCGAAGACCTTCCTTCAAGATGAATTTGTACATTTTTCGATAGAAAGATGTCCCGGCTGAAGGCCGATTTCTCTTAAATACCAGGCTCACTATCGCTCACCAGGAAAAAATCGACACCTAAATGATACGAAAAGTCTTAATATTGACAAATAAACGATGCAAACGGTCTTATAATTGCCAAACTAATGAGCCGATCGTCATAAAATCTAAAAAAATGGGACTAAACATGAAGAAGGGGGACCAGAAAAACTACCCATCTCCCCTTAACCCATACAGTACCGGCGACGTCTTCAGTTAACCCATACAGTACCGGCGACGTCTTCAGTTAACCCCTACAGTACCGGCGACGTCTTCAGTTAACCCCTACAGTACCGGCGACGTCTTCAGTTAACCCATACAGTACCGGCGACGTCTTCAGTTAACCCATACAGTACCGGCGACGTCTTCAGTTAACCCATACAGTACCGGCGACGTCTTCAGTTAACCCATACAGTACCGGCGACGTCTTCAGTTAACCCATACAGTACCGGCGACGTCTTCAGTTAACCCATACAGTACCGGCGACGTCTTCAGTTAACCCATACAGTACCGGCGACGTCTTCAGTTAACCCATACAGTACCGGCGACGTCTTCAGTTAACCCATACAGTACCGGCGACGTCTTCAGTTAACCCATACAGTACCGGCGACGTCTTCTTAATATTATTTTGGCTACTATTAGACGTTTGTATTCAGTTAACCCATACAGTACCGGCGACGTCTTCTTAATATTATTTTGGCTACTATTAGACGTTTGTATTCAGTTAACCCATACAGTACCGGCGACGTCTTCTTAATATTATTTTGGCTACTATTAGACGTTTGTATTCAGTTAACCCATACAGTACCGGCGACGTCTTCTTAATATTATTTTGGCTACTATTAGACGTTTGTATTCAGTTAACCCATACAGTACCGGCGACGTCTTCTTAATATTATTTTGGCTACTATTAGACGTTTGTATTCCGTTAACCCATACAGTACCGGCGACGTCTTCTTAATATTATTTTGGCTACTATTAGACGTTTGTATTCCGTTAACCCATACAGTACCGGCGACGTCTTCTTAATATTATTTTGGCTACTATTAGACGTTTGTATTCCGTTAACCCATACAGTACCGGCGACGTCTTCTTAATATTATTTTGGCTACTATTAGACGTTTGTATTCCGTTAACCCATACAGTACCGGCGACGTCTTCTTAATATTATTTTGGCTACTATTAGACGTTTGTATTCAGTTAACCCATACAGTACCGGCGACGTCTTCTTAATATTATTTTGGCTACTATTAGACGTTTGTATTCAGTTAACCCATACAGTACCGGCGACGTCTTCTTAATATTATTTTGGCTACTATTAGACGTTTGTATTCAGTTAACCCATACAGTACCGGCGACGTCTTCTTAATATTATTTTGGCTACTATTAGACGTTTGTATTCAGTTAACCCATACAGTACCGGCGACGTCTTCTTAATATTATTTTGGCTACTATTAGACGTTTGTATTCAGTTAACCCATACAGTACCGGCGACGTCTTCTTAATATTATTTTGGCTACTATTAGACGTTTGTATTCAGTTAACCCATACAGTACCGGCGACGTCTTCTTAATATTATTTTGGCTACTATTAGACGTTTGTATTCAGTTAACCCATACAGTACCGGCGACGTCTTCTTAATATTATTTTGGCTACTATTAGACGTTTGTATTCAGTTAACCCATACAGTACCGGCGACGTCTTCTTAATATTATTTTGGCTACTATTAGACGTTTGTATTCAGTTAACCCATACAGTACCGGCGACGTCTTCTTAATATTATTTTGGCTACTATTAGACGTTTGTATTCAGTTAACCCATACAGTACCGGCGACGTCTTCTTAATATTATTTTGGCTACTATTAGACGTTTGTATTCAGTTAACCCATACAGTACCGGCGACGTCTTCTTAATATTATTTTGGCTACTATTAGACGTTTGTATTCAGTTAACCCATACAGTACCGGCGACGTCTTCTTAATATTATTTTGGCTACTATTAGACGTTTGTATTCAGTTAACCCATACAGTACCGGCGACGTCTTCTTAATATTATTTTGGCTACTATTAGACGTTTGTATTCAGTTAACCCATACAGTACCGGCGACGTCTTCTTAATATTATTTTGGCTACTATTAGACGTTTGTATTCAGTTAACCCATACAGTACCGGCGACGTCTTCTTAATATTATTTTGGCTACTATTAGACGTTTGTATTCCGTTAACCCATACAGTACCGGCGACGTCTTCTTAATATTATTTTGGCTACTATTAGACGTTTGTATTCCGTTAACCCATACAGTACCGGCGACGTCTTCTTAATATTATTTTGGCTACTATTAGACGTTTGTATTCCGTTAACCCATACAGTACCGGCGACGTCTTCTTAATATTATTTTGGCTACTATTAGACGTTTGTATTCCGTTAACCCATACAGTACCGGCGACGTCTTCTTAATATTATTTTGGCTACTATTAGACGTTTGTATTCCGTTAACCCATACAGTACCGGCGACGTCTTCTTAATATTATTTTGGCTACTATTAGACGTTTGTATTCCGTTAACCCATACAGTACCGGCGACGTCTTCTTAATATTATTTTGGCTACTATTAGACGTTTGTATTCCGTTAACCCATACAGTACCGGCGACGTCTTCTTAATATTATTTTGGCTACTATTAGACGTTTGTATTCCGTTAACCCATACAGTACCGGCGACGTCTTCTTAATATTATTTTGGCTACTATTAGACGTTTGTATTCCGTTAACCCATACAGTACCGGCGACGTCTTCTTAATATTATTTTGGCTACTATTAGACGTTTGTATTCAGTTAACCCATACAGTACCGGCGACGTCTTCTTAATATTATTTTGGCTACTATTAGACGTTTGTATTCAGTTAACCCATACAGTACCGGCGACGTCTTCTTAATATTATTTTGGCTACTATTAGACGTTTGTATTCAGTTAACCCATACAGTACCGGCGACGTCTTCTTAATATTATTTTGGCTACTATTAGACGTTTGTATTCAGTTAACCCATACAGTACCGGCGACGTCTTCTTAATATTATTTTGGCTACTATTAGACGTTTGTATTCAGTTAACCCATACAGTACCGGCGACGTCTTCTTAATATTATTTTGGCTACTATTAGACGTTTGTATTCAGTTAACCCATACAGTACCGGCGACGTCTTCTTAATATTATTTTGGCTACTATTAGACGTTTGTATTCAGTTAACCCATACAGTACCGGCGACGTCTTCTTAATATTATTTTGGCTATTAGACGTTTGTATTCAGTTAACCCATACAGTACCGGCGACGTCTTCTTAATATTATTTTGGCTACTATTAGACGTTTGTATTCAGTTAACCCATACAGTACCGGCGACGTCTTCTTAATATTATTTTGGCTACTATTAGACGTTTGTATTCAGTTAACCCATACAGTACCGGCGACGTCTTCTTAATATTATTTTGGCTACTATTAGACGTTTGTATTCAGTTAACCCATACAGTACCGGCGACGTCTTCTTAATATTATTTTGGCTACTATTAGACGTTTGTATTCAGTTAACCCATACAGTACCGGCGACGTCTTCTTAATATTATTTTGGCTACTATTAGACGTTTGTATTCAGTTAACCCATACAGTACGGCGACGTCTTCTTAATATTATTTTGGCTACTATTAGACGTTTGTATTCCGTTAACCCATACAGTACCGGCGACGTCTTCTTAATATTATTTTGGCTACTATTAGACGTTTGTATTCCGTTAACCCATACAGTACCGGCGACGTCTTCTTAATATTATTTTGGCTACTATTAGACGTTTGTATTCCGTTAACCCATACAGTACCGGCGACGTCTTCTTAATATTATTTTGGCTACTATTAGACGTTTGTATTCCGTTAACCCATACAGTACCGGCGACGTCTTCTTAATATTATTTTGGCTACTATTAGACGTTTGTATTCAGTTAACCCATACAGTACCGGCGACGTCTTCTTAATATTATTTTGGCTACTATTAGACGTTTGTATTCAGTTAACCCATACAGTACCGGCGACGTCTTCTTAATATTATTTTGGCTACTATTAGACGTTTGTATTCAGTTAACCCATACAGTACCGGCGACGTCTTCTTAATATTATTTTGGCTACTATTAGACGTTTGTATTCAGTTAACCCATACAGTACCGGCGACGTCTTCTTAATATTATTTTGGCTACTATTAGACGTTTGTATTCAGTTAACCCATACAGTACCGGCGACGTCTTCTTAATATTATTTTGGCTACTATTAGACGTTTGTATTCAGTTAACCCATACAGTACCGGCGACGTCTTCTTAATATTATTTTGGCTACTATTAGACGTTTGTATTCAGTTAACCCATACAGTACCGGCGACGTCTTCTTAATATTATTTTGGCTACTATTAGACGTTTGTATTCAGTTAACCCATACAGTACCGGCGACGTCTTCTTAATATTATTTTGGCTACTATTAGACGTTTGTATTCAGTTAACCCATACAGTACCGGCGACGTCTTCTTAATATTATTTTGGCTACTATTAGACGTTTGTATTCAGTTAACCCATACAGTACCGGCGACGTCTTCTTAATATTATTTTGGCTACTATTAGACGTTTGTATTCAGTTAACCCATACAGTACCGGCGACGTCTTCTTAATATTATTTTGGCTACTATTAGACGTTTGTATTCAGTTAACCCATACAGTACCGGCGACGTCTTCTTAATATTATTTTGGCTACTATTAGACGTTTGTATTCAGTTAACCCATACAGTACCGGCGACGTCTTCTTAATATTATTTTGGCTACTATTAGACGTTTGTATTCAGTTAACCCATACAGTACCGGCGACGTCTTCTTAATATTATTTTGGCTACTATTAGACGTTTGTATTCAGTTAACCCATACAGTACCGGCGACGTCTTCTTAATATTATTTTGGCTACTATTAGACGTTTGTATTCAGTTAACCCATACAGTACCGGCGACGTCTTCTTAATATTATTTTGGCTACTATTAGACGTTTGTATTCAGTTAACCCATACAGTACCGGCGACGTCTTCTTAATATTATTTTGGCTACTATTAGACGTTTGTATTCAGTTAACCCATACAGTACCGGCGACGTCTTCTTAATATTATTTTGGCTACTATTAGACGTTTGTATTCAGTTAACCCATACAGTACCGGCGACGTCTTCTTAATATTATTTTGGCTACTATTAGACGTTTGTATTCAGTTAACCCATACAGTACCGGCGACGTCTTCTTAATATTATTTTGGCTACTATTAGACGTTTGTATTCAGTTAACCCATACAGTACCGGCGACGTCTTCTTAATATTATTTTGGCTACTATTAGACGTTTGTATTCAGTTAACCCATACAGTACCGGCGACGTCTTCTTAATATTATTTTGGCTACTATTAGACGTTTGTATTCAGTTAACCCATACAGTACCGGCGACGTCTTCTTAATATTATTTTGGCTACTATTAGACGTTTGTATTCAGTTAACCCATACAGTACCGGCGACGTCTTCTTAATATTATTTTGGCTACTATTAGAAGTTTGTATTCAGTTAACCCATACAGTACCGGCGACGTCTTCTTAATATTATTTTGGCTACTATTAGACGTTTGTATTCAGTTAACCCATACAGTACCGGCGACGTCTTCTTAATATTATTTTGGCTACTATTAGACGTTTGTATTCAGTTAACCCATACAGTACCGGCGACGTCTTCTTAATATTATTTTGGCTACTATTAGACGTTTGTATTCAGTTAACCCATACAGTACCGGCGACGTCTTCTTAATATTTATTTGGCTACTATTAGACGTTTGTATTCAGTTAACCCATACAGTACCGGCGACGTCTTCTTAATATTATTTTGGCTACTATTAGACGTTTGTATTCAGTTAACCCATACAGTACCGGCGACGTCTTCTTAATATTATTTTGGCTACTATTAGACGTTTGTATTCAGTTAACCCATACAGTACCGGCGACGTCTTCTTAATATTATTTTGGCTACTATTAGACGTTTGTATTCAGTTAACCCATACAGTACCGGCGACGTCTTCTTAATATTATTTTGGCTACTATTAGACGTTTGTATTCAGTTAACCCATACAGTACCGGCGACGTCTTCTTAATATTATTTTGGCTACTATTAGACGTTTGTATTCAGTTAACCCATACAGTACCGGCGACGTCTTCTTAATATTATTTTGGCTACTATTAGACGTTTGTATTCAGTTAACCCATACAGTACCGGCGACGTCTTCTTAATATTATTTTGGCTACTATTAGACGTTTGTATTCAGTTAACCCATACAGTACCGGCGACGTCTTCTTAATATTATTTTGGCTACTATTAGACGTTTGTATTCAGTTAACCCATACAGTACCGGCGACGTCTTCTTAATATTATTTTGGCTACTATTAGACGTTTGTATTCAGTTAACCCATACAGTACCGGCGACGTCTTAATATTATTTTGGCTACTATTAGACGTTTGTATTCAGTTAACCCATACAGTACCGGCGACGTCTTCTTAATATTATTTTGGCTACTATTAGACGTTTGTATTCAGTTAACCCATACAGTACCGGCGACGTCTTCTTAATATTATTTTGGCTACTATTAGACGTTTGTATTCAGTTCAACCCATACAGTACCGGCGACGTCTTCTTAATATTATTTTGGCTACTATTAGACGTTTGTATTCAGTTAACCCATACAGTACCGGCGACGTCTTCTTAATATTATTTTGGCTACTATTAGACGTTTGTATTCAGTTAACCCATACAGTACCGGCGACGTCTTCTTAATATTATTTTGGCTACTATTAGACGTTTGTATTCAGTTAACCCATACAGTACCGGCGACGTCTTCTTAATATTATTTTGGCTACTATTAGACGTTTGTATTCAGTTAACCCATACAGTACCGGCGACGTCTTCTTAATATTATTTTGGCTACTATTAGACGTTTGTATTCAGTTAACCCATACAGTACCGGCGACGTCTTCTTAATATTATTTTTGGCTACTATTAGACGTTTGTATTCAGTTAACCCATACAGTACCGGCGACGTCTTCTTAATATTATTTTGGCTACTATTAGACGTTTGTATTCAGTTAACCCATACAGTACCGGCGACGTCTTCTTAATATTATTTTGGCTACTATTAGACGTTTGTATTCAGTTAACCCATACAGTACCGGCGACGTCTTCTTAATATTATTTTGGCTACTATTAGACGTTTGTATTCAGTTAACCCATACAGTACCGGCGACGTCTTCTTAATATTATTTTGGCTACTATTAGACGTTTGTATTCAGTTAACCCATACAGTACCGGCGACGTCTTCTTAATATTATTTTGGCTACTATTAGACGTTTGTATTCAGTTAACCCATACAGTACCGGCGACGTCTTCTTAATATTATTTTGGCTACTATTAGACGTTTGTATTCAGTTAACCCATACAGTACCGGCGACGTCTTAATATTATTTTGGCTACTATTAGACGTTTGTATTCAGTTAACCCATACAGTACCGGCGACGTCTTCTTAATATTATTTTGGCTACTATTAGACGTTTGTATTCAGTTAACCCATACAGTACCGGCGACGTCTTCTTAATATTATTTTGGCTACTATTAGACGTTTGTATTCAGTTAACCCATACAGTACCGGCGACGTCTTCTTAATATTATTTTGGCTACTATTAGACGTTTGTATTCAGTTAACCCATACAGTACCGGCGACGTCTTCTTAATATTATTTTGGCTACTATTAGACGTTTGTATTCAGTTAACCCATACAGTACCGGCGACGTCTTCTTAATATTATTTTGGCTACTATTAGACGTTTGTATTCAGTTAACCCATACAGTACCGGCGACGTCTTCTTAATATTATTTTGGCTACTATTAGACGTTTGTATTCAGTTAACCCATACAGTACCGGCGACGTCTTCTTAATATTATTTTGGCTACTATTAGACGTTTGTATTCAGTTAACCCATACAGTACCGGCGACGTCTTCTTAATATTATTTTGGCTACTATTAGACGTTTGTATTCAGTTAACCCATACAGTACCGGCGACGTCTTCTTAATATTATTTTGGCTACTATTAGACGTTTGTATTCAGTTAACCCATACAGTACCGGCGACGTCTTCTTAATATTATTTGGCTACTATTAGACGTTTGTATTCAGTTAACCCATACAGTACCGGCGACGTCTTCTTAATATTATTTTGGCTACTATTAGACGTTTGTATTCAGTTAACCCATACAGTACCGGCGACGTCTTCTTAATATTATTTTGGCTACTATTAGACGTTTGTATTCAGTTAACCCATACAGTTCCGGCGACGTCTTCTTAATATTATTTTGGCTACTATTAGACGTTTGTATTCAGTTAACCCATACAGTACCGGCGACGTCTTCTTAATATTATTTTGGCTACTATTAGACGTTTGTATTCAGTTAACCCATACAGTACCGGCGACGTCTTCTTAATATTATTTTGGCTACTATTAGACGTTTGTATTCAGTTAACCCATACAGTACCGGCGACGTCTTCTTAATATTATTTTGGCTACTATTAGACGTTTGTATTCAGTTAACCCATACAGTACCGGCGACGTCTTCTTAATATTATTTTGGCTACTATTAGACGTTTGTATTCAGTTAACCCATACAGTACCGGCGACGTCTTCTTAATATTATTTTGGCTACTATTAGACGTTTGTATTCAGTTAACCCATACAGTACCGGCGACGTCTTCTTAATATTATTTTGGCTACTATTAGACGTTTGTATTCAGTTAACCCATACAGTACCGGCGACGTCTTCTTAATATTATTTTGGCTACTATTAGACGTTTGTATTCAGTTAACCCATACAGTACCGGCGACGTCTTCTTAATATTATTTTGGCTACTATTAGACGTTTGTATTCAGTTAACCCATACAGTACCGGCGACGTCTTCTTAATATTATTTTGGCTACTATTAGACGTTTGTATTCAGTTAACCCATACAGTACCGGCGACGTCTTCTTAATATTATTTTGGCTACTATTAGACGTTTGTATTCAGTTAACCCATACAGTACCGGCGACGTCTTCTTAATATTATTTTGGCTACTATTAGACGTTTGTATTCAGTTAACCCATACAGTACCGGCGACGTCTTCTTAATATTATTTTGGCTACTATTAGACGTTTGTATTCAGTTAACCCATACAGTACCGGCGACGTCTTCTTAATATTATTTTGGCTACTATTAGACGTTTGTATTCAGTTAACCCATACAGTACCGGCGACGTCTTCTTAATATTATTTTGGCTACTATTAGACGTTTGTATTCAGTTAACCCATACAGTACCGGCGACGTCTTCTTAATATTATTTTGGCTACTATTAGACGTTTGTATTCAGTTAACCCATACAGTACCGGCGACGTCTTCTTAATATTATTTTGGCTACTATTAGACGTTTGTATTCAGTTAACCCATACAGTACCGGCGACGTCTTCTTATTATTTTGGCTACTATTAGACGTTTGTATTCCGTTAACCCATACAGTACCGGCGACGTCTTCTTAATATTATTTTGGCTACTATTAGACGTTTGTATTCCGTTAACCCATACAGTACCGGCGACGTCTTCTTAATATTATTTTGGCTACTATTAGACGTTTGTATTCCGTTAACCCATACAGTACCGGCGACGTCTTCTTAATATTATTTTGGCTACTATTAGACGTTTGTATTCCGTTAACCCATACAGTACCGGCGACGTCTTCTTAATATTATTTTGGCTACTATTAGACGTTTGTATTCCGTTAACCCATACAGTACCGGCGACGTCTTCTTAATATTATTTTGGCTACTATTAGACGTTTGTATTCCGTTAACCCATACAGTACCGGCGACGTCTTCTTAATATTATTTTGGCTACTATTAGACGTTTGTATTCCGTTAACCCATACAGTACCGGCGACGTCTTCTTAATATTATTTTGGCTACTATTAGACGTTTGTATTCCGTTAACCCATACAGTACCGGCGACGTCTTCTTAATATTATTTTGGCTACTATTAGACGTTTGTATTCCGTTAACCCATACAGTACCGGCGACGTCTTCTTAATATTATTTTGGCTACTATTAGACGTTTGTATTCCGTTAACCCATACAGTACCGGCGACGTCTTCTTAATATTATTTTGGCTACTATTAGACGTTTGTATTCAGTTAACCCATACAGTACCGGCGACGTCTTCTTAATATTATTTTGGCTACTATTAGACGTTTGTATTCAGTTAACCCATACAGTACCGGCGACGTCTTCTTAATATTATTTTGGCTACTATTAGACGTTTGTATTCAGTTAACCCATACAGTACCGGCGACGTCTTCTTAATATTATTTTGGCTACTATTAGACGTTTGTATTCAGTTAACCCATACAGTACCGGCGACGTCTTCTTAATATTATTTTGGCTACTATTAGACGTTTGTATTCAGTTAACCCATACAGTACCGGCGACGTCTTCTTAATATTATTTTGGCTACTATTAGACGTTTGTATTCAGTTAACCCATACAGTACCGGCGACGTCTTCTTAATATTATTTTGGCTACTATTAGACGTTTGTATTCAGTTAACCCATACAGTACCGGCGACGTCTTCTTAATATTATTTTGGCTACTATTAGACGTTTGTATTCAGTTAACCCATACAGTACCGGCGACGTCTTCTTAATATTATTTTGGCTACTATTAGACGTTTGTATTCAGTTAACCCATACAGTACCGGCGACGTCTTCTTAATATTATTTTGGCTACTATTAGACGTTTGTATTCAGTTAACCCATACAGTACCGGCGACGTCTTCTTAATATTATTTTGGCTACTATTAGACGTTTGTATTCAGTTAACCCATACAGTACCGGCGACGTCTTCTTAATATTATTTTGGCTACTATTAGACGTTTGTATTCAGTTAACCCATACAGTACCGGCGACGTCTTCTTAATATTATTTTGGCTACTATTAGACGTTTGTATTCAGTTAACCCATACAGTACCGGCGACGTCTTCTTAATATTATTTTGGGTACTATTAGACGTTTGTATTCAGTTAACCCATACAGTACCGGCGACGTCTTCTTAATATTATTTTGGCTACTATTAGACGTTTGTATTCAGTTAACCCATACAGTACCGGCGACGTCTTCTTAATATTATTTTGGCTACTATTAGACGTTTGTATTCAGTTAACCCATACAGTACCGGCGACGTCTTCTTAATATTATTTTGGCTACTATTAGACGTTTGTATTCAGTTAACCCATACAGTACCGGCGACGTCTTCTTAATATTATTTTGGCTACTATTAGACGTTTGTATTCAGTTAACCCATACAGTACCGGCGACGTCTTCTTAATATTATTTTGGCTACTATTAGACGTTTGTATTCAGTTAACCCATACAGTACCGGCGACGTCTTCTTAATATTATTTTGGCTACTATTAGACGTTTGTATTCAGTTAACCCATACAGTACCGGCGACGTCTTCTTAATATTATTTTGGCTACTATTAGACGTTTGTATTCAGTTAACCCATACAGTACCGGCGACGTCTTCTTAATATTATTTTGGCTACTATAAGACGTTTGTATTCAGTTAACCCATACAGTACCGGCGACGTCTTCTTAATATTATTTTGGCTACTATTAGACGTTTGTATTCAGTTAACCCATACAGTACCGGCGACGTCTTCTTAATATTATTTTGGCTACTATTAGACGTTTGTATTCAGTTAACCCATACAGTACCGGCGACGTCTTCTTAATATTATTTTGGCTACTATTAGACGTTTGTATTCAGTTAACCCATACAGTACCGGCGACGTCTTCTTAATATTATTTTGGCTACTATTAGACGTTTGTATTCAGTTAACCCATACAGTACCGGCGACGTCTTCTTAATATTATTTTGGCTACTATTAGACGTTTGTATTCAGTTAACCCATACAGTACCGGCGACGTCTTCTTAATATTATTTTGGCTACTATTAGACGTTTGTATTCAGTTAACCCATACAGTACCGGCGACGTCTTCTTAATATTATTTTGGCTACTATTAGACGTTTGTATTCAGTTAACCCATACAGTACCGGCGACGTCTTCTTAATATTATTTTGGCTACTATTAGACGTTTGTATTCAGTTAACCCATACAGTACCGGCGACGTCTTCTTAATATTATTTTGGCTACTATTAGACGTTTGTATTCAGTTAACCCATACAGTACCGGCGACGTCTTCTTAATATTATTTTGGCTACTATTAGACGTTTGTATTCAGTTAACCCATACAGTACCGGCGACGTCTTCTTAATATTATTTTGGCTACTATTAGACGTTTGTATTCAGTTAACCCATACAGTACCGGCGACGTCTTCTTAATATTATTTTGGCTACTATTAGACGTTTGTATTCAGTTAACCCATACAGTACCGGCGACGTCTTCTTAATATTATTTTGGCTACTATTAGACGTTTGTATGCCTCTGGAAGAGGCATGGGGTACAGTGGATTGTCGGAAGGAGGAAAAGATATAGGATATACTGGATGGGTGTGGAGACTGATAAAGCGAAAGGAGGAGTGGGTGTTCTGGTGGCTGAAGAGCTGGCGGAAAGTGTGCTTCAGATTACGAGAGTTAGTGAAAGGCTGATTGTTTTGAAGTTGAAAGTTGGTGAAAGAATTCTGAATGTGATATCTGCATATGCCCCACAGGCTGGTTTACAGAAAGAGATAAATGAGGACTTCTGGAATGACACCGTCAGTGTCATTTCAGGCCTCTCGGAGAACGAAATAACTATCGTGGGGGGGGACCTCAATGGTCACGTGGGAGCATCTGCAGATGGATACGAGGGGGTACATGGAGGAATTGGTTACGGAAGGAGAAATCTAGAAGGCGAATATATTGGAGTCCTGCGTTGCACTCAACATGGTTGTGTGTAACACAAAGTTCAAGAAAAGACAGAGCCACCTGATCACATATAACTCTGGGGTCTCCAGTAGCCAGATAGATTACTTCTTGGTTAACAGGAAAGACTGGAAACTAGTTCGAGATGTAAAGGTCATCCCGAGCGAAGAATGTATCCCCCAGCATAAGCTACTTGTGTGCGACATGAGCTTATACAGAGATCCTAAGCGCAAGAAGGTTTACATACCCAAAAGGAAAGTGTGGCTGCTGAAGGACAAGGAAGTTAGGGATAGGTTTCATAATGAACTGGAGGAAATGAATAGAAATAAGGAAGCTAGGCCTAACGATGTAAATAGCCAATGGAACTTTCTTAAGCATAGCCTTATCGCTGCCACTGACAAAGTCTGTGGGAAAACAAAGGGTCACCCCAGGAATAAGACCTCTTGGTGGTGGAACGATGAGGTAGAACATGCTGTGAAAGAGAAAAGGAGATGCTTCAAAGCATGGAAGAAAGGAGGCAGCAGGGAGGAATACCAGGCAGCTAAACGAACTGCCAAAAGAGTTATTTACAATGCTAAAAATCGCATTAAGGACCTGGTCCTCGAACAAGTGTGTAACACTGACAATCCCAATGGGATCTTCAACCTAGCTAGGCGAGTTAAAAATGACAGTAGGGATATTATAGGTGAACAGTGTGTTAGAGATGATAATGGGAAGATTGTGTATGCAGAAAATGAAATCAGAGAAGCATGGAAGGTACACTATGAACGATTGCTAAATGTAGAGTTTGAATGGGATAAGGAACAGCTTAGTATCGAAAAACCAATATCTGGGCCCCCTCCTTTGATAGCACCAGCTGTAGTGAGCGACGCAATCAATAAAATGAAGGACGGTAAAGCTCCAGGTTGCTCCGACATTGTCGCTGAGATGATAAAAGCCTCAGGGGAGATTGGTGTAAACTTAGTCACTGAGTTGATAAACACCATTATTAAAGATGAGAAAATCCCAGAGGATTGGCTCAAAAGTGTAATAGTAAATATATACAAAGGAAAAGGGGATGCGCTAGATAGAGGAAATTATAGGGGCCTGAAAATGCTTGACCAAATCATGAAGGTCTGTGAGAGAGTCCTTGAGGGTTTGATCAGGCAAAGCATCTCTATTGATGATATGCAGTTTGGTTTTATGCCAGGACGTGGTACAACCGATGCTATCTTCATAGTCAGGCAGATACAGGAAAGATACCTACTAAAAGGCAGGGATCTTTACTTTGTGTTTGTGGACCTGGAGAAGGCCTTTGATAGGGTACCTAGAGATGTTGTACAGTGGGCTATGAGGAAACTTGGTGTGGAAGAGTGGCTGGTGCGTGTGATAATGAAGATGTATGAGGATTCGCGAAGTTCGGTGAGGGTGAAAGGTGTACTGAGTGATGAATTCGCAGTCCGTGTTGGAGTCCATCAGGGTTCAGTGTTAACCCGCAGAGACCCAGCGTCGCACGTGTTGCGTCGGCAGTCTTTGATCACCAACTCCCAGCGACGCATCATGTGCGTCCGACATATAAAAAACACTTACGTGGCTCGTAAGGTAGGAAATGGCGGGAGAATAGGAGGGGGCGGTACCGTAGTGTGTGGGGGAGCCGGGCCAGTAGGTGTGAGCGGGCCGAGACAGCCGCGCGGCTGGTGGTGGTGGGCTTAGTGGGGATAGTTTACACCCCTAGTTTACCGCCACTTTGAACCTTCATTACTCCGGTCGTATGGGAGCTAGAGGCTTGAGATTTATGTGAGATACTCCTTAGGATGTATGCCGTACAATGCCATACTCATATTTTACCCTAGTGCTCCCGGGCGGGTGGTCATGGGGGGAAGACGAACTATTGAAACCCCCCCCCCCCGCCCCCCAAATGACCGAAATGAGTTTTTTTTTATTTGTGTGTTCATTTCTCACCATTCTCTTCCATTTTGGCTCAACAAATTTTTTTGAAGCTCCCCCCCCCTAACCCCCCACCGGCCCCCCCCCCAAAAAAAATGTCAGAGGTGATTTTTTTTGTTTTTTTTTTCATTTCTCATCCTTGTCTTCCATTTTAGCAAACAAAAAAAATAAGTGAAAATGGCTTGGGACTGGGGTGAACAAAATATTATAACTAGCCGGGGCTCAACGGGTTAAGCCCCCTCCTCTTTATTATGGTCTTGGAGGCGCTGTCTAGAGATTTTAGAGGCGGACTCCCGTTGGAACTGTTTTATGCAGACGATTTAGTCCTAATAGCTGACAGTATGCAGGATGCTGAGGCCAAATTCAGAAAGTGGAGAGAGGGCATGGCGAGCAAGGGTTTAAGAGTCAATATTAACAAAACCAAGGTTATGCATTGTAGTTTGAGACGAGGCAATGTGGAAAAGAGCGGTGCATACCCATGTGCAGTGTGTGGAAAGGGAGTGGGCGTTAACTCAATTCAATGTAGCATCTGTCGATGTTGGGTACACCATGGGAGTAAGCGCTGTAGTAGAATAAAGGGGCCCCTGCCGAAGGATAAGTCAGAAATAGAGAAATTTGAGTGCGTAGTGTGCAAAGGCGAGCTTGTGTTAAGTGATGATCCTGTGGCTGTGAATTTTGGAAATGAGTCTTTGGAGCTGGTGAACAAGTTTTGTTACCTAGGAGATACCATCTCTGCCGGTGGTGGGGCCGAGGCTGCCACTGTTGCTAGAATTAGGTGTGGCTGGGGGAAGTTCAGAGAATTGATGCCAATCCTGACCATGAAAAGAATGCCTCTCCCCCTGAAGGGAAAGGTGTATGCCTCATGTGTTAGAAGTGCAATGACGTATGCCTCAGAAACATGGGCCGTTAAAGTAGAGGATGTCAACAGAATGGAGCGTAATGAGATGAGAATGGTGAGATGGATGTGTGGGGCCAGGCTACAGGATAGAATAACAAATGTTGAGCTGAGGAGACGTTTAGGTATAAAGAGTATTAGCGAGGTGATGCGTACAGGTAGACTGGGATGGTATGGACATGTGGAGAGAATGGATGAACAAAATTGGGTGACAAAATGCAGGTCTGTGATTGTGGAGGGAGCTGCACCAAGGGGTGGACCGAGGAAGACCTGGGATCGGACTATACGCGCCGATCTCAAATCCAAGAACTTGACAAGTGAAGCAGCCCTTAACAGGGTTGCCTGGAACGCCGCCATTAGGACAAGAGACTGAAACTGCACTTATGTGTGGAACACTCAGTCTTAAAATGTTATGTATGTATGTATGTATGTAGTTAACCCATACAGTACCGGCGACGTCTTCTTAATATTATTTTGGCTACTATTAGACGTTTGTATTCAGTTAACCCATACAGTACCGGCGACGTCTTCTTAATATTATTTTGGCTACTATTAGACGTTTGTATTCAGTTAACCCATACAGTACCGGCGACGTCTTCTTAATATTATTTTGGCTACTATTAGACGTTTGTATTCAGTTAACCCATACAGTACCGGCGACGTCTTCTTAATATTATTTTGGCTACTATTAGACGTTTGTATTCAGTTAACCCATACAGTACCGGCGACGTCTTCTTAATATTATTTTGGCTACTATTAGACGTTTGTATTCAGTTAACCCATACAGTACCGACGACGTCTTCTTAATATTATTTTGGCTACTATTAGACGTTTGTATTCAGTTAACCCATACAGTACCGGCGACGTCTTCTTAATATTATTTTTGGCTACTATTAGACGTTTGTATTCAGTTAACCCATACAGTACCGGCGACGTCTTCTTAATATTATTTTGGCTACTATTAGACGTTTGTATTCAGTTAACCCATACAGTACCGGCGACGTCTTCTTAATATTATTTTGGCTACTATTAGACGTTTGTATTCAGTTAACCCATACAGTACCGGCGACGTCTTCTTAATATTATTTTGGCTACTATTAGACGTTTGTATTCAGTTAACCCATACAGTACCGGCGACGTCTTCTTAATATTATTTTGGCTACTATTAGACGTTTGTATTCAGTTAACCCATACAGTACCGGCGACGTCTTCTTAATATTATTTTGGCTACTATTAGACGTTTGTATTCAGTTAACCCATACAGTACCGGCGACGTCTTCTTAATATTATTTTGGCTACTATTAGACGTTTGTATTCAGTTAACCCATACAGTACCGGCGACGTCTTAATATTATTTTGGCTACTATTAGACGTTTGTATTCAGTTAACCCATACAGTACCGGCGACGTCTTCTTAATATTATTTTGGCTACTATTAGACGTTTGTATTCAGTTAACCCATACAGTACCGGCGACGTCTTCTTAATATTATTTTGGCTACTATTAGACGTTTGTATTCAGTTAACCCATACAGTACCGGCGACGTCTTCTTAATATTATTTTGGCTACTATTAGACGTTTGTATTCAGTTAACCCATACAGTACCGGCGACGTCTTCTTAATATTATTTTGGCTACTATTAGACGTTTGTATTCAGTTAACCCATACAGTACCGGCGACGTCTTCTTAATATTATTTTGGCTACTATTAGACGTTTGTATTCAGTTAACCCATACAGTACCGGCGACGTCTTCTTAATATTATTTTGGCTACTATTAGACGTTTGTATTCAGTTAACCCATACAGTACCGGCGACGTCTTCTTAATATTATTTTGGCTACTATTAGACGTTTGTATTCAGTTAACCCATACAGTACCGGCGACGTCTTCTTAATATTATTTTGGCTACTATTAGACGTTTGTATTCAGTTAACCCATACAGTACCGGCGACGTCTTCTTAATATTATTTTGGCTACTATTAGACGTTTGTATTCAGTTAACCCATACAGTACCGGCGACGTCTTCTTAATATTATTTTGGCTACTATTAGACGTTTGTATTCAGTTAACCCATACAGTACCGGCGACGTCTTCTTAATATTATTTTGGCTACTATTAGACGTTTGTATTCAGTTAACCCATACAGTACCGGCGACGTCTTCTTAATATTATTTTGGCTACTATTAGACGTTTGTATTCAGTTAACCCATACAGTTCCGGCGACGTCTTCTTAATATTATTTTGGCTACTATTAGACGTTTGTATTCAGTTAACCCATACAGTACCGGCGACGTCTTCTTAATATTATTTTGGCTACTATTAGACGTTTGTATTCAGTTAACCCATACAGTACCGGCGACGTCTTCTTAATATTATTTTGGCTACTATTAGACGTTTGTATTCAGTTAACCCATACAGTACCGGCGACGTCTTCTTAATATTATTTTGGCTACTATTAGACGTTTGTATTCAGTTAACCCATACAGTACCGGCGACGTCTTCTTAATATTATTTTGGCTACTATTAGACGTTTGTATTCAGTTAACCCATACAGTACCGGCGACGTCTTCTTAATATTATTTTGGCTACTATTAGACGTTTGTATTCAGTTAACCCATACAGTACCGGCGACGTCTTCTTAATATTATTTTGGCTACTATTAGACGTTTGTATTCAGTTAACCCATACAGTACCGGCGACGTCTTCTTAATATTATTTTGGCTACTATTAGACGTTTGTATTCAGTTAACCCATACAGTACCGGCGACGTCTTCTTAATATTATTTTGGCTACTATTAGACGTTTGTATTCAGTTAACCCATACAGTACCGGCGACGTCTTCTTAATATTATTTTGGCTACTATTAGACGTTTGTATTCAGTTAACCCATACAGTACCGGCGACGTCTTCTTAATATTATTTTGGCTACTATTAGACGTTTGTATTCAGTTAACCCATACAGTACCGGCGACGTCTTCTTAATATTATTTTGGCTACTATTAGACGTTTGTATTCAGTTAACCCATACAGTACCGGCGACGTCTTCTTAATATTATTTTGGCTACTATTAGACGTTTGTATTCAGTTAACCCATACAGTACCGGCGACGTCTTCTTAATATTATTTTGGCTACTATTAGACGTTTGTATTCAGTTAACCCATACAGTACCGGCGACGTCTTCTTAATATTATTTTGGCTACTATTAAACGTTTGTATTCAGTTTTAAAAGGACATCCAGCAATTAAAAGGCTTCGAAATATCCTAATCATCAATTTTTACTACCACAGATCCTTCTTTAGCTGCAACAAGTCGTCTAAATATAGCTAGACTAAAATGATAAAGACGTCGCCGGTACAGAAGGGGTTAAGTATATAGGTATTGACCTCAAATCATTATCATTTATATTTTTATTATCACATTCAGTAAAATTTGCATTTATTTCAATATAGTTTACTTTTGCAGATAATTATTATGTTGAATATTATCACATATTAAAGAATTATACCAATTATAATAGACCATTAATAGTTTTACTATTATCACACATATTGAAGAATTATACAAATTCTAATATATTTTGATAATGCTGATACTTGTTATTTTTTACTATTGTCACAAATATTGAAGAATGATTCTAATTCTAATAAAATCTAGTGTGCAGATCCTTTATTATATATATCGTTATCACAAATATTACAATGAAGCAACTTGGTTGAGCCCGAGAACTTTCAGTTTTCTACTGTACTTCTCACTTCTCCGCTTGTTCTTCCTCTGTCCAATTGCTCTTCTTTCCTACTTTACTCCAGCCATCTGGTCTGGTATAGAATTATTTCAATTCTGTTACATTTCACTCCTGCAGATAGACAGTTTGAAATAGATGAACTTACCGGTACTTTTGTAGATATTTATTATGTTATCTATATTCACATATATTGAAGACTGATAACAATTCTGATATAATTTAAGTATCTATCTATCTATCTATTGCCAGACACCATGATCCCCGAAGGGGTGGCCGAGAATGAATTGCCCCCAAGCACCTCTGTCCCCTGTGATCCGACGCCCCTCCTCCCAACCAACATATCTATTTTTTCATATACCTCTCAACTCCATCCTTCCACCTCACTCTCGGTCTGCATCTCCCTCTCAGTTACTCCATTTCATTCTTGTACACTCTCTTAGTAATGTTCTTGCTTCCCATACATTCCACATGGCTGAACCACCTCAAGGTGTTCCTCTTCACACTTTCCAGTGCATCCATAGTCACACCACACTGCTCTCGTACTTCCTCATTCGCTGTCTATCACTCCATGTAATTCCACATGCATTTCTCTATTTACTAATTTCCACCCCTCTCACTCTTGATTTGTGCCTCTCCAACAACGCCCATGCTTCACTCCCGTACAGCAATGTTGTGCATCAATGTCGAAATTATCACACTATCATGCAATGGCTTCTTTGCTTGCTTATGGTAGTCCATCGTAGTCCGATGATGACGTTCCCTTCCTGCATTCATCTGTTGTGAGTTCTACGATGACTGTAGAGTCCTATCCATGATGCACATATCCTGCCACAGTCTGGGCACTGGTAGTCCGGGTTAGGAGGTGTTGGTTGTTCCCGGCGTGCATGTCTCCGGGCCCTCTTCTGCTGGTGGTGTTTCCTCTGACGTTCCAGTTCCTTAGCTCCTTGCTGGCAGTGTGAGCGCCATAGTGGTCTATCTGATGCTAAGTTTTCAAGTGCAGTTGGTTGTATATTGCATCTTTTTAGTATTTTCTTTATACTGTCTTTGTATCTTAATGTTGGTCCTCCAGCTGCTCTGCGGCCTTCATGCAGCTGTCCATATAGTATTTTATGAGGTAGTCTCTCCTCTGGCATACGGATGACATGCCCAACCCATCTGAGTTGTTGTTTGATGATAAGGGTCTCAATACTGGTGTTGTTGGCTCTTTCAAGTATTGTTATATGAGGAACACGGTCCTGCCAGGTTATACCCATAATCTTTCGGAGGCTTCTGATGTGGAAAGCCTCCAGGGGTCGTATATGGCATCTATATGTCGTCCATGTCTCACAACCATAGAGCAAAGTGGTTAAACACACAGCATTATATACAGCCACTTTGGTACAAAGAGTCAGGTGATTATTTTGGAAAACTCTCTCTTGTAGGCGGCCAAAAGATGCTGCAGCTTGTCTCAGTCGTTGTTGTACCTCATCATCAATACTGGCCGTTTCAGACAGGAAGCTTCCCAGATACTTGAAGGAAGGAACTTGTGTTATCTCCTCTCCTGCTAATCTGAACACTGGCTGCACAGGTGGTATCTGAGCTGACCACTGAGAAATTATTTGTGTTTTCTGGATGTTAACTGACAGACCCATTCTGAAGTAAGCACTTGCTGCAGCTTCAAGCACAACTTCTAGTTCCTCTGGCGAGTGAGCTACAAGAGCACAATCATCTGCATACTGAACTTCCAGGATATTTTCCATAGAGACTTTTGTTCTTGCTTGAAATCTACGAATGTTGAAGAGGTTGCCATCTAGTCTATAGTCTATGTTGATTCCACTTCTGTTTGCTATAGTCCTATGAAGAAGTATTATAACGCATATTAATTTTTTTTGAAAAGGACTGGTGCCAGTACACACCCTTGTCTGACTCCAGCATTAACAGCAAATGGTTCTGATGCATGGCCTCCTGCAGTGACTCTCGCCGTCATGCCATCATGAAACTGCCTTACAAGTGCCACAAATTTTGGTGGACAGCCAAAGATACGGAGAATATTCCACAATGTTTCTCGATTTACGGTATCAAAGGCTTTTGACAGATCAATGAAGACTATAAACATTTCTTTATTTTGTTCCCTGCATTTTTCTTGCAATTGACGTATAGTAAAAATCATGTCAATAGTTCCTCGATCTTTACGGAAACCGCATTGTGACTCTGGCAGTATTTCCTCAGTAATTTTGGTCAACAGTCTTTGAAGCATGATTTTTGACAGCACCTTCCCTGCCACAGCTAAAAGAGAAATGTCTCTGCTGTTGCCACAATTAGATTTATCACCCTTGTTTTTGTAAATTGTGATAATATTTGCATCTTTCCATGTCTGAGGTATGTACTCCTTGTCCCAAACATCAATGTTGTGCATCAATGTCGAAATTACCACACTATCATGCAATGGCTTCTTTACTTCCATGCTGACCACCCTATTCCTTGTAACTGCATTCAGCGTTCTTACAACCCTCTTCCCCTGTTGCACCCTCTCCCACACTTCATCCTCCAAACTCCTATCTTTACACAATTCACTGCCAAAATACGTAAATTAGCCGACATTCTCCATAACCTGACCATTGAACCTCACCTAACACTCTGTGACTGCACCCCTTTCAAAGACCATTAATTTTCTCTTCCCCGCACTTCCCTTCATGTTCCCTCTCCCACACACGTTTCCAAACTTATTTACCAGACCCTGTAACTCCCACTCATTATTACTCATCAGAACTGTATCATCAGCAAACAGCAGTACAGGCAACTCCCACTCATTATTACTCATCAGAACTGTATCATCAGCAAACAGCAGTACAGGCAACTTCCACCCATTATTACTCATCAGAACTGTATCATCAGCAAACAGCAGTACAGGCAACTTCCACCCATTATTACTCATCAGAACTGTATCATCAGCAAACAGCAGTACAGGCAACTTCCACCCATTATTACTCATCAGAACTGTATCATCAGCAAACAGCAGTACAGGCAACTTCCACCCATTATTACTCATCAGAACTGTATCATCAGCAAACAGCAGTACAGGCAACTTCCACCCATTATTACTCATCAGAACTGTATCATCAGCAAACAGCAGTACAGGCAACTTCCACCCATTATTACTCATCAGAACTGTATCATCAGCAAACAGCAGTACAGGCAACTTCCACCCATTATTACTCATCAGAACTGTATCATCAGCAAACAGCAGTACAGGCAACTTCCACCCATTATTACTCATCAGAACTGTATCATCAGCAAACAGCAGTACAGGCAACTCCCACTCATTATTACTCATCAGAACTGTATCATCAGCAAACAGCAGTACAGGCAACTTCCACCCATTATTACTCATCAGAACTGTATCATCAGCAAACAGCAGTACAGGCAACTTCCACCCATTATTACTCATCAGAACTGTATCATCAGCAAACAGCAGTACAGGCAACTCCCACCCATTATTACTCATCAGAACTGTATCATCAGCAAACAGCAGTACAGGCAACTTCCACCCATTATTACTCATCAGAACTGTATCATCAGCAAACAGCAGTACAGGCAACTTCCACCCATTATTACTCATCAGAACTGTATCATCAGCAAACAGCAGTACAGGCAACTTCCACCCATTATTACTCATCAGAACTGTATCATCAGCAAACAGCAGTACAGGCAACTTCCACTCATTATTACTCATCAGAACTGTATCATCAGCAAACAGCAGTACAGGCAACTCCCACCCATTATTACTCATCAGAACTGTATCATCAGCAAACAGCAGTACAGGCAACTCCCACTCATTATTACTCATCAGAACTGTATCATCAGCAAACAGCAGTACAGGCAACTTCCACCCATTATTACTCATCAGAACTGTATCATCAGCAAACAGCAGTACAGGCAACTTCCACCCATTTTCTTTCATTATCAGGGGTAGGCTACACCAACATCCACTGGTGTTACTTGAATTTCTTTCATTACTCCATCCATATAGATGTTGAACAACCATGGGGACATGACACACCTTTGTTTTAAGCCAACATTCAGATCAAATAACTTGCTCTGTTCATTCTCCACACGCACTTTCATACATGTTCTTCACTGTTTTCAGCAACTTTCCACCTAATCTGTATATTCCCAGTACTTTCCACAGACCTTCTCTATCAACTATGTCATAGGCTTTCTCGAAGTCGATAAAGGCAACATACAACTTTTGTCCCTTCGCCAGATATTTCTAACAACACACTTCAAGGAGAACATTTGGTCTACATACCCTCTTCCCTTCCTAAACCTGTCCGGCTGGCTCAGTTGATAGCGTGTCTGCTTCCCATCTTGCAGATTCGCGTTCAAGACCCTCTCAGGTTGAAAACTTTTCTGGGATATAGCAGTCAGTTACCATCTCCCATTGAACAAGGAAGATGGGTAATGGTCTCTGGTTGATTAAAGCAGGTCAAGCGCTTGTGAATCCTTGAAGGAGGAATAACTGGCACTATATATGGTAAACAGACTATTATTATTATTAATAACCCGCCCTGCTCTTCACCTACCCGCTTCTCTGTTCTAACTCTCACTCCCTTGATCACTACCCTACTGTACATCTTCTCTCTCTGAGACATATCTCCCTTGTGATTATCACACATGTTTTTAAGTATGCAGATAATTATTATAAGGATCATGATCACATAATTATATAGTGCAGAATTATACCAATTGTGATACATTTCACTTCTGCAGGTAGACAGTTTGACATAGACGCACCCGAGTTAAAAGAGTTTAATGATCTCATAGATGAATCTATGAGTTCACTTACCCGCATGGCAATTCTGGACTTCATGCCCTGGATTGGGAACATCTTGCCCAGCGCACTGGCCTACTGGATATTTAACCATGATCTTCTAGACCGAATCAAGGACAAGTTCGTCACGTATTTCAAGGTTAGTGAATAAACAGAATGTATTAACAGGATTATACTTTATTTATTGAGGGTTTAGATTTTTTTTTTTTTCGAGCAATTTATTTTTAGTTTGTCCCCCAGACTAAATATTATACTCACCTATCCAGACCCCTCAAATACTAAATGAATTAATAAATACGTACAACAAAAAATAGGAACTGCCCCCAGACACATTTCAAGCTAAACACCTATTATTACTATTATTTTGTATTATTATTATTATTATTATTATTATTATTATTATTATTATTATTATTATTATTAAAGGAGTAATTCCGTCAGCCAATCAGGAGACGGGATTAGCTGAGGTGTGCTAGCCAGATTTACTCTTTACTTCTCGGCCTTGGGAATACCCTGGAATTCCCGCGCTTTCAACCAATATCCAGCCTCTTTTGACGCACCACAGCAACCGCTTAGTATCCTCTCACATACGCCCGGCTCATATCTTGCCCTCAATTCGCACCCGTACTTTCTATCCTGGTAACAAACGGTCTACTACAATGATGCCACCCTCTTATTCCCGTCAGCCACTAAAGAACATCACTAATAAACTCCCAGGAAAATATTATGTGGATGAAACCCAGCAGGTGAAGGATCCTAGGATTCAAAGCAAGCGGGCTGACATAGCCCGGCCCATGCTCGTGGCTCAGCCAATCACAGGGCTGTGTTGTGCGGGGGAGGGGTATAAAGGGAGGTGGGTGGGGCCACAAGGAGACAGGCAGCCGCAGGCACCTGCCCGGATCACATTGGCACGCTCTTAGCAGACCCACCCCCCTTGCTCACCTTGGCACCTATGGGGAGATCAATAAGTTTGTTCCAGACATCCAGCACCTGAGTCCTGATAAATACAAGACAAGCCGGGACCCAGTACACCGCCCACCCTTGGCATAGATACACCTGCACTATCCTGATGCCTGCAGACACATCGCTAGCCTTCACACAATAAGCCTAGCTATTCAAGATTGTAACTTGGTGGTGAATGGTAGCGAAAGAGGGACCTGATGTATTGGCCAGCTTTGAAGTGGTGAAGAAAGAAAGAAAAGATCGCCTTTCTGCTAGACCGGGGTTTGTGTTCCAACAATAAAATATATGTGTCCTTATAGGACAATCAAAGAGAACATGATTAGACAATTGATAAAATAAAAAAATTATGTGTTGAGAGATATAGCTGTTATTGTTAGTAAAGGCAGTCAGCCAGTTAGCTAATAATAGTACAGGATCTTATAGGGTATTATGTAAAGATATGTTTAATATTAAGTGGGAGTTGTTCGCGATAAAGCTATAAGGGGAAATAATTGATATAGCCCATGTAACTGATATAACTAGGCTTACCTGAGCAGTTTTCCGGGGTTTAGTATTTGCAACATAGGTTAGACCTAGCTGGAGAAATAGTTGGAGAAGGTCTTCCACCCAAACCTATGAAATACTCTTTTTATTATAAGGAAACAACATATATTAAGTAGATACTCACCTCGTTGACAGTATGCTTTCTATTGCGCATAAATATCTAGTCAACTAGTTTTAAGGATCTCATTGATTGAATTGTTAAGGTGACATAAATGACATAGCGTTTAGATATTGTCTAGGTGATATATATATACCTGTTGATTTAATAATTATGTTTAGCATTGTTCAAGGGATTTAAGATCGCGGATTGAGTAATTGTTTACCAGTATGGTCATGGTGATATAAATACCTATGGATTGATTAATCGTGTCTAATATGATTAAGGTGGATTACCCCCATGTAAGGGAATAAATGTTCTGATATTGTTAGGGTGATTTGAGTACATATTGATTATAGTATGGGTGAGTGGGTAAAGTGAGAGAAAGTAAATTACTAGATGGATACATGTTTTTCATAGTATGTGTTGCTAGCCCCAAACGCGCGAGCAACTGTGGCCTTCAACCATCCGACACACCTTTTATTCATGTACATCAAACAACATGACTGTAATTTTTTTTTTTTTTTTTTTTTTTTTGTACACCCTACCAAGGAAAGACTAGGGTTACACCACTTCTCTCCGGGCCTCACACAGTGGCATGGCCCAGTCGTACTGAGCTCAAAACGCTGGTGGCATTGCCTCGGAGGATAGCCATCCCGAGTCTTTGCTTGAGCCAGAGGGTTTCCTGGGGTTCTGTAACTTCTCTGATTTTGCGACCTATTTAATTCATCATTATGAGAGTGGTAGGGCCAAGCACTCCTGATGTTTCGAATGCCAGAGGCTCGAACTGATGTTGTCTGGCGAGGACTTTCTGCTATCCATGCAGCTTCACCTGCTTCGTTGGCGCTTCTGGTGATGTTGGTCATTGAGAAAGTGTCGACACATGTGGTATCCCACACGGGGCACCGACCATTCTTGTAAGGGAAGGTGGTCATCCCATATGGCCGTTTGCCGTCATCTCTGAAAAGTTCAGGAGGTTCAAGGATTGACGCATGGTTAGCACTCTGCAGGGCTCGTTTTATGACATAATGTAGTGCTGAGTGTCTAGGCAGTCGGCCTGCGCTGTTACTACATGACAGGGCATGGTTACCTTTAGCGTCCATCAATGCACCACACTTGCAAGTGTGTGGGTGACAAACTGATGCACCCACCTCTGAGCACCATGGCATGGGATGGCATGTAACTACAAGCCAGGTGTGGAGGTGTGGTGGAGTGTTCTTGCTACTGGCCTGGTAATCCAAAGGTCCCGGGTTCAAATCCCGATGTATCAATGGGAAGATATTATGGGGATGGAATTTGTGCTGTACCTAGTATCAGTGCATTACCACAAGCCCACCGAAACGTCAATAAAATACCCTCATTGTTCCCTGATTAAATAGCACTGTATGAATATTCCCATATTCAAAATATGCTATAGGGGTGCAATGCCTGGTGAGTTATCTGCTCAACAGGTGGCGTTGTGTGTGTGTAAGTGTGAGAGTCCGAGTGTAGGGGTTGAGACAGTGAAGCACGGGAACGAGGTGGCTTCAGAGATGGGTTCGTTTCGGGCCATGAGTGAGCACCGTGCCTCATGTGAAGGCAAGATGGCAGGTGCTCGTTGTACTCTACGTGCTTCACATGTCTCACTCCCTAGACTGGAACAAGACCTCACAGGCTTCACTGTTCATTGTAAAAGCGGTGAATGTTAAGGCTCTCAGCCTATGCCCGAGAGGAAGTAAGTTGGAATATAGAAAAAAAAAAAAAAAAAAAAAAAAGCCACTCTCCAAACGGACCTCTGGGTAGAGGCGTGCTTTAGCAACCTGGTATTTATTTTTATTTTTTTTTATTTTTATTTTTTTTATTTCTATATTCCAACTACTCCCTCTCGGGCATAGGCTGATAGCCTTTACACTCTACCGCTGAACACGGTGAGGCCCGTGAGGTCTTGCTCCAGTCTAGGGAGTGAAACATGCGAAGCTTCACGGCTCGAAGCAATTCCACCTCTGAAGCTGCTTTGCCTCTGTGCTTCACAGTCTCATCCCCCAGGCTCGGACCCTCACTCTCAGAACGCCACCTATTGAGCAATTAACTCACTAGGCATTGCCCCCCTGTAGCATATTTGTGAATATGGGAATATTCATACAATGCTATTCAATCAGGGAACAATGAGGGTATTTATTTGGCATTTCGGTGTGCTGTGGTAATGCACTGATACTAGGTACAGCACAAATTCCATCCCAATAATATCTTCCCATTGACGTATTGGGATTCGAACCCGGGTCCATTGGATTACCAGTCCAGTGGCAAGACCACTCCGCCACACCTCCCCTATGGTATGCATTGGTCAGGAGACTTTCTTGTGTAATTTTCGCCGATATGGTATCCCACGCTTTCTGCTTGCTCCTGGAGGTCCCCTGAGGCTCCCCCCCTGCTCCTATACTTTCCTTCCATGTGTTAATCGCTTCTGTTACGTCTTCATCAGGTGTCATTCTGGGTTGAGAGGAAAGGATGAACACTACAAGGTCGTTGGTTGCAATTAGGCAAGAGATAGAGGCAGGGGAGGCAATATCCGTGGCTCTCTGTATCCTCATTGGTGATAATGGTCACTGCTTCTTGGATTATGTTGTCCAATTCTTGGAGGCCGTCAGTGTTCGTGTAATTCATCGATGTGCGCAAAAGATACTGGAGATTTGGGATGGAGAAGCAGTTCTTGAGAATAACCAGAGCTGAGTGGGCATCGATGTGCATCAAACGGCTCACAGGACGTTGAAGCTCCTTCTTTTTACCTTGAAGTGCTGGTAGGATTGCTGTTGGAGTAAATGGGGAACCTAAGAACGTTTGCTGGTGCTCCTGTAGGACCCTTACACCTGGCAATTACGTGTCTCGTAATTGGGCCAAAGTGTGTTCTCTTTCTTCTTATGCGTGGTTGAGGAGGACAAGTTCACATTTGGTGTCATTTACCTCCAGCCCAGCCTGGCCGAAGTCAGTTATGATGTTGTTTAGATCAGTTAGGACATTCTCTACAGACCCACCCAAAGTAGCATCATCCAGGTACCAAACATTCAACTCTGACCCAGAGTTGTTAGCTGTTGTGTCCACCCCTAGTGCGAAAAGAGCAGGACCAACAGGATCTCCCTGCTATTACTCTGTCTCTGATGGGATTGTCATCTCGCCGAAAATCAGAATTGAAGGATTGGAATAAGCCTGCCAATGTAGGGGCTACAGAGTGGGGATGTGCTCTTATGCTTCACGGAGGAAAACATCCCTGCAAATGCTGTTGAATGCGTTCCGCATGTCTATCTTTAGAAGCACTCGTTTTCCTGAGGTAGATGCGGGTTGCGTGTACAGCAGCTGCACATCCCCCTGGTGTTCCAAAACCTAGTTGAACTGGTCTAAAGTGTTGTCCTATGCCATACGAAAGGGGGTTAAAACCCACCTTTGGGGCAAGGCGGTGAAAGCTCCCTACTGCTATTGGACGTACACCGCCATCCTTTTTGGCCAGTGCACAAAGTGATGCCCCCAAAAATAGGGGTGTGGCACAGTTGGGTACTTCCCCTCTTAAAACCGTGTTGATAAATTTGGTGAGTTTTTCCAAGAGTGCTTCCCCTGCTGCTCCTGATCCCTGACCCAAGAGGCCTTTGAGGTGGGCGGGTTGGATACCATCTGGGCCCGCGGCTGAACCTGCTGGAAACAAAGTCACTGCGGCAACCACCTGCTCCTTCTGAGCATTTTGGGCTAGGGGGAGGCTTAGGTCCCCAGGTGAAGGTTGATGTTTTCCTCGTAGGGCTTCAACAACTTCGGTGCCATGGCCAGCGAAACCTTCTGAAGAAGACAACAGTCTGACGGCTCCTTTGATGTCACTATCGGCCAGCTTCGCTACGACCCTCTTTTGTAGCTGTTCAGCCTCTTCCTCTTCCGTGTTGCTTCTGGGCCCTATTTGGTTGCTTTTTAGGGGGTCTACCAGCCTGTTTGCCTCCATATACTCTGCTACTTAACGTTTCACTCTGGTGGCTAGTGAAGCCTGAAGATGGTCTTGTATGTTGGCTCTGGGTGGTTTTCAGAAGGCACCATATGAGAAACCAAGGAGCCGTGCCCATGCGAGGGGTGTCTTAAGCTCTAGGGCCTGTTTTATGATGGTTGTAACGGCCTCCACCACTTGGATTCTGGCTCCTTTCAGTACCCGGGCAATATCCCGGATCCGCACTTTCCATTTGGTCTCAAGTTGGGTCAAGTCGGCGTCTGGCGTTGCCTTGGTTGGACCTGCAGTGGGCCCTGGGCATGACTGACATTTCCAGTTCGGTTGTTCCCCTGAAGCCTTCTAGGTCAACTTAACACAATTTAAATGAACAGGTCTTAAACAGCCGGAACATTTTCGCAACACCTTTCTTGCTCTGATTTGTTCACGGACAAAACACTTTGTATCTGCTAGACCATAGTCCTTCAAGATTATCCGTTTCTCTGCCTCTACCAAGCTGACTTCCTGATCTGCCTGGTTTTCCAGTGGAGTTTCCACCTCTGCCATGTCTCCCTTGTTTCAGAGACCCCGGGAAATCTCTCCTGGCATCTCTCTAGATGATTATTGTTGTTAATGTAAAATTTATTGTATGTTTAACATTCCCATATCTTAATCCAACTTGCTGGTTGGCTCTTTCATGCAATTGGCCTGCTTCTATCTAAAGCTAAATGGTTACATGTATAAATCCTCGGCATTGGACACCGGTACAACTACAGTATCCTACTTATTAAAAGGACGCACACCAATTGTATCCTATGATTAAATTGGTGACTCCACCTTACTGCTTGAGTATTAATAAAAGCTTAAGATATTTATAATGCCGTAAAAATTAAGATAGGGAGAGAGACAGAGAGCAAGCGAGAGCCAGAAGCAGAGTAAGTAACCGAATCTAGGACAGCAATTATGGCAAAATGTTTAAGTTGTACAAAATGCTGAGAGAGAGAGAGAGAGAGAGAGAGAGAGAGAGAGAGAGAGAGAGAGAGAGAGAGAGAGAGAGAGAGAGAGAGAGAGAGAGAGAGAGAGAGAGAGAGAGAGAGAGAGAGAGAGAGAGAGAGAGAGAGAGAGAGAGAGAGAGAGAGCTGGCCTAGTTGGGTATTGAATAATGTTGGAGAAAAAATAATAATGAGGGATCTGTGATGGTTATTTACAGTAACTTAAAGTTATTCAGGGTACTAAGTAGCAATCTGTGTCGATTATGTAATGGTGTATGTTTTATGAGGAGAGCATAACCTGTCTTTATTGAAGAGGAGTGGAGAGATAGAGAGAGAGATAGATAGAAAGAGAGAGAGAGAGAGAATAAGCCTTATAGCAAGTTTTTGTTGTTATTGCTGTTCCCTAGGCTGTCTGGCCGAACAGACCCAAGGTCTCGAGCAAGACCAAGGCCATAATCGAGTGCCCCCATAAAACCCTCCATGCTTACCACTAATAAAGCCTGTGTGACCGAAGCCACTCCAAGGCGGGGAGCTGAGGAGGGTGCGGAAACGCCTGTTAAACCAAAGCCCCACCCAAGACCCTGTGCCCCTCAGCAAGTATGAAGGGAAAGTTGAGGGGCAATGGAAAAATGTGACACTTTGGCTCCCAATCTGCCAACCTCTAGATTGGCAGTAGGGAGGTCAATCCACGGAAGAGACACCGTCACTCGAGATCTAGAAAATATATAAGTAAAATTAACAGTCAGCCTTATAGCAAGTAATTCAATAATGGGTAGAGTTGCTTGATAAATTGAAAGACCAAGGGTCATGTTCTCGGGGTAGGTGGGAGATAATGCCTATGGTGGGGAAACATAAGGGTGAAATTGCTTGTCCTACACACGGTCACTACACTCACCTTGTGGTTCTGGAGGTTTATGGCACTGCCCCGGTTTGTACCGTTCCTTGTCCCCTCACTGGCACCGGCATTATCACTCTCAAAATTACACTAAAGATACTTTATTGGCTATATTAATACAAGAAACCACGTTCTGTTTACTATGTGCCGAAACACTGTATCATCGCCGATCTGCTGATACGTATATCGGTCACTTTTACTGAGTAGTTTGAATCTTTGCTAAATGTAAGAGATGGAAGGGAGGCAGTGATTGAAGCAGTGGTTGATGGAGATAGGTTACCTAGGTGGCAGGGAATGAATAAAAGCATTGGCGAAAATGAGGTGAAAGAAGCAGTGAGGTAAATGAGAGCGGGAAAAGCAGAAGGTATAGATGGTATTTTTGTGGACTGTATCAAGAAGGGTGGAGATGTGATAATAGATTGGCTGGTAAGATTTTTCACTATCTGCTTTGTTGTGTCATTGGTACCAATAAACTGGAAAAGTGCATGTATTGTGCCATTGTACAAGAGGAAGGGAGAACGCAGGAGTGTTCAAGTTATTGAGGCATTAGTATATTTTCATTTGTTGGAAAACTGTATGGCAGGGTGTTTATAGAGATGAAAAAGATGGGTACAGTAGCTGCAATAGGAGAAGAGTAGTGCGGTCTTAGCTTAGGAGGGGAAGAGGGTGTGTGGCTCAGATTTTTGCAGTACGACAGCTATGCGAGAATTATTTAGAGAAGCATAAAGAGATATTTTGGGTTTTTATGGATTTGGGAAAAGTGTGTGATTGTGTGGTTCGAAAAGCACTGTGGAACATGCTAAGGATTTAGGAAATTGGAGGAAATTTGTTAAGAGCAGTCAAGACTTTTTATGAAGGGAGCAGAACGTCTGTTAGAGTAGGAAATAATGAGTTGCGTGAATGGTTTGAGGTAAATGTAGGTCTGTGACCGGGTTGTGTAATGTCAGTGGCTGTTTGATGTATATATGGATGCCATCCATATATACATCAAACAACCACTGACATTACACAACCCGGTCACAACCATCCATTGGATGGTGTGGTGAGGGAGGTGAAAATTAGAACTATGGGTAGAGGATTGGGTTTAGTAGGAAAGAATGGTAGAGCTTGGGAGTTGAACCAGTTGCTGTTTGCTCATGACACAGAGTTGGTGTCGGATTTTGAGGAGAAACTGCAGCGAGTAGTCAAAGAGTTTGGTGTGGTTTGTGGGAAGAGGAAGCTGAGGGCGAACATCAATAAAAGTATAGCATTGGTGTGTAATAGAGATGATCGTAGGGTAAATTTAGATGTGCAGCTGGATGTGGAAATACTGGTACACATTGAATGTTTTAAATATCTAGGAGGAATGTTAAGCAGGAACGGAGGTATGGAAATGGAGGTAAAACAGAGAGTATGTGAAGGAATTAATTTTTTCGGAGCAATGGGAAGTATGTGGAATGTGAGAAATCTTGGAATGAAAGCTAAACGTGCAATGTATCAAGGGATAGTTGTAATTACAGTGATGTATGGGGCTGAGGCATGGGCTCTTAAGTAAAAGGAGAGAAGAAAGCTGGATGTGATGGAGATGACAAGTATGTGCAGAGTGACTCAAAGAGACAGATTGAAGAATGAAGAGATATGTAGGAGAGTGGGACAGCAGGAACATTTGTCAGCCAGGGGACAGATGGGTGCTGTGCTGGAATGGACATGTTAAGCGAATGGAAGATGAAAGGCTTATAATTAGAATATGTTAATCAGATACAAGGGGAGGTAGCGGGGCAGGAGGACCTCCATTGAAATGGAGAAAATGTGTAGTACAAGTGTTGGATGATAGAGGAATGACTATAGATCAGGCAAGATAAGTGGTATTAAATAGGAATAAATAGGGAATGCTAGTGAATAGAAGAATGAAAACACGGTCGTTTGGGAGAGGAACTAGCTAAATAGTCCGCCAGGCGCCTGAACCGGAGATCCAGTATATACAATATGAAGGGTATGCCAGGATGCACGATGGTCAGGCTTCGCTGTATGTTTGCCTGCTGAGATCGGAACCTCTCCAAGAGGTTTGGGACATGGGCATGGGTTTCTTTCTGAAGACCCCAAATGAGACTGGGTCTCTTGGTCTTCTCCTGGACGACCTAGATGTGTGTGAATTTGTGTTTTGTGTTTGTGCTTTTTGTTGTTGTGTTGTGTTGTCCCTACTCAGGTTGTCTCGAGTCGGCCACCCTCAGCTATGGTGTATGAGCCTGAGACCCTGAGTAGATAGATAGATAGATTATTATTATTATTATTATTATTATTATTATTATTATTATTATTATTATTATTATTATTATTATTTTTGTTTTATTTTTTACATTTTTTTAAAGAGTGGTTAGAGTGAAAAACTATTTCTGATTGGTAATATGAATAGGAAGGTGGATGATAGGAAATTCAATGGGGTGGTAGGAGGGTGGAGTATACTGTCAGCGGTAGATGGGAATGTCAGTCCATTTGTGGACGTATGTGTGGGGATGAGGATGTTGATAGACAAAACCTTCTTCTGACACAGAATGATACACAGGTACACATGGAAAGCGGAGTGCAGGAGGGAGGGAAAGACAGTGGAATGAAAGGCACTGATAAACTATGCATGCATGGATGAACGAATGAGGAATACATTGTATGCTAGCTAAAATTAGGTAACAGAAGAAGTGGTTGAAGAGAGCTAGAGTATGGCAGGAGAGAGGTGGAATGGTGAAGAGGGTGGAACAATTACAGGGGGAGGAATTATTCAGGGAAGAGTTCAAAAGAGTAGTAGAATGAAGACTAGGTAAGTTTGTCTTGGAAAGAATGGAGGAGGTGGAAGAGGTGAACAAAGTGTTTTAAAAAGAGATGTGTGCAGCATGTGAGGAGGTATGTGGAGTTAGGAGAAGAGGGAGAGGAGTAAAATGAACAGCATGGTGGACTGAAGAGGTGAAACTAGCGGTTGCAGAGAAATATAATGCACATAGAGAGTGGTTGGGTAGTAGTGGGAATGCAGATTTGGAGAGACCGAAAAGGGAAAGCTACTTGGACAAAAAGAGAGTGGTGAAGAGAGTAATGAGGGAAAGTAAAAGAAGAGTAGATGAGGAATTTGGAAGGAATTAAGTGTTAAGTGGAGGGAGTGTAAGAAACTATTCTGAAAGAGGTCAAGAAGGTTAGGGAGGGTGGTAAGGGAAGTAGTAAGAGAGTGGAAGAAAAGAATGAGTGAGTGTAAGTAGAGAATCGAGAGAAGGAGGGAGTACACTCACACATACTAAAAGTTGCTCAGGGGTGAGTCCTTCCTTCCCCTACTCCACCCTGAGAAGGTGGAAGGGGGGAATCTGGTCCAAGTCTACCCCCACCTTCCACCCTCAAACTATCCCCAACTCCCCCACCTTCCTTCTCTAGCTGGCAGTTAGTGATTAGTGACGATTGTTCTCATTCATTGCAAATAATTGTTAAACCATCATTGCACATGTGTACAATGGCCAACGTTTATTATTTATTAGGAATTAATTAATACAATATACTACATAATTGTATTCTCAATATGAGTTTCTATACACAACGTGGAACTGTCTTCATAGCGTAATGCATAGTGCGCGGAATTTCGATGTGAGTATCCTGGGTTTGAGTCCTCGGAGTGCCACATGTATTTGTTGATTTAATTAATTGAGTTTAGGACAACTGTCTTCTTGAACTGCTCAACTGAGGAAATGTTTAAAACTTCTGAGAAAAGTGTGTTCCAGGTAGAACAAATCTTAAATGGAAAACAGTTTCCACAAATACTAGTGCTGAACCTATTCAATTCTAACTGCCAGCCATGGTTGCGTATTGTATTCATATTGAGGCTAAACAGTTTTCTATGATAACATCGCTTGATGGGCTATGGGAGGGAGAAGAAGAGAAATAGCGGAGGAAGAGGGGTGATCAGGAGGTCAGAAGTGTGTGAGGCCTGCAAAAGGGTGAAGATGGGTAAAGTATCAGGAATAGATGGAGTGTGTGGGGAGATGCTGGTGTATTGTGGTGAGACAGTGATTGTATGGGTATGGAAAATGTGTAGACTATCATGGGGGAAAGGAAGTGTGCCCAAGGACTGGAAGACAGGTTTAATAGTCCCCTTGTAAAAGGGTAAAGATGAGAGAGGAGTGTGTGGTAATCACAGGGGGATATGTCTATTAAGCATACTAGGGAAAATGTACAGTAGGGTAGGGATCGAGAGAGTGAGTGGGTAGAAATAGGTAGGTGAGCAGCAGGGCGAGTTTTGGGAGGGATGAGAGTATTTAGACCAGATTCTCTCCTTGAAATATGTTGTTGTGAAATATCTGGAGAAAGGACAAACATTGTAGTCTGCTTAAATGAACTTGGAAAAAGCCTATGACAGAGTTGATGGAGTAGGTTTGTGGAAAGTATTGACAATATACGGAGTAGCTGGTATGTTGCTGAAAGCGGGGAAGACCATGTATGAGGGTGCAAAGGCAGCAGTGTGTGTGGAGAATGAACAGAGTGAGTTCTTTGATCTGAATGTTGGGTTAAAGCAAGGGTGTGTGTGATGTCCCCATGGTTGTTCAATATTTATATGGGAAATGTGCCTGAGTATATGCATACATTCATACATTATTATTGCCCACATTATCTCTGCCTCAGAAAGTGATTGATGAAAATCGAGAAACCTTGGATCGAGACAACCCCCGGGATCTGATTGATGGTTACTTAATGGAGATGGAAGAGAAGAAGGATGATCCCAGTTCTACTTTGAGTGGTGAGTGATATTGTTATTAATGTAATACTTAATGTGGTTGTACATGTGTAAATATATATATTTTGTTAAAGAAAACATATGTACATACTAATTAAAAGCTGTCACATCTGGAGGTACTGTATTGGACCATGGAAGTAGTATGTTGTTGTAATATTTTCCAGAGAGAGATCTAGCGTTTCTGATCTTGGACTTGTTCTCTGCCGGAAGTCAGACCACCAGAGACACATTGACCTTCCTCTTCTACTACTTGGCCGTCAACCCAAAGGCCCAGACCAAGCTGCAGGCGGAGATAGATCAAGTTCTGGGAGACGCCCTTCCTTCATTAGAAGATCGGTCCAGGTTTGTTAGCCTCTTCATTAGCATGCCGTCTTTGTATTTTATTCTTCCTAATACCGAACGATATGACACAGTTCAGGAAGGAACCCCAGCAATCAAAGATGTGAAATCAATCTAAAATAAACCTTCAATGATACCCAGAATATAAATATAATAATCTTTTGTATATTATAAAGGTAAACCAACTTCATTTTGCTAGTAAGCTATTGAAACTGATATGCCACACATGAAGGAATGGCTGCAATAGAACACAGAGGGCCCACCACACACCTGCAAGCTATAAACACCTAACTGATGCCTCACCATATATGCAAGGTCACCATATATGCAAGGCACCTTTCTTACCATCATTTTCTGGGAATTACTTGCTGGGCTTCAGAATCAGCACCAGCCATACCCTGATATATTTGACAGAACCCTGACCCAAAACCCGGACTAGTAGGAATTCTGGAAAACTTCTCACATATGTGAGGCCACACTGATTTCATAAACAGCATCACTGTGTTCTTAAACATCCCTACTGTGTTGTTCACCAGTGCTCCAAGTCTCAGACTGGAACCCCTTCACCTTCAAGCATCTTGAGTGTCTACCTATATCACCAATCATGTTGAAGAGTCAATCTTCCTTCACATGTGTGAGATACCACTGTTAGCCATATAGCAGCTCACCGTTGCCCTTCTCGTAGGCCCCTGATAATATTAATACGAGACAATCTAGTCCTTGACAACTTTAAGAATTGCATAGGCTATTCTAATTAATATTAAAATCATACAAGTGTAATCTTTTGAACACAGTGAATTACATAATATTTTATAAACATATTATAGACGCTTTTAGCCCTCAAAAGAGAGCAGCATGTCATTTCCATTTCATTCTGAATGTTCACTTCCATGATTTTTTTTTTTTTTTTTTTTTTACTAGTTCTTACTCTGTTAAACAAAACGTTAAGGATGAAGAAAATAATGTGTGGAAAAACGTTCGTGTTCAGGCCTGTACGGAGACACCAAAGTTACGTTCCCAGCTGGGCTGTGGCCTTGACAGTGACGAGAGGAAGTGGAGGTGTTTTTGTGTGCCCATGTGCGCAATTTTGGGATTTTTCGCTTTCATCAACTCGTTCTAGCTCTGTAAAAAAAATATTAAGGAAGGAGAAAACTTAGGTGGAAGGAAGTATGTTAAAATGAACTTCGAAAAGTTGACAACATTAATAGAATCACCTAATGAAGAAGAGCACTATATTGACAATGTTTGACAGATAATGAAGAAGAGCACTATATTGACAATGTTTGACAGATAATGAAGAAGAGCACTATATTGACAATGTTTCACAGATAATGAAGAAGAGCACTATATTGACAATGTTTGACAGATAATGAAGAAGAGCACTATATTGACAATGTTTGACAGATAATGAAGAAGAGCACTATATTGACAATGTTTGACAGATAATGAAGAAGAGCACTATATTGACAATGTTTGACAGATAATGAAGAAGAGCACTATATTGACAATGTTTGACAGATAATGAAGAAGAGCACTATATTGACAATGTTTGACAGATAATGAAGAAGAGCACTATATTGACAATGTTTCACAGATAATGAAGAAGAGCACTATATTGACAATGTTTGACAGATACCCTCTTCAGGTACTAGGACCTTGGACACCATAATAATTTGTCATGGCAGGCGAGAGTGGCAGAGGGTGGGAGTGGAGGGGGGGGGGGGGGGGGGGGGGGCTGGGAGGTAGGACAGGGAGGGGGAGAGAGTGAGGTTGGGGGCATACAATATGAACAATATACACAACAAGAAGCAAATGTGTTAATACAAAATACAGATAAAATATTATAGGCCAACAACCAAAACGCAAATGATAGATGCCAGTAGACATTGATAGATAATAATAATAATATATATATATATATATATATATATATATATATATATATATATATATATATAATAATAATTAGAAATAATAATAATAATTGGGATTCCAAGTTGTCGTTTATATTTACATCCTGAAGAAAATTATAACAAAGGCAATCAACTTGCTAATTATTGTAAATAGTCATAGTATTTTGTTTTTTTCAAGATGCTTTACAAATGTACAATTTGAAACAAAAGTCCAAACACATCCTGACAATTGCTTTATTATATGTTTGCTATAAAATTTTGTTGATTTCAGGATTCCATGCAAAATTTGAGAAGACTTAGCTCAATTTAGGATGTATTGTCAGATACAGTGATCCTCGAGGTGCTACGTATATCTGCACTTTTGGTTCAAATTTGTCTAAATATTTTACAATTTGAAAAAATCTCACAGATTACATGAGGTAATTGTTGTTATAAAAGTTGCCTTCATTGATTCCAGGATGCCCTACACTGATGCTGTGATCAACGAGGTGATGCGTATGTCTTCACTGGCTGCCACTGGTCTACAACACGTTGCGTCCGCTGATATGCTCGTTGGTGGATACTTCATTCCCAAAGTGAGAACACCCACAGGCCAAATGGGTGTCCCAGTTCATAACTTCAACATAATTTAATATTTTTGGCTTAATACACAAATGCTCTTGAACCACATTGAACAAACCTAGAATATACTGGGTTTTGTATGTCTGTTAAGGATGTGTTTTCACTGAATAACTAGAGAGAAAGCCAAAGTTGAAATTATGGATTTAGGACATGACTTTTGACCGTGACAATACATATATAAAATACATACAAACAGGAAAGAGGGACAAGCCAGAATGTCTGAAAGCAAGGGAAGGGTTTGAGGAAGTAACTGAAGTAGTAGGTGATGAAGGAAACTGTAGTACTACTACTAGAGAGTCGGGTTTGACACAGCATGCCTGATCGCATATTTGTTATTGAAATGAGGCTATTTTATTTGGTTTCAATAACTTAAACTGGGTCAGTTTATGATAAATACTTTAATAAAATACAATATTTCAATTCGATTTACATCTTCTTCGGGTTTCTCAAGTTTTGAGACAGGCCGAGATGGCTCGCACTTGGTTGCAGTCGTAAACTTTGTTTAAATCGTGGCAAGGGTCTGTAAAAGGAGGCGATCTCAGGCATGAGAGCATCTCGGGTATCAATGGCTTTCTCTTGGTAATGATGTGCCGCTGCGGTTGTAAGCTGGACATCCCTTCTTGAGTGAGGCTGTACCAGAAATATCACTAGCAAGGCCAATTGCAAACAACTGTGAGCTACTGTGGGATTCAAATGGAGCTGAAGCACCAGGAACACTTATGTGAGTCATTGTGGAGAGGCTATATCACTTTTAGCACTTTTGATCCTATTTGTAAATGTAAGACTTTCATTATTGTCATTTTGAGTTTTGGTTACAAACGAAGGACTACCACACACACTGCTAGCTGGAAGTGAAGTAAGCTCAACTCTACTTGCAAAAGGGGTGTAAATAACACCCAGGTTAGATGTAAATGAAGCCTGTAAGCAAGTGTTGTGGTGTTTGATGTCACTTAATATGATGGTTTGTTATGGTGTTCTCCAGTTTTTCAGGAAGCAGGGACAGACAGGCTAAAAGGCTGAACTTGTGTGATATGTTTGCCTGGCGTGGAGTCCGACGGTCTGGGTTTCGAATGACCGATTATCCGTCCCTGGGGAGCTGGGTGAACTAATGAGAGTAGTCCATTTTCTTTGTTCTTCTCATGTTCCCTTCTTTCGTGGACTAAGTACTTGAATAGGGTGATGGAGGGCATGTGGTAATTATTTTGGCGTATATAATTTAATGAAAATATTTATTTGCCCAAATAACCCGAGAAAGTCGCACGGACTATCAAGAGGTTTTACTGGGCGAAGATGCCAGGACTCTTAAGAGTCAAGGCTTAAAAAAAAACTTTCAAAACACCCCAATGGCACTCAAAACAAAGCAATATGTGATTAACCCTCCAGCCCTGGCTATTGTATTCCATAATTTCCCCGAAACCCGGGGGTTTTGGCTGAAAAACGTCTATGCCTAGGCTACCGTATCTTTGTTATTTTGACTACTTCCGCATTCGCGCGCATCCCCAAGCGTAGATGTGTTTCGTACCTGTAGAATGGCATTGAGTAGAGCTCTCCAAGTCAACTGGTTCAGTTGTGATGACGATTTCCGTGGAGAGAACTTTGTGGCGATGTCAGCCACTTTTCACTACTTTTCACTACTTAACAATAACATACAGGCACACAAGAACAAGCGACGCCTCTCCTTCTTGTGGTCGGAGATGCGCGGCGTCAGTCCAACCGGCTGTTGTTTACATGCGTCGGACAGACGCCTTTCAAAACAAGCTTACAGGCTTTCAAGCTGCAGGAGCCTAAGAGCCCTACCGGGTTCCGCGGGTGCATTTGTTATGGGTTTCTCAGAGCCCAACCGGGTCTGATGGGTTAAGTTAGATAATTCCCCTCCATACCTCCTATCACTCCTCTACATGTGTCCCCCCCCACCTTTCCCATCCTTACCCCCCACCCCCCCTTTTCCCCCCTCCTCAACTATCTGGTATTTTTCGTATTATTCCAGATATTTACTGAGAATTTTCGCGAGAGGACGGCTGGGAGAGAGGGATGAGGAAGGGGGAGTCTTCTTCAACCCTCTAACCAGTCTCAGACCTCCCCTAGTCTATCAGTACCATGCGAGACACGAGAGAGGGAGGGTGTGTCTCTCTCGCCGGTCCGGGTCAGATTACGAGCGCGCAGGGCTATAATATACAGTTTTCACCAGCCAACTGCTGCTACCACTTGTTTTATTGCTTTTCAATGTTTATATTTCCATATTAAAAGTAAAATAGGTGCTTATGGATAAATAATTATGATATAATATGGTAAATATGACGATTCTCGTCAGGAATGAGCCAAAATATCTTCGCATGGCAGGACGTTTCAAGTACCATATCTTCGTCTTTAAAAGGTTAAGTACTTGGGCAGTGTGATGAGTAGAGATGGGAGTTTGCAAAATGAAGGCAGGAGAGAGGTTGCAATAGGGGGTTGTAGTTACCCTGAAAGAAATTATATGAGCATGGGTGTAAAAAGTCACTGAATGAAAATGTGGTGATGCAAACATTTACTGTGAGGGGAATAATTTTTAGACTCTGATATCTTACTTTAACTTTTACAAGCCAAACTGGGTTGGATACTGAACAGGTCATCTCAAAAGCCCCACTGATGGGATTGAACTCACTACTATTCAGTTACTAGATCCGAAACTCTATCACTGAGCCAAGAAAGGTACCCCTCATGTCTGAACAATTTAATTCAATTGAGGTTTACATTCAACATCTGACACCAGTTTTAGCTCTATTACATCACATATGGGAGTGAAGCATGGGCGTTGTTCCAGAGAAATAAATTAAATGGCAGAGGGGCGAATGGAGTTACTTGAGAATTGCATGTGGAGTCACATAGACAGATAGACAGACATATTATGAAGTATTAGTGATGTGGTGTGGATGTGCTGAGTGTAAAGTTTTAAGTTGAGGAATGCGATAGACATGTTTTTGAAAGGTCCGTTAGTGCGAAATTATATAGCTTCAATTCGGACAAGAAATGTTTTATATTTACCATATACAGTATATAATTATATTATTGCACCTTATGCGCATATTTTACTTGTATTATGAATATGTGAACAATGAAGAACCAGAAAATAGGTGTAAAGAGCAAATATCCAGTGAAAAAACATATAATTATTGACGGGAGGGTAACGAGTGCATACAAGGCAGAGCAATATAGGTGTGCCCTCTCTGAAGTTTCTCGAGACACTGACGGCTCCAGCTGTTGTTTCGTGCATGTATGAGGGAGGGGGGAGGTATAGAAGAGGGTGACTGTACGTATTTGAGGCAGGAGGGAGGATGTATAGGGAGTGGGGGAGGGAAAAAGTAGAATATGGGAGATATGGGGGGAGGGGAGGGGGGAGAGACACATGTAAGGGGAAGAGAGGAGGAGGTGGTGGTAAGGAGACATGCCACCTAATCATATATTGCTTCAATTTCACCGGCTCTGGTGCATATTTGAATTATGCATTTTTTATTTTTGTAACTATCAGATTCCGGAAGGAATGTCGCATTTGCCCAGTAAAACATTCTGATAGTAATGTCGCTGTCCTTGGGTTAAGAGGAGTACCTTAAGATGGTTCAGTCATGTTGAGAATATGAAGATTGAGAGAATAATTAAAAGTGTATGAGAGTGAAATGGGAGGCATAGACGGAAATATGGACCAAAAATGAGATGGGAGGATGGGCTTGAGACGTACTGTATATGAGTGAACATGGTGTGTTTTGGGAGCAGAGGCACTGGCTGATAGATGACAGAGGAGCATGTTGGCATTTCCTTTATGGCCTCTCCCTCACAGAGTAAGGCATCTGGTAATCTATCTATCTATCTATCTATCTATCTATAGATTGATGAATATATTTGGGCATAGAAGTGGTAGACAGGACATACATACAGGAACGAGAGACAAACCCTGATATGGTTTTCCTGTTGTTCCCCTAAATGAAGATTTACAAAAAGGTTACTTCTTTGGAAACATTGTTCTGACAAAAACAAAAATAGATTCATGACTTATTCACAAACTACGATGACGATTAAGCCTCATAAAATGGCATACAGTACATTGATATTATAATAATTATGTTTACTTATATGAACGAAAGTTCTTTTGCTGTACTGTCCTCCACTACTGTAGTAAAAAGGAATATATTGCATACCAGTAGTTTTTAATGCCAGATCACCTTGTTGGGAATAAAAGGTCTGTGTATCTATGTAGGTGTAATATATTAAGTATTTATCCATCCAGGGCAGCGTTATGCAAAACACAGTGGTGTCGATGCACCATGACACTCGCTACTGGGACAACCCGCAACAATTTCTACCAGAGCGATGGCTGGACTCTGAGGGACGCGTCAACGCCAAGAAAGATGGGTTTCTGCCATTTGGAGTAGGTAAGTATTAGCAGAGTATAATATATATATACATATATATATATAGATATATATATATATATATATACTGCATATTCTTTCCCTTTCGTCACATTACTGCCCAAGCGTAGTCTGTAGGCAGTGTAGCTTAGTGGTACCACACATGACTCGTGCATGGAGGTTCCCAGGATCGCTCCCGGCCAGAGCCCCTAAGAGCGTGGCTTTCCATACCCTTAACTGCACTAACAGACATTAGAGGTGCGGTAGACCGGTGTCGCACTGGTTACTGACTACATTCATATCCTCAGCAACTCAAAAGTACAGTAACATTGAACATGCACTAAACACAATAGGTGTGGCAGAGTGGTCTTGCCACTGGACTGGTAATCCAATGGACCTGGGTTCGAATCCCATTATGTCAATGGGAAGATATTATTGGGATGGCATTTGTGCTGTACCTAGTTTCAGTGCATTACCACAGCACACCGAAATGCCAAAACAAAATACCCTCATTGTTCCCTGCTTAAATAGCACTGTATGAATATTCCCATATTCAAAATATGCTACAGGGGGGCAATGCCTAGTGAGTTAATTGCTCAATAGGTGGCGTTCTGAGAGTGAGGGTCCGAGTCTGGGGAGTGAGACTGTGAGGCGCGGGGGCGAGGCAGCTTCAGAGATGGAGTTGGGTTCGAGCCGTGAGTGGGTGCTTTGCATGTCTCACTCCCTAGACTGGAACAAGACCTCACGGGCCTCACCGTGTTCAGCGGTAGAGTGTAAAGGCTATCAGCCTATGCCCGAGAGGGAGTAGTTAGAATATAGGAAAAAGAAAAAAAAAGAAAAAGAAAACATACTTAACTAAGCCACCCTAGTGAGGTACAGAAGCTGTCATCATCCCCTTGGGGATAGGCCTTTCCTGCAGTGGATCATAAAAAGCTGATTACATACATACGTACATACATATATTCTTTGATATAATCTATTATAAGGTATTGATGTTAAATAAGAAGAACACACTCAGAGTGAGAATGGATCTTGTAATATAATTAACACTTTCGATTTTATGTGAAAGAGCGTGTGAATCAATATTAACTAGAATAATAGTTCATGGTGTGATCATATAGCTATAATAGTATAATATAATCGTAGGAACAAGAACATTTTGTTAACTTAAACGACATCTCAGCTTCAAACTAGCCAATGGAAGTTGGTAATGGGATGATAAACTCTCAAATGAACTGTGTACATCAAAACCTCTTTACAATTTTACTCAATAGTCTATATGTGAGATTATCATACTTCACGCATGTTCTTACAACAAATACGCTCAACAAACAAGAGCCACTGCAACTGCTTGATGTGTAGCTTGTAGGCAGGGCCTCCAATATTCACGTGTTCAGTTCTTTACCCAACTCTCACCATTCCACATTTAATCGCAATCCGCACACAAACAAGATGGATATCGGGAATGTATCTTCTGCGTGAACGTAGTGCAACAATTGATTAAAACAACAGGAGAGGTAGATTCGTTGACGAGCCTTCACACTCTCCAGCAGGTCACATGTTTGCACTAGAGATTGTTCAGTACCAGGGGAGACTCCATCCACCTTCGTAACTCAGCTTCTATAAGAGACTCATTGCTGGCCTTTTGACACATATATGCTAAAGAGGTAACGGTGACTCGCTGAAATTTTCATCGTCCTATGTCCACGCGCGCGCGCGTGAGCGCATTTTTATTTGTTTGTACTAAATATCTGATGATCCCAAATCCACTTTGCAAAATTGTTTTATATTGTGCATGAGGTACCCTATATAGACTGTCTACAACTCCTCCGAAGCATATTGCCAAGTTCATACGTGATAATGGTTAAAACCGCTGGTAAATTATCAATATAATTAATTTACCCAATTTTATACCATAAATAAATCATTTTAGTATGGAAAATATTTCCCAAACTCAAAAAGCTTCAGAGGGAGTGTGTATGTGTACTTGTTCTACTTATATGGCGAAATTGGAGAAAATCGGACAGTAAATGGCTGATTCATCATCATATTAGGTGAATAAACATGCACTATTCATGAATAAAGCTTTAAATTTACTCGTAACTAAAACTTATTTTAAATTGAGCCCGTGATCAATTTTCCTTGAGTTACCCCTACAATCGTTTCTTCCCGTATAGTGCCACCCGCTCGCAAAGAAAACCTGATAATTTGGGGGACTAAACTATTTTATATTAATATTTAGAAGTTAAAAAATTACCAAAACGAAGATTTTGGGACCCCCCCCAAGGGGGCCCTAGGGATATCCTATGGGTGTTTATGCCCTCATATGACCATTTCTATTGCATACAGCATCCCTTTAGACTACAGACCAAAAACAAAAAATTGTGGCTGAACAAAAAAAATCTCGTTTTTCGGGGGTCGAGGTCGAACCTCCGGCCCGGTGGGTTATGGATGCGATATGTTTTTTTGTTCCTTCCTATGCTATTCTCCTATGTTGAAAGAAGCAGTTTACAGAGAGAACACAAAAACATGAAATGTTGACCAGAGCAAAAAAAAAAACTGGAGTCTCCCCATAATCATACCACCAGTACTCCATCAATGGGTAGCCTTACAGCCCACCCCTCGTTCCACCTCGTTCAATTTCAACCAGACAAATCTTTGAGCTACCAAAAGGGTTAATAATTGGTGATCTGGAGATATTCAAACAAATACCATACAAGCGCACCTCCCAGCCATAACTTCCCACATCAGCACCCAACATGTAGACTAACCCACATGCCTTCTTGTTATCTTTTATGAAATCTTTGACCAATGAGAGGATGATCTGGATAAATGTTTATGCCCCCCCCCCCCATCATGGACAATCGCAGCCGTCCGGCTGGCTCAGTTGATAGCGTGCCTGATTCCCATCTTGAAGGTGGTTCAATCCCCGCTCAGATTGAAAAGTTTTTCTGGGATATAGCCGGCGGTTACCTCTCCCTATGAGCAAGGAAGATGGGTAATGGTCTCTGGTAGACTAAAGAAAGCCAAGCGATTGTGAATCCTCGAAGGAGGAGATACGGGCTCTATATAAGTAACCAGAAGATTATTATTATTATTATACCATACTTTAACTCATGGTATGTCATCCCAAATGTCCATGGTTCGAACCTTGTTGGGGGCAATAACATTTATTCATGTAATCCATGTGTATTTGTCAAATATACTACTGTATATAGTATTGTAACCTCTACGCTCTCAACCCTCAAACTATCGTCCAATTGCTCTCATTTCTTGCATCTCTAAAGTTTTTTAAACTATCCTTAATTCATAATGTCTTACCATTTTATCTTCCCATAACCTACTTTCAGATCGCCAGTATGGTTTCCATAAGGGCCGTTCTAATGGTGATCGCCTTGCTTATCTTACTATTTCTTTGTCATCCTCGTTTCGCGACTTCGGTGAGACTTTTTCTATTGCGCTAGACATATTGAAAGCTTTCGATAGAGTCTGGCACAAATGTCTAATTTTCAAAGTACCCTCCTTCAGGTTCTATCCCTCTATCTCTTTGTCTCTAATTTCCTTTCTGACCGTTCCATAACTGCAGTTTGTGGACGATCATCACTCACTTCATCAACCTATCAACTCCGGTGTTCCTCGGGGTTCTGTCATTTCTCCAGTCTCTTTCTAATATTCATTAATATCTCCTCATATGTACCTCTAGTCCCATCCACTCATATGCTGATGATTCTACCTTACACTAATCAACTAGTTTTTCACAATAACCCAGTATACAATAACTCCAAAAGTTACTTGACGAAGCCATAAAACGCCTATCTTCTGATCTATCAATTATTTCTGATTGGGGCAGAGAAAATCGTGTTACTGTCATTGCCTCCAACACCCAATTTCTCCCTCTATCTACCTGTCGCAATCCTCCACAAGACTATCAATTACATTTCAGCAATACACAGATCAACCCTTCATCTTCTCCCAATATTCTTGGTGTATCTTTTTTCATCCAACCTTTCTTGGAAAGATCATATTACCACTCTTGCTAAAACAGCTTCTCAGAAGTTAGGTGTACTCAACCGTCTCCATTGGTTCTTCACCCCCGAACAGCTTCTTGCTCTGTATAGGGAAAAAGTATGCCCATGTATCGAGTACTGTTCGCATGTATGGGGAGGTTCCACAAATACCACACTTCTCGAAAGAGTAGTCAGAAGCATTTTGCCTCGTCAACTCACTTCCTGTTACTAGTACCCTGCAATCTATTTCTTCATATCGCAATGTTGCATCTCTTTCACTCTTCTCTTACTATTACAACAATCAGTGTTCTTCAGAGCTCTCTCAGTGCATACCCCTTTCCTTGCAGCGAGTGTGAGACACCCGCCTTTCAACACAGTCCCACCTCAATTCTGTCCAACTCTCAAATGCAAGAATTGGCACATTTTCTCAATCTTGCTTTTACTCAACTAGTGTGCTCCGGAACTCTATCCCTTAATATATCTTTCCTTTATCCTGTGACTTAAATTGCTTTAACGTACGTGTGTCCAGGCATTTTTACCACAACTTCCCTTGAAATTGGCTCTCTGTCACTCAATTGACTCTGGGGAATACACTCGTTACAGGCAGCCTGCCTTTTGTCTCCTTCACTCACATATAAAGGAAAATAAATATATATACAGTATATATATATTATATATATATATATATATATATATATATATAATATATATATTACATATATATATATATATATATATAATATATATATATATATATATATATATATATATATATATATATATATACCTTTATATATACTGTATATATACTGTATATATATATATACTGTATATATATATATACATATATATATATACTGTATATATATAATATATATAATATATATATATATATATATATTTTTTTTTTTTTTTTTTTTTTTTTTTCTATATTCCAACTTACTTTCTCTCGGGCATAGGTTGAGAGCCTTAACATTCACCGCTTTACAATGAACAGTGAAGCCCGTGAGGTCTTGTTCCAGTCTAGGGAGTGAGACATATGAAGCACGTAGAGTACAATGAGCACCTGCCATCTTGCCTTCACATGAGGCACGGTGCTCACTCATGGCCCGAAACGACCCCATCTCTGAAGCCACCTCGTTCCCGTGCTTCACTGTCTCACCCCCTACACTCGGACTCTCACACTTACACAAACACAACGCCACCTGTTGAGCAGATAACTCACTAGGCATTGCACCCCTATAGCATATTTTGAATATGGGAATATTCATACAGTGTTATTTAATCAGGGAACAATGAGGGTATTTTATTGACGTTTCGGTGGGCTTGTGGTAATGCACTGATACTAGGTACAGCACAAATTCCCTCCCAATAATATCTTCCCATTGATACATCGGGATTTGAACCCGGGACCTTTGGATTACCAGGCCAGTGGCAAGACCACTCCACCACACCTCCCCTATATATATACAGTATCTATATGAAGATACAGAGAGAGAGAGTATAAGTATTATTATCTATTTGTCATTCTGGTTGTCTGTAATATACTAAATATGTATATGCTTCTTTTCGCTATACAATAATTTGGTAGATCTTTACAAAACTATGACTGTAGTATAACGAACATGTCAATCACCTGGCCAATATACACTCGGATGCCGTAGTCTTTAGCCTACTCATAAATATTTGTGTTCTTCACCTATTTCTAATTATGGAAGTTTATCTCTGGAAACAAATGTATGAATATAATTTTCTACACATCAACTACAAAACTACACATATTATTTATTGAAAAGCAAGTTCTATCCAAAAATCAAACCAGATAGTTATAATTGCATAGAGAAAAATCATAATGGGTTCACGAATTCTTATGAGTGTGCTAGATACTATGGCCTCCGAGTGTGCAGTAGGTATCAGTGTTTTTTATTACAGGCAAGCGTCAGTGCCTGGGAGAAGCCCTGGCCCGCATGGAGCTCTTCATCTTCACCACCACCATCTTCCAGCAGCTGACCTTCACCTCACCACCAGGCAAGACAGTCGACCCCAGCCACGACCCAAACATTCCTCTCTTCCACTCTCCAATCAAACAAGATGTGTTAGTCACAGTTCGCAAGTGATATGGTTGACTATTGATGGAATCAGGAAGGTTATTTTGGTGCATCTGACAACAAAAAAAATATCCAAATTCCAAAATGTTGCATTAATTATAGTACTGTCGTGAATCCTAGCTGGTATATATACCGTAGTTTGAATTTCCCGGGTTCACGACAGCTGGTTCCGTTTTGTTTATACGCATTACTTTATTTATCTTTGTGGATAAATATTACTATGGTTGCACCAATTATATCTTAGTTTATTTTCCCTTATTATTTAATCACGGGGGACGATATAGAACCCTTAAATATATTTTATATTGTCACGATAAAAGGGAATCTCAGACACACTTCAGACAGACTTCACCCGGCCAAGACAGACCGCCAGCTGCTGCCACATAACAACAAAACTTCCCTGATATTCACCTACCGACATGTCCATCACCTAATCGACACTCTTTGCATCACAGCTAAGTTCCTTTAATACTAGAAGCACTTCATAGATATTACTGGGACTACCACAGATAACCAACACATACATGTTTACAAGTAAGTCAAACGCCGACCCGGTATAATTTTTATAGCCTAGGCCAATTCATCTTCCCAGGTTTAATTATTTAATTTATATCTGTTTCTCCTCTACCCCCTAGGAATAATAAACAGGATAAGTACTGCAACTTTGCAGTTCTTATATATATATATATATATATATATATATATATATATATATATATATATATATGGAACACCAAGCTTTCGGCTATTCTCTCAAGACATCTTCACAGATTCTTCAGGGTAATACAAGAAAACAGGGGGAGAGTGAGGAGTAAATACCCGTCCTAAGTCATCTGTGAGTTGCTAACTAGTATATACATACAAAAACGAGACAGAGATAGGGGCGAGGGAACGCGTTCGTGGTCCCGGACCCTAAGAATAGGAGCTTTGAATGTGCGTGGATGTAGTACGAATGAGAAGCGAGAGGATATTGGAAGGTTATTTGAAAGAAGGATGTATGATGTCCTTGCACTGAATGAAACAAAGATGAAAGGAGAGGGAGAAGTGGATTTTGGAAACGTGATAGGTAGAAAGTCTGGAGTAGACGAGGGAGTCAGGGGGAAAGAAGGAGTGGCTATTATTGTGAAGAAGGAGTTGAGAGAGTTTATAAAAGAGTGGAAAGAGGTGTCATCAAGGCTAATGTGGGTGAGAATGCGGTTTATGGGTGAAAGGTGGGTTTTTGTAAGTGCGTATGGACCAGGAAGTGAAAGAGAGTTAGACGAGGTAGAGGGTTTCTGGGAGGATTTGAGAGATTGTCTACAAGGGTTTGATGAAAATGAAAATGTTATAGTTTTAGGGGACCTAAATGCTAGGGTAGGAAATGAGCCTGTTGAGGGAGTCATCGGTAGTTTTGGTGTGGATGGTGTAAACGAGAGTGGAGAAAGACTGAAAAATGTATGTGAAGAGTGTAGATTGAGTGTAGGTAATACGTTCTTCAAAAAAAGGCGTATACACAAGTACACCTGGCATAGACTTGTGAGGGGAGAGATTGTAGAGAGGGCATTGATGGATTATGTGCTGGTGACAAGGGAAAGATTGTGTAGACTGCTGGATGTGAATGTGATGAGAGGTGAGGCGGAGGGTATGTCAGAGCATTACCTGGTCGAGGGAAAGCTAAGAGTTAAGAGTTACAGGAGAATAAGAGACAAGCGTGAAGTAAGAGAGGTAATAAAAGTTAGTGAGTTAGAGAAGAGTGAAAAAGAGAGGGAGTACAAGGAAAGACTAAATGAAAAGTGGATGGAAGTGAGAGAGATGGAAGAGAGAGAAGTAGAGGTTGAATGGCAACAGTTTAAGGAAGGAGTGAAAGCAAGTGCAGAGGTAGTATGCGGCAAAAGGAAAGTAGGAGGCAGAGGTATCAGGAAGGGAAGCGAGTGGTGGAATGATACGGTGAGAAAGGCAGTTGAGGAGAAGAGACTGTTTTGAGAGGGTTTTACAGGATGGTAGTGTTGAGGTATGGGAGAGGTACAAGGAGAAAAGGAGAGAGGCAAAACGGAAAATTAGAGAAGCGAAAAAAGATGCAAACGAAAGGTGGGGTCAAAGGCTGAGTGAGAATTTTGAAGAACGAGAGAAGATGTTCTAGAAGGAGGTAAATAAAGTAAGGAAAGGAGGACAAAAGAGGGAAGAGTCAGTGAAAGATGAAAATGGAGAATTACTAGTGGAACCAGTTGAAGTGAGGAAAAGATATGCCGAGTATTTTGAATCTTTGTTAATTACAAGAGATGGAAGAGAAGCAGTGATTGAAGCAGAGGTGGATGGAGATAGGTTACCCAGGCCACCCAGGTGGCAGGGAATGAATGAAAGGATTGAGGAAAATGAGGTGAAAGAAGCAGTGAAACAAATGAGAGCGGGAAAAGCAGAGGGTTTGGATGGTATTGCTGTGGAGTGTATAAAGAAGGGTGGAGATGTGATAATAGATTGGTTGGTGAGACTTTTCAATGTGTGCTTTGCTGTGTCAATGGTACCAATAGACTGGAAGAGTGCATGTATTGTGCCATTGTACAAGGGGAAGGGAGATCGGCAGGAGTGTTCAAGTTATAGAGGTATTAGTTTATTGTCAGTGGTTGGAAAGCTGTATGGCAGGGTGTTGATAGAGAGGATAATAAAGTGTACGGAAGTTGCAATAGGAGAAGAACAGTGCGGTTTTAGGAGGGGAAGAGGGTGCGTGGATCAGATGTTTGCAGTAAGACAGTTATGCGAGAAGTATTTAGAGAAGCATAAGGAGATATTTTGGGCTTTTATGGACTTGGAAAAAGCATATGATCGTGTGGACCGTGAAGCAATGTGGAAGGTGTTAAGGATTTATGAAATTGGAGGAAATTTGTTAGAAGCAGTTAAGAGTTTTTATGAAGGGAGCAGAGCATGTGTGAGAGTAGGAAATGGTGAGTTGAGTGAATGGTTTGAGGTAAAGGTAGGTTTGCGACAGGGTTGTGTAATGTCACCATGGCTGTTTAACACCTTACGAGCGGCCTATGCGGTTTATTTATGTGTACCGCCCAGCGGGGTGTTTTTAGCCAAAATAGGGCTGTTTACGTGATAATTTTCATGCCTAAATAAGACCCAGAACGTAAAACAAGTACCTATCCCTGAAAGGGCATAAACAGAGCTTTCGAATGACACCATAACGATCCTTGTATGATGGATAGTTTTCTTGCAATAACCGTGCAACGCGAGTGCAAAAAGCAGGTAATTCGGTACTTTCGGTACATAATTGAGTATGTAGCGAGTGAGAGAGGGAGGAGGGAGCTGAGATTTGTGTCAGTAGGTTCGCCGCGGTGGTCTGGAGCAGTCATACGCTCGCTAGTCTCCTGCCACCACTTGTCTCTCTCTCTCAGCCACATTACGTGCTGAAATTGCCACTCGAGTTATGTCGAGCGCCGCCACATAGTCCAGCTTTATTTAACTCGACTTATGTTGCTCGCCGCTAATTACTGGTTAATATGTTTATGGATGGTGTGGTGAGGGAGGTGAAAAGGAGAACTATGGGAAGAGGATTGGGTTTAGTAGGAAAGAATGGTAGAGATTGGGAGTTGAATCAGTTGCTGTTCGCTGATGACACAGCATTGGTGGCGGATTCTGATGAGAAACTGCAGCGGGTAGTCAAAGAGTTTGGTGTGGTTTGTGGAAGGAGGAAACTGAAGGTGAACGTCAATAAAAGTAAAGTAATGGTGTGTAATAGGGGAGAGCATAGGGTGAATCTAGATGTGAGGCTGGATGGGGAAATATTGGAACAAGTAGAGTGTTTTAAATATCTAGGAGGAACAATAAGCAGGAGTGGAGGTATGGAAGTGGAGGTAAAACAGAGAGTGTGTGAAGGAAGGAAGGTTTTCGGAGCAATGGGAAGTATGTGGAAGACGAGAAATCTCGGAGTGAAAGTAAAAAGTGCACTGTATCAAGGAATTGTTGTGCCAACAGTGATGTATGGGGCTGAGACATGGGCTCTGAAGAAAAAGGATTAAGAGGGCTGGATGTGATGGAGATGAGCTGCTTGAGGAGTATGTGTGGAGTTACTCGTAGAGACAGATTGAGAAATGAAGAGATACGTAGGAGAGTGGGGCAGCAGGAACATTTGTCAGCCAGAGTGGACAGAAGGGTGCTGAGCTGGTATGGTCATGTTGAACGAATGGGAGATGAAAGGCTTACAAAGAGAATATGTGAGTCAGGTACAAGGGGAGATAGAAGGGCAGGAAGACCCCCATTGAGATGGAGAGACTGTGTAAGAAAGGCTTTGGATGATAGAGGAATGACTATAGATCAGGCAGGGGAAGTGGTGGTGGACAGGAGTGAATGGAGAATGCTTGTGAATAGTTGAGTGAACACGTGGTCATTTGGAGTAAGGGGTCGGGCGCAAGTTGGACTAGATAATAGTCCATCAGGCGCCTGGCCCGGGGAGACGATTAATATGAAGGGTGCGCCTGGAAGTGTGGTGGGAGGGCTTGTGGCTTTGGCTCCGCTGCATGTCTGCCTGCCGAGATCGGAACCTCTCCGGGTGGTCGGGGGCCGGGGGAGTGCTGGAGCGACCTTGATGACCCTGGTCTCTGGGTCTTCTCCTGGGTGACCTGGATGTGTGAGAGTTTGTGTTTTTTATCTGTGTTTATTTTTTGTTTTATGTTGTTTTTGTGTTTTCCCTGTTCTTGCTCTGTCTTGAGTCGGCTACCCCCAAAATGGGGATTGGGCCTGAGCATATAGATAGATAGATAGATAGATAGATAGATAGATATACATACAAAAAGTATTGCCATAATACTGCCTGTTGCCATATTTTTAGGAACATACTTCTTTTACATAAACAAATAATGTTTATACAATTATATTTACTTGTACAGATATGCATATACATTGAAATATGCCTAACAATACAATCTAATCTAATCACATATGCAATTTGATACAAATAAATGAATTTATGAAAATCAGTACAATGCAAAGTAAAATATTTAGTATGAAATTATACAGAATAGCTATATGAAACTATAACATGATACGCACAACACAGTGAACTAATCTATCTTTCTATCTATTGCCTGACGCCGTGATCCCCGAAGGGGTGGCCACGAACGAACCGCCCCCATGCACCTCTGTCCCCAGTCAGTCGACGCCCCTCCTCCCAACCAGCACCGCCTTCATTCATATACTTCCTCACTCCATCCTTCCACCTCTCCTTCGGTGCACCTCTCCCTCTCTGTCCTTCCACCTCGCGCTCGTACACCCTTTTAGTCAATCTCTCGCTTTCCGTACGTTCCATATGGCCGAACCATCTCAAGTTGTTCCTTTTCACACTTTCCAGCACATCTACCTCCACACCACACCTCCGTCTTACTTCCTCATTCGTCTGTCTATCCCTCCATGTAACTCCGCACGCACTTCTCAAATAACTCATTTCCACCGCTCTCACTCTTGGTCTGAGTCTCTTCCCGAACGTCCATGCTTCGCTTCCGTAAGTTAGTGTCGGGATTACCACACTGTCATGCACGGACTTCTTCACTTCCATACTGACCACCCTATTGCTTGTTACTGCTTTCAACGTTCCTACAACCCTCTTCCCCTGTTGTACCCTCTCCCGCACTTCCTCATCCATAGTCCCATCTTTATTCAACACACTGCCCAGATACTTAAAAGAGCTGACGATCTCCATAGCCTGACCGTTCAACTTCACCTCCCACTCTGTGACTTCACCCCATTCGAAGACCATAACCTTGCTCTTCCCCGCATTTACCTTCAAATTCCGTTTTTCATACACTGTTCCAAACCCTGCAGCTTCCATTCATTATCGTTCATCAGAACTATCATCCGCAAACAGTAGTATAGGCAGCTATCACTCATTTCCCTCCCTTTTCAGTGATACACCAACATCCACTGCTCATCCTAGTATTTCTTTCATTACTCCATCCATATATACAGTAAACAGCCACGGGGACATCACTTCTCTGTTCTCACTCTCACTCTCTCAATCACTACCCTACTGTACACCTTCCCTACTACGCTTAAAAGACATATTCCTCAGTGGTTACCACACACTCCTCACTCCCCTTTGCCCTTATATAGGGGGACTATTATGCCAGTCTTCCAGTCATCGGGTGCATTCCCCTTCTCCCATGCTAGTTTGCACATATTCCATACTCATTCAATCACTATCTCACCACCATACCTCAACATTTCCCCACACACTCCATCTGTTCCTGGTGCTTTCCCCAACTTCACTCTTTTCATGGCTTCCCACACTTCTGACCTCCTGATCCCCACCACCTCCTCCTCCAGTACTTCTCCTCTTCTCCCTCCCATACCATATCCAACTATGTTTGCTGGCTCTTCATTCCTTACATTAAGCAACTCGTTGAAGTACTAGTCCCTCCATCTTTCGACTCTCTCTTGTTTCTCGGCTAGTATTCTCCCATTCTTATCTTTCACACCCTTACTGTTTCCCTTGCTACCTTCCCTAAGTTTCTTGACTTCTTTCCAGAACAGTTTCTTACACTCCCTCCATTTTACACTCAGATTCCTTCCAAATTGCTCATCTACTCTTCTCTTGCTTTCCTTCACTACTCTCTTCACCACTCTCTTTCTCTCCACGTACCTCGCTCGTTTCTGCCTCTCCAAATCTTCATTCCCTCTACTACCCAACCACTCTCTATACGCTTTCTTCTTTTCTTCCACAGCTATTTTTACCTCTTCTTTCCACCATGCTGTACCTTTCACTCCTCTCCCTCTTCTCCTCACTCCATACACCTCCTCACATGCTGCCCAGATCTCTTCCTTAAACACCTTGCTTATCTCCTCCACTTCCTCCATATCTTCCAGGTCAAACCCACCTAGTCGTCTTCCTACTGCTCTCCTGTGCTCTTCCCTGATTTCCTCCTCCTGTAGCCTCTCCACCCTCCTCACCATTCCACCTTCCTCTCACCTCCCTCCAGCTCTCCTCACCCACTTCTTTTGTATCCTAACCCTAGCTACAACTACTAATAAAAATATATAATAGTAATGATACAACTATATGTGCTGTATTACACGAGGAACACAACTATATATACAAATAAAAGAAAACAGGAGTCTGCAGAGAGCCGCTTATGAAGAAATACATATACTGTAGATATACATATAATTACATATACATACACATACACTCATACATTACATACATACAAATACAAATTACATATATAAGAACATAAGAAAATGGAAGTCTGCAGAAAGCAGATTGGTCCACACAAGGCAGGTCCTTCTCACACCCAACCCTAATTATAAGGTCGAATTACAGGCCCAACTCACTAATAATATGGACCCTGGGGACTGACCTCACCAAAATGGTCAGGTCAACATAAGGCAAAAAGAAGTCTGTAGAGAGCCGAATGGCCCACACCCGGCAGATCCCCCTCACAACTAAACAGTATATATACATACAAACACACACCTACATACACACACAGAATCACCACCACCACCACCACCAACACCACCCACATACCCACCAATGATAATCGGCGGCGCCCTACGTGAATGCCCTGAGGTGTGTGAGGTGCGGCTACCATGGGGGGAGTGTGAGATAGACTGGGTATGTATGAACCACAACAGGACAGAGGACTATAGCTTCCTACGTGACTGCCCTGGGGTGTGTGAGGTGCAGCTACCATGGGGGGAGTGTGAGATAGACGGGGTATGTATGAACCACAACAGGACAGAGGACTATAGCTTCCTACGTGACTGCCCTGGGGAGTGTGAGGTGCGGCTACCATGGGGGGAGTGTGAGATAGACTGGGTATGTATGAACCACAACAGGACGGAGGACTATAGCTTCCTACGTGACTGCCCTGGGGTGTGTGAGGTGCGGCTACCATGGAGAATGTGTGAGATAGACTGGGTATGTATGAACCACAACAGGACGGAGGATTATAGCTTCCTATGTGACTGCCCTTGGGAGTGTGAGGTGCGGCTACCATGGAGGGAGTGTGAGATAGACTGGGTATGTATAAATCACAACAGGACGGAGGACTATAGCTTCCTACATGACTGCCCTGGGGTGTGTGAGGTGCTGCTACCATAGAGGGAGTGTGAGATAGACTGGGTATGTATAAATCACAACAGGACGGAGGACTATAGCTTCCTACATGACTGCCCTGGGGTGTGTGAGGTGCTGCTACCATGGAGGGAGTGTGAGATAGACTGGGTATGTAATAACCACAACAGGATGGAGTGTTACGATCCAGGTTCTCAAAGACACAGGGCTCTTCAACATTGGACTAGATAATGGCAAAAAGCAACAACGGTACCACTAGATCCAACCCCTGCCTTAAACACTGGAAAACAAAACACCATTACCGCCCTGAGTCGTGCCTGGACAACGAGGTATCCTATGACTCGGTAACTGGTGCACACACACTAGGCTGACGCTCAATAAAACAGCCTATTCTCAAACAGTAAAAGATTACTCGATTATGTTACACAAAGAAAAGATAGTTAACGTGATTAATTAACGTTACGGTAGATACTCAAATAACTGGCACTCCTGTATTAAAGAAAGTGCAATGCTAGTCCTGCAACATCAACTGGAAACTTCTGAAATAAGTCTGATGCTGGGAAGATGTTCGTAAAGAATCTTGAACAATTATAATGCAGAATACGGGTCACAATAAATGCTAGGACATATAGTAATAATAAGCAGGTGAATAATAAAGTGCGCAAAGGTAGTAATGCTCGACAACTAAAGAAATGCTTCGTGACACAACGCAACAGCCTACTCGGGTTGTGCAACTCAACAACAACCTCGGCTCAAAAGTGCAGTGAATAATAATGCTGCATATATATAATAATGGGGCTTATCTCTAACCAGTGTCTGCTCAGTTAATAAAAGTCTAGCTGGGGTATCAAGGCAGGGCAACAATTGGCGAGCATGCGGCTCGTAGCCTAACGTTGTCCAAGGGTGGTATAATGAAGATTACGTTATATGACGGGGATGCTCTCTTGATAAATCTAGGTCTCTAGTACCTAGCTCTATCCTGGCGATCCCTCAGAAGTCAACACAAAGAGGCAGCACTATGTTGTGAGGGATAGGCTATGGCCCTCTCACACCACAGCGCTGTGCTCGCAAAGTAAACCAACCCGAAGACAACTTAGGCTCCCACAGTACCTGTCGATGTCGTGCAGAGCTTAGCTAACACTGCACACATCGGAGACAACGACACAGTAACCTTACCCCTAGTCTAGCTTTAGATAACCAAGCAGAATCACTCAACACCTTGCAAGGGAGACATATACCGGTCTACAACCTTCCCGAGAGAGGACACATACGGAAAAGTCCGTCTCTCTAAACCTCAATAAAGCATAATACCTCCTTAACCTAATACATGGAAATATCTGAGAGCTTCGCGTACAATACGACTGGTCGACGGTGAACGTCTATGCTGAAACCAGAAGGGATGTTGAGTTTAATAAAGATTAGAGAATGAGAAAGGAGAAGTCGAGAGAGAGATAGTATGCAAAGTCGCGAGTATGGGGGACAGAATTGCAATGGATGTAGGCGATACGCGTGTCAGGCAAGCTCTGAGCTGGTAAAGAACATGAGGCAGCGACGGGAAGGGACTAGTTGACCACCCGGCCGCCAACGCCGTCAGCGCCCAAGCGAGCCGCGTCATAGCTCACCTCGCTGCCGGGTGTACTCCTTCACACTCTCTCGCTCGCCTCCCACACAAGCAACATTTATATTATAGCGAATATAAAATATAAGGCGCGGCCACAGACCAAAACAAAGACCACTTCTAGACTGTCTGTGGCAACACGACACTAATGAAATAAAGCAGATCATTCTAGGACAACTGTAGCCTATCCCCCCATCCTGGCGAGCGCTAGCGAGCTGCAATGCCCCACACAACCATTCTGCTAACGCCGGGAGGCGTCACCCCCCCCCCCCCCCCAAGATATGGGACACTCAACCATGAGCCCATATCTGAACAGGCAGAATGTCGCTAAAATCTGCCACTCCTAACCACTCTGCCACTCATGGAATGCAAGCTCAGTCTCCTCAAAAAAAAATACAACAACATATTTATATACAAAAAATCTTATCACCTTTCCCAAATATAATACATTAATTCATAACATTGTGCTCCCAGAGCGAGCTTTAAGAAGCACAGCCTACTGAGGGAAAATCATCTTCACTCAGTACTCAGCTACAATATTATCTTAAAATTAATTATTAAAAAGAAAGAGTTTTTATTTAATTTTTCATATTATATTTTAACACCTTACGAGCGGCCTATGCGGTTTATTTATATGTACCGCACAGCGGGGTGTTTTTAGCCAAAATAGGGCTGTTTACGTGATCATTTTCATGCCTAAATAAGACCCAGAACGTAAAACAAGTACCTATCCCTGAAAGGGCATAAACAGAGCTTTCGAATGACACCATAACGATCCTTGTATGATGGATAGTTTTCTTGCAATAACCGTGCAACGCGAGTGCAAAAAGCAGGTAATTCGGTACTTTCGGTACATAATTGAGTATGTAGCGAGTGAGAGAGGGAGGAGGGAGCTGAGATTTGTGTCAGTAGGTTCGCCGCGGTGGTCTGGAGCAGTCATACGCTCGCTAGTCTCCTGCCACCACTTGTCTCTCTCTCTCAGCCACATTACGTGCTGAAATTGCCACTCGACCTATGTCGAGCGCCGCCACATAGTCCAGCTTTATTTAACTCGACTTATGTTGCTCGCCGCTAATTAAGGGTTAATGTTGTTTTTGGCGGCTAATATAGATGTAGCCTAATTTTCTTCTAATCAAAGCCAACAATTCCTGCCCTGCGACCCTATGCTGATGCTACACACGCGAGCCAACAAGCACCAGCGCAAAAATACACCGCGAGCCAAGACAGGAGGCTATACCAACATACTGTGGTAGCCTACCCCGGATCCTCCACCCACGACAGACACTGACTGAACAGCGAGGGTTCTCCTGCAAACAAAGCCAAAACATTATCAGTGCCCTTAGCATGCCACACATCCAACTTGTGTTCCGGCAGCGCAACAACACCTGACACTGATAAACTGCCCAGTTCATCGCAAGACTGGCACTTCTCTTCGCTCTTTCCGGCAACGGGGCCTGCCAATAACCCTTCACTAGTTCTACCTTCGTGATGAGCGAGGCAGCCCCGAAGCGGTCTATGGTGTCGTCAACTCTGGGTAATGGATAGGCGTCTGTCAGGGATAATGCTTCCGCACTCTTGCAATCAACATACACACGGACTCTGCCACCAAACTAAGGTTGCAAAGCCACTTGCAACGACCACTCACGATATCCCTCATCCCTCAGACCCCCTCTCCACACGCCGTCCAGCTCCGCCTTCACAACAGGCTGTCGAGCAGGATTCACACGGTAGGGAACCAACTCGAGCCTTGCACTGTCTCCAGCCTCCATGTCGGATTCTACCCCGTACATCAGGCCTGGAGAAGCAACAAACATGCGGACGGACTGCCACAGCCTAGTAAACAACTCCTCTTGTCGCTCAGGAACAAGAGGTTGCAACTTATCTCGCAGAACAATATGCCTAGTGCCCTCCCACATCTCCTTCACCATGTGGAGAGGACCCCTCACCTGATGCCCGAAAACAAGCTCATTCGGACTGAAACCGAGACTCTCTCCAGGTACTTCTCTTGCCGCGAACAAAACATACGGCAGACCAAGGTCCCAATCCTTTCCATTCTCTGCGCAGTAACATCGAAGCATGCTTTTCAGCGTGGCGTGCCACCTCTCCAACACCCCTTGACTCTCCGGGTGATACGCAGAAGAGACGACAGTGCTGATGCCATGCTGAATCATAGTTTGTTTGAACAGATTAGATGTAAAACTAGAACCTTGGTCCGATTGCACCTCTTGCGGGTAACCATACCGCGAGCAATACAAGAGCAGGTTCCGGACAACAGTTTTCGCCGTGCCATTTCTCATTGGATATGCATCAGGATAACGAGTGGCCACATCCATGATAGTTAATAGAAATTTATTACCGGCACTAGTAGGGGGTAGGGGTCCGACCATATCAATGATGACCTTACTGAAGGGAGGTCCACTGAGAGGAATGGGGTGCAACGGGGCTCTCGGAATTGTTTGGTTAGGTTTTCCAACCCTCTGGCACGTATGACACCTTGCTATCCAGGTTACCACCTGCCCCTTCAACCCCGGCCACCAAAACAATTTTTCTAAAGCCGCCACCGTTTTCCTCACCCCTAGATGTCCTGCCAGTGGTATGTCATGCGCCAACCTCAGTAGGCTATCCCTGCACTCCCGTGGCACCACCAACTGGTCCACTACTCCGGACCCCTCTTGCCAACTACGTTTAGGGTCTTGAAAACGCCTATAGAGGATGCCTTCTAAATAAAAAAAATCTCCTGGCTGTGCATCGCCATCCTCGTCGAGCTCTACAGCTCCATTAGCACACGTTTGGAGCTCAGGGTCGTCTAGTTGCAACCGACGCATATCTGAAGGTGCCAAGCGATCTAACTGCTCCCGGAGCAATGCATGATCCTCCCCGATACTGGGCTGCTCCCTCTGTCTCTCTCGATGTACATAACGTTGCTGTCGTGGAGTCTCGTCATGCCCAGCCTCGTCACTCTCGATGACAGGCCCAGGGGCTACTCCAGAATTAAGTAATGGTGCTAATACTGAATCACCCAGGAGAGCCGCCGAGTCAAAACTCTTAAAACCAACTCCAGCTTTAGCCTCCTCCTGTTGATCGTTCCTCCGCTGGTCTGAAGACGGAGGACTAGGCTGTGACACTTTAGCTGCCCGAGCTCGGGTGACAACACACGCCATTGGTTGTGTTTGGCACCGCTCGACCCACTCTTGCTCTTCCCTACTCACGTCGGCCGGCCTCTTGGCAACGACTAAGGGTAGAACCTCAGAAGCGGGCATTGCAAAGTCGTTGCCGAGAAGAAGGTCGACGCCCTCCACTGGCAGTTCCTCCACAATCCCGACATCCAATTCACGTGCCACACCATCCACCTCCAACTCCAACCGCACCAGCGGGTATGACCGAGTTGCATTAATACCCTGCACCACTACCACCCGAGCCGCGATTATAGGTTAGCCAGTCAAGTTTTTCATCAGAGTCTGGGAAGCACATGTATCACGCAAGACCTCTACTCCATACTTGCGCCCTGCCCACATCACGCAACCCCGCCCTCTATGGTCGCAAAAAACATCCTGAGCAGGGTTCGAGCCTCCCAGGTGCTTCTGCATTGGCTGTGCCTCGGCCTCTGACGAACTGCCCCGGGCAAACTCAGACGACTTCGGAGACACACCAATGTTGCAGGCCAAAGACACAGCTGCTGTAGGTGGTTTGCTAGGACAGACTCTTGCAAAGTGCCCCTTTTTATGACAATGATAACACTCCAACTCCCCTTTGGGCTTCCCTTGGTACTGGGAAGGGCCCGGCCCCTTCTTAAACGGGACAGTGCTAGTCTTGTGGTCAGTCTTGGTATCATGGCTCTTGTACTTGTTTGCATAAGGTATATCACTAACTCGGGGGGGTGGGGCGTCACGCCCCTTGTTACCTGCCTCACTACGCTGGGCAGACCCGCACCCACGAATTAGTGATAGCCGGCGGTCAGCCATCTCAGCTGCCTCCTGTAGAGTTTTTGTTTGCTTTTCTTTCAGGTTTAACGTCAGGTCGCCGCCCGTGCATTTGAAAAACTGCTCTAAAAGCACCAACTGTTTAATGTCGTCAAACGTAGTAGCTTTCTCCGACCTCAGCCAATTCCCAAAAGCATCGGACAGCTCCCGGGCATGTTCCAAAAAGGTGCTCTCCCGACCCTTGGTAACACCCCTGAACTTCAACCTGTACGTCTCTGGTTGTAGTTCGTATGCTCTCAGGACAGCCTCCTTGAGTTCCTCGTAGAAAATACACGACTCTATAGGCAATGCATCATAAGCCCTGAGTCCCTTGCCCACAAGTCTAGAGGAAACAAGGGCTGCCCACTTCTCCCCAGGCCACTGGTGTTCCTGGCACTTCTTCTCGAATCTCATGAAAAATTCGGTGACACCCGACTCATCAAATACAGGGACTAGCTTCAACAGGTGCGACAAAGACTGATCATGCTCACGATTCCCACCACCGAGACGTTGCCCTGTCGTTTCCACCCGAGTCTTCTCAAGATCGATATCTGCACGGTACCTGGTAGACTCAGCCTCCGACTGGGCTTTTATTCTCGCAAGTTCGAGATCAGTCTGTTGTTTAACCTTAGCGAGACGTTCCTCACGCTCAGCCTGCATCTTAGCCATCTCAAGCTGGAAGAGCATTTCTGTAGTGAAACTTTGAGGAGGAGGTGCAACTATTGGAGGCCCACCCAGCGATCCTAAACCACGCTGCCAGCGGCTATCGGCCTGCGGGAACGTACTAAACTCCGGCATCCTAGAGGTCCCGATGGGAGTAGAGTGGAGGGGGGGCTCGAGCCGAAGTTCCCGAGCACCCTCTCCACCCTGGACCTCACTAGCCGCCCCCATTACGCAAGCCCTCAAATCGTTCTTCTTGATGCCATGAGCCACCTTAAGCCCGATGAGGGGAGCCAAACACTGTAGACCATACTTGCTAATTCCCTCTAGTCGATCAGCTGTTATAGGCACCTCCAAAAACTTCTTTGCGGCCTCCTCACTAGTTACTAACCCCCCTGGCATCTGCCCATCAGAGCCTGCATCATTCCCTGAACCCTCAGTATGATCTGATTCGTCTCCCATGGTGTCCACCAAAAATTCTCACGTTTTAAAAAAAAAAAGAAGAAGTACCCAAGCTCTTATGTAGCACTATTCACTTGCCAAAAATGTCTGAAGACTCTCAAGTGCTATACTACTTTGCCAAAAAAATTCTAACGTGCCCACTATATTCCTCAATAAAACAAATGACCACAACAATCCTGCAATTATCTCTTAGTTCACAAGATCCTGAGCTAGGTCGCCATTTGTTACGATCCAGGTTCTCAAAGACACAGGGCTCTTCAACATTGGACTAGATAATGGCAAAAAGCAACAATGGTAACACTAGATCCAACCCCTGCCTTAAACACTGGAAAACAAAACACCATTACCGCCCTGAGTCGTGCCTGGACAACGAGGTATCCTATGACTCGGTAACTGGTGCACACACACTAGGCTGACGCTCAATAAAACAGCCTATTCTCAAACAGTAAAAGATTACTCGATTATGTTACACAAAGAAAAGATAGTTAACGTGATTAATTAACGTTACGGTAGATACTCAAATAACTGGCACTCCTGTATTAAAGAAAGTGCAATGCTAGTCCTGCAACATCAACTGGAAACTTCTGAAATAAGTCTGAAGCTGGGAAGATGTTCGTAAAGAATCGTGAACAATTATAATGCAGAATACGGGTCACAATAAATGCTAGGACATATAGTAATAATAAGCAGGCGAATAATAAAGTGCGCAAAGGTAGTAATGCTCGACAACTAAAGAAATGCTTCGTGACACAACGCAACAGCCTACTCGGGTTGTGCAACTCAACAACAACCTCGGCTCAAAAGTGCAGTGAATAATAATGCTGCATACATATAATAATGGGGCTTATCTCTAACCAGTGTCTGCTCAGTTAATAAAAGTCTAGCTGGGGTATCAAGGCAGGGCAACAATGGGCGAGCATGCGGCTCGTAGCCTAACGTTGTCCAAGGGTGGTATAATGAAGATTACGTTATATGACGGGGATGCTCTCTTGATAAATCTAGGTCTCTAGTACCTAGCTCTATCCTGGCGATTCCTCAGAAGTCAACACAAAGAGGCAGCACTATGTTGTGAGGGATAGGCTATGGCCCTCTCACACCACAGCGCTGTGCTCGCAAAGTAAACCAACCCGAAGACAACTTAGGCTCCCACAGTACCTGTCGATGTCGTGCAGAGCTTAGCTAACACTGCACACATCGGAGACAACGACACAGTAACCTTACCCCTAGTCTAGCTTTAGATAATCAAGCAGAATCACTCAACACCTTGCAAGGGAGACATATACCGGTCTACAACCTTCCCGAGAGAGGACACATACGGAAAAGTCCGTCTCTCTAAACCTCAATAAAGCATAATTCCTCCTTAACCTAATACATGGAAATATCTGAGAGCTTCGCGTACAATACGACTGGTCGACGGTGAACGTCTATGCTGAAACCAGAAGGGATGTTGAGTTTAATAAAGATTAGAGAATGAGAAAGGAGAAGTCGAGAGAGAGAGATAGTATGCAAAGTCGCGAGTATGGGGGACAGAATTGCAATGGATGTAGGCGATACGCGTGTCAGGCAAGCTCTGAGCTGGTAAAGAACATAAGGCAGCGACGGGAAGGGACTAGTTGACCACCCGGCCGCCAACGCCGTCAGCGCCCAAGCGAGCCGCGTCATAACTCCCCTCGCTGCCGGGTGTACTCCTTCACACTCTCTCGCTCGCCTCCCACACAAGCAACATTTATATTATAGCGAATATAAAATATAAGGCACGGCCACAGACCAAAACAAAGGCCACTTCTAGACTGTCTGTGGTAACACGACACTAATGAAATAAAGCAGATCATTCTAGGACAACTGTAGCCTATCCCCCCATCCTGGCGACCGCTAGCGAGCTGCAATGCCCCACACAACCATTCTGCTAACGCCGGGAGGCGTCACAGGAGGACTATAGCTTCCTACGTGACTGCCCTGGGGAGTGTGAGGTGCGGCTACCATGGGGGGAGTGTGAGATAGACTGGGTATGTATGAACCACAACAGGACGGAGGACTATAGCTTCCTACGTGACTGTCCTGGGGTGTGTGAGGTGAAGCTACCATGGGGGGAGTGTGAGATAGACTGGGTATGTATGAACCACAGCAGGACGGAGGACTATAGCTTCCTACGTGACTGCCCTGGGGTGTGTGAGGTGCAGCTACCATGGAGGGAGTGTGAGATAGACTGGGTATGCATGAACTACAACAGGACGGAGGACTATAGCTTCCTACGTGACTGCCCTGGGGTGTGTGAGGTGTGGCTACCATGGGGGGAGTGTGAGATAGACTGGGTATGCATGAACTACAACAGGACGGAGGACTATAGCTTCCTACGTGACTGCCCTGGGGTGTGTGAGGTGTGGCTACCATGGGGGGAGTGTGAGATAGACTGGGTATGCATGAACTACAACAGGACGGAGGACTATAGCTTCCTACGTGACTGCCCTGGGGAGTGTGAGGTGCGGCTACCATGGGGGGAGTGTGAGATAGACTGGGTATGTATGAACCACAACAGGACGGAGGACTATAGCTTCCTACGTGACTGCCCTGGAGTGTGTGAGGTGCAGCTACCATGGAGGGAGTGTGAGATAGACTGGGTATGTATGAACCACAACAGGACGGAGGACTATAGCTTCCTACGTGACTGCCCTGGAGTGTGTGAGGTGCGGCTACCATGGGGGGAGTGTGAGATAGACTGGGTATGTATGAACCACAACAGGACGGAGGACTATAGCTTCCTACGTGACTGCCCTGGAGTGTGTGAGGTGCAGCTACCATGGAGGGAGTGTGAGATAGACTGGGTATGTATGAACCACAACAGGACGGAGGACTATAGCTTCCTACGTGACTGCCCTGGAGTGTGTGAGGTGCGGCTACCATGGGGGGAGTGTGAGATAGACTGGGTATGTACAAAGGAGTACAAAGGAAATCAAGCAACAACAGATCTAGTGACCCTTCTAGGCTGCTTGTCCTCCAAAACACTGAGGATCAAGTGTCCAAACAGTGGTTTAGAGTGGGTAAGGGAACATTGGAAAGGGAACTACTGCCCTGCCACTAACGTGGCAGGACTAGGAAGTTAGTAGGGGACATATGGGTTAGTAACTGAGGGGAGGATAAAGTTATTCATTTACAAACGCAGTCAGTCGCGGGTTTGATGCGAGATATTTGTCTAGGCGGAATTTAAATGAATCAACGGTGCTGCAGTCTATAACGTCTCGGGGAAGCCCATTCCACAAGTTGACAACTCGATTGAAGAAGAAATTCTTAGATTCGTGCGAGTTAAAAGATTTACCAATAATTTTGCAACCGTTTGCCCGCGTGTAATTAGATTGGTCGATAGTGAAGTACTTACTACAGTTCATATTGTCGATGCCTTTGATGATTTTGAACACTTGAATTAAGTCGCCTCTTAATCTGCGCTGGGTTAAAGGAAATAGATTTAATTCTCTAAGACGTCTTCGTATGGTTTGTTCTTTAGGCTAGGTATAATTTTGGTAACTCTACGTTGAACTCGTTCTAGCTTGTTTATATCTTTTTGGTAATAAGGGCACCAGGATTGAACGCAGTATTCCAGAAGAGGGCGGACTAAGGAATTGTAAAGGGTTAGGATAACTTCTTTGGATTTATGCTCAAATGACCTGCCTATAAAGCCAATTATTTTGTTTGCCTTCTTAACAACTTCTGAACATTGTTGACTCGGTTTTAGGTTACTCGATATTGTTACTCCCAGATCAGTTTCTCTGTTTACATTCTTAAGCTGAGTGCCATTCATCGAATAGTTTGCTTTCTCATTTAGGTATCCGACATGTAGTACTTTACATTTATCCGCATTGAAACTCATTTGCCAAATTTGGGCCCAACATGACAATTTATCTAGATTGTGTTGCATATCGTCAACTTGTTCTTTTGAGAGTACGCTATTTGCAATTTTTGTATCGTCAGCAAATTTTGAGATTGTGCAGGTGAGACCCTCATCTATGTCGTTGATGTAAATTAGAAAGAGAATTGGTCCTAGTACCGATCCCTGGGGTACCCCGCTACTTACATTGGTCCATTTAGATGCCTTACCGTTTATGACTACCCTTTGCTTTCTGTTGCTGAGCCAATTTTCTATCCATTTCAACACACCGTCTTGTATTCCATGCGCTTTTAGTTTTAGCAGTAAACGTTTGTGGGGAACTTTGTCAAAGGCCTTTTGAAAATCAAGGTATATAATATCTACAGCTTTACTCTCATCGTAGAGGTTGAGGATATCGTGGAAGAAGTCTAAGAGGTTTGTTAAACAGGAACGTTTTTTACGAAAGCCGTGTTGAGTATCTTTAAGTATGTTATTTTCCTCTAAGTGATTTACGAGTCTGTCTCGTATGACCGTTTCTAGCATTTTACATACAACTGAGGTTAAGCTAATTGGACGATAGTTACTGGGTAGGGATTTGCTGCCTTTTTTGAATATCGGTGTTATGTTGGCTAGCTTCCACTGATCAGGCATAGTTCCAGACTGCAAGGATTTATTGAATAGTAATGTCAGTGGTTTGGAGAGCTCATTCTTAGCTTCCTTTAGAACTCTAGGCGAGATTGTATCAGGTCCTGGCGTTTTATTTAACTTGAGTTTATCTAAACAATTCAATACTTCTCTCTCTGTAACGGTGATATTGCTTAGAACATCTGAATTATCAATCTGAATCGGCGATGGTGTAGGGATATCACTGAGGTCTTCTGTTGTAAAAACTGATGCAAAGAAGGTATTGAGGGCATTACTCATTTGTACTTCGTCTTTGGTGTATTCTCCTTTTTCATCGACTAACGGTCCAACAGTTGAAGTAACTACTTTTTTCTTTCTGATATAACTATAGAATTCTTTCGGGTTTGTTTTACTTTGATTCGCAATATGTAACTCTAAGGTCTTTTTACTTTGCTTAATTAACTTTTTGGCTTTGCGTCGTAGCTCTACAAATTTCACCCGTTCTTCGTCATTTTGTGAGGATTTTAATCTATCATTAGCACATTTTTTAGCAAGCAGGCAGTTTGAAATATCTTTATTCCACCATTTGGGCTTATTATTATGGCCTGGACGCCGTATTTTCGATGGTATGCAGTCTTGCACTGCTTTTAGGTAAGTGGTTTCGAATAACTTCCAAGATGTATTTATGTCGTTATTGTTAATTAAAAAGCTCCAGTCAGTTTCTTTAAACATAGCTCTAAGTTTATGGAAGTTTGCTTTCTTGAAATTAGGGACTTTTTCGATGCTACTATTTGGTTCGTTACTAGTAAAGTTTAAAGTGAAAGTTATCGTACGATGGTCGCTGTTACTGAATTCATCACCAACATTCAAATTCTCTATCAATTCTTCTTTTGTTGCAAGTACAATGTCAAGAACGTTATTACCACGGGTCGGCATTCGAACAAATTGATAAAGCGAACTCTCTTGCAAGTTCGTATACAAGTCATGTCCGGAGTGTGAAGTAAGAGTATCGCCCCACTTGGTCACAGGTAAATTATATGTATGAACCACAACAGGACGGAGGACTATAGCTTCCTACGTGACTGCCCTGGAGTGTGTGAGGTGCAGCTACCATGGAGGGAGTGTGAGATAGACTGGGTATGTATGAACCACAACAGGACGGAGGACTATAGCTTCCTACGTGACTGCCCTGGGGTGTGTGAGGTGTGGCTACCATGGGGGGAGTGTGAGATAGACTGGGTATGTATGAACCACAACAGGACGGAGGACTATAGCTTCTATTGGTATTAAGGGCAGATTTTTGGATGCCCTTCTCCCTCGTGCTTAGCCCCATTCCTAGACATTCTTCTTAAACTGCATAAATCGACTAACGCACGCCAACATAAACTGCTAGTACGCGTCATCAACCTAAAGAGGTTAATTTTTATCAACAACGAACCCCTTCTGTACAGGTGACGTCTTTTTTATTGGATTTCAGAAACATTGAGGCGATTTTATGAAGCTTACACAGGATATTTGGTACCTAAGAGGATTAATTAAGAGAGACTGCAGCTATTTAATGTACAGACGTACTTTCTAAGCTGAATAAAATCGTGTAATAGTTACTAGAATAAAATAAAAAAGACGTCGCCAGTACAGAAGGGGTTCGTTGTTGGTAAACATTAACCTCTTTAGGTTGATGACGCGTACTAGCAGTTTATGTTGGCGTGCGTTAGTAGATTTATGCAGTTTAAGAAGAACGTCTAGTTTTATAATGAATTAATTGTATCATTCATAAGTATTTCGACTTCTATAAAAATAGTCAATTACCCTTTCAAGGTTCTATTACGCATTTCTTATTCTGGCGATAATCGAAGACCTTAATGTAGATTAGGAAGAGTGTATTGAAGTCAGAGGGTTAATTGAGATAGTCTTGACCCTTTTAATTCCCACAGATCCTTCTTAAGAGGGAATGGGCGTATTCGTTTCCTCATCAATTTATCTTGTTATCAGATGTTTTAGTTTCGTCCTTAGACCTACATCAAGCTTAAGAAAACACCCCCCATGACCCTCCTTCAAGATAGACTTGTAAATTTTCCCGATAGAAAAATGTCCTGGTCAAAGGCCGGTTCCTCCCAAATAACAGGCTTGCTGTCGTTCGCTAGGAAAAAATCGACCTCTAAATGACACGAAGAGTCTTAATATTGACAAAGATATGGAGTGAAATATATTTAAACCACCAAATTAATCTGTCAAGCGTCATAAACTCTGAAAACGAATAGGGCTAAACACGCGGGAGAAGGTGTTCCAGAAAAAACGACTCATCTCCCCTTAAACTGTATACAATCGTCTAATAGAAGCCAGAATAAAGTGTCACACCGCGTCATAATCTTGCAAGGGTTAAGGAAGGGAGTAAGGTCGCTATTTTATTCAGCTAAGGAAGGAACTGTGGGAGTCAGAGGGATGATTGAAATCGGTCTTATCCTTTTGACTGTTAGAGGGCCTTCCTAAACTGAATATAAGAGCATAATAATAGCCAGAGTAAACTCATATGCGTCCTAATTTTGGAAGGGTTAAGGGAAGGTTTTTAGCTTACTTCCTAGACCTCTATGAAGCTTTCAAAAAATACCCCCAAGACAGCCTTTCGATATAAATGTGTACATTTTTCGATATAAATGTGTAGCCTACATTTGTCGGTAGAAAACTTTTCCGGCCAAAGGCCGGTTCCTCATAAATTACAGGCTCGCTTTCGCTCGCCAGGAAAATATCGACACCTAAATGGCACGAAAAGATCTAAAAAAAAATCAGAAATTGGACGAAATTTCTTAAAATCGCGAAACTAACTAGGCGAACGTCTTAAAATCTCAAAACTAATGGGGCTGAACATGAGGAAAAAGGGGTCCAGAAAATAAATCCCTCAAATGGAACTGCCCTCTAATGGAAGGGAGTACAGTCGTGATCATAAATACTGTAACACCTCCTAATGATAACATAAATAAAACGGTGAGTATTAACCCCTTCACCACCATGACTACTTGATACCTTGGATTATGGATAACATTATATGATGTTATGCAGCTTAAGAAGTACCTATGTTACTAAGAGGGGTTATTGAGATAGTATTTACAAACTAAAGAAAATCGTCTAACGGTAACCAGAATATGGTGAACATTGCGTGTTGGTGGTGAAGGGGTTAACCCTTAGAGGATTATGACGCATTTTGACAGTGTATTATGGCTATCATTAGACGATTTTAGACAGTTTAGAAAGGATCTGTGTGAATTATAAGGGTAAACACAGTCTCAAATATCCCTCTGATTTCCATATTTGACAGTGTATTTCTGGCCATCATTAGACGTTTTTAGACAGTTTAGGAAGGATATGTGGGAATTAAAACGGTAAACACTTTTTCGAGTAACCCTGTGACTCCCATATACACTTCTTAACACCTTACGAGCGGCTTATGCGGTTTAATTATGTGTACCGCCCAGCGGGGTGTTTTTAGCCAAAATAGGGCTGTTTACGTGATAATTTTCATGCCTAAATAAGACCCAGAACGTAAAACAAGTATCTATCCCTGAAAGGGCATAAACAGAGCTTTCGAATGACACCATAACGATCCTTGTATGATGGATAGTTTTCTTGCAATAACCGTGCAACGCGAGTGCAAAAAGCAGGTAATTCGGTACTTTCGGTACATAATTGAGTATGTAGCGAGTGAGAGAGGGAGGAGGGAGCTGAGATTTGTGTCAGTAGGTTCGCCGCGGTGGTCTGGAGCAGTCATACGCTCGCTAGTCTCCTGCCACCACTTGTCTCTCTCTCTCAGCCACATTACGTGCTGAAATTGCCACTCGAGTTATGTCGAGCGCCGCCACATAGTCCAGCTTTATTTAACTCGACTTAAGTGGTGGGCCGCTTTTTAAGGGTTAATCTGAATGAAATCGTCTAATAATAGCCAGAAAACAGAAAATAAATGCGTCCTGGTACCTTCAAAGGTTTAGTATAAAGCTAATTTGATCAGAACATCAATCTAAATGGATATGTTTGCCTAAAGAAAATGGAAAAAATTCACGAACATTTTTAAGTAGGTGTACAAGGAGATAATACAGCTATACCCTGTTCCAAGTAGGTGTACAAGGAGATAATACAGCTATACCCTGTTCCAAGTAGGTGTACAAGGAGATAATACAGCTATACCCTGTTCCAAATAGGTGTACAAGGAGATAATACAGCTATGCCCTGTTCCAAGTAGGTGTACAAGGAGATAATACAGCTATGCCCTGTTCCAAGTAGGTGTACAAGGAGATAATACAGCTATACCCTGTTCCAAGTAGGTGTACAAGGAGATAATACAGCTATACCCTGTTCCAAGTAGGTGTACAAGGAGATAATACAGCTATGCCCTGTTCCAAGTAGGTGTACAAGGAGATAATACAGCTATGCCCTGTTCCAAGTAGGTGTACAAGGAGATAATACAGCTATACCCTGTTCCAAGTAGGTGTACAAGGAGATAATACAGCTATACCCTGTTCCAAGTAGGTGTACAAGGAGATAATACAGCTATGCCCTGTTCCAAGTAGGTGTACAAGGAGATAATACAGCTATACCCTGTTCCAAGTAGTTAGGCCAACACTCTTGAACATTAACCTCTATAACTCACAAACGACTAGAGTAATCGAGCAAATATGTCTACCATTTGGGAAGGGTCTGCCAGGGAATAGGTGTTGACATTTACTGCCCATTTTCTCTAGCCCTTTTTGAGTTACAAAGGTATATGCTCAAGAGTTATGGCCTACCTACTTGGAACAGGGTATAACCATTGGTCCTTGGGTACTCCCTCACTGTATTAGGATGACGGACTAAACCACTCGGGATTCCCACTCTGGCGCCCGATGGTAACCTTGTCAATACTTGATGATGCCTTTGTTCACACTACTCTGGCTATTATTAGACGACTTTATACAGCTTAGGAAAGACATCTAGGAATATAAGGTGATGATGCCTTTGTTCACACTACTCTGGCTATTATTAGACGACTTTATACAGCTTAGGAAAGACATCTAGGAATATAAGGTGATGATGCCTTTGTTCACACTACTCTGGCTATTATTAGACGACTTTATACAGCTTAGGAAGGACATCTAGGAATATAAGGTGATGATGCCTTTGTTCACACTACTCTGGCTATTATTAGACGACTTTATACAGCTTAGGAAGGATATCTAGGAATATAAGGTGATGATGCCTTTGTTCACACTACTCTGGCTATTATTAGACGACTTTATACAGCTTAGGAAGGACATCTAGGAATATAAGGTGATGATGCCTTTGTTCACACTACTCTGGCTATTATTAGACGACTTTATACAGCTTAGGAAGGACATCTAGGAATATAAGGTGATGATGCCTTTGTTCACACTACTCTGGCTATTATTAGACGACTTTATACAGCTTAGGAAAGACATCTAGGAATATAAGGTGCACAAACCAAATCAGTTATGCCTCCGACTTCAATATATGTTTCCTAAACTTATCATAATCGTCTGTTAAATCAAAATAAAACTTTAAAACACGTCCTATTGCTCAAGGGTTTAGATAATTTGTAAACAGGATATTTAATACGGCCGCCGCCGCCCCGCCCGCAGCAGTGTTGTCAAACTAGCACAAAATGTGCTAGTTCTAGCGCATTGGCATCACAAATAACGCATAAATAACGTGATTTGCGCATAGCGCATTTTCTAGTGCATTTCTTTTTGTTTTGGTGCATGTTCTAGCGCTTTTCTAAAAAGCCACAATCATAGGTAAATAAACATAAACGTAAACTTCTTCCTAAGATAGAGAAAAGCCACAATCATAGGTAAATAAACATAAATGTAAACTTCTTCCTAAGATAGAGAAAAGCCACAATCATAGGTAAATAAACATAAATGTATACTTCTTCCTAAGATAGAGAAAAGCCACAATCATAGGTAAATAAACATAAATGTATACTTCTTCCTAAGATAGAGAAAAGCCACAATCATAGGTAAATAAACATAAATGTATACTTCTTCCTAAGATAGAGAAAAGCCACAATCATAGGTAAATAAACATAAATGTATACTTCTTCCTAAGATAGAGAAAAGCCACAATCATAGGTAAATAAACATAAATGTATACTTCTTCCTAAGATAGAGAAAAGCCACAATCATAGGTAAATAAACATTAAATGTATACTTCTTCCTAAGATAGAGAAAAGCCACAATCATAGGTAAATAAACATAAATGTATACTTCTTCCTAAGATAGAGAAAAGCCACAATCATAGGTAAATAAACATAAATGTATACTTCTTCCTAAGATAGAGAAAAGCCACAATCATAGGTAAATAAACATAAATGTATACTTCTTCCTAAGATAGAGAAAAGCCACAATCATAGGTAAATAAACATAAATGTATACTTCTTCCTAAGATAGAGAAAAGCCACAATCATAGGTAAATAAACATAAATGTATACTTCTTCCTAAGATAGAGAAATACTAATCGTACACTAGGTTATACACGAATTTATCAGGATTAGGATTCCCGGATTGACTTTTGTTTTTCCTGTATCGTAATAATTTTTTATACTAACTTTGCTATTTTACACTTACACATTATTCTTGGTTCTGGTAAGATGCATACAGTATGTCCAATAACTTTTCAAAATAGGTATCATTGTCGTATATTTGTTATCATAAATCGCATAAATCATAATTCTTGAGACTAATTATATATAATTAAAGCTCAGTATAAATGTGACTATAACACAACTGCTCCGTCATAAAAATGTCAGTCATAGTGTTCGCAGTGATGCCCGATTAACGATCAGAATGGGGCCAATTAATGTAGACCTTCAGAAAGAGCTGGATATACAATCCAGAGTTAGAAGATTGGCTTAAGCCTTTATAAAAAAAAACACGACAAGACTAAGGTTTTTAGTTTGATCTGTAAATGCGAAATAAGACCACAACTCAGTGACCTCAGAAGATATGTAACTTCTGTGAAACATATTCGATCTTTATGCAGGGAAAGAGACGACATTTTTCCGAGTGCATTTCTAGCGCATTTTAGACTTCAATCTAGCTAATTTAAGTGCAACACATTGGCAATATCTACGGCCCTCTCAGTGGTGTTCTGCCGTTCACGATCGCAACACCTCCGCCGCTTCTCCTCGGCTTTAGAACGTACTTTAGAACATTATCCTGAGTGAGCATCATTCTTTCAACATTGTTCAAAGACTCTAATTATCTGTGTTCCCCAAATCTACTACAACCAAAATCCATCCGTTATTTTGTGTGTTAATATCTGGCCAAAATGTCCAAGTTAGTGTTCTCTGTTGTGGCCTTGGCTTTGGTCATGGCATCTAGCGGTGCTCCTCCGTACAACTATCCACTTCCAGTATATCGGTATATTACGATGATCAGTAGTCCTGTACTGCCATGCCCTGTGGAATGTGAGGTGTGGGATGAAAACCTCAAGTCGTGTAGAGTGAACCTGGCATGTCCGAAGAGGGACTTAAGTGTCTTTTGGGAGTAAAACCTTCAATGCGGTGGTATTCTTTTCATATTATATTGGCTAACCCTACACGATTTGATTTTGCTTAGTAAGGAACTCTATGAATCAAAGAGCTTCAAACTAAAAAAACTAACCCTTTGGCATTGAAAAATCCAAAAAGAGAAATGCATCATCGGATCTTGAAAGGGTTAACAGGTACAGTGACGGAGATAACTGGCGACCAACACAATATGCTGGGTTAACCCCTTCAGTACCGGCGACGTCCTTTTCATTATATTCTGGCAACTATTAGATGGTTATATTTAACTCAGGAAGAACCCCTAATAATTAAAAGACCACAGACTATCTCATTTAATCCTTTGAGCTATCACATATCCTTCATTAAGCTGCATACAATCGCGTAAATAAAGCTAGAATAATATTAAAAAGACGTCGCCCGAACAGAAGGGGTTGCGTCTATTGTTCAGACTTTGTGATGACGAGCAGAAGCAGAAGGGACCAGAGGGCAGCAGACACAACAACAGAAGCAGAACAAAATGCAGGAACAAAAGGGGTCAGAGAACATCAGAGGCAGCAACACGCGAAACAGAACAAACAGGAACAGAAGGGGTCAGAGGACAGCAGACACAGCAGGCACAGTAACAAGATAAACAGAACAACAAACAGGAACAGAAGGGGTCAGAGGACAGCAGACACAGTAAGAAGAGAAGCAGAACACCAAGCAGGTACAGAAGGGGTCAGAGGACAGCAGACAGAGCAGAGGTAGTAACAAGAGAAACAGAACAACAAACAGGAACAGAAGGGGTCAGAGGACAGCAGACACAGTAACAAGAGAAGCAGAACGCCAAGCAGGAACAGAAGGGGTCAGATGACAGCAGACACAGCAGAGGCAGTAATAAGAGAAACAGAACAACAAACAGGAACAGAAGGGGTCAGAGGACAGCAGACACAGTAACAAGAGAAGCAGAACGCTAAGCAGGAACAGAAGGGGTCAGAGGACAGCAGACACAGCAGGCACAGTAACAAGAGAAATAGAACAACAAGCAGGAACAGAAGGGGTCAGAGGACAGCAGACACAGCAGACACAGTAACAAGAGAAACAGAACAACAAGCAGGAACAGAAGGGGTCAGAGGGCAGCAGACACAGCAGAGGCAGCAACAAGAGAAACAGAACAACAAGCAGGAACAGAAGGGGTCAGAGGACAGCAGTCACAAGAGAAACAGAACAACAAACAGGAACAGAAGGGGTCAGAGGACAGCAGACACAGTAACAAGAGAAACAGAACAACAAGCAGGAACAGAAGGGGTCAGAGGGCAGCAGACACAGCAGAGGCAGCAACAAGAGAAACAGAACAACAAGCAGGAACAGAAGGGGTCAGAGGGCAGCAGACACAGCAGAGGCAGCAACAAGAGAAACAGAACAACAAGCAGGAACAGAAGGGGTCAGAGGACAGCAGTCACAAGAGAAACAGAACAACAAACAGGAACAGAAGGGGTCAGAGGACAGCAGACACAGTAACAAGAGAAACAGAACAACAAGCAGGAACAGAAGGGGTCAGAGGGCAGCAGACACAGCAGAGGCAGCAACAAGAGAAACAGAACAACAAGCAGGAACAGAAGGGGTCAGAGGGCAGCAGACACAGCAGAGGCAGCAACAAGAGAAACAGAACAACAAGCAGGAACAGAAGGGGTCAGAGGACAGCAGTCACAAGAGAAACAGAACAACAAACAGGAACAGAAGGGGTCAGAGGACAGCAGACACAGTAACAAGAGAAACAGAACAACAAGCAGGAACAGAAGGGGTCAGAGGGCAGCAGACACAGCAGAGGCAGCAACAAGAGAAACAGAACAACAAGCAGGAACAGAAGGGGTCAGAGGGCAGCAGACACAGCAGAGGCAGTCACAAAAGAAGCAGAACAACAAGCAGGAACAGAAGGGGTCAGAGGACAGCAGACACAGTAACAAGAGAAACAGAACAACAAGCAGGAACAGAAGGGGTCAGAGGACAGCAGACACAGTAACAAGAGAAACAGAACAACAAGCAGGAACAGAAGGGATCAGAGGGCAGCAGACACAGCAGAGGCAGCAACAAGAGAAACAGAAACAACAAGCAGAAGCAGAAACAACAACAACAAGAGCAGCACCAGCTACTAGACACAATAACGTACCAACTGAATATTAAGGTGGGTAGGGTATATTTTGTGGTATATTTATATATATATTTATATATTAGCTTCCTCACTAGACCTCCATCAAGCTTAAACAAAAACCCAAGATCCCCCTTACATATAAATGTGTACATTTTTCGGTAGAATCATTTATAAATTGACCTTGAATGGATATCTTTGGGAGTTTTTTTGTTTAGCTTTTTTTTACATTTTTTTTTTTTTACATTTTGTTATCTATTTGTTTAACTTGATGGAGGTTTATGGATGAAACTAAAGAAATATTAAATATATAAATGAATTGACCAATAAATATAGCTTTTCCCCCTTAAAACCCGCAGAGTGCCAGACAATTATTGACCCTATGCATCTGCCAGTGCCAGAGGATTTTTATTTTTTTATTTTTTTGGCTAAATCTATCAAGATGGGTGAGAAAGGAAGGACAATGGTAAAAAAACCACTCCCCTTGTCCATTTTCGCCAGAAATCAGGTCCCAGATGGTCCCGAATGTAGCTGAAATTTTCAGAGTAAATCATCGACTTTTATGGTATCGGAACGTATAGGTAGGAGGGTAGTGGGAGGGTGGTTTGGGGGATGGTGGGGTGAAGGTAGAAGCGTAATTGACTGTGTTACAATTTAATATGAAGCCGATTGGTGGGGTAGTTTCGCCACCACGGATTTTCCTTTTTTTCCTTTTCTTCGTACGGATACGCTGGAAGTGGGTGGTGTGAGGTGGTTGGGGGTGTGGTGGGGGAAAGGCAGAAGGGACTTGTCACACAAATATGGAACCGATTGGTGCAGTCGTTTCGCCGCCACAGATTTTCCTTTTTTTTCCTTGTGAGGCGACCGGTAGTCAGCGAGTGGGTGGGGGGAGGGGGTTGTGTTGGTGGTGGCAAGAAGCCAGAAGGGTAAGGTACAATCGCGCTAAGAAGTCATGACTCGATTCCCAGTACCTATTGTTCAGAAAGTGCTATCTGGCAACTATTGAGGCTTTACTATATTCATATATTACACACCGGGGAGAACTGTAATGAAGGAAACAATACCAAAAACACGACATACAAGTATTGTTGCAATATATTTATCTCATTATGTGAGAGCAAACCAAATATTACGAAAGTTTAGACTAACCCGAACGAAAAAAATTGAAACTCGTAGTATTTCGCTCACTAGATTCAGGATTAAAATGTGGAGCAAGTTTCTTAATGCTTGTATTCCTTTTTAAACCAACAACACTGGGAGAAAAGTATCTCATAAAATTAAAACCAACAGATAAAACTAATATTCAAAGCATAAGTGTCAATAAATCACGTAAATAAACATATAACAGATTGTTTTTTCCACATTTTATTCTCTATGTGGGACAACAGTTTGCCTGAAAAACCAGCGGTCTCCAGTATATTTTGGAAGAAAGCTTGAATACTCGAGAACAGCTTGTAATTTGTATAGACAAACGATGAATTTTCACTTTTAGAATATATAATAACCCATAGGAAGACCCATATAAAAACGGAAGATGGAAAGGCAAGTGTAAAAGGACAAAGGTGAATATAAACGCAAAGAGATATACTCCCCCTCATAATCTGACAATGACTGACTCGGTCGCTGAATATCCTACCGTTCCTACGGGCCTGGGAGTGCAACATGCTAGATAGCGCATGTAAATTAATTACTCTCATTATTCTATAAAGAAATTGTAAACAAACATTACTTATATTTATTCAAACTTCAACATAAATCAAAATTGGAGGACATAAATAGGTCAATTTTCTAAGTAGGCCAATTATTGGGAATATCCAAAGACTCATAGTTTAACATTTGGAAACAACCAGGCTCGGGGGGGGGGGGGGGGGGCAGTGGAGAGTTGCCAGTGGTAGCCAGATTTGGGAACTATTGTCCGATCCTTAGAAAAAGCGAGTAATGACTTCTTTGCGCGATTGTACATGTGGTAGAAATATGAAAGCCATAGATGCAGTCGTTTCGCTGCTACGATTTTTTTTCGGCGAGTCCGTATATATACGGACCTGGCACTGGGCGTGACAAGACCCTAGTCCGTATATATACGGACCTGGCACTTTGCGGGTTAAATTAATTAAGAAAGAACTTTGTTTAGTACATGAAAACATTATTGGAGGTAAAGAGTTATTGAAGAGCGTTTCTACCACTTTCATTCCTAAAGATCTTTCCTAAGCTGCATCAAATTGTCTAATATTAACCCCTTCTGTACCAGCGACGTCTTTTTCATTATATTCTCGCTTAATTTAAACTATTTTAGTAAGCTTAGGAAGGATATATAGTAGCCAGACAGAATGAATTGAGATAGTCTGTAGACATTTAATTGGTAGACATCCTTCCCAAGCTGAATGAAATCGTCTAAGTTGCCATAATATAAAGGAAAGGATGTCATTGTTACAGCAAGGGTTAACCAGAACAAAGAAAGGGTTTAATTAATAACAGGTATTTGTTGTAATGTACTCCAGGTGTAATAATAATATATATAATATACACTATAAATAACGTGTTTATAATAAAATTGCTTATAAATTTATTTCCATTATTTTTTACCCTTATATTCATCCTTGGATATATATATATGTATACTGTATATATATTTATATATAATATATATATATATATATATATATATATATATATATATATATATATATATATATATATATATATATATATATATATATATATGTATACTGTATAATGTATATATATATATATATATATAATATATATATATATATATATATATATAATATATATATATATATATATATATATATATATATATATACATGTTTTGTCGGGCTATAGTAATTATAGCTCGTGATATAGTGTTTACTAAAATCCAGATATGGACTTATAGACCGTAAATAAACTCAACAGGAACTCCCCGAACACGTTCCTAATATCACAAATAATTATTCAACTAGGTACTACAGAACTCAATAACAACACACAGGAGAATTATACACACAAGTTTATTCAGAGGCATAGAAATATTATCTTCACTTATGGGCTGGGATTATATGGTTAATTCAGACTATAATATTACCTTAATAATTATGGGAATTATAAGGTAATAGGCGAATATATGCTAGCAGAATAGACCAAGGTGAGATCAATGTTAATTTAGCGTTGGTAATAAACAAAACAGGAAATATGCAATTAAATTAACAGTGACTTATAGCATCAACCCTTAATAATAATAATGATGCGGGTCGAGTGTCTTTCGTGAATTAAACACAATAAAGAGAAAATGTACAATCTCGAAACAAGAGAGGATGAATGAATTAAGGGGGTAAAATAACTACACAGGCAGGGAGCGAGATGTAAGAGTGGGGCGCGCGTGTTTAAGCTGGGTAAATGCTCTCAGCTAAACGCGACATTTAATCAGCTAGCGTGTCAGGTCAAGAACTCTACTGCGGTGTTAGAAAATACAATTCTGGTTTGTGTAAATATGAACTTAATCTCAGAGATATTACAATGAAACTGAGGGCAAGATATCACTGATTTATTTTCACAATTTACTATGTATGTAGCTCAAATTATGTAATTTATGATTTGAACTGTATATTCACTTCAATCAAACGTATGCAATAATAACGAACTTGGTCGAGGAATTCAGATGTAAAGTTATTAATATAATTTTAAATGAATAAAAGACAAATAATTATTAACTGGTTATAAAGACAAAGTCTAATTAATCAAAGGCGATTAATATATAATATATATATAATTAATCCGACAGAGGATATACTTGAAAGAAAGAAAGAGGAGTTCTGGATGAATGTGGAGGCGTGCCTGGAGAAGTTTGACAAGAACGAAAGAATATTTCTGATTGGGGATATGAATGGTAAGGTGGGTGATAGGAAAGTTGAGGGAGTGGTGGGAGGGTGGGGGGTACCATCAGAGGTGAATGGGAATGGTAGTGCACTTGTGGACGTATGTGTGGGGAGGAGGCTGTGGATAGCCAACACCTTCTTCCGACACAGAATGATCCACAGTGTTACGACTGGGGTTCAAATATATCAGGGCTCTTATTCATTGGACTAGTAATGGCATAAATGTTACAACGGAAAGCGCTAGCTCCAACCTCTGATGTATATTCCCAGTGAACAAAGAACACAAATACTCTACAGAGTTCTATATGCAATAATAGGCTATCAAACTCTCAATAAATGTGCGTCTACTCTAGGCTTAATGTTATGTGAAAACAGCCTATTACTACCTATAACCGAAGGTGCTTGGTTATGGTATGCAAAGTAAGGTGGTAAGAGAAGTTACAGCTTACGTTACTTTAATCAATAAATGTCAGGCACTCCTGCATGAAAGAAAGTGCACTAAAGTCCTTCAACACTAACAAGGAATCTTCTTTAAATGTTAGATGCTATAAAGATGCTCGTATCGGAAATGGAACCCAAAAAGGCAGGCAGCGGAACAATGCTCGTGCAGGCTATGCACACAAAAAGCCAGAATATATAATGCCGTCGGAGCCAAGAATATCCTAAACACTACAACATTAATAATAATCGCCACGACAATGCAGTATTCCTATCAGCAAAAAGGGCCTAAGTCGTTTGTGTCTCAATACATCAAACTAGGCTGCGAAATGCTTGTGTAATAATAAATGGGTATGCATAAAAAGAGTAATTGGTTTAATATACTTAATGTCTACTATGACTGATAAAGTCTAGCTAGAGTCAATGATACGAGATACTGGTGCGCATGGCATGCCGCATAGCCTAGTGCAAATCTCAAGTCTGTGCGTCAAATATTACGTTATAGGGAAGGGTAGCTCTCTTGAGAAACCTTAATACCGAAGTATTAAGCGTTCTCCTGGCGTACCTCAAAGACAAAGAACGAGCTTAGAACAGTGCAGAATGGTATAGGCAAAAAGCCCTCATTCGTGCATGCTCTACTCTCAATGGCCCACAGACTAGAATTTACTCAATCAACTCCAGTTCTAAGGTATGTCGTGCAGCTTTTAACTAAAGCCAGCACTCATAGGAAACAATACCTATAATATCAGACTCCTAGTCTAGCATTATCTAATCCAGCAGAACACTAATAACTAAAGGAAGCAGTACTAAACAATATAAATGCCAACCAATGCTTCGTGATCCACTTATCTTAACAACTAACATACATAGGCTATATCAGACCTTAACACACAATACAACTGGCCAGCATGAAGCTGATTTTGCAGAGTTAACCAGAGGGGGTATAATATTAATAAAAGGTGGTGAAGGATATGGAAAATGAGAGAGATAGGCAGAGGAAAAGATTCTCAGGTACGGAGCGGGGACAGATAGCAAGGGAAAAAAGATGGGTGTGTTCTAGAAACCAGATCTGAGGGAGAGAGTGGCGAGGAACTGTATATATACTCGCACTAGCTCGAGCCGCATGGGAAAACAGCGGTTACAAGTCATCTAACCACTAGCAAAGCTTACAGCATGGTAAGGGCCTCTCTCCACCAACCCCCGCGAGGCAGCCAGCCGTGACGTCATCGAGCGGGACAAAAAACACTGCGCGCCCCCTCTCACTCTGTTCTACTCCCTCTCTCTCTCCCAGATCCTATCATTACTAGTTAATGATAAAATATATACTTTACAATTAAATATATAAAGCCTTGACATGGGCGAAAACAAAGAGCCTTTCTGGACTGCCCATGACACGAGCTTTCATATGAAATAAAGCACACTCTAATACATAAACTGTAGCCCCATCCACTGCCCTGGCGATCCTAGCGAGTCACTGTAGGACAAGCCATGCGGTTCTAACGGAGTGGTTAACGTCACACCCCCCCCAAGATTTTTCTCAGAGGCCCCAAGGCTCACAAAAATCTGATGGTTAGAACCCATGCTATATCTTCACTTCCTATCACCCAGCGGCAGTAAAATATCTGGCACAGTTCTTCAACAAAACATTTTTCAAAATTATAACCCTCCCCAACACGATAGGTTAAATTATATGTAGTTATGCTCCTCAAGAGCGAGCTTCTCTAGCCCAGCATTCTGAGAGGAGTGCAACTCAGAATTACTGCTATAACATACTAAAAAAATTCAACTATCAAAGAAAGTTTTTATTTGATTTTTATGTTTATAATTTGTTTATTTCGGCTGCACTATAGGGGCAAGCCTAGTTTTTTCTTCTATACCAAACGCTCAACTCCTGCTTTACGACCCAATACGCTGGGCTACAACCGCGAGCCAACAAGCACCAAGCGCAAAATACTATTCAAACTAAAGCAGGAGGCTACCCGTGTGTCAATCTACCCAGGATCATATACCCTTGAACGACCATCTGCAACCACGTTGTCACAACCGGCAATATGGCGTATGTCCAGGTTATATACCAATAACCTTAGTGACCACCTGGTCAGCCTCATATTCCGATTGTGAAACTGGTCCAAGAACTTGAGAGGGTGATGATCTGGGTAAACTACAACGACCGGACCATAGGCTGGAACACAGACCTCGAAATGCCTCAGAGAAAGTACAACCGCCAGCAGCTCCTCCTTGACAACAGAGCAGCTCCCCTGGGCCGAATTGTACTTCTCCGAGCAGAAACTAACAGGATGCTCCAGCCCATCATCGTCCTTTTCCACAAGGACGGCACCAGCCCCCACACCACTAGCCTCCGTTGCTAGTTGGAAAGGTAGGCTAAAGTCAGGGGCCCTGAGGATCGGGTGAGTGCACAACAGGTGTTTTACTTCCCTAAACACCTTCTCACACTCAGGCGCCCATTTGAACTTCTTATCCTTCCAGTTATCCTCCACCTGAGCTTGACTGTCCCGTTCTCCTTCTCCACCTTGACTGCTAAACGTCATCACAGGCACAGTGAGAGGCTCAGGGGGGTGCCTCCCATACTCCTTCACGGGATCATCATGACATAACTGATTGCGCTTCCGTCTGTCTGGAGTGGCTACCAAGTAAACCAGGTCCGATAGCTCCTCCACCACCCTATAAGGACCAGCGTACTTCGCGGATAAGGGGTGACCTACAAGGGGCAGTAGAATCAACACCTCCTGACCCACGTGAAACTCCCTGAGTTCAACCTTGAGGTCGTACCTGTCCTTCCTGAGGGCCTGAGAGCTAGTCAAATTACGGCCAGCCAACTCCAGACTGCGCAACATCCGTTCTCGACTGTTGAGGACACACTTGAGCATAGAACAAGGTTTTTCTGCGCCCTCCCATACTTCTTCAACCATATGGAGAGGCCCTCTGACACGGTGTCCAAAGACAAGCTCATTAGGGCTGAATCCCAAACTCTCCCCAGGTACCTCCCACACAGCAAACAAAACACATGGCAGGCCAAGATCCCAATCCCTCCCACTCTCAAAGCAACAACAACGAAGCACAGATTTCAAGGCTGAGTGCCATCGCTCTAACACACCCTGGCTCTCCGGATGATATGCAGATGACACAACCCCAACAATCCCATGCTGCGGCATTGCTTGTACAAAGAGGCTAGAAGTGAAGTTGGGTCCCCGGACTGACTGAATCCCCTGCGGGTAACCATACCGGGAAAAATACACAAGCAAGCTTCGGACCACCGTTTTCGCCGACCCATTTCTCATAGGGTACGCGTCAGGGTACCTTGTTGCTACATCTCCCGACTGTGCATCACTGTCCTCCTTCAACTCTTTCGTCTTTTTAAGCCCATCCTCTGCCCCTTCAGGAACAGTTACTGGGTCCTCTCCAGACTCGAAATGTGGTCCTAATAATGAGTCCCCGAGAAGGTCCGTTGACACTAAACTCTCAACCGCATCAACTTTCAACCCCTTCTCGGTACCCTTCCTCCGCTGATCTAAAGATTGTTGACCAGAATGTGACTCCCTGGATGCAGAATCTCCGGTGACAACACACTCCATAGGCTGCCCCGGACACTTCTCAACCCACTCCTGCTCCTCCCTACTCACGTCGGCCGGCTTCTCGACAACGACTAAGGGTGGAGCCTCAGAAGTAGGCCCCGCAAAGTCGTTGCCAAGAAGGAGGTCGACGCCCCCAACAGGTAACTTCTCCACAATTCCTACATCCAGGTCACGAGTCACACCATCAACTACCACCTTCATTCTTACAAGCGGGTATGACCTTGTCGCATTAACTCCCTGAACCACAACCACGCGCCGTATTGACAGGTTTACCAGTGAAATTGCTCAACAGTGTTTGCGATGCCCCAGTGTCACGCAAAATTCTCACCTCATGTCTTCTACCCCCCCACTCCACACAACCAAGTCCCCTGTGGTCACTAAAGGCATCACGGACAGGGAATAAGCCTTCCGGATCCTTCTGCACTGGCAGTGTATTTACCTCGGAAGAAATGCCTCTAACAAACTCCGATGTCCTCTTGAACACTCCAATGCCGTGAGCAAAAGACACGGCTGCCGGAGGAGGTCGACTAGGGCACTCATTTGCCTTATGACCCTCTTGGTGGCACCTAAAACACATAAATTTCGGTTTCGGCTTATACTGTGATGTAAAAGGCCCCTGACTTTTCACATACGGTGTGGTGGTAGGTTTGGCTTCAGTTTTAGTTTCATTGCTCTTTGGTTTAAATGTGTCATTGCTACGGGGAGGGGGAGGATAACGGTCCCTAGCACTTGCATCGTACTTCTGTGAGGACCCCTAACCCCGAATCAACGACAGCCGTAGATCAGCCATTTCTGCTGCTTCTACTAGAGTTCTTGGGTTTTTCTCCTTTAAGTTCAAAGTTAGATCACCGCCCGTGCTCTTAAAGAACTGCTCCAACATCATTAACTGCTTAACTCCATCAAACGTTGTTACCTTCTCAGATCGGAGCCAGTTCCCCATAGCATCGGACAAGTCCCGGGCGTGTTCCAAAAAGGTGCTATCTCTTCCCTTAGTTACACCCCGGAACTTCAAACGGTATGTTTCTGGTTGCAGTTCGTAAGCCCTCAGGACAGCCTCCTTGAGATCCTCGTACACAATACATAACTCCAAAGGTAACGCATCGTAGGCTTTAAGACCCTTGCCTATTAATCTAGAGGATACAAGTGCTGCCCATTTATTCTCTGGCCACTGGTGTTCCTGGCACTTCTTCTCAAAGCGTGTGAAAAATTCTGTTACACCACTCTCATCAAACACCGGAACCAGTTTCAATAAGTGCGAGAGAGACTGCTCATGAACACGGTTACCAGCCCCAAGTCGCTGTCCCGTTGCCTCTACTCGCGACTTCTCTACGTCCATGTCGGCACAGTACCTAGTTGACTCTAAATCCGCTTGGATTTTTGCTAGCTTGGCTCTCTCTTCTATCTTGGCTAATTCTAATTGCTGCTGAAGCTGAAGCTCAGATACCCTGATAGCCTTTCTCTCTTCGATCTTAGCTAATTCGAGCTGAAGCAATAATTCTGGAGTTAACCCTTGAGGAGGTGAAGGTGCTACAATGTTTGAAATTACCGGTGGTCCCCCCAGGGGCAACCAACCCTGCCAGTCACCACCCACCTGTGGAAGCGTACCCGGGGTCGGCAAACCACTGGGATGGCTGGGAGTCGAGTGTAGGGGAAGCATGGCCGAAGGGCTCTGAGCACTCAACCCATCTCGCTCACCAGTCACCCTGCCCAGTACACACGTTATCAAGTTATCCCTGGTCATGCTGCTAGTACCCGCATGACCGATAGCTGTGGCCAGGCATTGAAGACCGTACCGATTCACACCCACCAACCGCTCGGCAGTAACAGGCCATTGCAAAAATATCCTAGCATCCTCCTCACAGTTCACCCGATTAACCCTTTCATCATGCTGCTGTTCCTCAGTTTCGACATTAAGTACTGTGTCTCCATTCTCCTCTGACCCGGTATAAGACATGATGCTCACAAAAATTTCTCACCACAATATTCAGAAAAGAAGTACCCCAAACTCTTATACCTCAATATACACACAACAATTCTCGGAAATGCTCAAGGGCTATACTATGTTGCAAAAAAAAAATTATTCCTGCTGATCCCTGCAAAATATTCTCCAAAACAACAAATGTTCCCTGCTTAATAAATGTAGGTTCACCAAATCCTAGGTAAGGTCGCCATTTGTTACGACTGGGGTTCAAATATATCAGGGCTCTTATTCATTGGACTAGTAATGGCATAAATGTTACAACGGAAAGTGCTAGCTCCAACCTCTGATGTATATTCCCAGTGAACAAAGAACACAAATACTCTACAGAGTTCTATATGCAATAATAGGCTATCAAACTCTCAATAAATGTGCGTCTACTCTAGGCTTAATGTTATGTGAAAACAGCCTATTACTACCTATAACCGAAGGTGCTTGGTTATGGTATGCAAAGTAAGGTGGTAAGAGGAGTTACAGCTTACGTTACTTTAATCAATAAATGTCAGGCACTCCTGCATGAAAGAAAGTGCACTAAAGTCCTTCAACACTAACAAGGAATCTTCTTTAAATGTTAGATGCTATAAAGATGCTCGTATCGGAAATGGAACCCAAAAAGGCAGGCAGCGGAACAATGCTCGTGCAGGCTATGCACACAAAAAGGCAGAATATATAATGCCGTCGGAGCCAAGAATATCCTAAACACTACAACATTAATAATAATCGCCACGACAATGCAGTATTCCTATCAACAAAAAGAGCCTAAGTCGTTTGTGTCTCAATACATCAAACTAGGCTGCGAAATGCTTGTGTAATAATAAATGGGTATGCATAAAAAGAGTAATTGGTTTAACCTTCCAGCCCCGGCTATGTATTATATATATATTCCTCGAAACCCGGGTGTTTTGGCCGAAAAACGTCTAGGCTAGGCTACCGTATATTCGTTAATCAGACTGCTTCCCGCATTCCCGCGCATCCCCAAGCGTAGCTGTGTTATTTACCTGTAGAATGGCATTAAGTAGAGCTCTCTAAGTCAACTGGTTGAGCTGTGATGATGATTTCATTGGAGATAACTTTATGGCCAAAACAGCCACTTTACACCACTTTTCGATACTTAACAACAACATACAGGCACACACGAACAAGCGACGCTCTCCTTCTTGTGGCCGGAGATGCGGGGCGACGGTCCAGCCGGCTGTTGTTTACATGCGTCGGACCGACGCCTCGCACACGAAGCTCACAGGCTTTCAACCACTGGGCGTTCAAGAGACCATCCGGGTACCTGTTATATGCTTTTTTATGGGCGTTCAAGAGCCCTTCCGTGGTGAGAGGGTTAATATACTTAATGTCTACTATGATTGATAAAGTCTAGCTAGAGTCAATGATACGAGATACTGGTGCGCATGGCATGCCGCATAGCCTAGTGCAAATCTCAAGTCTGTGCGTCAAATATTACGTTATAGGGAAGGGTAGCTCTCTTGAGAAACCTTAATACCGAAGTATTAAGCGTTCTCCTGGCGTACCTCAAAGACAAACAACGAGCTTAGAACAGTGCAGAATGGTATAGGCAAAAAGCCCTCATTCGTGCATGCTCTACTCTCAATGGCCCACAGACTAGAATTTACTCAATCAACTCCAGTTCTAAGGTATGTCGTGCAGCTTTTAACTAAAGCCAGCACTCATAGGAAACAATACCTATAATATCAGACTCCTAGTCTAGCATTATCTAATCCAGCAGAACACTAATAACTAAAGGAAGCAGTACTAAACAATATAAATGCCAACCAATGCTTCGTGATCCACTTATCTTAACAACTAACATACATAGGCTATATCAGACCTTAACACACAATACAACTGGCCAGCATGAAGCTGATTTTGCAGAGTTAACCAGAGGGGGTATAATATTAATAAAAGGTGGTGAAGGATATGGAAAATGAGAGAGATAGGCAGAGGAAAAGATTCTCAGGTACGGAGCGGGGACAGATAGCAAGGGAAAAAAGATGGGTGTGTTCTAGAAACCAGATCTGAGGGAGAGAGTGGCGAGGAACTGTATATATACTCGCACTAGCTCGAGCCGCGTGGGAAAACAGCGGTTACAAGTCATCTAACCACTAGCAAAGCTTACAGCATGGTAAGGGCCTCTCTCCACCAACCCCCGCGAGGCAGCCAGCCGTGACGTCATCGAGCGGGACAAAAAACACTGCGCGCCCCCTCTCACTCTGTTCTACTCCCTCTCTCTCTCCCAGATCCTATCATTACTAGTTAATGATAAAATATATACTTTACAATTAAATATATAAAGCCTTGACATGGGCGAAAACAAAGAGCCTTTCTGGACTGCCCATGACACGAGCTTTCATATGAAATAAAGCACACTCTAATACATAAACTGTAGCCCCATCCACTGCCCTGGCGATCCTAGCGAGTCACTGTAGGACAAGCCATGCGGTTCTAACGGAGTGGTTAACGTCACAACAGGTACACGTGAAAACGGATGTTGACGATGAAGGATAAGACAGTGGTGGAACGAAAGTCATTGATTGATTATGTATGTGTGGATGAACGAATGAAGAAATCTGTGATGGATGCTAGGGTGTATAGGGGTATTGGAGGGGGTCTGTCTGATCATTATGTAGTGGTAGCTAAGGTTAGGATACAAAAGAAGTGGGTGAGGAGAGCGGGAGGGAGGCGAGAGGAGGGTGGAATGGTGAGGAGGGTGGAGAGGTTGCAGGAGGAGGAAGTCAGGGAGGAGTATAGGAGAGCAGTGGAAAGACGACTAGGTGGGTTCGACCTGGAAGTTATGGAGGAAGTGGAGGAGATGAGCAAGGTGTTTAAGGATGAGATCTGTGCAGCATGTGAGGAGGTGTGTGGAGTGAGGAGAAGAGGGAGGGGAGTGAAAGGTACAGCATGGTGGACAGAAGAGGTAAGAATAGCTGTGGAAGAAAAGAAGAAAGCATATAGAGAGTGGTTGGGTAGTAGAGGGAATGAAGATTCCGAGAGACAGAAACGAGCGAGGTACGTGGAGAGTAAGAGGGTGGTGAAGAGAGTAGTGAAGGAAAGTAAGAGAAGAGTAGATGAGGAATTTGGAAGGAATCTGAGTGTAAAATGGAGGGAGAGTAAGAAACTGTTCTGGAAAGAAGTCAAGAAAGTTAGGGAAGGTAGCAAGGGAAACAGTAAGGGTGTGAAAGATAAGAATGGGAGAATGCTAGCCGAGAAGCAAGAGAGAGTCGAAAGATGGAGGGAGTACTTCAGTGAGTTGCTAAATGAAAGGAATGAAGAGCCAGCAAACATAGCTGGATATGGTATGGGAGGGAGAAGAAGAGAAGTAGTGGAGGAGGAGGTGGGGATCAGGAAGTCAGAAGTGTCGGAAGCCATGAAAAGAGTGAAGTTGGGGAAAGCACCAGGAACAGATGGAGTGTGTGGGGAAATGTTGAGGTATGGTGGTGAGATAGTGATAGAATGGGTATGGAAAATGTGCAAACTAGCATGGGAGAAGGGGAGTGCACCCGATGACTGGAAGACTGGCATAATAGTCCCCCTATATAAGGGCAAAGGGGAAAGAGGAGTGTGTGGTAACCACTGAGGAATATGTCTTCTAAGCGTAGTAGGGAAGGTATACAGTAGGGTAGTGATTGAGAGAGTGAGAGTGAGAACGGAGAAATGGATAGGCGACGAGCAGGGAGGTTTTAGGAAGGGAAGAGGATGTGTAGATCAGATTTTTACCCTGAATTGTGTTGTGGAGAAGTATCTGGAGAAGAAACAAAAGGTGTATGTTGCCTTTATGGACTTGGAGAAGGCCTATGACAGAGTGGATAGAGAAGGTTTGTGGAAAGTACTTAGAATATACGGAGTAGAGGGCAAGTTGCTGAAAGCAGTGAGGAGCATGTATGAGGGTGCAAAGGTGGCAGTACGTGTGGAGAGTGAGCAGAGCGAGTTCTTTGACCTGAATGTTGGTTTGAAACAGGGGTGTGTGATGTCCCCATGGTTGTTTACTGTATATATGGATGGAGTTATGAAAGAAATACTATCAAGAGCAGTAGATGTTGGTGTATCGCTGAAAAGGGAGGGAATTGAGTGGAAGCTACCTATACTGCTGTTTGCGGATGATACAGTTCTGATGAGTGATAATGAATGGGAGTTGCAGGGTCTGGTAAATGAGTTTGAAACAGTGTGCGAAAAACGGAATTTGAAGGTAAATACGGGGAAGAGCAAGGTTATGGTCTTCGAAAGGGGTGAAGTCACAGAGTGTGAGGTGAAGCTGAACGGTCAGGCTATGGAGATCGTCAACTCTTTTAAGTATCTGGGCAGTGTGTTGAGTAAAGATGGGACTATGGATGAAGAGGTGCGGGAGAGGGTACAACAGGGGAAGAGGGTTGTAGGAACGCTAAAAGCAGTAACAAGAAATAGGGTGGTCAGTATGGAAGTGAAGAAGTCCTTGCATGACAGTGTGGTAATCCCGACACTGACTTACGGAAGCGAAGCATGGACGTTGGTTGAGAGACTCAGACCAAGAGTGAGAGCAGTGGAAATGAATTACTTAAGGAGTGCGTGCGGAGTTACATGGAGGGATAGACAGACTAATGAGGAAGTAAGAAGGAGGTGTGGTGTGGAGGTAGATGTGCTGGAAAGTGTGAAAAGGAACAACTTGAGATGGTTCGGCCATATGGAACGTATGGAAAGCGAGAGAATGACTAAGAGGGTGTACGAGAGCGAGGTGGAGGGACAGAGGGGGAGAGGTAGACCGAATATGAGGTGGAAGGATGGAGTGAGGAACTACATGAACGAAGGAGGTGCTGGTTGGGGGGAGGGGCGTCGACTGACTGGGGACAGAGGTGCATGGGGGCGGTTCGTTCGTGGCCACCCCTTCGGGGATCACGGCGTCAGGCAATAGATAGATAGATAGATAGATTAATTAGTAGATGTCCTGGAAATGCTGTTAATGGTAATTATGTTAAAAGTGACGCACAAGACGAAGTTGTACTATGAAAATTCTCCGAAGGGTATTAACAAGATATCTGAACGAGTTAACAGAGTCTTACTAAGAATTCACCTTAATAAGTGGTGAATTCGAGATGATGGAACATTTAGATAAAAGACTCTACGCAATGCTAGAATTCCTAGACAGTAAGAATCAAAATTATCTACATCAATACTCGCATGAACGATAATACTAGTTCATACAATAATCACAACAACGATTAAGTAATCGTATGAGAAATTGGGGGACTTGGAAAGTATATGACTTGGGGAATGATAAACTTCACAACGGGAATATTGAACTAAATTAAATATGAAAATGGGCGTAGGTTCTAGGTAATCAGTTATGAATTAAGAAGGGGAATCAAGACACGAAATACACTTCGACCTCAACTTGTAACATACATAACAAAATACATATATTAGGAAAATCTGTGAGTGCGTGGCGTGATAAATTAAGGAACACAAACATATAACGTATGCGTAGGACGTTCTAGAGGATATTTAAACAGGATGAATATAGGATCTTGAACACAGATCTTAGAGAAGAATTACTATCAGTTTCAGAAGGATTAACATGTACGCAAATACAAGATCTTGGGCACAGATCTACTTATAGTCACACGCTTACACGATTCACATATTTTAACCTAGACCTCGACAACAATAATCATACTTTTCCACTAAATTTTTGAAGTGATATCTGACTTAATTCTTGACTCTCTCTTACAGAGTCTCACGGCAATAGGGGTATTGTGAATTCGTTGTGATGAAGTTGTGAGGTCTAATACTAATAGTAGATATGGCTGGTTAATATTTATAGGTGTACTTATATACTAGGTAATATATATACAAAAATGTAAAAAACAAAAACAAAACTAATACTGTTTATAAAAAAACTCCCCCTCACGATAAATGTATACATGTTTCTACAGACAAATTTACACATTTATCTCTAAGGGGGATCTTGAGGATGTTTCTACAGCCAAATTTACACATTTATCTCTAAGGGGGATCTTGAGGATGTTTCTACAGACAAATTTACACATTTATCTCTAAGGGGGATCTTGAGGATGTTTCTACAGCCAAATTTACACATTTATCTCTAAGGGGGATCTTGAGGATGTTTCTACAGACAAATTTACACATTTATCTCTAAGGGGGATCTTGAGTATGTTTTTGTTTTAAGCTTGATGGAGGTCTACTGAGGAAACTGATATATAAATTATTATGTTCTCTCCACTAACCAACTGTACTCCCAAACTCGATTAATGAAATCTACAAATACATGTGGCAGTCTGGGGATTCGAACCCAGGACGCTCACACCGAAAATCAACACACTTATGCATTGCACCACGAAGACAGTTAAAGAATGGTGGACAAGCCTACGATTTATTATACAGTTTCGAATCCTGCATATCAATCTAAGCATGTACACAATTCCAACTGCACTATCGGAGGCTTTGAATATGTGTGAATGGAAATAGTAATTAATGGGGCACTTAACCCTAAGGAAGGCCTCTCGATAAACTACTACTGAACCAGAATTAATTATTATGTTCTCTCCACTAACTAACTTTACTCCCAAACTCGATTAAAAATAAACCATAAATAAATATAAATCAAATATTAAAATAAAATAAACCATAAAATAAACCATAAATAAAAATTAATTAAATAATTAAATTAAATAAACCATACAATAAACTCTACCCAGCTTAATATTCAGTTGGTACATTATTGTGTCTAGTATCTGGTGCTGCTCTTGTTGTTGTTGTTTCTGCTTCTGCTTGTTGTTTCTACTTCTCTTGTTAATGTGTCTGCTGCCCTCTGACTCCTTCTGCTTCTGCTTGTTGTTTCTGCTTATCTTGTTGTATCTGCTTGTTGTTTCTGCTGTCCTCTGGTCCCTTCTGCTTCTGCTGTGTCTGCTGTTCTTGTTACTGTTTCTGCTGCCTTCTGCTTCTCTTGTTGTTGTGTCTGCTTGTTGTTTCTGCTGCCCTCTGGTCCCTTCTGCTTCTGATGTGTCTGTTTTTCATGTTACTGTTTCTGCTGCCTTCTCATCCCTTCTGCTTCTCTTCTTGTTGTGTCTGCTTGTTTGTTCTGCTGCCCTCAGGTCCCTTCTGCTTCTGCTGTGTCTGTTTTTCTTGTTACTGTTTCTGCTGCCTTCTCATCCCTTCTGCTTCTCTTGTTGTTGTGTCTGCTTGTTTGTTCTGCTGCCCTCTGGTCCCTTCTGCTTCTGATGTGTCTGTTTTTCTTGTTACTGTTTCTGCTGCCTTCTCATCCCTTCTGCTTCTCTTGTTGTTGTGTCTGCTTGTTGTGTCTGCGTTTCTTGTTGTTATGTATGCTTGTTGTTTATGCTGTCCTCTGATCCTTTTTGCTTTTGCTTGTCATCACAATGTCTGAACAATAGACTTAACCCCTTCTGTACCTGCAACGTCGTCTTATTATTATTCTAGCTTAATTTAGACGATTTTGTGCAGCTTATGAAGGATCTGTGGTATGGTAGCTCTAATGATTATATGAGATAGTCTGTAGTCTATTAATTATTAGGGGTTCTTCCTGAGTTAAATACAACCATCTAATAGTTGCCAGAATATAATGCAAAGGACGTCGCCGGTACTGAAGGGGTTAACCCAGCATATTGTGTTGGTCGCCAGATCTCTCCGTCACTGCACCTGTTAACACTTTCAAGATCCGATGATTCACTTTGTGTTTTCAATGTCAGAGGGTTAGTTGTTTAGTTTGAAGGTCTTTGATGCATAGAGGTCCTTACTAAGTTGAATACAATCGTGTAGGTTTAGCCAATATAATATGAAAAGGACGCAACAGCATTGAATGTTTTTAGTACCAAAAGAAATCAAGATAAATTCTCTTCTGCCCACTTCCGACATGCCAGGTTCACTCTACACGACTTGAGTTTCTCATCCCACACCTCACATTTCTTAGGGCATGCCAGTACAGGAATACTCATCATTTCATATTCCCGAGGAGCACCTTTAGATATCATGACCAAAGCCAAGGCCACAACAAAGAACACTAACTTTGACATTTTGGCCAGATATCAAAACAAAACACAACTTATGGTTTTTGGTTGTAGTAGATTTGGGGAACACAGAATTAAGAGTCTTTGGAAAACGCTGACGGAATGATGATCGCTCAGGATAATGGTCTTAAAATACGTTCTAAGGTCAAGGAGAAGCAGCGGAGGTGTTACGGTCGTGAACGGCAGAACGCCACTGAGAGAGCCGTAGTAAATATCCTGTTTACATATTATCTAAAACCTTGAGCATTAGGACGTGTTTTAGAAGTATATTTTGACTTAATAGACGATTATAACAAGTTTAATAAACATTTATTGAAGTCAGAGGCATAACTGCTTTGGTTTGTATCCCTTCGATTCCTAGATGTCCTTTCTAAGCTGTATAAAGTCTAATAATAGCCAGAGTAGTGTGAACAAAGGCATCATCAAGTATTGACAAGGTTACCATCGGGCGCCAGAGTGGGAATCCCAAGTGGTTTAGTCCGTCATCCTAATACAGTGAGGGAGTACCCAAGGACCAATGGTTATACCCTGTTCCAAGTAGGTAGGCCATAACTCTTGAGCATATACCTTTATAACTCAAAAAGGGCTAGAGAAAATGGGCTGTAAATGTCCACACCTATTCCCTGGCAGGCCCTTCCCAAATAGTAGCTCGATTACTCTAGTCGTTTGTGAGTTATAGAGGTTAATGTTCAAGAGTGTTGGCCTAACTACTTGGAACAGGGTATAGCTGTATTATCTCCTTGTACACCTACTTGGAACAGGGCATAGCTGTATTATCTCCTTGTACACCTACTTGGAACAGGGTATAGCTGTATTATCTCCTTGTACACCTACTTGGAACAGGGTATAGCTGTATTATCTCCTTGTACACCTACTTGGAACAGGGTATAGCTGTATTATCTCCTTGTACACCTACTTGGAACAGGGTATAGCTGTATTATCTCCTTGTACACCTACTTGGAACAGGGTATAGCTGTATTATCTCCTTGTACACCTACTTGGAACAGGGTATAGCTGTATTATCTCCTTGTACACCTACTTGGAACAGGGTATAGCTGTATTATCTCCTTGTACACCTACTTGGAACAGGGTATAGCTGTATTATCTCCTTGTACACCTACTTGGAACAGGGTATAGCTGTATTATCTCCTTGTACACCTACTTGGAACAGGGTATAGCTGTATTATCTCCTTGTACACCTACTTGGAGGGGTATAGCTGTATTATCTCCTTGTACACCTACTTGGAACAGGGTATAGCTGTATTATCTCCTTGTACACCTACTTGGAACAGGGTATAGCTGTATTATCTCCTTGTACACCTACTTGGAACAGGGTATAGCTGTATTATCTCCTTGTACACCTACTTGGAACAGGGTATAGCTGTATTATCTCCTTGTACACCTACTTAAAAATGTTCGTGAATTATTTCCATCCATTTAGATTGATGTTCTGATCAAATTAACTTTATACTAACCTTTTGATTCTGAAGATACAAGGACGCATTTTTGTCTGTTCTAGGGCTCATATCAGACGATTTTATTCAGATTTCGAAGGGTGTATGGGAATCAGAGGGTTAATTGAGATAGTCTTTACCCTCATGATTTCCATAGACCCTCCCTAAATTGTAATAATCTTGTAATAATAAGGAGAATATATGGGAGTCAGAGAGTTAATTGAGATAGTCTTTACCCTTATACTTTTCAAATAGCCTTCCTAAATTGTATAAAATCATCTAATAATAGCCAAAATAAACTATCAAAATGCGTTATAATATTCTAAGGGTTAATACCGACATACTATGTATTTGTCAGTAGCTGTACAGTCGTGTTCAGGTATATAGAGACACATTTTGGAAGCTCAATAAGGCTACACTGACGATCTATTTTGATAAACTATTTGACTCACAGAAATCATATTTCTGCAGCTCACTAGGTAACCCTTTCGAGGTCTCTGTTGGCTGGCTATTAGTAAGCGATTTTGTTCAGATTAGGAAGGGTGTATGGAAGTCAGAGGGTTATTCGAAATAGTTTTTAACTTTTTAATTCCCACAGCTCCTTCCTAAACTGTCTAAAATCGTCTAATGATAGCCAGAAATATACTGTCAAAATGCGTCCTAATCTTGACAGTTTACGAGGTATAGCGGTACCTTTTAGATCATTGTCCTGCCTAAACTAAACTAAATCTCTTTCTTCATTATATACCCTGCTTCTTTTCAACTGAAGGGAAATTGGAAAGTTCCCATCAAGATTGCTCAGTTACTTTGAAGTTTTTGTAGTGAAATATGGTGCAAATTATAACAACTTGATCTTGATATGATGCAGAGACATATATATATATATATCCCAATAACAAACATTAGGTTGTCACATCGTCCTCTAAAAGTCTTCTGGAAAGCTCACGACGGTTGTAAAAGGTACGTAATATTTACGTAAAAACGTGAACAGTTGCTTACGTCATTGGCACGTATAATTAGTTGTATAATTAGTTGTAATATTACGTCAGTAGCTTGTAGGAGAGACGTCATATTATTGCTTAAAATTACGTATTTATTACGTTTCAAATACGTCAAGCCATAAGGTCTATTACACGTTATTAAGACTGTAAAAAGACGTCATTATGGCGTTGTAAAAATTACGTGATATATACGTAAAAACGTGAACAGCTGCTTACGTCATTGGCACGTATAATTAGTTTTTTTTTTTTTTTTTTTTTAAGAGACAATGAACGGAGGAAGGAAAAACACAGATAAAACAAAAAGGTCCATGTGCCTAAAGGCATCCTCCATTCATAAAATGTTTGTAACAACTGGATTTAAACATTTGTAGATTGTAAGTTTGTGGAAAGCAATTCGAGGGAAGTGAATTCCAAAGAGTAGTAGCTCTGGGGATAAATGAATTCTGATAAGCAGAAGTTCTGCATTGTGGAGGAGAAAGTGTAAATTCATGGGCGCTCTCAGCTGCCCTAGTTCTACGGGGAAAGATGTGGAGAGGCGGCACAATTGAAGCAAGTTCCTCGGAACAATTGCTGTGAAAATATCTGTAGAATAATGCAAGGGATGCAACGTTTCTTCGTATGGCTAATGTAGGAAGGTCCTGTGTGATTGCAGGGTTATTGATTAATCTAATAGCTTTATTTTGAATTTTGTCCAACTGCCTCAATGCAACCACTCCACTTCCACCCCACAGAGGTGAACAGTAATCCATCTGAGAGCGCACATGACTTTTATATATTACGGCCAACTGCTCGTCAGTGAAGAATTCTCGAACTCTGTACAGGAGTCCCAGTTTTTTAGAGGCATTCTTAGCAATGCTTCTAACATAATGTGTCCAGCTCAAGTTAGTAGTTAATGTTACACCGAGAATGTCAATACTAGGGGAAGTGGGAATATTTACATCATTAAAAAATATATGGGAGTCAGTGAGATTCTGTCGGTTAGAAAATTTAATGTACTTGGTTTTCTGTGCATTAAAGGAAACTAGATTCTCTTGTCCCCATTCATTAATTCTAGAAAGGTCCTGGTTCAGAGAAATTGCAGTGTTTATTTTTGAATTTATAAGATCGGGTTGGGTGAAAGAATTGGTAAATGTGAAGGAACTGTGGAGTGTTGAGTCATCTGTGTAGGAATGTATTGGATTATGAGTGGTAGATATGAGATCATTGATATGAATGAGGAACAGAGTTGGGGCCAAAACTGATCCCTGGGGAACACCAGCATTTATTGAGTTAAATTGAGAATAAAGGCCATCTACCATTACACGTATTTTTCTGTTATGAAGATAAGAAGAAATTAGTGGAACTAATGATGCAAGGCCGTAGTGTGACATCTTCGACAATAAGGATTGATGCCAGACTCTATCAAATGCCTTTGATATATCCAGTGCTATTGTATGTGTTTCACCATGTTGGTCTGTAGCTTGGTTGATTTGATGCGTAAGAAGGCAAAGAATGTCTGCAGTTGATCGACATCGTCTAAAACCATATTGCCTATCACTGATTAATTTATTATTCTCCAGATGCTTAATTATGTGATTATTTAATATAATTTCAAAAACTTTGCGAAGAGTGGAAGTTATAGCTATTGGTCTGTAGTTTGATGGATCTGAAGAGGCACCTTTTTTAGGAACTGGATGGATGTTTGCTTCTTTCCAGGGTACTGGGAAGCATGAGGTATGAGTACACAGACGGAAATTGTTTGCCAATACAGGAGCGAGCACCAAGGAGCAATTCTTAAGTACTATTGGAGGAATTTCATCTGGACCAGGAGCCTTATCTACTGAGAGATTCTGCAAAATAGTTTTGACATGTCTGGTGTGGATCTTAAGTGAGGGAATTTCAGGCGAATTAAAATTAAGTACAGGGACATCTTGATTTATTTCATCTAAGGTTGAGTTGGTGGAGAAAATATCCGCAAGAAGGTTAGCTTTACCTCGTGGGTCACTTACAAGATTGCCAGTCGGAGATTTTAATGGTGGAATGGATGAAGCAGTAGTGAAGTTGGATTTGAATGAGTTAAGAGTAGACCAAAATATTTGGTTATCATTTGGATTATTTAGAAGTTTATTTGCCTGCTTATGGAGAAAGTTTGATTTAGTTAGGTTTAATACAGTTTTGGCATGATTTCTGATGTTTCTAAAGTAATTAAAGGCTTCATGTGTTTTTGTTCTCGTGAATGCATTGTAGGCTATTGCTTTTTGTTCAGTTACTCTAGCACAATTATGGTCAAACCATTTAGGTGAATTAGATCTTTTACTGTACTTTTGATGAGGAATAAAAGTTTCCATTCCAATTTTTACAAAATCTTGTATGTGGCTCAAGGTGGAGTGTGCATCATTAGAAAAGAAAGAGGTCCAGGGAATATCAATAAAGAAACCTTGAAGACCCTCCCAGTCTGCCCTATCGTAATGCCATTTAGTCACCAAAACAGGTTCAGAGTGGGAAGGTGTGGTAGGTGATAGACAGGTGGCCTGTATCAGACAGTGATCAGAAGATCCAAGTGGGGACCTCACTGTAACATCATAATTTTCTGAATTGGTTGTTAAAAATAAGTCCAGTAGGTGGGAATTATGATTAGGATTATCTGGTACACGGGTGGGTTGGTTGACTAGTTGAATGAGATTAAATGAGTCTGCAAATAGCTCACATTCAAGACCAGCATCATCAGTCCTGGCTGAATGAGTGAGCCATTCAACATTATGGACATTAAAATCACCCAACACAGTGATTTCAGAAGAAGCATTTAAGTTGAGGACACTGAGTTGTGAGGACAGAGAATCAAAAAGACTTTGCTCTGGAGGAGTATTTGGGGAACGGTAGATGCAACACATGTATTTAAATTTACCAGCAGAAATTAATTTGTATATAGAATAATCAAAATAGGGACAATTGAAACTAGTAACCTCCTCCAGGGCAATTTCAGATTTTGCGAAGCAACACACACCACCTTTAGGTCTGAAATTTTGGAGCAGTTGATAACCTGGAAAATTAAATCTAGATGTGTCAGATGTGGATGTTACTTGAGTCTCTGACCAAAAAAGGAGAGTAGGGGATTCTGCTTGAAGAAATTGGTGTACAGAATTGATGTTAGAGTGAAGTCCCCTTATATTACTAAAGAAATAGTTGTACTGACAAGCAGCTTTGGGACGTTGCAATGCTCTTGACACAGTCGCATGATGACGACCGGGAGGGCCCTGTGTCAATAACCCAACACTGCCGGGGGTGGATATCCGAGGGACCACCAGGTTTGCTCTTAACAATTGTACTGCCATATTTATAAGGTAAGTGTATGGTGTTACATGTATGATATGTAGTGGGAAGAGTAGTATTTTATGGATAGAGGATAGCGATGTAGGGCAATGTCGTGAAGTTGGATGTGTATGTTATATAAAGAGGGTTTTCCTGATACCCCTGATGTGTGAGGCAGAAAGATATGTATCCAGCTACCAAGGCCTGGGAGAGAAAATGGAATTCAGGCTATTCCCTGAGTCTCCCGAAACCTTGGCGGTAGTACTTCCCTGGGCGGGGCTGCCTACCCCTACTACCTACAATATTACGTCAATAGCTTGTACGAGATGCGTCAAATTATAGCTTAAATTTACGTGCTTATTACGTTTCAAATACGTCAAGCCATAAGGTCTATTACACGTTAACATGACTGCAGAAAGACGTCATTTGCAAGTGATTATAACGTAAAATGTACGTGATATTTACGTAAAAAACGTGAACAGCTGCTTACGTCATTGTCACGTATAATTAGTTGTAATATTACGTCAATAGCTCGTACGAAATGCGTCATATTATAGCTCAAAATTACGTATATATTACGTTTTTAATACGTCAAGATATGAGGTCTATAACACGTTAATAAGACTGCAAAATGACGTCATTTGCAAGTCATTATAACGTTGTAAAATGTACGTGATATTTACGTAAAAACGTTAACAGCTGCTTACGTCATTGGCACGTATAATTAGTTGTAATATTACGTTAATAGCTCGTACGAGATGCGTCATATTATAGCTTAAAATTACGTATATATTACGTTTCCAATACGTCAAGATATGAGGTCTATTACACGTTAGTAAGACTGCAAATTGACGTAATTTGCAAGTTATTATAACGTTTTCCAGAACGCCCCAGCCTGCAGTCCCTCAAAAGTAAACGTAATAAAGCCATAAAATACTTATCTTCTGATCTAGATACTATTTCCAATTGGGGCAGAGAAAACCTTGTTGCATTTAATGTTTCCAAAACTCAATTTATCCATCTTACTACCCGTCAGGAACCTCCAGAGGACTATCTCTTATTCTTCAACAATACAAAAATCAACCCTTCATCTTCTCTCAATGTTCTCGGTGTCTCTTTTTCTTCTGCTCTCTCTTGGAAAGACCATATTACCAGTTTCGCTAAGGCAGCCTCCCAGAAGCTGGGTGTGCTCAACCGCCTCAAGGGGTTCTTTACCCCTGCGCAGCTTCTTGCTCTGTACAGGGGCACAGTGCGTTCTTGTATTGAGTATTGTTCACATGTGTGGGGAGGATCCTCTCACACCGCACTCCTAGATAAAGTAGAAAGGAAAGCCTTTCGTATCATTAACTCCCGTCCACTCACCAACTCTCTGCAATCTCTCTCTCTTCACCGCAATGTTGCATCTCTCTCGCTATTCTATCACTACTACAATAATCAGTGTTCCTCGGAAATTTCCCAGTGTATACCACCTCCTCTACTTAGGGTGCGTAGTACCTGCCTTGCAACACAGTCCCACCCCTACTCTGTGCTTCTATCCAACCCAAGAGTGAAACGCTATTCTCAGACTTTCTTCTATTCAACTGCTGAGCTCTAGAACTCTCTCCCAGAATCAGTCTTTCCCTCTTCCTATGACTTAAATTGCTTTAAACTCTGTGTGTCCAGGCATTTTAGCTCGAACGTCCCTTGATTTCGGCCCTGTCACTCTTTGAAATCTGAGGGAGGCACTCGCTGCAGCCAGTTATGCCTTTTGTCTCCCTCATTCACAGAAAAAAAAAATATATATATATACTGTAATTATATACTCTATATACAGTATATATATATATATATATATATATATACATACCGGTATGTAATTTATATATATAAATACAGTATATATATATATATATATATATATATATATATATATATATATATATATAATATATATATATATATATATATATACAGTATACATATATACATATGTATATATATATATATATTTATAAAAAAAATATATATTTATATATACTGTATATACAGTATATATATATATACAGTATATATATATACACATACTGTATATACTGTATAATGTGTGTATATACAGTATATATATATATATATATATATATATATATATATATATATATATATATATATATATATATATATATATATATACAGTATATATATATATATATATATTCTCTTTTAAACAGACGAGGTTAAAAGCAATAGCCGGTTCAGCATTCAGGAACTCCTGAACAAAGGCTTAAATTGCCACTACATTTCCAAGCCGGGACCCCACCGAAAACGCCTTGAAATTGAAGTCCTACTGGATGACATCCTACGACTCCAAAAAGACGGCAAGATCACCACCACCCCAGCCCTACAACCCACCCTACTAGCAGAAGCCGCCAAAACCAGGGGATCCCACCAAAGCAAGCTCCTCAACAAACACCACTTCAAAGCCGCTAAACAATTAAAAGAGAACCCCAACATCATCATCCGACGAGCTAATAAGGCCTCCTGCCTTGTGATACACGGAAAAGAAGAATACCTACGGAAAATGGACGACATTCTTAGTGATAAGAACAAATTCAAAAGGATCACTCGCAACCCTACTGACGAAATAAAAAGGAAAGTCAACAACACCATCACTGCTATCAACGCCAAAGCCGGTGGCGTACACCTGAAGAAACTCATCGGCGAATTCACCCCAGGTTATGCTTACGGTACTATAAAAAGCCACACACCCGGGAAGCCCCTCCGCCCCATCATATCACAGATCCCTACTGCTACCTACCAGACCGCCAAGGCCCTGACAAACTCCTCACCCCTTTTGTTCCACGGCAATACAACCTCAACACTGCTTATGACTTCCTAGAAATTCTACGAGATGCCCCCCCAGCTAACGACCACATCATCGCCTCCCTCGACGTAGAGAGTTTGTTTACCAACGTGCCCGTTGACAAGACCATAGATTTTATCCTACGTCGAGTTTACCACTGCCCTAATACGCCTCCCTTGGACATCCCGGAGAAGGCCCTGAAGACGCTCTTGGAACTATGTACCAAGGAGTCCCCTTTCCTCTGCCCCCGCGGGAATATGTACCAGCAAATCGACGGTGTAGCGATGGGAAGCCCCCTGGGGGTCCTGTTCGCCAATTTCTTCATGGGAACTATCGAAGAGGAGCTCCTGGCTGCCCACCGGCCCACTGTCTACTGCAGGTACATCGATAATATCTTCGTGCGGGTGAAGGACCTGGGCGAACTCAGGGACCTCCAGCAGCGCTTCATGGCCGCCTCCGGACTCAACTTCACATACGAAGAAACCACCGATGGACATCTACCCTTCCTCGACCTCCTTGTCTCCCTCCACGACCACGGCTTCAAAACTACCGTGTACACCAAACCTACTAACAATGGCCAATGTCTTAATGGGGAAAGTGAATGCCCTAAACGATACCTACAGTCCACCATCGCCGCCTATGTCAGGAGAGCCCTAACCCATTGCACCACCTGCAATGACACACACAATGAACTGGAAAGGCTCACCCAGGTCCTAGTCAACAATGGGTATTCCAACACTGACGTCACCAATGCCATCAACCACCACCTAGAAAAATGGTACAAACAAGACCCCCCTAGCACCAACCCGGCCAATGACATTACATTTTTCTACAGAAACTACATGTGTTCCGACCACACAACAGACGAATCCATTATGAAAGAAATAATTAACAAAAACGTCCTCCCCACCCACCCTGACAATAAAATCAAACTCATTATTTACTACAAATCTCCTAAGACCTCCAACCCTGTCCTCCGTAACCGCCCCATTTCCACCAACCAACCAAAAGACGATCATGTGATATACCAGCATATTTGCACCTCTGGGGACTGTGGACACCTATCCTATGTTGGAATGACACAGACTCGCCTTTCCCGTCGACTAACCCTCCACCTTCAATCTGGCGCTATAAAAGATCACTATCATGCCCCCCACCATCTTGCCCTAACTCGCGCCGACCTAGACAAACAAACCACCATACTCGACAAAGAATCAGACCCCAGAAGACTAGCTATTTTAGAAGCTCTATACATCCAAACACTCAACCCCAGCATCAACAACCAAACACAAGACCTTCAAATTCTTCCTTCAGGCAAGCGCTACAGGCATGCTGCCCCCTCCCTTACGCTTCCACGCTCAGCACACAACTGACAACACCAACCAATCACAGCCACCCACAGCCAACAACCAACCACCGATAAGATTTAGTGCCCGTCTCGCGAATAGACTGCCTTCCACCAATGAACAGCCACCACACACCCAGTAGCTCCGCCCACCTCCCTCTACTTGATCCTCGAATTTTGTATAAATATGATGCTTTGTCCCTATTCTAATCATTACCTCTCCATTCCCTGAAGATGCAAGATGTTTACTTGTGAAACGTTGGATCCACCATGAATTTTGCTAACCTTTTGTACCTCATCTCTGAACCCCAGAGGAAAATTGTTAGAACTATTGAAAGCTGTAACAATAAAATCCTGAATGCTGAAACTGCTATTGCTTTTAACCTCGTCTGTTTAAAAGAGAATCTATTACCTGGCTATACTAACATATATATATATATATATATATATATATATATATAACGGAAATAAATTAAAATATATACAACTTTTGGCTGAAATATACCCCTTGAGGATCTTGTCTTGTTTTGGCTGAAATATACCCCTTGAGGATCTTGTCTTGTTTTGGCTGAAATATACCCCTTGAGGATCTTGTCTTGCTTTGACAATTTATTCTGGCGGCCATTAGGCGATTATGTACAGCTTAGGAAAGATTTGTTGGAGTTAAAGTGTAAAGATTATCTTAACCCTTATTTAACGGGACCCGACTCTAGTCCGTATATAGAACACCAGCCCAAAGAGCGGGGCCCGACCTGAGTCCGTGTTCAATTTTGGCGCAATATTGGCTCTGAGAGAGAGACGAGCGATGGGAGGAGCATAGGTTGCCTCATGACCGCTCGCCACGGTTGCCGTGGGCCTACTGACATTTATTCCACACACATCCACCCTCCCTCCCTCGCTACACACGTAATTATGTAACGAAATGACCGTATTTTAGCGATTTTGCCCTTCGGTTGCACCGTCGTTGCAAGACAACCAGTGATCGTAGACGGATGGTTCAGGTGTCATTGGAAAATTCAATTAACGCCCTTTCAGGGATACATAATTGTATTACGCTCTGGCTCTTGTTTATGCATGAAAAAGAGCACGGAAACAAGGCCATTTATGGTAAAAAAAAAACGCTGGGCGGCACGGTGAAATATACTCCACCACCCGCTCTTATTGTGTTAAGCAACCCTCAGACTTCCATATACCCTTCCTAATCAGAATACAATCGTCTAATGCTATCCAGAACATATGAAAGAAGTGCGTCTTAGATCCTTAAGGGTTTAACCCTTAATTAGCGGCTCACCACATAAGTCGAGTTAAATAAAGCTGGACTATGTGGCGGCGCTCGACATAACTCGAGTGGCAATTTCAGCACGTAATGTTGCTGAGAGAGAGAGACAAGTGGTGGCAGGAGAGTAGCGAGCGTATGACTGCTCCAGACCACCGCGGCGAACCTACTGACACGAATCTCACCTCCCTCCTACTTCTCTCACTCGCTATATAAGGAATTGTATGGGGAAAGTGCCTAATTACATGCTTTTTGCACTCGCGTTGCACGGTTATTGCAAGAAAACTAGCCATCATAAAAGGATCGTTATGGTGTCATTCGAAAGCTCTGTTTATGCCCTTTCAGGGATAGATACTTGTTTTACGTTCTGGGTCTTATTTAGGCATGAAAATGATCACGTAAACAGCCCTATTTTGGCTAAAAACACCCCGCTGGGCGGTACATATAAATAAACCGCATAGGCCGCTCTTAAGGTGTTAAGAATGTTCCACCAAACTTGTGGCCATATCCTGCAAAGTTTTTTTTAGGGGAGAGGACCGTTTTTCTGGTCCCCTTTCTTCCTCATGCTTATTCCCATTAGTTTGTCGATTTTATCACCTTTCAGCCCATGTCTTTGTCAATTTTAAGACCTTTCGTGCCCTATAGGTGTCAATGTTTTTCCTGGTGAGCAAGGGTGAGCCTATAAATGTGGAGGAACCGGCCTTCGGCCGTGAAATTTTTCTACCAAATAAATTACAAATTAATCTTGCAGGGGAATCTAATGGATGTATTTTTAAAGTTTGATGGAGGTCTCGGGAGGAAACTAATAAATAAATGATTATATAAGAAATAGACCCACAAAAACAACAACTGTCCCCTTTAATTAAGTTGGTCAATTTGTTTACTTCTAGGTGACCAAAATGTCCACCCACTATACTGTATGTTTGGACCGCCCTGCCAATCTGTTAGACGCCAGGCTGATATCAAGGAAGGAAAGAGGAATATTGACCCCTACAGTACCGGTGAATTATTTGTATTTATATTGTGGCATCTATTAGAAGAGTTTATTCAGCTTAGGTAGGACCTCTAGTAATAATAAGGCTTCCAACTATCTCATCCAACCCTTTTAACTACCACAGATCCTTCCTTAGCTGCTTAATATCGTCTAAATATAGATAGAATAAAAGATAACCCGAGTTGCTGATACTCAAAGGGTTAAGGAGTGTTTTGAGAGGAAATGTGGCTGCAGGGGGATATATTGGTATCCGCACGGTCAATGGTTTTGGTCTAGTTTAACGCGGAGATGGGCCGTTTTAACTACCACAGATCCATCCTTAGCTGCTTAATATCGTCTAAATATAGATAGACTAAAAGATAACCCGAGTTGCTGATACTCAAAGGGTTAAGGAGTGTTTTGAGAGGAAATGTGGCTGCAGGGGGATATATTGGTATCCGCACGGTCAATGGTTTTGGTCTAGTTTAACGCGGAGATGGGCCGTTTTAACTACCACAGATCCATCCTTAGCTGCTTAATATCGTCTAAATATAGATAGACTAAAAGATAACCCGAGTTGCTGATACTCAAAGGGTTAAGGAGTGTTTTGAGAGGAAATGTGGCTGCAGGGGGATATATTGGTATCCGCACGGTCAATGGTTTTGGTCTAGTTTAACGCGGAGATGGGCCGTTTTTCTGATCCCCCTTCTTTCTCGTGTTTAGCCCCATTAGTTTTGAGATTTACGCTCTGCCCATTAGTGTGTGCGATTTTAACACCTTTTGCCCCATTTTGTTGTCAAGTTATTGACCTTTTGTGCCATTTAGGTGTCATTTTTTTCCTGGCGAACGAAAGCGAGCCTGAATTGTTAAGAGGAAACGGCCTTCGGCCGGGAAATTTTTCTACCGAAAAATGTACAAGTTTAACTTGAAGGAGGGTCCAAGAAGTGTTTTTTGAAAGCTTGATAAAAGTCTAGCGAGGATATTAAACGAAAAAGTAATATATATAAATAAATAAAAATTAAGTGTATACATTAAGAGTATACCTAGGGGGCAAGCCAGGTCAACCTGCATCGTGAAGATATAAAAGCTTCATGGGTATCAAACAGTTCATTGGGGCCTACTTAACACCTCTAGGGTGGACACGTAAATCAATCTGCTGCACGGAGCCCACAAGGGGGGTAACATGTATGGGGGGTCTAAAGTAGTAATAGTAAAATAGTAATAATAGTAAAATAGTAAAATAGTATATCCGGTTTGGTATCAAATGAAAGGAAATTCAATTTTAAAAACTGGAAGTGAGGTTTATTTCTCCATTATCCTGTCTAAAGTTATTCATGATTGAAGACATGTAGGGTTGTCTGACACGGAATAGCCAAATTATCATTCTTACGATACATAAACTGTATAAAAAATGTTGGTGTATACCATGAACTTGTGCTCTTTACATACCATCTAATCCTTATCAATTTACATTTATATTTTGGAAAACATATTGACAGTCACTTTGTGAAATGTTGAAATGACAGCTGAACAACAATTCTAGTACCAACTATGCACCTGAGAATCAATCTAGGAAAATTATAGCTTCTTAATCTTCACATTCCCCTTCTGAGCTTCCAGATTCTTCATCACTACTCTCATTTCCATCTGTTACTTCCCTTTTCCCCTCTTCTTGTAATCTTGCTTGATTGCAAGTAGCAGGATGGCCTCGGCAGAGGCAGCCAATGTTGCAGTGTCTTGATGCTTTAGAGCACCGGCAGTTACTTTGGCATCCTTTCTTGCATGAGCAGCAAGTGGCTTTGGACGGATCTTCTGGCCATGACGGATTCCGTGTGTGTCGTGGGATCATATGGTCTCCATCAAGAACCCATCCATATTTCGTTGGTGGTAGGATGATTGGATTTGCAACATGTGAAGTTTTATCTATTACACAGGCATAAGCTGCTCTTTCTAGATGAAGAAGGAATGCGTCCTCTGTAGGTGGCAACCTCTTCAAGTCTGTAGTGTTTCTCTTGAGAAATTTATGGGCCCTGAGCTCTGCCAGACTAACAAATCGTGAAATTTAATTGCTTGTGGAGTACACTGCGATAAACAGCTGTCTAGCTTGATCAGTTACATCTCTTGTCAGGCTGTAGTTACCGTCAGCTTCACCAAAGTTGGCAAGGTGATCCAATGGCACAGTGTTGCTTCTCTGTAGCCATGTTGTCTTTCCAGTGAAGAAGGGGGTGCTGGTAATATCTCGCCCACTGAGACTATGAATAAGGGGGAGAGCTCGACACAGGTCTGCATCTAGCATTGTAGCTATTTGATGAATAGGAAGGTAGCTATCCTGTTGAGTCTTCATCCACAATTCCTCCAACCCCAATTTCTGAAGCTTGGTCTTGTAGTAATAGACAGCCATCACTACTACATCTGTGTCATTGGCGTAAATGACTATCCGCTTAAGGGGAGATTTCCACTTGAGGGATTTTTTTCTGGACGCCTTTCTCTCTCATGTTTAGCCCCATTGCTTTTGAGATTTTAAGACGTTCGCCCTATTAGTTTGGACATTTAAGAAATGTTTCCCCATTTCTGTCAATTTTAAGACCTTTCGATCAATTTAGGTGTCAATTTTTTCCTGGCGAGCGATAGCGAGCCTGTAATTTAAGAGCAACCGGCCTCCGGCCGGGACATTTTTCTACCGAAAAATGTACAAATTTATCTTGAAAGGGGGTCTAGGGGGTGTAATTTTAAGCTTGATGAAAACGTAGGGATCAAACTAAATATCTCCCCTTAACACCTTCAACTTGAGTGGCATAGATGGAATGAAGAAGTAATCTGTTGTCTGCTTCTTCGTGCTTTGATTGCAGCTCTGTTACAGGAGATACACAACCCTCACTCAACATGACGCTTTTGTACACATCACGAAAACCTCCTGAGAGGAACAGCTTCAAAGATTTATGTGGCTTGACACCTTCATCAGTCTCCCACTTCTCGCATAGATACTCGAGCAATGATGATTTGTTCTCTGATACATCAAAAAAGGCTTTAGGATCAGGAGCTCGGAACTGGTCACTTACTTCATATACTTTCCCTCCTGTTTCTCCTCGGCTGGCACGCTCGGCAGACTTTAGGCTGTTGGCATAGTATCTGTCGCAACAAAAATGGACACTCTGCGTACCACTAGGTTGTTAATATCATCTCTTAGTCTGTCTGCAACTTTATCATTTCTAGCATCCATAGCATCTCTAAGTTTCTTTGCAGTTTCCTTTTGAACTCTGTTTAATTTGGATCTTCTATGTACTTGACATATTATACATAACTGATAGTCAATATCTTCCTTCTTCACTTTCTTCGGCTTTGCAAGGCAAACCTCCCCCTGCGATGGTGCATGCTTTCTGTTCATCTTGTTTTTATGTGCGTGATGTCCCTGCAAAAGAAAAACATTATTAAAATAAAGATGATAATGACAGGTTGATTGAACATATTTGTACACTAAGAATGTAACAAGGACAGGGAGGGGGCTGATACATTCTGATGGACACAATAATTACATAAAGAGGACAATTCAAATATAATAATTTTTGATTTGTGTACAAATATCAAATACCAAATACCAAATATCAAATACCCAAATGTGTATTTGGGTACTCACTTAGACCAGAGTGAAAACACATAAAAACTGTAGAAATATTTAGAAAGCTGGTAAAAATTGACGAAAAATGATACCAAACACCATATTTATATCATAGGTTGTGACCTTGTATGACCGCTCCCACACCCACACCCACACCGTAGACCCCACCCCCACCCCACACACAGCTATTTAAATCATCAGGATATGACTGGGCTTTATAATGACGGTTATATCATGTTGATAGATGATATATTTTCATATTATTTGCAAAATGTGGCCCGTAACTAGGCGGAAATTGGATTTATGGGGGGTTAACCTTGACCCCCTAGTAACGACCCCCGTGCAGCTGATTGAAAAACGTGTCCACCCTACGAGTGTTGCCCATAGACCATAGAACCCATCCACATAGGACACGTTTTTATATCTCGACAATGCAGTTTTCAGTCAAATATGGGGTTTTGCCCCCTGGGTAGTAGTTGTGGCTGCTGGGTGATACATTGGTTTTGCCCCCTGGGTAGTAGTTGTGGCTGCTGGGTGATACATTGGTTTCGCCCCCTGGGTAGTAGTTGTGGCTGCTGGGTGATACATTGGTTTTGCCCCCTGGGTAGTAGTTGTGGCTGCTGGGTGATACATTGGTTTTGCCCCCTGGGTAGTAGTTGTGGCTGCTGGGTGATACATTGGTTTTGCCCCCTGGGTAGTAGTTGTGGCTGCTGGGTGATACATTGGTTTTGCCCCCTGGGTAGTAGTTGTGGCTGCTGGGTGATACATTGGTTTTGCCCCCTGGGTAGTAGTTGTGGCTGCTGGGTGATACATTGGTTTTGCCCCCTGGGTAGTAGTTGTGGCTGCTGGGTGATACATTGGTTTTGCCCCCTGGGTAGTAGTTGTGGCTGCTGGGTGATACATTGGTTTTGCCCCCTGGGTAGTAGTTGTGGCTGCTGGGTGATACATTGGTTTTGCCCCCTGGGTAGTAGTTGTGGCTGCTGGGTGATACATTGGTTTCGCCCCCTGGGTAGTAGTTGTGGCTGCAGGGTGATACATTGGTTTTGCCCCCTGGGTAGTAGTTGTGGCTGCTGGGTGATACATTGGTTTCGCCCCCTGGGTAGTAGATGTGGCTGCTGGGTGATACATTGGTTTTGCCCCCTGGGTAGTAGTTGTGGCTGCTGGGTGATACATTGGTTTTGCCCCCTGGGTAGTAGTTGTGGCTGCTGGGTGATACATTGGTTTTGCCCCCTGGGTAGTAGTTGTGGCTGCTGGGTGATACATTGGTTTTGCCCCCTGGGTAGTAGTTGTGGCTGCTGGGTGATACATTGGTTTTGCCCCCTGGGTAGTAGTTGTGGCTGCTGGGTGATACATTGGTTTTGCCCCCTGGGTAGTAGTTGTGGCTGCTGGGTGATACATTGGTTTTGCCCCCTGGGTAGTAGTTGTGGCTGCTGGGTGATACATTGGTTTTGCCCCCTGGGTAGTAGTTGTGGCTGCTGGGTGATACATTGGTTTTGCCCCCTGGGTAGTAGTTGTGGCTGCTGGGTGATACATTGGTTTTGCCCCCTGGGTAGTAGTTGTGGCTGCTGGGTGATACATTGGTTTTGCCCCCTGGGTAGTAGTTGTGGCTGCTGGGTGATACATTGGTTTTGCCCCCTAGGTAGTAGTTGTGGCTGCTGGGTGATACATTGGTTTTGCCCCCTGGGTAGTAGTTGTGGCTGCTGGGTGATACATTGGTTTTGCCCCCTGGGTAGTAGTTGTGGCTGCTGGGTGATACATTGGTTTTGCCCCCTGGGTAGTAGTTGTGGCTGGGTGATACATTGGTTTTGCCCCCTGGGTAGTAGTTGTGGCTGCTGGGTGATACATTGGTTTTGCCCCCTGGGTAGTAGTTGTGGCTGCTGGGTGATACATTGGTTTTGCCCCCTGGGTAGTAGTTGTGGCTGCTGGGTGATACATTGGTTTTGCTCCCTGGGTAGTAGTTGTGGCTGCGGGGTGATACATTGGTTTTGCCCCCTGGATAGTAGTTGTGGCTGCTGGGTGATACATTGGTTTTGCCCCTGGGTAGTAGTTGTGGCTGCTGGGTGATACATTGGTTTTGCCCCCTGGGTAGTAGTTGTGGCTGCTGGGTGATACATTGGTTTTGCCCCCTGGGTAGTAGTTGTGGCTGCTGGGTGATACATTGGTTTTGCCCCCTGGGTAGTAGTTGTGGCTGCTGGGTGATACATTGGTTTTGCCCCCTGGGTAGTAGTTGTGGCTGCTGGGTGATACATTGGTTTTGCCCCCTGGGTAGTAGTTGTGGCTGCTGGGTGATACATTGGTTTTGCCCCCTGGGTAGTAGTTGTGGCTGCTGGGTGATACATTGGTTTTGCCCCCTGGGTAGTAGTTGTGGCTGCTGGGTGATACATTGGTTTTGCCCCCTGGGTAGTAGTTGTGGCTGCTGGGTGATACATTGGTTTTGCCCCCTGGGTAGTAGTTGTGGCTGCTGGGTGATACATTGGTTTTGCCCCCTGGGTAGTAGTTGTGGCTGCTGGGTGATACATTGGTTTTGCCCCCTGGGTAGTAGTTGTGGCTGCTGGGTGATACATTGGTTTTGCCCCCTGGGTAGTAGTTGTGGCTGCTGGGTGATACATTGGTTTCGCCCCCTGGGTAGTAGTTGTGGCTGCTGGGTGATACATTGGTTTCGCCCCCTGGGTAGTAGTTGTGGCTGCTGGGTGATACATTGGTTTTGCCCCCTGGGTAGTAGTTGTGGCTGCTGGGTGATACATTGGTTTTGCCCCCTGGGTAGTAGTTGTGGCTGCTGGGTGATACATTGGTTTTGCCCCCTGGGTAGTAGTTGTGGCTGCTGGGTGATACATTGGTTTTGCCCCCTGGGTAGTAGTTGTGGCTGCTGGGTGATACATTGGTTTTGCCCCCTGGGTAGTAGTTGTGGCTGCTGGGTGATACATTGGTTTTGCCCCCTGGGTAGTAGTTGTGGCTGCTGGGTGATACATTGGTTTTGCCCCCTGGGTAGTAGTTGTGGCTGCTGGGTGATACATTGGTTTTGCCCCCTGGGTAGTAGTTGTGGCTGCTGGGTGATACATTGGTTTTGCCCCCTGGGTAGTAGTTGTGGCTGCTGGGTGATACATTGGTTTTGCCCCCTGGGTAGTAGTTGTGGCTGCTGGGTGATACATTGGTTTTGCCCCCTGGGTAGTAGTTGTGGCTGCTGGGTGATACATTGGTTTCGCCCCCTGGGTAGTAGTTGTGGCTGCTGGGTGATACATTGGTTTTGCCCCCTGGGTAGTAGTTGTGGCTGCTGGGTGATACATTGGTTTTGCCCCCTGGGTAGTAGTTGTGGCTGCTGGGTGATACATTGGTTTTGCCCCCTGGGTAGTAGTTGTGGCTGCTGGGTGATACATTGGTTTTGCCCCCTGGGTAGTAGTTGTGGCTGCTGGGTGATACATTGGTTTTGCCCCCTGGGTAGTAGTTGTGGCTGCTGGGTGATACATTGGTTTTGCCCCCTGGGTAGTAGTTGTGGCTGCTGGGTGATACATTGGTTTTGCCCCCTGGGTAGTAGTTGTGGCTGCTGGGTGATACATTGGTTTTGCCCCCTGGGTAGTAGTTGTGGCTGCTGGGTGATACATTGGTTTTGCCCCCTGGGTAGTAGTTGTGGCTGCTGGGTGATACATTGGTTTTGCCCCCTGGGTAGTAGTTGTGGCTGCTGGGTGATACATTGGTTTTGCCCCCTGGGTAGTAGTTGTGGCTGCTGGGTGATACATTGGTTTTGCCCCCTGGGTAGTAGTTGTGGCTGCTGGGTGATACATTGGTTTTGCCCCCTGGGTAGTAGTTGTGGCTGCTGGGTGATACATTGGTTTTGCCCCCTGGGTAGTAGTTGTGGCTGCTGGGTGATACATTGGTTTTGCCCCCTGGGTAGTAGTTGTGGCTGCTGGGTGATACATTGGTTTTGCCCCCTGGGTAGTAGTTGTGGCTGCTGGGTGATACATTGGTTTTGCCCCCTGGGTAGTAGTTGTGGCTGCTGGGTGATACATTGGTTTTGCCCCCTGGGTAGTAGTTGTGGCTGCTGGGTGATACATTGGTTTTGCTCCCTGGGTAGTAGTTGTAGCTGCTGGGTGATACATTGGTTTTGCCCCCTGGATAGTAGTTGTGGCTGCTGGGTGATACATTGGTTTTGCCCCCTGGGTAGTAGTTGTGGCTGCTGGGTGATACATTGGTTTTGCCCCCTGGGTAGTAGTTGTGGCTGCTGGGTGATACATTGGTTTTGCCCCCTGGGTAGTAGTTGTGGCTGCTGGGTGATACATTGGTTTTGCCCCCTGGGTAGTAGTTGTGGCTGCTGGGTGATACATTGGTTTTGCCCCATGGGTAGTAGTTGTGGCTGCTGGGTGATACATTGGTTTTGCCCCCTGGGTAGTAGTTGTGGCTGCTGGGTGATACATTGGTTTTGCCCCCTGGGTAGTAGTTGTGGCTGCTGGGTGATACATTGGTTTTGCCCCCTGGGTAGTAGTTGTGGCTGCTGGGTGATACATTGGTTTTGCCCCCTGGGTAGTTGTTGTTGTTGTTGTTGTTCCCTAAGCTGCCTGGCCGAACAGCCCCGAGTCCCTGAGGAAGGCCATGGCCACGATCGGGCTTTCCCACAGAGCTCTCATTGAGTGTAGGTTGTGTTGTTGGCGTAAGTGGTTGTGTGAAATGCAGTCTTCGATGATGTGTTTAATGGTATGGGGTGCTGTGTTACATCCCGGGCAGGCGTCGACAACGGAGTCATCCAGTCTCTTCTGATAGCTCAGGAGAGCTGGATGGTGTCCGCATCTCAGCCTGGCCAGGTGGACTCTGTCCTCGCGAGGGAGGGAGGATTCGGAAGGATGGATTTCGGGAGGTCGTGCATGCAGCTGCGTGTTGTCTGTGAGTGAGTGGATGGATTGGCGAGAGATATGAGTATGGATGTGCTTCTGGAAGTTGGTTCGGGGTGGGCAGGGAGGGAGAGAGGACAATAATTGTGTGTGATACCGTGTGCTGGGTGTTGTTTTGATATTTCTTGGTGTCTGTGGGTGTGTTGCCATGTAGTTTAGTGGGTGGTCTTGGTTCGTGGAGGCTGCTGCCAGGAATTGAGTGCCTCTCATGTCCAGATGGTCTTTGACTTTGAGGATTTTGGTTTCTTGATGTAGATGATCTGTGGGTGCAGTAGCTGTGCAGCCTGTAATGATCTTCAGGGCTTTGTTTTGAATAGTCTGTAAGGTCTTATGATGTGTTTCAGCTAGGTTAGAAGCCCAGGCTGGGCTTGCATATTCCATTACTGATCTTATGTATTGTTTATATACTGTGGTGGTAGTTTCTTTGTTGTGTCCAAATTTTGTGTGAGCAAGTGACCTGAGGGCGTTAAGTCTGGGTGTCAGTTTCTTTTTAATGTTTGTGGTGTGCTGTTTGAATGTCATATGAGTATCATATGTTACTCCTAGGATTTTGGGTGTGTGTGTATGTGTTAGGGGTGTGTTGTTTATGGTGAGTTGAGGGATGTATGCGTGTTCACCTGTCCAGCTTGTGAGCAGGGTTGCGGTGGATTTGGCTGGGGCTAGATTAAGTCTGTTTGTAGTGCACCAGCCATGTAGTGTGTTGAGATAGGGTTGAAGGAGATCTGTTGCTCTTCTTGGGTCATGGTGTGTGCATGTGAGTGTTATGTCATCTGCATAGGAGGCTAAGTTTATTTGGGGAGTATTGGGTGTAGTTATATCGTGCATGTACAGATTGAAGAGTGCGGGCGATAGGACGGATCCTTGTGGGACTCCGTTTGGAAAGTTTCTGATTTTAGATGACTGACCGGCAAAAGATACGTGTGCACATCTGCCTGCTAGGAAGCTGGCCAGCCACCTTTTTGTGTTGTTGTGCATGTTTGTGTTGTAAATTTTGTTTGTTAGGTTGTGGCGGGGGATGGCATCGAAGGCTTTACTAATGTCGAGTGTGGCTAATAGTGATCTGTGTGGTGGTCTAGCTGAGTTGATGCCGTCGAAAGCTCTTTGTGTAAGGTCTGTGAGAAGAGTGTTTGTGGAGTGCAGTGGCCTAAAGCCATGTTGTGTTGGAGCTAGGGGTAGGTCGGGTGTAATTAGTTGTAATACTAGGCGTTCCATGACTTTGGAGGGGGAGCAAAGGAGTGTGATGGGGCGGTGCGAGGAGGGTAGCGTGGGGTCTTTGTTGGGTTTGGGGAATGTGATGATGATACCATGCTTCCAAATGTCTGGTATTGTGTTGTGTGAATAGCTGTAGTTTGATATGTTAGTGAGTGTTTGTATGCCTTGTGGTCCCAGGTGTCTGAGGTGTATGTTGCTTATGTTGTCTAGGCCACAGGCGGGTGAGTGCTTGAGATTGTTGATGATATGCTTTGTCTGGTGATTGGTGAAGGGTGTATAGTCAGGGTCTGTGGGGAATTGTCTCTTACGTCGGATGACACGTCGGTCGTCTTTGTGAGGTTTTAGGTGGCTGACATGTGAGAAGTGATTGATGAGAGTGTTTGCTTGTTGTTTACATGAAGGAGCAGAGTCTGTTGTTGTGATTGCAGCATGTGATTGTGTTGTGTTGCTGTTGGAAAGTGTGATGCTGTTTAGTGTTTTGTAGAGTTTTTTGGGGTTTGTTTTGTGATCAAGTGTTTGTAGGAAGTTATTCCAATTTAGTTTTTGTTGTTCTTGTATTTTGTTGTTAGTTTGGGTGTTGAGTGCTTGAATTTGTTGTGTGATGTCTTGTGTGTGGGGTGCTGGGGAGTGTTTCAGTGTGTCGCGTTGTCTGATGAGGTTTTGAATTTCTGGTGTGAAGTTGGGGTTGTGTCTTTTTCTGTTACCTCTTGGAATGTGTTTCTTGTCAGCATTTTGGATAGTTTTATTGAGTATGTGTACAGCATTGTTGATGTTAGTGATGGGTGTACTGTTTAGAGTTGTGAAGTGTTGTTCTGTCTCATTTGTAAATGCTTCCCAGTTAGCTCTTTTATAATTGGTGTATGTGTGTTTGTGGCTAGCTGGGGTGAGTCTGGTTTTGGTGGTGATAATGATCGGGAGATGGTCAGAGCCTAAGGTTCTGACCACCCTCCAGGATGTTGTGGGGGCGAGTTCTGGGGAGCAAAAGGTGATGTCTGGAGATGATGGGTTATAGAGGGCTTGGTGAGGAATATGGGTATGTTGATGGATGTCGTTAAGGATGATGAGGTTATCTGTTTGGTTTTGTAGTACCAGCCCTCTGTCTGTGTCGGGGTTGTCGACAAACCAGGCCGACGTCTTGGCGTTGAAGTCACCACCCAGGATGATGTGTGGGGTGTTTGTGATGTGTTGTAAGTGTGGTCTGTATTCATTTGGCACTGTAGGGGATGTTTGGGGAGGGATGTATGTGTTTATGATGGTTATGTTGGATTTGTTGCCAGTGCGTATTTTAATTGATTGTATTTCTGTTGTGTTATCATTTGGGGGGAGGAGGGATTTGGTTTGTACACTGGTTACTATGTATGATATTTCATTGTGTACCAGGGTGATGAGTCCACCGCCCCCGCCGACGGCCCGGTCTTGTCTGATGGTGGTGAAATTATGAAATGTGGGTGTTTTTTGTGATGTGCGGAGTTTTGTTTCTTGTAAGATGGCAATGTGTATGTTGTGTTGTTTGATGAAGTGTGAGAGTTCGTGTTTCTTTGTGTTAATGCCATCTATGTTCAATTGGAGAATGTTAATGTTATGTGCACGATGTATGTTGGGTGCTGCTGCACGAGGATGGGGTGGGGGTGAGGGTGGGGGTGAGGGAGGGGCTGGAGGTTGGGATGGGTGAGGTGGGGGTGGGGATTGGGGAGCAGGAGATGGGGGTTGGAATGGATTAGGATGGGGTGTGGTGTGTTGAGTTGAGGATGTGGATGGTATGGGAAGGTTAGGTGGGTTAGGGAGGAGAGGTGGACGGGTTTTAGGGGGGGGAGTGGATGATATGGGAAGGCTAGGTGGGTTGGGGAGGAGAGGTGGACGGGTTTTAGGCGAGGGATTTGACTGGGAGAGGGAGGGGCATGAGGAACAGGTCCAGGTGTTTGTGTAGTGTTTCTTGGAGGCAAGTGTTGTACAGGTGAAGTGGGTCCAGTTCCTGCATGAATTGCAGAGAACTGAACCCTTAGTGTGGCGGCTCGAAGTGATGGGTTTTGAGCAAGTTGGACATATGTATGTGTACGTGGGTCCTGGGTTGCTCTCAATGTCTCCGGCTAGAAGAAGTCTTCGAGAAATGACAGCCGGAGAGTCATTTCTCGGTGTAGGAAAAACTGTGATGTGTGTGTGTGGTGTGAGAGGTGTGGAAATTCCCGGCGCGACCGAAGCCACTCCAAGGACCCGTGCCCCCAGGGGGGGAGGGGGGGGGCAGGGGATAGTTGTGACGGTTTGGCTCCCGAAACTGCTCCCCGCGGCCGGCATCCGGTTGTCCTCCACTGGTCGATTGATCTTGTCTCCGGCCGTGGAGGGTCGGCAGCCATCCGCGGTTGGCAGCTCCGGGAGGTGGTCCCACGGCGTAGACGCCGCCACATCAGGACCATCAGTTGTAGCTGCTGGGTGATACATTGGTTTTGCCCCCTGGGTAGTAGTTGTGGCTGCTGGGTGATACATTGGTTTTGCCCCCTGGGTAGTAGTTGTGGCTGCTGGGTGATACATTGGTTTTGCCCCCTGGGTAGTAGTTGTGGCTGCTGGGTGATACATTGGTTTTGCCCCCTGGGTAGTAGTTGTGGCTGCTGGGTGATACATTGGTTTTGCCCCCTGGGTAGTAGTTTGTGGCTGCTGGGTGATACATTGGTTTTGCCCCCTGGGTAGTAGTTGTGGCTGCTGGGTGATACATTGGTTTTGCCCCCTGGGTAGTAGTTGTGGCTGCTGGGTGATACATTAGTTTTGCCCCCTGGGTAGTAGTTGTGGCTGCTGGGTGATACATTGGTTTTGCCCCCTGGGTAGTAGTTGTGGCTGCTGGGTGATACATTGGTTTTGCCCCCTGGGTAGTAGTTGTGGCTGCTGGGTGATACATTGGTTTTGCCCCCTGGGTAGTAGTTGTGGCTGCTGGGTGATACATTGGTTTTGCCCCCTGGGTAGTAGTTGTGGCTGCTGGGTGATACATTGGTTTTGCCCCCTGGGTAGTAGTTGTGGCTGCTGGGTGATACATTGGTTTTGCCCCCTGGGTAGTAGTTGTAGCTGCTGGGTGATACATTGGTTTTGCCCCCTGGGTAGTAGTTGTGGCTGCTGGGTGATACATTGGTTTTGCCCCCTGGGTAGTAGTTGTGGCTGCTGGGTGATACATTGGTTTTGCCCCCTGGGTAGTAGTTGTGGCTGCTGGGTGATACATTGGTTTTGCCCCCTGGGTAGTAGTTGTGGCTGCTGGGTGATACATTGGTTTTGCCCCCTGGGTAGTAGTTGTGGCTGCTGGGTGATACATTGGTTTTGCTCCCTGGGTAGTAGTTGTAGCTGCTGGGTGATACATTGGTTTTGCCCCCTGGATAGTAGTTGTGGCTGCTGGGTGATACATTGGTTTTGCCCCCTGGGTAGTAGTTGTGGCTGCTGGGTGATACATTGGTTTTGCCCCCTGGGTAGTAGTTGTGGCTGCTGGGTGATACATTGGTTTTGCCCCCTGGGTAGTAGTTGTGGCTGCTGGGTGATACATTGGTTTTGCCCCCTGGGTAGTAGTTGTGGCTGCTGGGTAATACATTGGTTTTGCCCCATGGGTAGTAGTTGTGGCTGCTGGGTGATACATTGGTTTTGCCCCCTGGGTAGTAGTTGTGGCTGCTGGGTGATACATTGGTTTTGCCCCCTGGGTAGTAGTTGTGGCTGCTGGGTTATACATTGGTTTTGCCCCCTGGGTAGTAGTTGTGGCTGCTGGGTGATACATTGGTTTTGCCCCCTGGGTAGTAGTTGTGGCTGCTGGGTGATACATTGGTTTTGCCCCCTGGGTAGTAGTTGTGGCTGCTGGGTGATACATTGGTTTTGCCCCCTGGGTAGTAGTTGTTGTTGTTGTTGTTCTCTAAGCTGCCTGGCCGAACAGCCCCGAGTCCCTGAGAAAGGCCATGGCCACGATCGGGCTTTCCCACAGAGCTCTCATTGAGTGTAGATTGTGTTGTTGGCGTAAGTGGTTGTGTGAAATGCAGTCTTCTATGATGTGTTTAATGGTATGGGGTGCTGTGTTACATCCCGGGCAGGCGTCGACAACGGAGTCATCCAGTCTCTTCTGATAGCTCAGGAGAGCTGGATGGTGTCCGCATCTCAGCCTGGCCAGGTGGACTCTGTCCTCGCGAGGAAGGGAGGATTCGGAAGGATGGATTTCGGGAGGTCGTGCATGCAGCTGTGTGTTGTCTGTGAGTGAGTGGATGGATCGGTGAGAGATATGAGTATGGATGTGCTTCTGGATGTTGGTTCGGGGTGGGCAGGGAGGGAGAGAGGACAATAATTGTGTGTGATACCGTGTGCTGGGTGTTGTTTTGATATTTCTTGGTGTCTGTGGGTGTGTTGCCATGTAGTTTAGTGGGTGGTCTTGGTTCGTGGAGGCTGCTGCCAGGAATTGAGTGCCTCTCATGTCCAGATGGTCTTTGACTTTGAGGATTTTGGTTTCTTGATGTAGGTGATCTGTGGGTGCAGTAGCTGTGCAGCCTGTAATGATCTTCAGGGCTTTGTTTTGAATAGTCTGTAAGGTCTTATGATGTGTTTCAGCTAGGTTAGAAGCCCAGGCTGGGCTTGCGCATTCCATCACTGATCCTATGTATTGTTTATATACTGTGGTGGTAGTTTCTTTGTTGTGTCCAAATTTTGTGTGAGCAAGTGACCTGAGGGCGTCAAGTCTGGGTGTCAGTTTCTTTCCAATGTTTGTGGTGTGCTGCTTGAATGTCACATGAGTACCATATGTTACTCCTAGGATTTTGGGTGTGTGTGTATGTGTTAGGGGTGTGTTGTTTATGGTGAGTTGAGGGATGTACTCGTGCTCTCCCGTCCAACTTGTGAGCAGGGTTGCGGTGGATTTGGCTGGGGCTAGATTAAGTCTGTTTGTAGTGCACCAGCCATGTAGTGTGTTGAGATAGGGTTGAAGGAGATCTGTTGCTCTTTCCGGGTCATGGTGTGTGCATGTGAGTGCTATGTCATCCGCATAGGAGGCTAAGTCTATTTGGGGCGCACTGGGTGTAGTTATATCGTGCATGTACAGATTGAAGAGTGCGGGCGATAGGACGGATCCTTGTGGGACTCCGTTTGGAAAGTTTCTGATTTTAGATGACTGACCGGCAAAAGATACGTGTGCACATCTGCCTGCTAGGAAGTTGGCCAGCCACCGTTTTGTGTTGTTGTGCATGTTTGTGTTGTAGATTTTGTTTGTTAGGTTGTGGCGGGGGATGGCATCGAAGGCTTTACTAATGTCGAGCGCGGCTAATAGTGATCTGTGTGGTGGTCTAGCTGAATTGATGCCGTCGAAAGCTCCTTGTGTAAGGTCTGTGAGAAGAGTGTTTGTGGAGTGCAGTGGCCCAAAGCCATGTTGTGTTGGAGCTAGGGGTAGGTCAGGTGTAACCAGTTGCAACACTAGGCGTTCCATGACTTTGGAGGGGGAGCAAAGGAGTGTGATGGGGCGGTGCGAGGAGGGCAGCGTGGGGTCTTTGTTGGGTTTGGGGAAAGTGATGATGATACCATGCTTCCAAATGTCTGGTATTGTGTTGTGTGAATAGCTGTAGTTTGATATGTTAGTGAGTGCTTGTATGCCTTGTGGTCCCAGGTGTCTGAGGTGTATGTTGCTTATGTTGTCTAGGCCACAGGCGGGTGAGTGCTTGAGATTGTTGATGATATGCTCCGTCTGGTGATTGGTGAAGGGTGTATAGTCAGGGTCTGTGGGGAATTGTCTCTTACGTCGGATGACACGTCGGTCGTCTTTGTGAGGTTTTAGGTGGCTGACATGTGAAAAGTGATTGATGAGAGTGTTTGCTTGTTGTTTACATGAAGGAGTAGAGTCTGTTGTTGCGATTGCAGCACGTGACTGCGCTGTGCTGCTGTTGGAAAGTGTGATGCTGTTTAGTGTTTTGTATAGTTTTTTGGGGTTTGTTTTGTGATCAAGTGTTTGTAGGAAGTTATTCCAATTTAGTTTTTGTTGTTCTTGTATTTTGTTGTTAGTTTGGGTGTTGAGTGCTTGAATTTGTTGTGTGATGTCTTGTGTGTGGGGTGCTGGGGAGTGTTTCAGTATGTCGCGTTGTCTGATGAGGTTTTGAATTTCTGGTGTGAAGTTGGGGTTGTGTCTTTTTCTGTTACCTCTTGGAATGTGTTTCTTGTCAGCGTTTTGGATAGTTTTATTGAGTATGTGTACAGCATTGTTGATGTTAGTGATGGGTGTACTGTTTAGAGTTGTGAAGTGTTGTTCTGTCTCATTTGTGAATGCTTCCCAGTTAGCTCTTTTATAATTGGTGTATGTGTGTTTGTGGCTAGCTGGGGTGAGTCTGGTTTTGGTGGTGATAATGATCGGGAGGTGGTCAGAGCCTAAGGTTCTGACCACCCTCCAGGATGTTGTGGGGGCGAGTTCTGGGGAGCAAAAGGTGATGTCTGGAGATGATGGGTTATAGAGGGCTTGGTGAGGAATATGGGTATGTTGATGGATGTCGTTAAGGATGATGAGGTTATCTGTTTGGTTTTGTAGTACCAGCCCTCTGTCTGTGTCGGGGTTGTCGACAAACCAGGCCGACGTCTTGGCGTTGAAGTCACCACCCAGGATGATGTGTGGGGTGTGTGGGGTGTTTGTGATGTGTTGTAAGTGTGGTCTGTATTCATTTGGTACTGTAGGGGATGTTTGGGGAGGGATGTATGTGTTTATGATGGTTATGTTGGAGTTGTTGCCAGTGCGTATTTTAATTGACTGTATTTCTGTTGTGTTATCATTTGGGGGGAGGAGTGATTTGGTTTGTACACTGGTTACTATGTATGATATTTCTTTGTGTACCAGGGTGATGAGTCCACCGCCCCCGCCGACAGCCCGGTCTTGTCTGATGGTGGTGAAATTATGAAATGTGGGTGTTTTTTGTGTTGTGCGGAGTTTTGTTTCTTGTAAGATGGCAATGTGTATGTTGTGTTGTTTGATGAAGTGTGAGAGTTCGTGTTTCTTTGTGTTGATGCCATCTATGTTCAGTTGAAGAATGTTAATGTTATGTGCACGATGTACGTTGGGTGCTGCTGCACGAGGATGGGGTGGGGGTGGGGGTGATGGGGGGGGTGGGGGTGAGGGAGGGGCTGGGGGTTGGGATGGGTGAGGTGGGGGTGGGGATTGGGGAGCAGGAGATGGGGGTTGGAATGGATTAGGATGGGGTGTGGTGTGTTGAGTTGAGGATGTGGATGGTATGGGAAGGTTAGGTGGGTTAGGGAGGAGAGGTGGACGGGTTTTAGGGGGGGGAGTGGATGATATGGGAAGGTTAGGTGGGTTGGGGAGGAGAGGTGGACGGGTTTTAGGCGAGGGATTTGACTGGGAGAGGGAGGGGCATGAGGAACAGGTCCAGGTGTTTGTGTAGTGTTTCTTGGAGGCAAGTGTTGTGCAGGTGAAGTGGGTCCAGTTCCCACATGAATTGCAGAGAACTGAACCCTTAGTATGGCGACTCGAAGTGATGGGTTTTGAGCAAGTTGGACATATGTATGTGAACGTGGGTCCTGGGTTGCTCTCAATGTCTCCGGCTAGAAGAAGTCTTCGAGAAATGACAGCCGGAGAGTCATTTCTCGGTGTAGGAAAAACTGTGTGATGTGTGTGTGTGGTGTGAGAGGTGTGGAAATTCCCGGCGCGACCGAAGCCGCTCCAAGGACCCGTGCCCCCAGGGAGGGGGCAGGGGATGGTTGTGACGGTTTGGCTCCCGAAACTGCTCCCCGCGGCCGGCATCCGGTTTTCCTCCACTGGTCGTTGATTTTGTCTTCGGCTGTGGAGGGTCGGCAGCCATCCGCGGTTGGCAGCCTCGGGAGGTGGCCCCACGGCGTAGACGCCGCCACATCAGGACCAAGTGATACATTGGTTTTGCCCCCTGGGTAGTAGTTGTGGCTGCTGGGTGATACATTGGTTTTGCCCCCTGGGTAGTAGTTGTGGCTGCTGGGTAATACATTGGTTTTGCCCCATGGGTAGTAGTTGTGGCTGCTGGGTGATACATTGGTTTTGCCCCCTGGGTAGTAGTTGTGGCTGCTGGGTGATACATTGGTTTTGCCCCCTGGGTAGTAGTTGTGGCTGCTATACATTGGTTTTGCCCCTGGGTAGTTGTGGCTGCTGGGTGATACATGGTTTTGCCCCCTGGGTAGTAGTTGTGGTTGCTGGGTGATACATTGGTTTTGCCCCCTGGGTAGTAGTTGTGGCTGCTGGGTGATACATTGGTTTTGCCCCCTGGGTAGTAGTTGTAGCTGCTGGGTGATACATTGGTTTTGCCCCCTGGGTAGTAGTTGTGGCTGCTGGGTGATACATTGGTTTTGCCACCTGGGTTGTAGTTGTGGCTGCTGGGTGATACATTGGTTTTGCCCCCTGGGTAGTAGTTGTGGCTGCTGGGTGATACATTGGTTTTGCCCCCTGGGTAGTAGTTGTGGCTGCTGGGTGATACATTGGTTTTGCCCCCTGGGTAGTAGTTGTGGCTGCTGGGTGATACATTGGTTTTGCCCCCTGGGTAGTAGTTGTGGCTGCTGGGTGATACATTGGTTTTGCCCCCTTGATAGTAGTTGTGGCTGCAGGGTGATACATTGGTTTTGCCCCCTGGGTAGTAGTTGTGGCTGCTGGGTGATACATTGGTTTTGCCCCCTGGGTAGTAGTTGTGGCTGCTGGGTGATACATTGGTTTTGCCCCCTGGGTCGTAGTTGTGGCTGCTGGGTGATACATTGGTTTTGCCCCCTGGGTAGTAGTTGTGGCTGCTGGGTGATACATTGGTTTTGCCCCCTAGTAGTTGTAGCTGCTGGGTGATACATTGGTTTTGCCCCCTGGGTAGTAGTTGTAGCTGCTGGGTGATACATTGGTTTTGCCCCCTGGGTAGTAGTTGTAGCTGCTGGGTGATACATTGGTTTTGCCCCCTGGGTAGTAGTTGTGGCTGCTGGGTGATACATTGGTTTTGCCCCCTGGGTAGTAGTTGTGGCTGCTGGGTGATACATTGGTTTTGCCCCTGGGTAGTAGTTGTGGCTGCTGGGTGATACATTGGTTTTGCCCCCTGGGTAGTAGTTGTGGCTGCTGGGTGATACATTGGTTTTGCCCCCTGGGTAGTAGTTGTGGCTGCTGGGTGATACATTGTTTTTTCCCCCTGGGTAGTAGTTGTGGCTGCTGGGTGATACATTGGTTTTGCCCCCTGGGTAGTAGTTGTGGCTGCTGGGTGATACATTGGTTTTGCCCCCTGGGTAGTAGTTGTGGCTGCTGGGTTATACATTGGTTTGCCCCTGGGTAGTAGTTGTGGCTGCTGGGTGATACATTGGTTTTGCCCCCTGGGTAGTAGTTGTGGCTGGGTGATACATTGGTTTGCCCCCTGGGTAGTAGTTGTGGCTGCTGGTGATACATTGGTTTTGCCCCCTGGGTAGTAGTTGTGGCTGCTGGTGATACATTGGTTTTGCCCCCTGGGTAGTAGTTGTGGCTGCTGGGTGATACATTGGTTTTGCCCCCTGGGTAGTAGTTGTGGCTGCTGGGTGATACATTGGTTTTGCCCCCTGGGTAGTAGTTGTGGCTGCTGGGTGATACATTGGTTTTGCCCCCTGGGTAGTAGTTGTGGCTGCTGGTGATACATTGGTTTTGCCCCTGGGTAGTAGTTTGTGGCTGCTGGGTGATACATTGGTTTTGCCCCCTGGGTAGTAGTTGTGGCTGCTGGGTGATACATTGGTTTTGCCCCCTGGGTAGTAGTTGTGGCTGCTGGGTGATACATTGGTTTTGCCCCCTGGGTAGTAGTTGTGGCTGCTGGGTGATACATTGGTTTTGCCCCCTGGGTAGTAGTTGTGGCTGCTGGGTGATACATTGGTTTTGCCCCCTGGGTAGTAGTTGTGGCTGCTGGGTGATACATTGGTTTTGCCCCTGGGTAGTAGTTGTGGCTGCTGGGTGATACATTGGTTTGCCCCCTGGGTAGTTGTGGCTGCTGGGTGATACATTGGTTTTGCCCCCTGGGTAGTAGTTGTGGCTGCTGGGTGATACATTGGTTTTGCCCCCTGGGTAGTAGTTGTGGCTGCTGGGTGATACATTGGTTTTGCCCCCTGGGTAGTAGTTGTGGCTGCTGGGTGATACATTGGTTTTGCCCCCTGGGTGATACATTGGTTTTGCCCCCTGGGTAGTAGTTGTGGCTGCTGGGTGATACATTGGTTTTGCCCCCTGGGTAGTAGTTGTGGCTGCTGGGTGATACATTGGTTTTGCCCCCTGGGTAGTAGTTGTGGCTGCTGGGTGATACATTGGTTTTGCCCCCTGGGTAGTAGTTGTAGCTGCTGGGTGATACATTGGTTTTACCCCCTGGGTAGTAGTTGTGGCTGCTGGGTGATACATTGGTTTTGCCCCCTGGGTAGTAGTTGTGGCTGCTGGTGATACATTGGTTTTGCCCCCTGGGTAGTAGTTGTGGCTGCTGGGTGATACATTGGTTTTGCCCCCTGGGTAGTAGTTGTGGCTGCTGGGTGATACATTGGTTTTGCCCCTGGGTAGTAGTTGTGGCTGCTGGGTGATACATTGGTTTTGCCCCCTGGGTAGTAGTTGTGGCTGCTGGGTGATACATTGGTTTTGCCCCCTGGGTAGTAGTTGTGGCTGCTGGGTGATACATTGGTTTTGCCCCCTGGGTAGTAGTTGTGGCTGCTGGGTGATACATTGGTTTTGCCCCCTGGGTAGTAGTTGTGGCTGCTGGGTGATACATTGGTTTTGCCCCCTGGGTAGTAGTTGTGGCTGCTGGGTGATACATTGGTTTTGCCCCCTGGGCAGTAGTTGTGGCTGCTGGGTGATACATTGGTTTTGCCCCCTGGGTAGTAGTTGTAGCTGCTGGGTGATACATTGGTTTTGCCCCCTGGGTAGTAGTTGTGGCTGCTGGGTGATACATTGGTTTTGCCCCCTGGGTAGTAGTTGTGGCTGCTGGGTGATACATTGGTTTTGCCCCCTGGGTTGTAGTTATGGCTGCTGGGTGATACATTGGTTTTGCCCCTGGGTAGTAGTTGTGGCTGCTGGGTGATACATTGGTTTTGCCCCCTGGGTAGTAGTTGTGGCTGCTGGGTGATACATTGGTTTTGCCCCCTGGGTAGTAGTTGTGGCTGCTGGGTGATACATTGGTTTTGCCCCCTGGGTAGTAGTGGCTGCTGGGTGATACATTGGTTTTGCCCCCTGGGTAGTAGTTGTGGCTGCTGGGTGATACATTGGTTTTGCCCCCTGGGTAGTAGTTGTAGCTGCTGGGTGATACATTGGTTTTGCCCCCTGGGTAGTAGTTGTGGCTGCTGGGTGATACATTGGTTTTGCCCCCTGGGTAGTAGTTGTGGCTGCTGGGTGATACATTGGTTTTGCCCCCTGGGTAGTAGTTGTGGCTGCTGGGTGATACATTGGTTTTGCCCCCGGGGTAGTAGTTGTGGCTGCTGGGTGATACATTGGTTTTGCCCCCTGGGTAGTAGTTGTGGCTGCTGGGTGATACATTGGTTTTGCCCCCTGGGTAGTAGTTGTGGCTGCTGGGTGATACATTGGTTTTGCCCCCTGGGTAGTAGTTGTGGCTGCTGGGTGATACATTAGTTTTGCCCCCTGGGTAGTAGTTGTGGCTGCTGGGTGATACATTGGTTTTGCCCCCTGGGTAGTAGTTGTGGCTGCTGGGTGATACATTGGTTTTGCCCCCTGGGTAGTAGTTGTGGCTGCTGGGTGATACATTGGTTTTGCCCCCTGGGTAGTAGTTGTGGCTGCTGGGTGATACATTGGTTTTGCCCCCTGGGTAGTAGTTGTGGCTGCTGGGTGATACATTGGTTTCAGCACGGTTAATATGGGGTTTTGCCCCCTGGGTAGTAGTTGTGGCTGCTGGGTGATACATTGGTTTCAGCACGGTTAATGATTTATGGGGTTTTGCCCCCTGGGTAGTAGTTGTGGCTGCTGGGTGATACATTGGTTTCAGCACGGTTAATGATTTATGTCTTGTATTAATTGTATATTGGCTAACCTTAAATGGGGTCACCTGTTTTTTGTATATCCTTTTTTTCTTCTTCTATGGCTTGTATTCATTCGTCCCCATTCAGTCTAGAGTTTTAAGACTTTTATCCACATCCAGAATTGTTTTCTCTATGTGAGTGAGGGAAGCAAAAGGCAGAACTGCCTGTAGCGAGTGCCTCCTCCATAGTTGAAAGAGTGACAGGGCTAAAATCAAGGGACGTTCGAGCCAAAATGCCTGGACACACGGAATTTGAAGCAATTTAAGTCATGGGAAGAAGGAAAGACTGATTATGGGAGAGAGTTCCAGAGCTCAGTCGTTGAATAGAAGAAAGACTGAGAATCTCGGTTCACTCTTGGGTTGGATAGTTGCACAGAGTAGGGGTGGGATTGTGTTGCAAAACGGGTACTACGTACCCTACATAGAGGAGGTGGTATACACTGAGAGCTCTGAGGAACACTGATTATTGTAGTAGCGATAGAATAGCGTGAGAGATGCAACATTGCGGAGAAGAGAGAGAGTTTGCAGAGAGTTGGTGAGTAAGCGGGAATTAATGATACGAAAGGCCTTCCTTTCTACTTTGTCTAGAAGTGCGGTGTGACAGGATCCTCCCCATACATGTGAACAATACTCAATACAAGGACGCACTGTGCCCCTGTACAGAGCAAGAAGCTGTGCAGGGGTAAAGAACCCCCTGAGGCGGTTGAGCACACCCAGCTTCTTGGAGGCTGCCTCAGCAAGACTAGTAATATGGTTCGTCCAAGTGAAAGGAGAAGAAAAAGTGACACCAAGAATATTGAGAGAAAATGAAGGATTGATTTTTGTATTGTTGAAGAATAAGGGATAGTCCTCAGGGAGTTCCGGATGGGTAGATAGATGGATAAATTGGGTTTTGGAAGCATTAAAGGTGACAAGGTTTTCTCTGCCCCAATTGGAAATAGTAGATAGATCAGAAGATAAGTGGTGTATGGCTTCATTACGTTTGTTTTTGAGGGATTGGTGGCTGAGGCGTTCTGGAAAACTAATTGCGTAGTATAAGGTAGACTCGTCTGCGTATGAATGGATGGGACTGGAGGTAAGGTTAAGAAGATTATTTATATAAATTAGAAAATTGATAGGAGATAGGACAGAGCCCTGATATGTCGATTTCTTCGCGAGCCATCATTGTGTGGAGAAATCAGGCTTCGCCGGAGACATATTTCTATCAAAAAATTTACAAATTTATCCTGCTGTAAATTTTTTTTTTTAAATTTGACACCTGGATAGAGGGAGATAAACGTCTTAAAACAGTACAAAAATAAATCTAAAGAGGGGAGGTCCACGAATTTGTATGAATAACTTTACAATTGGGTAAGAGGTATCCTCACCAGGATTCGAACCCACTCACTCCAGGTATATTTGGGAGAGTCGGGCACCATAACCCCTCGGCCATGAGCGGATATAAGGAAAGCAACCTTAGTTCTTATTTGAAGAACCAGGTTTTTAGTCTCGTGGAGGACTATGCCTTCGAACACGTGGTGAGTTTATTAGACTTCGACCATGACTATTTTTACGCTCCCCCCCCCCCTCCGCCAACTCCGTTAAGTGATATACGATTTTCAATCGTCTTACCCAACCTGGCGTACATAATCGTACATAATTGATAGGAACTTTACAATTATACTGTATACACATGCAACCCAATGCAACATACTATCTATCCCCCAGATACCTATTATAAACACATAAATCCCAATGCAACATACTATCTATCCCCCAGAAACCTATTATAAACACATGCAACCCAATGCAACATACTATCTATCCCCCAGAAACCTATTATAAACACATGCAACCCAATGCAACATACTATCTATCCCCCAGAAACCTATTATAAACACATACATCCCAATGCAACATACTATCTATCCCCCAGAAACCTATTATAAACACATAAATCCCAATGCAACATACTATCTATCCCCCAGAAACCTATTATAAACACATAAATCCCAATGCAACATACTATCTATCCACCAGAAACCTATTATAAACACATAAATCCCAATGCAACATACTATCTATCCACCAGAAACCTATTATAAACACATAAATCCCAATGCAACATACTATCTATCCACCAGAAACCTATTATAAACACATGAAACCCAATGCAACATACTCTCTATCCCCCAGAAACCTATTATAAACACATAAATCCCAATGCAACATACTATTTATCCCCCAGAAACCTATTATAAACACATGCAACCCAATGTAACATACTATCTATCCACCAGAAACCTATTATAAACACATAAATCCCAATGCAACATACTATTTATCCCCCAGAAACCTATTATAAACACATGCAACCCAATGCAACATACTACTATCCCCCAGAAACCTATTATAAACACATGCAACCCAATGCAACATACTATCTATCCACCAGAAACCTATTATAAACACATAAATCCCAATGCAACATACTATTTATCCCCCAGAAACCTATTATAAACACATTCAACCCAATGCAACATACTATCTATCCCCCAGAAACCTATTATAAACACATACATCCCAATGCAACATACTATCTATCCCCCAGAAACCTATTATAAACACATAAATCCCAATGCAACATACTATCTATCCCCCAGAAACCTATTATAAACACATAAATCCCAATGCAACATACTATCTATCCACCAGAAACCTATTATAAACACATGCAACCCAATGCAACATACTATCTATCCACCAGAAACCTATTTTAAACACATAAATCCCAATGCAACATACTATCTATCCAACAGAAACCTATTATAAACACATAAATCCCAATGCAACATACTATCTATCCACCAGAAACCTATTATAAACACATGAAACCCAATGCAACATACTCTCTATCCCCCAGAAACCTATTATAAACACATAAATCCCAATGCAACATACTATTTATCCCCCAGAAACCTATTATAAACACATGCAACCCAATGTAACATACTACCTATCCACCAGAAACCTATTATAAACACATAAATCCCAATGCAACATACTATTTATCCCCCAGAAACCTATTATAAACACATGCAACCCAATGCAACATACTATCTATCCACCAGAAACCTATTATAAACACATAAATCCCAATGCAACATACTATTGTGACGCACCCCAGTGCTGGGCAACGCAACCTGATTGTACTCCTTGGTACTCCACTGTACCGCCCGTGATCTGGCTACCGTCAGCCGCTATGTATATTGAGTGTGACAACTTATAACTATGTTCTTTGTATCTCTGCAAAGGTCTCGTCATGTGCTAACCAGTGGTGGGTTTTGTTTTAAGCCATGTCGAGACCTTCCATTTAATATGTAGTATCAATAGAGAAGTTGATAGATAGGATAATGGGAATTCAGAGAGAGAGAGTGAGTTGGGCTTCAGAGCAAGAGGGTAGCAACACGCCGCGCTGCCGGCCGGGTGGTTGCCAGACGTATGGACTGGTTGGCAGCCTTGCCCTTATAGCTAGGCGCGATAGGGTTGGTAGTCCATTGTTGCCTGCCTGGGCTGGGCCCATGTTGTCGTACAGCACACTGCCTGGAGGTTGGCTGTGTGTTCCTGGACTAGGTTGCCTAGAACCTTTGAGATTCTAACATCCCTTGCTCTCTCTCCCCACTTCTCACGGTTGCACTCTTTCTCTCTGACGACATTACTCTCATTTCATTCTTCTCTCTATTTAAATGCATAACCTTCCCTTGAGGTCCTAAAGGAGTTTCAGCACTCACCTCTCGTATTACTCTTAGGACAAGCATATATTTACATGTATTAGATTTAAGGGGTTAATGTGAACAGCGATCTTCTTGATGAGGATAGTTGGTGAACGTTCTACATGTTCACGAGTTATATGCCCTGCTCATCATCCCATTTGTGACTAGACTGGTGCCATGTGTAAGAGCCCGACCATGCCCAGGAGTTGTCTGTAGAGGGACGAGGACTTAGCCTTGATTTGCATACCGAGCCAGGAGCGAGTGTAGCACCCGAGACTACAGCTCGCTCGTAGTGCCGGTATAGTAGAGTAACGTAATTTATCTGTCCTTGTGTTCTCTACAGTCTTCTCCTGGGTTCTCGCTTTCGGTGCTGGGACTCGTTGTTCCTGTGACTTGGCCTGCTAGCTAGAACACATGGGGATGATGAGTGGGATATATCTTTATTTTACTATGCATTGCAGCTCTCTTTAAGTATATATCTATAACACTTTACAATACACATTACTCACACACAAGACAACACTATTAATACTTTCATGTATCAATTAACTGCACTGTCGTTTTGCTGCTGTGTCCGGAGTTCTGTTGCGTAGGGCGCATACGGACTCGGAGGGGAGACAGAGTGAGAGAAGCGAAGTAGCCTATGCGGTAGTAGGCTACCGGCGCAGTACTGTTGCCTGCAACCTTTTAGTTATTCCAAGTATAGATTCATTATTATAATAAGTGACTACTGTTTATGTTCCTCCCATGTGTATTATTAGGTATCTACTGGATCATGAACATCTTGTATGCTACATGCTAGTGCATGTTAGTAGGGGACAGTTAGTGTAGTGCACGCGCTTTCAAGTAGGCGTGTACATTTGTCATTTAGCATTTCACTGTCATACCTTTAGCCTGCTTCTATTCTACATTATTAGAGGCTTAATATTAACGTAGTTTCTTGAGTATTGCATTTCTTTAGTAATAACGTAACCTATAAATGTCTGAGGGAGTTTAGCCTCATAGCCTACCCCTGTTGTACACTTTCGCCGAGTTAAGGTACCTCGTTACCGTAGACGATAACTCTGTAGGGCGTTGGTGCTTTTGTTGTCTGGAGCATATAGTATTTGGGACTGGAATCGAGCGTGTCGTTGTCACTTAAGCCATTTCTGTCCTACGATCAAGAATCCCGAATATGTATTGCCGATCCAGCCGTAACAAAATGGCGACCTTGCACAAGATTCAGTAGTATCCTATCACATGTTTTTTGGAGAACTATTCTATGCTACCTAGTAGAGCTGGCTAGAATTTTCTTGCATATTGGAGGAATTTTTATTGTGTCATTATTGTATTGGTGGACTTGCAGATTGTTTCGTTAGGTGTCTAGAGTAGAGTCATTCAAGCATCTTTAACATTTTGTGAGTCGAGACTGCAATTAGTAATAAGCACTTTTTTTTGTTTATGAACAGCAATTGTATAACCAGCACTATGTCTAATGACTCATCATTTACGGGGGAGGATAACACGGTACAGCCTAGTGACCAGCAAGTACAGCAGATATTTAGGGAGGGGAGTGTTATAAGTGGAGAGAGGGATGCCCGGGCATTTTTGCAGACACCTTTGACCGAACAGCGCCTGCAGGCTATTGATTGTTACGGTCTTCGCTGTTTAGCCACGGTTTTGGGGCGGGACTGTCCTGACAGTTGGCCCAAGAAGAATTTGGTGGCATGTTTGTTGGGTGATGGCGATGGGGCGGTGGGTGGAGTGGGGTCTTGGGGGGTTCCCTCCAAGCCTCCATTCCACTCTACCCCTGAGCTGGGCCCTCAGCCAGCGAGTCTTAGCACGATGCAGCAGGAGGGTTCTCAATGGCAAGCTGGCTTACCCGTAAACACGTCTCGGTGTGGATCCCCCATTTTGTGCTCTCCCCCCCCAGGCCTGTCTCCTGAGATGTTATTTCAGCTAGAACTAGCTAAGTTTAAGCTGCAGGAGACTCAGATACAACAGGCTAGTATAGAACGCATAGAGGTTGCTAGAATCCAAGCCAATCAGGATGCAACCAGGTACCAGGCTGAAATGGATGTCGAGAAGTCTAGAGTAGAGACCACGGGGCGTCATCTCGGTGGTGGGCACCGGGTTACAGACTCACTTTCGCATTTAATTAAGTTAGTACCCGCATTTGATGAGACAGCAGTGACTGAGTTTTTTGCTCGTTTCGAAAAGAAGTGTCGTGAGTATGACTGGCCGGAGGTTAAATGGGCAGCATTAGTTTCATCACGTCTAGTGGGTAAGGGGTTGAAAGCCTACGATGCACTGTCACTGGACGAGAGTGTCGTGTATGGACTGGTGAAGGAGGCTGTGCTCCGGGCCTACGAACTGCAACCCGAAACTTATAGATTGAAGTTCCGTGGCGTGAATAAGAAGAGCGACGTCAGTTTTATGGAGCACGCACGGGACTTAACAGATGCATGTAATAACTGGTTTCGGTCCGAGCACGCAGAGTCGGCTGAGGAAATTAAGCAACTTTTCTATCTGGAACAGTTTTACAAATGTACTGGAACCGATCTAACGCTGAACATTAAGGAAAAATGTCCCAAGACAGTAGAGGAGGCTGCCAAGATGGCAGACCTCAGATTATCATTGATTCGTGGTTGCGGTGCCGCTCAGAGGGCTGAGTCAGGGCAGAAGGGGCGCTATACCCCACCCACCAGAGTTTTCGATAATAACAAATCCTATGACACACATAACCACACTAAAAGCATTGCACCTAATAACACCTACAAACACAAGCCTCTCCCGTTTACTAAAGGTCAGGCCCCTTCTTCGCCCGCACAAGGGAAGAAGCCCATTGGGGATGTGAAATGTTACAAATGTCAGAAGCTAGGCCATTATTCACGTGAGTGCCCTAGTAACACTCCCGCTAAGCCGGTGTCATTGGTTCACAGTATCGGTGTGTCTCTGAAGGCTGCAGCAACTGCCCGGGGTAGGTTGTCAGCAGCTGAGGCACACGCGGTAAAGAAGCGTACGGAAGGCTCGACACCTGTCCGGGACACTTTCTGTAGCCATCGGGGACACGGGTTTGTGAGCTGGGGGAGTGAACTACGGAGGGTTGACTTGTTGAGGGATACGGGGGCTTCGCAAACTTTGTTGAGGAACTTCACAGGGAAACCGATAAATGCGGCCAGAGTTGTTGTGGTGCAGGGTATAAATGCTACGAGGTCATACCCACTTGTGAGGTTGGAGTTGAGAGTGGGAGAGGTGTGCAGGGAGCTGGATGTAGGGATCGTTGAGTGTTTGCCAGTTGAGGGCGTCGACCTTCTTCTCGGCAACGACTTTGCGGTGCCCACTTCCGGGACTCCACCCTTAGTCGTTGCCGAGAGGGCGGCCGACGTGGATGGTGAGAATCGGGAATGGGTTGGGAGGTGCCAACAGGATGAGATGGCCTGTGTGGTAACCCGATCTCGCTCTGCGGCTCCTGCACAGCCTAGCACTCAACCTCGGGGACAGTGGAGGAAGGATCAGGAGAAGGTTGCTAAGGGCAGGAAAAGGGACATTGATTCTGCTGCACTTCTCGGTGATTCGGTACTTGGACCTATAATAAACACGGGAGTTGACTCTGGCCCAGAGATGGTGTGTAACAAGGCAGAGTTGGGTAAGACTTCGCGTGAGGCAAGAGCTGTAGCGAGAGCCACTAAGGCAGTAGAGCCTACTAGCCGGGGTAATGTCTTATTACAAAACCATCTTGATGCATTGACGCCCGGGGACATAAGTGAGCAGCAGCTGCAAGACGCTAGCCTAGCTCGTTATAGCAATGGTGCCATAGAGTTGGAGGAAGATGGGGATGCGAAGCCGGGAGATTTCTTTAGGCTCAACAGGATATTGTACCGCAGATTTTTAGACCCCAAATCGAAGTGGGAGGGCGGTGCGAGGGTAGTAGACCAGGTGGTTGTTCCAAATAAGTATAGAGAGTCCTTATTGTGTCTGGCGCATGATGTGCCGGTGGCGGGTCATTTGGGGGTAACAAAAACATTGGCGGCATTGGGCAGGTTTTTCTGGTGGCCTGGGGTCAAGGCTGATGTCTGTGCATGGGTGGCTGGGTGTGCGACCTGCCAGACAACGGGGAAGCCTAACCAGACAATCCCGAAGGCACCTTTGTTTCCCATACCTGTCACCGGGCCTCCGTTCAGCAAAGTTGTAGTAGATTTGGTTGGCCCTTTCCCGCCTACTAGTAGTGGCAATAAATTCCTGTTGACAATCATGGATGTGGCTACGAGATACCCGGACGCATACCCCATGAGAAACGGCTCGGCAAAGGCAGTTGTTAAAAACTTATTATTGTTCTGTTCCCGTTATGGATTTCCACGTGAGGTGCAGTCAGACCAGGGGAGCAATTTTACATCCAAATTGTTCAAGCAAACCCTTCAGTTGCACGGTATATGTTCTGTAGTGTCGTCAGCCTACCATCCCGAGAGTCAGGGAGTCTTGGAGCGGTGGCACTCGACCCTGAAGAGTATGCTACGCTGTTACTGTGCAGAACATGACACTGATTGGGATTTGGGTCTGCCGTATGTTCTGTTCGCTGCACGTGAAGTCCCAGGAGAGAGCCTGGGGTTCAGTCCAAATCAGCTAGTCTTTGGCCATAATGTGAGAGGACCTTTAAGTATGGTGAAAGAGATCTGGGAGGGCGAAGAGAAGCCGGGGTCTGTACTTAAATATGTCCTTGAGAGCCGGGAGAGACTTATAGGTTGCATGGCAGCGGCAGGTAATAACTTGGTTAATGCACAGGCGGTCATGAAGCACCAGTATGACGCCAAGGTGAAGCTTCGGGAGTTTTCGGTGGGTCAGGAGGTAATGTTGCTTTTACCTTTGCCTGGACACCCCCTTTCTGCCAAGTTCATTGGGCCGTATGTGGTGGCTAAGAAACTGTCCGACCTTGATTATCTCGTTGCAACACCTGACCGTAGGAAAAAACATCAGTTATGTCATGTTAACCTCATGAAAGAGTATGTGAGACGCCCCTCAGAGCCTCTCACTGTCCCTGTGCTGGCCTGCAGCGGCCAGGGTGGAGAAGGAGGTGGGGACAGTCATGCTGCTGAGGAGGATAGCTGGGACTGTGTCATTTCCGCGGAACAGTGGGCGGGGAATACTGAACAAGAGGCTAGGCAAGTTGTAAGTCACCTGCCTGAGCACCAGGGTGCTGCTGTCCTAGGCCTGTTCAGGTCATACCCCTCTGTTTTCGCCGAACACCCAGGTCTCACTACTCAGGTAACGCACGACGTGGACGTCGGTGATAATGTGCCCTTCAAGTCAGTGCCCTACCGTGTGCCCCCGGTAAAGTTGCCAGCTTTACGGGAGGAGTTAAAGTACATGGTTGAGAGAGGGATGATCACTGAAGGTTATGTGAAGTGGACATCACCCGTCACGTTGCAGCCAAAACCTGACGGCAAGGTGCGGTTCTGCATAGATTTTCGTAGGCTAAATGGCTTGACCACTACCAACCCTTACCCTTTGCCTCGAGTTGACGACAGCGTGGACAAGATAGGGAATGCAAAGTACCTTACTAAAATTGATCTTGTAAAAGGCTACTGGCAAGTACCCCTGTCGGACCGAGCTAAGCAAGTTTGTGGTTTTGTGGTAGATGGCAAGACCTACCAATGTAACGTAATGCCTTATGGGCTTAAGAACGCACCTGCCACGTTTCAAAACCTGATGAACGATATTTGTGACGAAATCCCTAACTGCACGGTCTACCTTGATGACGTGATAGTATATGATGACGATTTTGAAAATCACCTAAGGCACTTAGAGACCCTGTTTAGGAAGTTGCACGATGCTGGGCTGGTGGTGAACCTGAGGAAGTGCGAGTTTGTAAAGGCTACTGTGCAGTATCTTGGCTTTGTGGTCGGGTTAGGCCGGGTGTGCCCCCCCCTGAGCAAGATACAGGCTATCAATATGTTTCCCAGGCCCACCACTAAGCGCCAGGTCATGCGGTTCCTAGGTATGATAGGCTATTATAGGCGCTTCATCCGGGGATACTCTACTGTCTTAGCTCCGTTAACTGATCTACTGTCGAAGTCAGTGAAGTTCTGTTGGGCTGCGGAGTGTCAGAGGGCTTTCGACCTAGTCAAGCACCTGCTGTGTACACATCCGATTTTGAGGGCCCCAGACTTCTCCAGGAGTTTTCAGCTGGCGACTGATGCCAGCGGTGTGGGTGCCGGGGCAGTGTTACTGCAGACTGATTCCGAGGGCTTGGAACACCCAGTGAGCTTCTTTTCTCGCAAGTTTAATTCAGCACAAAGGAATTACTCGACTATAGAGAAGGAGCTTCTGGCTATCGTTTTGTCGCTCAAACATTTCGAAGTTTATGTTCCAGCCTACGGCCCGGTAGTGACGATTTATACGGACCATCATCCCTTGAAATTCCTAAATCAGTTTCACAATCGGAATATGCGGTTGACCAGGTGGTCCCTAATGCTCCAAGAGTATAATCTCCACATTCAGCATATTGCCGGGAGTGAGAACGTGATAGCAGATTGTCTATCAAGGGTTGATGATCCAAGATAGTCGTGCACGGTGTGTGGGTTGAGCAGGAGTAAAATTAGGCTATCATAACGCCGTCCAAAAAGATTATAAAACAATAAAATAAACGAGAAAACTCTTTCTTTTTTTTTAGTTTTGTAAGTCTTTATTGTTGTAGCATAATGAATGCGATATTGTGTTTTATGTATAATTCACACTTCAGTTGTTGTGCACCTTTTGCAATTAGTGGCAGCTAAGGGTAGCAGGTCGGTTGGTTGCCTGTCAGATTTTGATAATGCTTCTAAGGTCGATTATCTAAAATCTTGGGGGGGCTGTGACGCACCCCAGTGCTGGGCAACGCAACCTGATTGTACTCCTTGGTACTCCACTGTACCGCCCGTGATCTGGCTACCGTCAGCCGCTATGTATATTGAGTGTGACAACTTATAACTATGTTCTTTGTATCTCTGCAAAGGTCTCGTCATGTGCTAACCAGTGGTGGGTTTTGTTTTAAGCCATGTCGAGACCTTCCATTTAATATGTAGTATCAATAGAGAAGTTGATAGATAGGATAATGGGAATTCAGAGAGAGAGAGTGAGTTGGGCTTCAGAGCAAGAGGGTAGCAACACGCCGCGCTGCCGGCCGGGTGGTTGCCAGACGTATGGACTGGTTGGCAGCCTTGCCCTTATAGCTAGGCGCGATAGGGTTGGTAGTCCATTGTTGCCTGCTTGGGCTGGGCCCATGTTGTCGTACAGCACACTGCCTGGAGGTTGGCTGTGTGTTCCTGGACTAGGTTGCCTAGAACCTTTGAGATTCTAACATCCCTTGCTCTCTCTCCCCACTTCTCACGGTTGCACTCTTTCTCTCTGACGACATTACTCTCATTTCATTCTTCTCTCTATTTAAATGCATAACCTTCCCTTGAGGTCCTAAAGGAGTTTCAGCACTCACCTCTCGTATTACTCTTAGGACAAGCATATATTTACATGTATTAGATTTAAGGGGTTAATGTGAACAGCGATCTTCTTGATGAGGATAGTTGGTGAACGTTCTACATGTTCACGAGTTATATGCCCTGCTCATCATCCCATTTGTGACTAGACTGGTGCCATGTGTAAGAGCCCGACCATGCCCAGGAGTTGTCTGTAGAGGGACGAGGACTTAGCCTTGATTTGCATACCGAGCCAGGAGCGAGTGTAGCACCCGAGACTACAGCTCGCTCGTAGTGCCGGTATAGTAGAGTAACGTAATTTATCTGTCCTTGTGTTCTCTACAGTCTTCTCCTGGGTTCTCGCTTTCGGTGCTGGGACTCGTTGTTCCTGTGACTTGGCCTGCTAGCTAGAACACATGGGGATGATGAGTGGGATATATCTTTATTTTACTATGCATTGCAGCTCTCTTTAAGTATATATCTATAACACTTTACAATACACATTACTCACACACAAGACAACACTATTAATACTTTCATGTATCAATTAACTGCACTGTCGTTTTGCTGCTGTGTCCGGAGTTCTGTTGCGTAGGGCGCATACGGACTCGGAGGGGAGACAGAGTGAGAGAAGCGAAGTAGCCTATGCGGTAGTAGGCTACCGGCGCAGTACTGTTGCCTGCAACCTTTTAGTTATTCCAAGTATAGATTCATTATTATAATAAGTGACTACTGTTTATGTTCCTCCCATGTGTATTATTAGGTATCTACTGGATCATGAACATCTTGTATGCTACATGCTAGTGCATGTTAGTAGGGGACAGTTAGTGTAGTGCACGCGCTTTCAAGTAGGCGTGTACATTTGTCATTTAGCATTTCACTGTCATACCTTTAGCCTGCTTCTATTCTACATTATTAGAGGCTTAATATTAACGTAGTTTCTTGAGTATTGCATTTCTTTAGTAATAACGTAACCTATAAATGTCTGAGGGAGTTTAGCCTCATAGCCTACCCCTGTTGTACACTTTCGCCGAGTTAAGGTACCTCGTTACCGTAGACGATAACTCTGTAGGGCGTTGGTGCTTTTGTTGTCTGGAGCATATAGTATTTGGGACTGGAATCGAGCGTGTCGTTGTCACTTAAGCCATTTCTGTCCTACGATCAAGAATCCCGAATATGTATTGCCGATCCAGCCGTAACAAAATGGCGACCTTGCACAAGATTCAGTAGTATCCTATCACATGTTTTTTGGAGAACTATTCTATGCTACCTAGTAGAGCTGGCTAGAATTTTCTTGCATATTGGAGGAATTTTTATTGTGTCATTATTGTATTGGTGGACTTGCAGATTGTTTCGTTAGGTGTCTAGAGTAGAGTCATTCAAGCATCTTTAACATTTTGTGAGTCGAGACTGCAATTAGTAATAAGCACTTTTTTTTGTTTATGAACAGCAATTGTATAACCAGCACTATGTCTAATGACTCATCATTTACGGGGGAGGATAACACGGTACAGCCTAGTGACCAGCAAGTACAGCAGATATTTAGGGAGGGGAGTGTTATAAGTGGAGAGAGGGATGCCCGGGCATTTTGCAGACACCTTTGACCGAACAGCGCCTGCAGGCTATTGATTGTTACGGTCTTCGCTGTTTAGCCACGGTTTTGGGGCGGGACTGTCCTGACAGTTGGCCCAAGAAGAATTTGGTGGCATGTTTGTTGGGTGATGGCGTTAGGGCGGTGGGTGGAGTGGGGTCTTGGGGGGTTCCCTCCAAGCCTCCATTCCACTCTACCCCTGAGCTGGGCCCTCAGCCAGCGAGTCTTAGCACGATGCAGCAGGAGGGTTCTCAATGGCAAGCTGGCTTACCCGTAAACACGTCTCGGTGTGGATCCCCCATTTTGTGCTCTCCCCCCCCAGGCCTGTCTCCTGAGATGTTATTTCAGCTAGAACTAGCTAAGTTTAAGCTGCAGGAGACTCAGATACAACAGGCTAGTATAGAACGCATAGAGGTTGCTAGAATCCAAGCCAATCAGGATGCAACCAGGTACCAGGCTGAAATGGATGTCGAGAAGTCTAGAGTAGAGACCACGGGGCGTCATCTCGGTGGTGGGCACCGGGTTACAGACTCACTTTCGCATTTAATTAAGTTAGTACCCGCATTTGATGAGACAGCAGTGACTGAGTTTTTTGCTCGTTTCGAAAAGAAGTGTCGTGAGTATGACTGGCCGGAGGTTAAATGGGCAGCATTAGTTTCATCACGTCTAGTGGGTAAGGGGTTGAAAGCCTACGATGCACTGTCACTGGACGAGAGTGTCGTGTATGGACTGGTGAAGGAGGCTGTGCTCCGGGCCTACGAACTGCAACCCGAAACTTATAGATTGAAGTTCCGTGGCGTGAATAAGAAGAGCGACGTCAGTTTTATGGAGCACGCACGGGACTTAACAGATGCATGTAATAACTGGTTTCGGTCCGAGCACGCAGAGTCGGCTGAGGAAATTAAGCAACTTTTCTATCTGGAACAGTTTTACAAATGTACTGGAACCGATCTAACGCTGAACATTAAGGAAAAATGTCCCAAGACAGTAGAGGAGGCTGCCAAGATGGCAGACCTCAGATTATCATTGATTCGTGGTTGCGGTGCCGCTCAGAGGGCTGAGTCAGGGCAGAAGGGGCGCTATACCCCACCCACCAGAGTTTTCGATAATAACAAATCCTATGACACACATAACCACACTAAAAGCATTGCACCTAATAACACCTACAAACACAAGCCTCTCCCGTTTACTAAAGGTCAGGCCCCTTCTTCGCCCGCACAAGGGAAGAAGCCCATTGGGGATGTGAAATGTTACAAATGTCAGAAGCTAGGCCATTATTCACGTGAGTGCCCTAGTAACACTCCCGCTAAGCCGGTGTCATTGGTTCACAGTATCGGTGTGTCTCTGAAGGCTGCAGCAACTGCCCGGGGTAGGTTGTCAGCAGCTGAGGCACACGCGGTAAAGAAGCGTACGGAAGGCTCGACACCTGTCCGGGACACTTTCTGTAGCCATCGGGGACACGGGTTTGTGAGCTGGGGGAGTGAACTACGGAGGGTTGACTTGTTGAGGGATACGGGGGCTTCGCAAACTTTGTTGAGGAACTTCACAGGGAAACCGATAAATGCGGCCAGAGTTGTTGTGGTGCAGGGTATAAATGCTACGAGGTCATACCCACTTGTGAGGTTGGAGTTGAGAGTGGGAGAGGTGTGCAGGGAGCTGGATGTAGGGATCGTTGAGTGTTTGCCAGTTGAGGGCGTCGACCTTCTTCTCGGCAACGACTTTGCGGTGCCCACTTCCGGGACTCCACCCTTAGTCGTTGCCGAGAGGGCGGCCGACGTGGATGGTGAGAATCGGGAATGGGTTGGGAGGTGCCAACAGGATGAGATGGCCTGTGTGGTAACCCGATCTCGCTCTGCGGCTCCTGCACAGCCTAGCACTCAACCTCGGGGACAGTGGAGGAAGGATCAGGAGAAGGTTGCTAAGGGCAGGAAAAGGGACATTGATTCTGCTGCACTTCTCGGTGATTCGGTACTTGGACCTATAATAAACACGGGAGTTGACTCTGGCCCAGAGATGGTGTGTAACAAGGCAGAGTTGGGTAAGACTTCGCGTGAGGCAAGAGCTGTAGCGAGAGCCACTAAGGCAGTAGAGCCTACTAGCCGGGGTAATGTCTTATTACAAAACCATCTTGATGCATTGACGCCCGGGGACATAAGTGAGCAGCAGCTGCAAGACGCTAGCCTAGCTCGTTATAGCAATGGTGCCATAGAGTTGGAGGAAGATGGGGATGCGAAGCCGGGAGATTTCTTTAGGCTCAACAGGATATTGTACCGCAGATTTTTAGACCCCAAATCGAAGTGGGAGGGCGGTGCGAGGGTAGTAGACCAGGTGGTTGTTCCAAATAAGTATAGAGAGTCCTTATTGTGTCTGGCGCATGATGTGCCGGTGGCGGGTCATTTGGGGGTAACAAAAACATTGGCGGCATTGGGCAGGTTTTTCTGGTGGCCTGGGGTCAAGGCTGATGTCTGTGCATGGGTGGCTGGGTGTGCGACCTGCCAGACAACGGGGAAGCCTAACCAGACAATCCCGAAGGCACCTTTGTTTCCCATACCTGTCACCGGGCCTCCGTTCAGCAAAGTTGTAGTAGATTTGGTTGGCCCTTTCCCGCCTACTAGTAGTGGCAATAAATTCCTGTTGACAATCATGGATGTGGCTACGAGATACCCGGACGCATACCCCATGAGAAACGGCTCGGCAAAGGCAGTTGTTAAAAACTTATTATTGTTCTGTTCCCGTTATGGATTTCCACGTGAGGTGCAGTCAGACCAGGGGAGCAATTTTACATCCAAATTGTTCAAGCAAACCCTTCAGTTGCACGGTATATGTTCTGTAGTGTCGTCAGCCTACCATCCCGAGAGTCAGGGAGTCTTGGAGCGGTGGCACTCGACCCTGAAGAGTATGCTACGCTGTTACTGTGCAGAACATGACACTGATTGGGATTTGGGTCTGCCGTATGTTCTGTTCGCTGCACGTGAAGTCCCAGGAGAGAGCCTGGGGTTCAGTCCAAATCAGCTAGTCTTTGGCCATAATGTGAGAGGACCTTTAAGTATGGTGAAAGAGATCTGGGAGGGCGAAGAGAAGCCGGGGTCTGTACTTAAATATGTCCTTGAGAGCCGGGAGAGACTTATAGGTTGCATGGCAGCGGCAGGTAATAACTTGGTTAATGCACAGGCGGTCATGAAGCACCAGTATGACGCCAAGGTGAAGCTTCGGGAGTTTTCGGTGGGTCAGGAGGTAATGTTGCTTTTACCTTTGCCTGGACACCCCCTTTCTGCCAAGTTCATTGGGCCGTATGTGGTGGCTAAGAAACTGTCCGACCTTGATTATCTCGTTGCAACACCTGACCGTAGGAAAAAACATCAGTTATGTCATGTTAACCTCATGAAAGAGTATGTGAGACGCCCCTCAGAGCCTCTCACTGTCCCTGTGCTGGCCTGCAGCGGCCAGGGTGGAGAAGGAGGTGGGGACAGTCATGCTGCTGAGGAGGATAGCTGGGACTGTGTCATTTCCGCGGAACAGTGGGCGGGGAATACTGAACAAGAGGCTAGGCAAGTTGTAAGTCACCTGCCTGAGCACCAGGGTGCTGCTGTCCTAGGCCTGTTCAGGTCATACCCCTCTGTTTTCGCCGAACACCCAGGTCTCACTACTCAGGTAACGCACGACGTGGACGTCGGTGATAATGTGCCCTTCAAGTCAGTGCCCTACCGTGTGCCCCCGGTAAAGTTGCCAGCTTTACGGGAGGAGTTAAAGTACATGGTTGAGAGAGGGATGATCACTGAAGGTTATGTGAAGTGGACATCACCCGTCACGTTGCAGCCAAAACCTGACGGCAAGGTGCGGTTCTGCATAGATTTTCGTAGGCTAAATGGCTTGACCACTACCAACCCTTACCCTTTGCCTCGAGTTGACGACAGCGTGGACAAGATAGGGAATGCAAAGTACCTTACTAAAATTGATCTTGTAAAAGGCTACTGGCAAGTACCCCTGTCGGACCGAGCTAAGCAAGTTTGTGGTTTTGTGGTAGATGGCAAGACCTACCAATGTAACGTAATGCCTTATGGGCTTAAGAACGCACCTGCCACGTTTCAAAACCTGATGAACGATATTTGTGACGAAATCCCTAACTGCACGGTCTACCTTGATGACGTGATAGTATATGATGACGATTTTGAAAATCACCTAAGGCACTTAGAGACCCTGTTTAGGAAGTTGCACGATGCTGGGCTGGTGGTGAACCTGAGGAAGTGCGAGTTTGTAAAGGCTACTGTGCAGTATCTTGGCTTTGTGGTCGGGTTAGGCCGGGTGTGCCCCCCCCTGAGCAAGATACAGGCTATCAATATGTTTCCCAGGCCCACCACTAAGCGCCAGGTCATGCGGTTCCTAGGTATGATAGGCTATTATAGGCGCTTCATCCGGGGATACTCTACTGTCTTAGCTCCGTTAACTGATCTACTGTCGAAGTCAGTGAAGTTCTGTTGGGCTGCGGAGTGTCAGAGGGCTTTCGACCTAGTCAAGCACCTGCTGTGTACACATCCGATTTTGAGGGCCCCAGACTTCTCCAGGAGTTTTCAGCTGGCGACTGATGCCAGCGGTGTGGGTGCCGGGGCAGTGTTACTGCAGACTGATTCCGAGGGCTTGGAACACCCAGTGAGCTTCTTTTCTCGCAAGTTTAATTCAGCACAAAGGAATTACTCGACTATAGAGAAGGAGCTTCTGGCTATCGTTTTGTCGCTCAAACATTTCGAAGTTTATGTTCCAGCCTACGGCCCGGTAGTGACGATTTATACGGACCATCATCCCTTGAAATTCCTAAATCAGTTTCACAATCGGAATATGCGGTTGACCAGGTGGTCCCTAATGCTCCAAGAGTATAATCTCCACATTCAGCATATTGCCGGGAGTGAGAACGTGATAGCAGATTGTCTATCAAGGGTTGATGATCCAAGATAGTCGTGCACGGTGTGTGGGTTGAGCAGGAGTAAAATTAGGCTATCATAACGCCGTCCAAAAAGATTATAAAACAATAAAATAAACGAGAAAACTCTTTCTTTTTTTTAGTTTTGTAAGTCTTTATTGTTGTAGCATAATGAATGCGATATTGTGTTTTATGTATAATTCACACTTCAGTTGTTGTGCACCTTTTGCAATTAGTGGCAGCTAAGGGTAGCAGGTCGGTTGGTTGCCTGTCAGATTTTGATAATGCTTCTAAGGTCGATTATCTAAAATCTTGGGGGGGCTGTGACGCACCCCAGTGCTGGGCAACGCAACCTGATTGTACTCCTTGGTACTCCACTGTACCGCCCGTGATCTGGCTACCGTCAGCCGCTATGTATATTGAGTGTGACAACTTATAACTATGTTCTTTGTATCTCTGCAAAGGTCTCGTCATGTGCTAACCAGTGGTGGGTTTTGTTTTAAGCCATGTCGAGACCTTCCATTTAATATGTAGTATCAATAGAGAAGTTGATAGATAGGATAATGGGAATTCAGAGAGAGAGAGTGAGTTGGGCTTCAGAGCAAGAGGGTAGCAACACGCCGCGCTGCCGGCCGGGTGGTTGCCAGACGTATGGACTGGTTGGCAGCCTTGCCCTTATAGCTAGGCGCGATAGGGTTGGTAGTCCATTGTTGCCTGCTTGGGCTGGGCCCATGTTGTCGTACAGCACACTGCCTGGAGGTTGGCTGTGTGTTCCTGGACTAGGTTGCCTAGAACCTTTGAGATTCTAACATCCCTTGCTCTCTCTCCCCACTTCTCACGGTTGCACTCTTTCTCTCTGACGACATTACTCTCATTTCATTCTTCTCTCTATTTAAATGCATAACCTTCCCTTGAGGTCCTAAAGGAGTTTCAGCACTCACCTCTCGTATTACTCTTAGGACAAGCATATATTTACATGTATTAGATTTAAGGGGTTAATGTGAACAGCGATCTTCTTGATGAGGATAGTTGGTGAACGTTCTACATGTTCACGAGTTATATGCCCTGCTCATCATCCCATTTGTGACTAGACTGGTGCCATGTGTAAGAGCCCGACCATGCCCAGGAGTTGTCTGTAGAGGGACGAGGACTTAGCCTTGATTTGCATACCGAGCCAGGAGCGAGTGTAGCACCCGAGACTACAGCTCGCTCGTAGTGCCGGTATAGTAGAGTAACGTAATTTATCTGTCCTTGTGTTCTCTACAGTCTTCTCCTGGGTTCTCGCTTTCGGTGCTGGGACTCGTTGTTCCTGTGACTTGGCCTGCTAGCTAGAACACATGGGGATGATGAGTGGGATATATCTTTATTTTACTATGCATTGCAGCTCTCTTTAAGTATATATCTATAACACTTTACAATACACATTACTCACACACAAGACAACACTATTAATACTTTCATGTATCAATTAACTGCACTGTCGTTTTGCTGCTGTGTCCGGAGTTCTGTTGCGTAGGGCGCATACGGACTCGGAGGGGAGACAGAGTGAGAGAAGCGAAGTAGCCTATGCGGTAGTAGGCTACCGGCGCAGTACTGTTGCCTGCAACCTTTTAGTTATTCCAAGTATAGATTCATTATTATAATAAGTGACTACTGTTTATGTTCCTCCCATGTGTATTATTAGGTATCTACTGGATCATGAACATCTTGTATGCTACATGCTAGTGCATGTTAGTAGGGGACAGTTAGTGTAGTGCACGCGCTTTCAAGTAGGCGTGTACATTTGTCATTTAGCATTTCACTGTCATACCTTTAGCCTGCTTCTATTCTACATTATTAGAGGCTTAATATTAACGTAGTTTCTTGAGTATTGCATTTCTTTAGTAATAACGTAACCTATAAATGTCTGAGGGAGTTTAGCCTCATAGCCTACCCCTGTTGTACACTTTCGCCGAGTTAAGGTACCTCGTTACCGTAGACGATAACTCTGTAGGGCGTTGGTGCTTTTGTTGTCTGGAGCATATAGTATTTGGGACTGGAATCGAGCGTGTCGTTGTCACTTAAGCCATTTCTGTCCTACGATCAAGAATCCCGAATATGTATTGCCGATCCAGCCGTAACACTATCTATCCACCAGAAACCTATTATATACACATACATCCCAATGCAACATATTATCTACCCACCAGAAACCTATTTTAAACACATAAATCCCAATGCAACATACTATCTATCCACCAGAAACCTATTATAAACACATACATCCCAATGCAACATACTAGCTATCCACCAGAAACCAATTATAAACACATAAATCCCAATGCAACATACTATCTATCCCCCAGAAACCTATTATAAACACATGCAACCCAATGCAACATACTATCTATCCACCAGAAACCTATTATAAACACATGCAACCCAATGCAACATACTATCTATCCACCAGAAACCTATTATAAACACATAAATCCCAATGCAACATACTATCTATCCACCAGAAACCTATTATAAACACATAAATACCAATGCAACATACTATCTATCCACCAGAAACCTATTGTAAACACATGCACCCCAATGCAACATACTATCTATCCACCAGAAACCTATTGTAAACACATGCACCCCAATGCAACATACTATCTATCCACCAGAAACCTATTGTAAACACATGCACCCCAATGCAACATACTATCTATCCACCAGAAACCTATTATAAACACATAAATCCCAATGCAATATACTATCTATCCACCAGAAACCTATTATAAACACATAAATCCCAATGCAACATACTATCTATCCACCAGAAACCTATTATAAACACATAAATCACAATGCAACATACTATTCACCCTATAGAAACCTACATCACTATTATTATTAACACTAATATTTGTATTATTATCATATTTAGAGCAGTTACGGTACTAAAAGGGTTAAACACTTATCTCTGACGTCGTCGCTAAACCAATTACCATACAAAGGCAGTGTCTTAATAATAAGCCAATTACCGAACAACTCAACCAGTGGGACCATGTCAACTGGAAGCTCTCAATCAGTGCCAAACCCAGCAAGACTTATTAACCCTTCTTTAGCGGAAGCGGACTTAAGTCCGCCTCTAAAAATCTGGACTATGTGCCAGGGGCGGGCTTTAGTCTGTGTGCAATTTTGGCGCAATATTGGCTCTGAGAGAGAGCCGAGCGGTGGGAGGAGCATAGGTTACCTCATGACCGCTCGCCACCATTGCGGCGGGCCTACTGACATGTACTCCACACTAGTCCACCCTCTCGTCCTCGCTACACACGTAATTATGTAGCGAAATGACCGTATTTTAGCGATTTTGCCCTTCGCTTGCACGATCGTTGCAAGACAACCAGCCATTGTAGAAGGATGGTTCGGGTGTCATTGGAAAGCTCAATTATCGCCCTTTCACGGATAGATAATTGTATTACGCTCTGGCCCTAGTTTATGCATGAAAAAGAGCACGGATACAAGGCCATTTATGGTATAAACCTCCCGCTGGGCAGTACGGTCAAGTATACTCCACCACCCGCTCTTAAGGTGTTAAGGGGAGAGGGTTGATTTGATGGTCGATTTATTTATATCTTTTAGTTTCGACTCTATACCGCCATCAAGCTTAAATAGAAACATCCCAAAGATCCCCCCTTTTACATAATTGTTTACATTTTTCGGTAGACAAATGTCCCAGCTAAATGCCGGTTCCTCATAATTTACAGGCTCGCTATCGCTCGCCAGGAATATAATCGCCACCTAAATGGCACGAAAGGTCCTAATATTGACAAAAACATTGGGCGAATGGTCTTTAACACCTTACGAGCGGCCTATGCGGTTTATTTATGTGTACCGCACAGCGGGGTGTTTTTAGCCAAAATAGGGCTGTTTACGTGATCATTTTCATGCCTAAATAAGACCCAGAACGTAAAACAAGTACCTATCCCTGAAAGGGCATAAACAGAGCTTTCGAATGACACCATAACGATCCTTGTATGATGGATAGTTTTCTTGCAATAACCGTGCAACGCGAGTGCAAAAAGCAGGTAATTCGGTACTTTCAGTACATAATTGAGTATGTAGCGAGTGAGAGAGGGAGGAGGGAGCTGAGATTTGTGTCAGTAGGTTCGCCGCGGTGGTCTGGAGCAGTCATACGCTCGCTAGTCTCCTGCCACCACTTGTCTCTCTCTCTCAGCCACATTACGTGCTGAAATTGCCACTCGAGTTATGTCGAGCGCCGCCACATAGTCCAGCTTTATTTAACTCGACTTATGTTGCTCGCCGCTAATTAAGGGTTAAATCGCCGAACTAATGGACCGATCGTCTTAAAATCTGAAAACTAAAGGGGTCCTGAAAATCCGACCTAGGCTTAACTAAATTATTGTGAAATTGCAGTTCTAACACGTAGCCCATCAAATGTTCTTTCCTCTGGCATAAACATTAGGCTATTCATACTGCAGTTGGGTCCAGTACATAAACATTAGGCTATTCATAGTGCAGTTGGGTCCAGTATATAAACATTAATCTATTCATAGTGCAGTTGGGTCCAGTACATAAACATTAGGCTATTCATAGTGCAGTTGGGTCCAGTACATAAACATTAGGCTATTCATAGTGCAGTTGGGTCCAGTATATAAACATTAATCTATTCATAGTGCAGTTGGGTCCAGTACATAAACATTAGGCTATTCATAGTGCAGTTGGGTCCAGTACATAAACATTAGGCTATTCATAGTGCAGTTGGGTCCAGTATATAAACATTAATCTATTCATAGTGCAGTTGGGTCCAGTACATAAACATTAGGCTATTCATAGTGCAGTTGGGTCCAGTACATAAACATTAGGCTATTCATAGTGCAGTTGGGTCCAGTACATAAACATTAGGCTATTCATAGTGCAGTTGGGTCCAGTACATAAACATTAGGCTATTCATAGTGCAGTTGGGTCCAGTACATAAACATTAGGCTATTCATAGTGCAGTTGGGTCCAGTACATAAACATTAGGCTATTCATAGTGCAGTTGGGTCCAGTACATAAACATTAATCTATTCATAGTGCAGTTGGGTCCCGTACATAAACATTAGGCTATTCATAGTGCAGTTGGGTCCAGTACATAAACATTAGGCTATTCATAGTGCAGTTGGGTCCAGTACATAAACATTAATCTATTCATAGTGCAGTTGGGTCCAGTACATAAACATTAGGCTATTCATAGTGCAGTTGGGTCCAGTACATAAACATTAGGCTATTCATAGTGCAGTTGGGTCCAGTACATAAACATTAGGCTATTCATAGTGCAGTTGGGTCCAGTACATAAACATTAATCTATTCATAGTGCAGTTGGGTCCAGTACATAAACATTAGGCTATTCATAGTGCAGTTGGGTCCAGTACATAAACATTAGGCTATTCATAGTGCAGTTGGGTCCAGTACATAAACATTAATCTATTCATAGTGCAGTTGGGTCCAGTACATAAACATTAATCTATTCATAGTGCAGTTGGGTCCAGTACATAAACATTAGGCTATTCATAGTGCAGTTGGGTCCAGTACATAAACATTAGGCTATTCATAGTGCAGTTGGGTCCAGTACATAAACATTAATCTATTCATAGTGCAGTTGGGTCCAGTACATAAACATTAGGCTATTCATAGTGCAGTTGGGTCCAGTACAGGATTTTATTGATATCCAGTATTACATAAATGGATATTAATCGTGGTCATGTATTTAACCTTTAACTGCCTTGATGGGGTGATGGTTAGAGCGTGTAAGTTCTATATGTGTTATCCTGGGTTCCATTTCTGGAAGGATCGCATGCTTTCATTTAATGTCCTTTGGCGGTTATTGGTGTTAAGAAAGATGTTAATTAATAACTAACATAACAGGATTGGTGGAGTTAGCACTTAATGGTTTTCTTTCTTAACCGCTTCCTCCCTCGCGTTTAGCCCCATTAGTTTTGAAAATGTTAAAACTTCACCCCATTAGTTGACGATATTATGACCTTTCGCTCCATTTGTCAATTTCCTTTTGTGCCATTTAGTTGTCGATATTATTCCTGGTGAGCGATAGCGAGCCTGTAATTTAGGAAGAACTAGCCTTTGGCCGGGACATTTGTTACCGAAAACAACAAATATACCAATTAATCTCGAAGGGGGGTCTTGTGGGTGTTTTTAAAGCTTGATGGAAATCTAGGGAGCAAACTAAAACCTCCTCTTAACTCATATAATACCGGCTACATACTTTTCACTATATTCTGGTAACAATTAAATACTACAGACTGCCTTAATCAACCTTTGTTTAGCTGGCATAGATCCTTCCTAAGCTACTTAAAATCATATCAATATGGCAGAAACCAATGTAAAAACGCGTCACCGGTACTGAAAGGGTTGAGATGGTTTACTGGTTGTCGTCTGATCACCTGTTTAAGGGGACAGTGGTTACTTTTTGGGGTCAAATTATATATATATATATATATATATATATATATATATATATATATATATATATTGTAATTTATTTTTAGTTTCCTCCCTAGACCTACATCAAACTTTTTAAAAACAAACATCCATTAGATCCTCATACTAGATTAATTTGTAAATTTTTCAGTAGAAAAATGTCATGGGCGAGGGCCGGTTCCTCCACAAATACAGGCTCGCTATCGCTCGCCAGGAAGAAATCGACACCTAGAGGGCATGAAAGTTCTTAATATTGACAAATAAATGGGGCGGAAGGTCTTGAAATCGACAAACTAAGGGGTCAAACGTCTTAAAATCTCAAAAGTAATGGGGATAAGCATGACTAAGAAAGGGGCCCAGACAAACGGCCCATCTCCCCTTAACCCTATTACCTTTGATTCTGGCTAACATTAGACGATTTTATACAGTTTAACCCCAACTGTGCCGGCGACGTCATTTTCATATTATTGTAGCTATATTTAGACGATTTTGTGCAGCTTAGGGAGGATCTATGGTAGTTACAAGGATTAATTGATATACTCTGCATCCTTTATATTACTGGACGTCCTTCCTAAGCTGAATAAAATCGTCTAATAGTTGCCAGAATATAATGAAAAGGGCGTCACCGGTACTAAATGGGTTATGAAGGACCTATATTTGTTGAGATCGTATTTACCACTTGGAGTCCTACTGTAAAGGTAGGTTACAAAATGATGAAAATCATGTAAATATGATGAGAAATACGTCATTGTACTGAAGGGGTTAAGGGGACAGTGGTTATTTGTTGGTTCTATTTATATATTCATTGTACTGAAGGGGTTAAGGGGACAGTGGTTATTTGGTGGCTCTATTTATATATTCATTGTACTGAAGGGGTTAAGGGGACAGTGGTTATTTGGTGGTTCTATTTATATATTCATTGTACTGAAGGGGTTAATGGGTTAAGGGGACAGTGGTTATTTGGTGGTTCTATTTATATATTCATTGTACTGAAGGGGTTAATGGGTTAAGGGGACAGTGGTTATTTGGTGGTTCTATTTATATATTCATTGTACTGAAGGGGTTAATGGGTTAAGGGACAGTGGTTATTTGGTGGTTCTATTTATATATTCATTGTACTGAAGGGGTTAATGGGTTAAGGGGACAGTGGTTATTTGGTGGTTCTATTTATATATTCATTGTACTGAAGGGGTTAATGGGTTAAGGGGACAGTGGTTATTTGGTGGTTCTATTTATATATTCATTGTACTGAAGGGGTTAATGGGTTAAGGGGACAGTGGTTATTTGGTGGTTCTATTTATATATTCATTGTACTGAAGGGGTTAATGGGTTAAGGGGACAGTGGTTATTTGGTGGTTCTATTTATATATTCATTGTACTGAAGGGGTTAATGGGTTAAGGGGACAGTGGTTATTTGGTGGTTATTTATATATTCATTGTACTGAAGGGGTTAATGGGTTAAGGGGACAGTGGTTATTTGGTGGCTCTATTTAGTTTCTTGCTAGACCTTCATTTACTGTTTTAGTCCTCAACCTTCAAACCTTAGTCGCTACCTTCAAGATAAATCTGGAAATTTTTCGATAGACATTTTTCCCGGCCAAAGGCCAGTTTCTCATAAATTTACAGGCTAACTACCGCTCGCCAGGAAAAAAAATGACGCAGTCTTGATATGATATAGAAATGATACGAAAAAAAAAAAAAAAAAAAAAATGGAGCGAAAAAAAAAAAAAAATAAAAAAAAAAAAAAAAATATATATATACCGGTATACAGTATACATATATATATATATATATATATATATATATATATATATATATATATATATATATATATATATATATATATATATCAGCTGTTGATCTTGTCCGTGGAAAGAGGAGGCGTGATAGAAGAGCACGCTCATCTTGTCTATATTTATTGCAACGTTTCGGAGACACACTTACTCCATCATCAGGCAAATCTAAAAATAACAGATACACACACTTGTAAGAAAACATATCATAGTGAATTACTATAATTATATATAGCCTAAGAAGAAAGACTATGGTAGACCTAAATACGTATGAAAAATTGGCGATACAGAAACACAAAAATACACACTGTAGATGACATAATAAATACCACAAACATTATAAGTTAATCACAACACTTCTAAACACTATACCTACGGAAACACGAAATATAACTTACACTATGAAGATGTTATAAATACAAGAGGTCGGTTGATTTTTCATTGCTACCTAATGAAGGCTTTAGTTTCACAGATATTAGAGACTCCATTATAGTGAGTTCCTCTCCGTACCTACACGCCTGGAGGAGGGGGTGATTTAAGTAACGGGCATGTTGACGTATGGCGCTATACGAGGGATTAGAATGTGGCTTGTTTGTTCTAACCGACTTACCCTTGTGTTCAAAGATAGGTACCTTGAGTCGACGTTTTGTGCAACCTATATACATTGCCTTACAGCAATGCCATTGATATTTGTAAACTACAGAGGACTGATGTTCTTTAGGTATTATATATTTGAACTCGAAGTTCTCAGTTTTCCAGTCCTGATCTCTCTTTTTCTTTGCCCTTGATCACTTCCTGGTTGGTGCTGCAGTGTAGCAGTTCTTGCCTCATCCTTTAGCCCTGCCCTATACGAGTTCTGCTGTAGAGCTCATATGGTCAGGCTGAACTGATAAAATGGGGAGACATGTCTGCGTGTCTTCACCTTCCTAGATTTATTCACCTCCTGCCCTACCCTATCTATCTCGTCATGATTAGTTGTCCATCTTGTTATAATCCTTTGGGCCAGCCCTATGACAGTTCTTCTGGGGAACTCAGTGGTCTGGTTAAACTAGTATACAATATTGGAAACAAAATCACTATTTTCTTTTTCGTCTATGTTTATGAGAGACAAAAGGCAAAGCTGCCTGTAACAAGTGTCTTTTCCAAAGTTGAAAGAGTGAAAGCCAAAATATAAATATACTTTTTGTGGGGGTGTACAGTATTGTTAAGTATTGAAAAGGTTGAGTCGGCCTTTTTATAAGCGGCTCTCTCTTTGGCGCTACGCTCTTATTGGGTGGCAGTCCCAGATATTTTCGAGGTGCCAGTTTTCCTTATCGCTTTCCCTTTTTACAACTTTGCCCATGTTTTTTTTTCTTAAAATTAGCAACCGGGCAGGTCAGCTCTTTGCACAGTTTGGAAAAGAAAAAGTTGAAAGGTTGTGGAAATATCTCATGTTAACACCCACGGTGCGGCCATAATTGCCCAAAATTACCTTCATTCCATGCTCAATGTCATGTATAAGCAAGAGCCACAGCGTAATACAATTATATATCCGTGACAGTAAAATGATAGCGCTTTTCAATGACACTTGAATCATCCCTGTACGTCATCTGGTTATCTTGCAACGATCTTGCAAACGAAGGCCAAAATCTGTAAAAAAGGGGCAATTTTTGCTGTTTTTGCTATGTGTGACACAACACATGAGTTAGACAGCCTCTCATATGACGGGCACCGTACAGAAGGGGTTAAAGTGCTTAAGGCGAAGGTAGGTCTGCATGTGCACACCACTGGATTGGTGGAGGCGGCTCGCATGCAACGAGTCAGTTGACCAATCAGGAGGAAGCATAGTTGCAACTAGCATCAGCCTTGCCAAAGGTGGTACCTTTATGTCCGCACCTGAGCTCGAGGCTTGCAACACAGAATTCTGCACGCTGATTGGTGGTTTCAGGTAAAACTTGTGTGCTCTGCAAGTTTTGCTTTTTTACTTCCACAATCATAATTAATACGAGTTCTTGAATGCTGAACATTATTTGTATTTCAGAATCTATCATTGATTATGATACACAAGAACAAAATCAAAAGAGCACTCATGGAGCCACAGCAAGTAGTAATTGCAAAAAAATAGTACACAAGAACACAAAATATGGCTGCTTGTAGCTAAACTACATAGTCTATTAGATAGAAGGCAAGGATGGCACAGTAAAAAGTGAACCATTTATTTCAAATTATTTGTATATGCAGATAATCAGGGGTTAAGAGCTAGTTATTAATGTACTGTAGTATATGATATAAAGCTGAGACAGTACAACACTCAACATTAATAGGTAGTCCATTCCGTATGTTTACCATTCTATTGGAAACAAAAATGCTTTGCCTCACGTAAGTGAAAAGGCTTTCCAGTAAGTTATTCTGAAACATTTACTCTAGTGTAATGTTAATGATCAATAGTGAAATATTTGTTAACATCCATATTATCAAGACCCAAAATAGTTCTAGACACTTGAATCAGGTCCCCTCTTAGCCTGCACTTTGGTAAACTAAAACTAAAATAACATCGTTTTTAGAAGTTATTTGTTTATTTCTTTGTTTAGGAATATTTTGTATTACTCTCTGTTGTATTCTCTCCAGGTTATTGTATTTTAAGAATATGGACACCAAAATTGTATGCAGTATTCTAGAAGGGGACGAACCAAACAATTGAATGAAGGTAAGTTATGAAGCGATAGTGACAAGCATAAATGTTTGGATAATGCATCATAGGATAAGTGACATAATACAGATGCTTAAAACGAGACAACTAAATGTATGTTAGATAGTGCTGGTAGGAGGGGTGTGGGGGAGGGAGGGAATATGCTAGATAATTACAAGGTAGGAATGAAAGGTAAAAATAGTTATAACGGGGAAGAAACTGCATTGGGAGACATAGGTGTGTTGATGGCTGAAAATTGGGGTAGTACAACTTTAGATAAACATTTATGTTATTATAATTGTGTTTATGATTATTTTGGTTAACTGCACGGAACTGGACGCTGGACGGAATGCAGATGAAATTAACTGCATTGAGATGAGTTGAGAGATATTGTAAAGAGTGTATCAGTAAGGTAATGCTTACTGGCAGACTTCGGTGCCTCAGGCAAGTGGAGAGTATGGATGAGTGAAGTGTGTTAGAAGTATGGTAGTGTCTGGAAGTATAACAGTCAGTAGACCGAGAAAGAACTGGGACGAGGTCCTTAGGAATTATTTTAAAGTTAGTGAACTTGACAAGGATGATGCATGTGACCGTACATCATGGAGAGCCTTCATTAAGTGACTAAGGCATCCCATTCGATACAAACAATAATATCCAATCAAGTGCTTCCGATTGTCAACCATATCATCTTCTAACGGTTTTGAATACATCTTGCTTGATTGTAGTGTGGAAAAGAGGAATGTTGGGGTCGTGGCTGGGGTCCACAGTTTTGCCTGGTGGTGGGCTATAGTTCAGCTTCTGGAAGATGATCACAGTAAATATGAAAAGTTCCATGCGAGCCTAAGCTTCTCCCAAGCTCTGATGCTCTCCTAGAATGGTAAATACAAATATTGATAATTAACCCAGAAGACAGATACTTTGATATTAATGAAACACAAAATTAGAGAAGCTCTAAATAAAGTGGTTAGGGTAAGGAAAATCTTTATTAATCAATCTACCAGTCTATATCCATCTAATCATCCACATCTCTCCCTACCCCCAATACATACACGCACACCCAAATTTATACAATGTATATATACCGGTATATATATATATATATATATATATATATATATATATATATATATATATATATATATATATATATATATAGAATATATATACAGTATATATTGTGACAGATGGAACAACCAGCCTGAAGTTTTAAGCTGCCCAGCTTGCAGGATCATGCCCTCTACATTTACACCACCAAGACCCCCAGGACCCCCTCTGGACATAGGAAGTCGTTTGTGAAATTGGTGGTTTTGGCCCGTGTGGATGGGGCAGAGCAGTGGGGGGGGGGGGGGGGGGGGGGGGCAGAGCTGTTTTGATTGGCTCCGGCATAAATCAAGCAGTCTGATTGGGAGCGGCACCTCGAGACTGGAGTTTTCCATCACATCACGATAATGGGGCTTGGTGAATTGCTAGAGACAATATAGAATGTGTACTCAGGGGTAGACTGGTGTTTGGAAATTAGTAGTAATCCTGACTCGGCCGCTAGCGTGAGTATGAAGAGAGACGACGGAGAGGAGATTCAGGAATGGCAGTAAACAGATAAGATATAAGATTTTAATATTAACTGAAGTAGTTATGGTGATCTATTTACGTGAAATGATTTAACTTAACTTTAAAATGTGGTGTGGTCGTACAATTAAATGATGACAGATTATAACTACCATATATTTCGTTGAGGTGAGTCTTCGTACCACCTTGCATGTTAAATTGTATTTGTTCTGTGAATCTAGAAAGGTTAATAATGCAGTGTGACAATTGAGAGGTTTAGTGGTGACTTTAGTAATGAACAGTTAAACTAGTCTTGTTTATTCACCATCGATTTGTCATGCACATTATATTTGTTTTATATTCAAGTAATTTGCAATGCGTTCTTGTTGTAATATATATCAATAATAGTGATACTTGATTAAACATTGAAATAATTGAATATTTGGTAAACTAGCGAGCGGTGAACGATCGGACAATCATATACCGTTACGTCCTGAATATCCATATTTATTTATCTATTTGTTTGTCTTTATTTTGTACATACGTTTTCTTTTGTTTATTGGGTTGTAAATACATTTATTGTTTTTGTATTGGTGACTTTAATATCTTCCCTTCCACGATAGTACTTGTACACGATAATAATATATAATAAGATAATGACCATAAATATTGATAATAAATAATACATTAGCCAAACAACTAAGACATAATCAAAATACTTAATAAGTAATAATTATTTTTAATATATCTTAATAATCATCTATTTATCTATCTACTGTATATATTCAGGCCCAATCCCCACTCTTCCTATTTATATTTTGTATTTTCTGTTTAATTCTATTTTCTGATTTTTTGTTTTTTCTTGGGGGTGGCCGCCTCAAGACAGAGCAAGAACAGGGAAAACACAAAACACAACATAAAACAACGAACAAACACAGATAAAACAAATTCACACACATCTAGGTCACCCAGAAGACCCAGAGACCAGGGTCACCAAGGTCGCTCCAGCACTCTCCCAGCTCCCGACCACCCGGAGAGGTTCCGATTTCGGCAGGCAGACATGCAGCGGAGCCGAAGCCACAAGCCCGCCCACCACACTTCCAGGCGCACCCTTCATATTAATCGTCTCCCTGGGCCAGGCGCCTGATGGACTATTATCTAGTCCAACTTGCACCTGACCCCTTCCCCCAAATGACCACGTGTTCACTCAACTATTCACAATCATTCTCCATTTATTCCAGTTTATTACCACTTCCTTTGCCTGATCTATAGTCATCCAAAGCTTGTCTTACACAGTCTCTCCATCTCAATGGGGGTCTTCCTGCCCTTCTATCTTCCCTTGTAGCTGACTCACATATTCTCTATGTGAGCCTTTCATCTCCCATTCGTTCAACATGACCATACCAGCTCAGCACCCTTCTGTCCACTCTGGCTGACAAATGTTCCTGCTGCCCCACTCTCCTACGTATCTCTTCATTCCTCAATCCGTCTCTACGAGTAACTCCACACATACTCCTCAAGCAGCTCATTTCCATCAAATCCAGCTTTCTTCTCTCCTTTTTATTCAGAGCCCATGTCTCAGCCCCATACATCACTGTTGGCACAACAATTCCTTGATACATTGCACTGTTTACTTTCATTCCGAAATTTCTCGTCTTCCACATACTTCCCATTGCTCCGAAAACCTTCCTTCCTTCACACACTCACTGATTTACCTCCATTTCTATACCTCCACTCCTGCTTATCGTTCCTCCTAGATATTTAAAACACTACTTGTTCCAATATTTTCCCATCCAGTCTCACATCTAGATTCACCCTACGATAACCCCTATTACACATATTTGCATCATAACTAATCGAAATAATAATTAGTAAATCAAATATGATCTTGCTTCTGCAACATATTATTTCTCAAGCTAAGCTTCCTTTATGACCAGTATATTTATTTGATATATTCGAAGTGAAAGAAAAGCAAGCAACAACAGACAGCCAAAATCCTACCAAAGACTTGAGAAACATAACACTCACTGTTACCACTTTGGACAAGCAAGCCAAATGCTTCGTGGCCGCCAGGGTCGTAATATATATATACAGTATATAATATATATATAAACAGCATATATGTATATATATATATATATATATATATCTCTGGGCTTAACACTAATAAGGCGTACGGTCCGGACGGTGTTCCTCCTGTTGTTCTCAAAAACTGTGCTTCCGTGCTGACTCCCTGCCTAGGCAAACTCTTTCGTCTCTGTCTATCCTCTAACGTCTTCCCTTCATGCTGGAAGTTTGCTCACATTCAACCTGTCCCAAAGAAGGGTGACCGCTCTCAACCCTCCAACTATCGTCCAATTGCTCTTATCTCTTGTCTTTCTAAAGTTTTTGAAACTATTCTTGCTTCCAAATTTCTTAAGCATTTCTCTTCTCATAATCTGCTCTCAGATCGCCAGTATGGCTTCCTTAAGGGTCGCTCTACTGGTGATCTTCTTTCATATCTTACTAACTCTTGGTCATCCTCCTTTCGGGACTTCGGTGAGACTTTTTCTATTGCACTAGACATATCGAAAGCCTTCGATAGAGTCTGGCATAAATCTTTAATTTCTAAACTACCCTCCTTCGGTTTCTATCCCTCCATCTGTGCCTTTGTCTCTAATTTCCTTTCCGGCCGTTCCATAGCCGCGGTTGTGGACGGCCATTGTTCACTTCCTCACCCTATAAACTCCGGTGTTCCTCAGGGCTCTGTCCTATCTCCTATTCTCTTTCTAATTTTTATAAATGATCTCCTTAACTGTATAATTCCCATCCATTCATACGCAGACGACTCAACCTTGCACTACTCCATTAGTTTTTCAGAACGCCCCAGCCAGCAATCCCTCAACGACAAACGTAATGAAGCCATAGAACTCTTAAATTTTGATCTAAATACTATTTCCAATTGGGGCAGAGAAAACCTTGTTAACTTTAATGCTTCCAAAACCCAATTTCTCCATCTATCTACCCGTCAGGATCTCCCAGCGGACTATCCCTTATTCTTCAACAATACAAAAATCAACCCTTCATATTCTCTCAATATTCTTGGTGTCTTTTTCTTCTGCTCTCATTTGGTAGGACCATATTACCAGTCTTGCTAAGGCAGCCTCCCAGAAGCTGGGTGTGCTCAACCACCTTAGGGGGTTCTTTTCCCCTGCACAGCTTCTTGCTCTGTACAGGGGCATAGTGCGCCCTTGTATTGAGTATTGTTCACATGTGTGGGGAGGTTCCTCTCACACCGCTCTCCTAGACAAAGTTGAAAGGAAGGCCTTTCGTATCATTAACTCCCGTCCACTCACCAACTCTCTGCAATCTCTCTCTCTCCGCCGCAATGTTGCATCTCTCTCGCTATTCTATCGCTACTATAATAATCAGTGTTCCTCAGAGCTATCCCAGTGCATACCACCTCCTTTACGTAGGGCACGTGGTACCCGTCTTGCAACTCAATCCCACCCCTACTCTGTGCAACTCTCCAACCCAAGAGTGAAACATTACTCTCAAACTTTCTTCTACTCAACAGCTGAGCTCTGGAACTCTCTCCCAGTATCAGTCTTTCCCTCTTCCTATGACTTAAATTGCTTCAAACTCCGTGTGTCCAGGCATTTTGGCTCGAACGTCCCTTGATTTTGGCCCTGTCACTCTTTCAACTATGGGGGAGGCACTCACTATAGGCAGTTATGCCTTTTGCCTCCCTCAATCACATAGAAAAAAAAATATATATATATATATATATATACTGTATATGTATATATATATTCTCTTTTAAACAGACGAGGTTAAAAGCAATAGCAGTTTCAGCATTCAGGATTTTATTGTTATAGCTTTCAATAGTTCTAACAATTTTCCTCTGGGGTTCAGAGATGAGGTACAACAGGTTAGCAAAATTCATGGTGGATCCAACGTTTCACAAGTAAACATCTTGCATCTTCAGAGAATGGAGAAGTAATGATTAGAATAGGGACAATGCATCATATTTATACAAAATTCGAGGATCAAGAATAGGGAGGTGGGCGGAGCTACTGGGTGTGTGGTGGCTGTTCATTGGTGGAAGGCAGTCTATTCGCGAGACGGGCACTAAATCTTATCGGTGGTTGGTTGTTGGCTGTGGGTGGCTGTGATTGGTTGGTGTTGTCAGTTGTGTGCTGAGCGCGGAAGCGTAAGGGAGGGGGGCACAGGGCGAGAGGAAGAGGGGCAGTATGCCTGTAGCGCTTGCCTGAAGGAAGAATTTGAAGGTCTTGTGTTTGGTTGTTGATGCTGGGGTTGAGTGTTTGGATGTATAGAGCTTCTAAAATAGCTAGTCTTCTGGGGTCTGATTCTTTGTCGAGTATGGTGGTTTGTTTGTCTAGGTCGGCGCGAGTTAGGGCAAGATGGTGGGGTGCTTGATAGTGATCTCTTATAGAGCCAGATTGAAGGTGGAGGGTTAGTCGACGGGAAAGGCGAGTCTGTATCATTCCAACATAGGATAGGGGTCCACAGTCCCCAGAGGTGCAAATATGCTGGTAGATCACATGATCGTCTTTCGGTAGGATGGTGGAAATGGGGCGGTTACGGAGGACAAGGTTGGAGGTCTTAGGAGATTTGTAGTAAATAATGAGTTTTATTTTATTGTCAGGGTTGGTGGGGAGGACGTTTTTGTGAATTATTTTTTTCATAATGGATTCGTCTGTTGTGTGGTCGGAAGACATGTAGTTTCTGTAGAAAAATGTAATGTCATTGGCCGGGTTGGTGCTAGGGGGGTCTTGTTTGTACCATTTTTCTAGGTCGTGGTTGATGGCATTGGTGACGTCAGTGTTGGAATACCCATTGTTGACTAGGACCTGGGTGAGCCTTTCCAGTTCATTGTGTGTGTCATTCCAGGTGGTGCAATGGGTGAGGGGTCTCCTGACATAGGCGGAGATGGTGGACTGATGGTATCGTTTAGGGCATTCACTTTCCCCATTAAGACATTGGCCATTGTTAGTAGGTTTGGTGTACACTGTAGTTTTGAAGCCGTGGTCGTGGAGGGAGACAAGGAGGTCGAGGAAGGGTAGATGTCCATCGGTGGTTTCTTCGTATGAATCAGACCCCAGAAGACTAGCTATTTTAGAAGCTCTATACATCCAAATACTCAACCCCAGCATCAACAACCAAACACAAGACCTTCAAATTCTTCCTTCAGGCAAGCGCTACAGGCATACTGCCCCTCTTCCTCTCGCCCTGTGCCCCCCTCCCTTACGCTTCCGCGCTCAGCACACAACTGACAACACCAACCAATCACAGCCACCCACAGCCAACAACCAACCACCGATAAGATTTAGTGCCCGTCTCGCAAATAGACTGCCTTCCACCAATGAACAGCCACCACACACCCAGTAGCTTCGCCCACCTCCCTATTCTTGATCCTCGAATTTTGTATAAATATGATGCTTTGTCCCTATTCTAATCATTACCTCTCCATTCCCTGAAGATGCAAGATGTTTACTTGTGAAACGTTGGATCCACCATGAATTTTGCTAACCTGTTGTACCTCATCTCTGAACCCCAGAGGAAAATTGTTAGAACTATTGAAAGCTATAACAATAAAATCCTGAATGCTGAAACTGCTATTGCTTTTAACCTCGTCTGTTTAAAAGAGAATCTATTACCTGGCTATACTAACATATATATATATATATATATATATATATATATATATATATATATTACATGTTAGATTCAGTAATTATTATAGGAATCATTATTACACCACTCATATAATTTTAAGGTGGTTTATTTGCATTGAATGGTATAATTATGCGGGTGACTGTACATCCATGAGAGTATTCATTGTAACTTCCTGGTTCTTTTTGTCTTCTAGTTTTTATCAAGTCAGATTTCTTTCCCATGCACCTTTGAGCTCATCTGGCACTTTTGTTCTTATCCAGGCTCTGTACATGTGGTCGGAAGGTAAGATCACATGTTAGGGGTGTGTTTGGAGAAGGGAAGAGAGAGGTTTGACAGAGTAAAAATGTATACCTAGACACGAGCTATGGGGACGATCACAACACCGGGAGATTCCCTCCAAACTATGGGAATTCTCTTTGTAATATTTGAAATCTACATTTGTTTGAATAAACATCGTGGCTGGATTCAAAGTTCTCTTTACCTAAAGAGGAATGGTGGTGGCGTATCTATCACATCTATTTTATTATCTACCTATCTACGAGAAAGCAGGACGCAGAACAGAGAACCTACCAGTACTTCAATCAACCTAAACTACAGTCAAACCAAATCTATAACCACATCAGGTAATCTCCCAAATGGTTAACCCTTACTATAACACCGTTAAGAACGACACCCTCAGTCCTCCTAACTTGGTTTCAACAAACCACTACATAACATACAGTATATACTGTATACCGTATATATTCACAGCATACACATGCAAACACAAACATATCATACAGAGAGAGAGAGAGAGAGATACATGACAATGCATTTTGTGTTGTGTTGATTACAAACAAAGAAGGTGGCGTAATAATCCAGGGCACATTGAACACTGTCTGCATAAGAGTGTCTGTGTTCCCTCTTTATGTCAATGTTGCTTCCACATGACCTAAGTATTTCAGTTGTACGCCTGCTAGTGTTGGAGAGATGGCTGCTATAGATCGTACCACAACAATACATTCTAGGAAATAATTGCTGCATTCTTGCTCAAGAACCAGTAGTAACAGGCATCCTCACAGGAGAGTTGCTGGTGCTAAACTGACATTCTTGATCAAGAACCAGTTGTAAAAGGCATCCTCACAGGAGAGTGGCTGGTGCTAAACTGACATTCTTGATCAAGAACCAGTTGTAAAAGGCATCCTCACAGGAGAGTGGCTGGTGCAGTACTGAGTGGGCATGTGTTTACTTACCGTTGGCTGGACCAAACAATTAAGCAGATAATTCACCGAAAACTGTCCCCTAAATCACTGGACACCTACACATATTTTGTGTTGGATGTTGGTAGTTCAGTAAACAGTATCCGGTGTTACTAGGACAGACAACAGAGCTGACGTCATGGTACACTGAAAGGGTTAATCTAATGATGATATATTAGAGATGTTGCTCTCTATTGTGACACCGAAAGTTTCTCCATATCTGTGAAAATATGTCAGTAATTGTTAGATATAGATTTCGGGAGGTCTGGGACTTGGGAATCTTTCGTTGGAGACCCCAAATGGGCTTGCATGGGTCTCTGGGTTTTCTCCTGGGCGACCTAGATAAGTGTGATTTTTTTTTTTTTTTTTTTTTTTTTTTTTTTTTTTTTTTTGTGATGTGTTGTCACTGTTCGGGCTCTGTATGAGTCGGCCACCACCAGCTTTAAAAAAAAAAAAAAAAAAAAAATAGGTATGTTTCAAAGTGTATAGATAGATAGATTTAAAGCACGCTTGGAGCTTCAAAATCAGGTCAATCATCATGAATATACATATGAGTAAAAACTAGCCTTTTGCAGGAATGATTCTTACAGAGAAAAAACAGATGAGCTAACAAATACTTAGTATGAAGTCACTGAAATAAACAAAATAGACACGTTAAGAGAAGTACACCATATGTCCCTGCCATTAGTTATTTCTATGAGTGGCATCTTTAGGTAGATAGAATCACCCACAAAGCTTTCACCACACCGCTCTTGAGCTTTGATAAAGTATGACTGTTAACCCTTAATTAGCGGCTCACCACATAAGTCGTATTTAATAAAGCTGGACTATGTGGCGGCGCTCGACATAGGTCGAGTGGCAATTTCAGCACATAATGTTGCTGAGAGAGAGAGACAAGTGGTGGCAGGAGACTAGCGAGCGTATGACTGCTCCAGACCACCGCGGCGAACCTACTGACACGAATCTCAGCTCCCTCCTCCCTCTCTCACTCGCTACATACTGAATTATATGGGGAAGTACCGAATTACATGCTTTTTGCACTCGCGTTGCACGGTTATTGCAAGAAAACTAGCCATCATAAAAGGATCGTTATGGTGTCATTCGAAAGCTCTGTTTATGCCCTTTCAGGGATAGGTACTTGTTTTACGTTCTGGGTCTTATTTAGGCATGAAAATGATCACGTAAACAGCCCTATTTTGGCTAAAAACACCCCGCTGGGCGGTACATATAAATAAACCGCATAGGCCGCTCTTAAGGTGTTAAATACAGCTAGCTCTACAAGGAAATTGTCTAACGTTCATGCCTTTGCAACTTCACCAAGTTTAGCACCAGATTAGCACCAGCCACTCTCCTATGAGGATGCCTGTCACTACTGGTTCTTGAGCAAGAATGTCAGTTTAGCACCACCAACTCTCCTGTAAGGAAGCCTGTCACTACTGGTTCTTGATCAAGAATGTCAGTTTAGCACCAGCAACTCTCCTGTGAGGATGCCTGTTACTACTGTTTCTTGAGCAAGAATGTCAGTTTAGCACCAGCCACTCTCCTGTGAGGATGCCTGTTACTACTGGTTCTTGAGCAAGAATGTCAGTTTAGCACCAGCCAATCTCCTGTGACGACTCCTGTTACTACTGGTTCTTGAGCAAGTGTCGGGAATAGGGTAATGATCCCGACAGGGTTTGGTCCAATAGGACATTTGAATTTGGCGGTATCGTATCGCTTGTACGATTTCGGCTGGTTCTTTGTGTATTGTAGTTTATTCTTAAGTTAGGTTAAATATTAACTGTAATGTATAAATATCTACATCAGCTCTAGATGTATTATGAAACCAAGTTATGGGTTATAATTATTATGAGCCGGCAGCCATATGTAATTTCGCGAAGCGATCGGAGGCCGGCCCTTTAGTCTCTCAAACAACACCGTACAGTCAACATCTCCTCCCCCGGCCCTGACTCAACCCACAGTTCACCATGTGCTACAACTACTAATAATATTAACAACAGTCCTACATCACCAGTCCTCTAAGCTAAGTTCATTGTATCGATATTGTATTATGTGAACATTCCTACATGTCATGCAATTGAACTAGCCGCGTGTGGGGGACTGGATTACACCTATCAACGACTACGTCGTTGGTAATTATAATATAACTATTTGTTGGGATATTTCATGTACCAGTGATATGTAATTTAACCTTTATCTAAATTCCCGATAAATATTGGTCCTTCGTGCCCTAAAGCTTCCTTACCGTAGTACCGTTTTGTTTGCTTCCTTGACGCTTGTGGGCTTACAAATGGCTGCCGCGTCGCGCGTTGTTGGCCGACTGCCGTTCCCTAGTTTACACCCAGCTTCTTCCCTCATGTTTTTTACCATTTATCATCTATCTTTTTTGGGACTAGTTTCCAGGTTTTTTTGGGCGTGTGATCCTTGGCGTTTTTTTGGTGGGTTAGCTGGGCTGGTGATTGGGGTTGGGGTAATTTCGTCGGGCGCCATTTCGCGCTCTTAGGCTAGGCTAGGCAGTCTAGGCCTGCAGGTGTCTGTGGTGGCTATTCATTTCGCTTTGGTGGTGTGCCTGTGGTGTTAATTGTGTTTTGTCATTGTGGGACTCATTATTGATTTTGCTGGTGGGGAGGGTTCTCATGTGACCTTTTATATTTAAATTTCATAATAGCCTAGGCCTAGTTGCTTACAGTGGCGGTCATGAGTGTCGGTCTTTGTTAATTCCTAAGCGATTGACAGTTAATAGTCAGACCTCATGATTGTAGCTTAACCAACTAGGCTTACCTATAAAGGGCTTACAATAATTAGTGTTTCACCTTACCCTTTCTTTTAATGGATTTAGTATTTAATTATTTTGTCAATACATCATGGCTCAAAGGAACCATCCCACAGCTGCGTCAGGAAGTAGCATTGGGGTGAATTTTACACCAACCTCCTCATACAATCAGAGCCCTGGGAAAGTGGTGGGTATATTAGGCCACAGTTATGTTGGTCGCCTAGGGGTTTCCCGCCGAGAGTTTTATGACCCGGGTTTTGTAGTGAGGGTGTTTAGTGCCCCAGGAGCCACTCTCGATAATATCAGGTCCCAACCAGCCTGGGATGGTCTTTTGAGCCTAAGGCCCGAGATCACTGTATTAGTGTTGGGTGGTAACGACGTCGTCTCTGGGGTAGTCCCGCAGGAGCTCGCAGCTAAGATCCAGAAGTTGACCTATGAGATTGAGGCATCCACGAATGGCCGCTGTCTTGTATTGGGATTAGAGCAGAGGGAGTCTCCTCGGGGTATACCGGCAGGCGAATACCACAAGGTGAAGAACTCGGTCAATGCTCTCCTCAAGAGGAAATACAAGCACCTTGGTGGTCGATTCTCCCCATATAGTTTTGGGAGCCAGTATATGTCCGAGGACGGCGTCCACCTCACCAATGAAGGCAGCGATCGTTTGTTGGCCCAGGTCATTAAGATGGTAAGGGACTATCTTGCGTCGCAGTAGTCGGTCTCCTCATAGATAGCCCCAGTGTACTTTATGTTGTTGTCTAGTCAGATCATTTCCTTTCGTTAGTTTATATTAAGGGGAATGTAAGTATTATGTAATTCTTTTTGAGTAAATTTCTTAAGTAATGGGGGTTTGCCGCTGTTGATTCCTAAGCGATTAACGGTTTGTAGTCTGACCTCATTGTAGTTTAAGTTGCTTAAAATTAGACCTTAACGATGACAGATTTAAAGAAACTTAAGATTCTTAAGGGAGGGATGAAGGGAAGTTTAAATAGATGTTTAAGAGATCTTGATGAATTTTTAATAAGTGCTACGGCTGATCAAATAAAGGGTAAATTCACTACTGTTACTAAATCGCTAGCTACTTATGATAGTTATGCTCAGCAGGTCTATGGTTTATTGACAGTTACTGACGATGTGGAAGAAGAAATGTCGGCAGATCTTGAGTACTTTGAGGACGTTAATACAGCCTTAGCCAGACTATCTTCCACCCAAGAATCAACCTCTGTTAAGGATACCGGTACACCAAAGGCGACTGGTTTTAACCTGCCGAAGCTTACTTTGCCTACCTTTTCCGGGGATTCGGCTACCTGGACTGGATTTTGGGATATTTTTGAGTGTTCCGTCCATCATAATAAAACACTCACATCCATCCAAAGGTTCACATATCTCCGTGGTCAAATGAAAGGGGAGGCATTGAAGTTAGTCGATGGGTACAAGCTAGAAGCTACCAGCTACGAGTCTGCAGTGGAGTTGCTGAAGAGAACTTACGGGAGAGTGGAAGTCATCAAGACCGCTTTAATTACCAAATTCTTCACACTAGATCCTCCATCCTATGATGTGGCGGACCTAAAGGAGTACTATGCCTCCTTTGAGAGCTTCCTCCGATCTATGGAGACAATGGCCGTCACCAAGGAGGAGATATTTAGTGTGAATATCTTGAATAAGATACCCTCTCCCCTAAGGGAAATCTTACGACGACAACTAAGCGACTCTCCACTAAACTTGGAAGCGTTGGTGCAGGTGTACCAGACTGAAGTCTTCAATATGGAGAGTACTGGACACTACCGACAAGTGGAGATGTCGCCATCTACTGCAGCTTTCCCGGTACAGACTTCTCCTAAACAGAAAAGGCCAATATCATTAGGTTGTAAGTTGTGCAGTGTCCACGGTCATCTGTGGTATCAGTGTCCTAAGTATCCTAAGGCTACACAGAAGATTAGCAAGGCTATATCGCTTAAGTTATGTACCAGCTGTCTGGCAAGAGACCACTTCAACAGTACCTGCACCAATTCCTACATCAAACCTTGTAAGTATTGCAAGGGGAAACATTGGTTTTCCCTTTGCACCCAGTCTGATCGGCACGACGGCAAAGAAAAGGGGAGAACCCCCAAAGAGTCACATGAGAAAGGTAAGAGCGAGGGTGATAAAGTATCTGCCATGTCCATTGCTTCTCGAGAATGTCAATTGCTTCCTACTATGATGCTGCCAGTAGTGGGGAGTAATAATAATACTATAATGACGCGCACCTTACTTGACCAGTGCTCACAGAGGTCATTCGTTCTGCGGTCATCATTACCCCAGCTCAAGTGTACCAGCAAGGGTCAAGAGAATTTGCGTCTCCATGGTTTCACTGGTGAAATAGATTCCAGTGACTATGATATTGTGGAGATTTCATATGTTTATAGAAAAAAGGTATGTCCCATCAAGGCTGTTGTGGTCGACACACTACCCAGTTTCTATATAGCATCAGAAATTCAACCACATTTGAAATATCTCAGAAGCAAGGGGTATAAACTGGCTGATGATCAACTCTCTGCTAACAATGGTATTATGCTACTGGTCGGAGCTGATTATTACTACGACCTGGTTCACCCTGGATATCGGCGGGTAGATAAGCTTATAATGCTCCCCACGATCCAAGGGTATGCCATTTCTGGATCCTATGCCACTTCCTCTAAAGACACACAGGTGGAGGTGGTTACGGTCCTCAAGGTAGCAGTAAGCCCCATAGATAAATATATTAGGCCAAATGTGACTGATAATACATGTACTGATATAGATAAGCTATGGGACTTGGACAATATTGGAATTGACCCACATGAACTTGATCGTGAGTCCAAGCTAGCGTTAAGCTCGTATGAAGAGACTGTAACGTATGACTCTGGCAGAGGTCAGTATGTGGTAAGGCTCCCTTGGAATGATAACAAGAGTAAATTACCTACTAATTTCCATCTAGCACTTGGTAGGTTACGTGGGCTTCAGAAGCAGTTTGTCAAGGATCCAAGTTATTGCGAGACTTATGCGGCAGTTTTGGCCGAGCAGGTACAACGTGGATTTGTGGAGAGAGTAGATCTCAGTGAGTATGGAGATAACATCCATTACCTTGCTCACCATGGGATTAAAAAGGACAGTTCCACCACTCCTGTTCGTATTGTGTATGACTGCTCTGCTAAATCCAGTGATCGCTCCTATAGCCTGAATGATTGTCTGTACACGGGTCCGTCCCTGGTCTCTGATCTAGCGCAAATTATGTTGCGCTTCAGATGTCATAAGTTTGCATGGGTCACCGATATTGAGAAGGCCTTCCTGATGCTTCAACTCCATCGTGAAGACAGGGACTCGACAAGATTTTTATGGCCACGGGACCCAATGGATCTAGATTCGGAGTAACTGGTCTACAGGTTCAGAGTCGTCTTATTCGGGGCGACCTGTTCCCAGTTCCTTCTCAACGCTACTATCTTGCGTCATCTTGAGGAGGCTGGAATAGATCCTGACTTCAAGAATGAGATCAAGCAGGGGATCTATGTGGACAATCTTCAAGGCACCGGAGAAAATGAAGATTTATTGCTCAAGAGATGCTGGGAGATCCGCGATATATTTGCCAAGGCTCATTTATACTTAAGAGAATGGGCCACTAATAGTGATCTTTTGAAAGGTCAATTTGCTTCTGACGGTGTAGCTACTGAGAATAGTGAGGTGAAGTTTTTAGGCCACAAATGGGACACTACCACAGATAGTATATCCTTCTGTCACACCCCATGCGGCGGTGAGCTTATGACCAAGCGAAACTGCTTAAGCTTGTCAGCGAGGTTGTTTGATCCCCTAGGTTTTTTGCTGCCTGTTACAATCTGTGCTCGTATGTTTTTACAGCAACTGTGGCGGCTAAAACTAGATTGGGACACGCCCTTCCCGATTGAGTTACAGGATACTTGGCGGTTGATTCGGTCGGACCTTTCCGCATGTTGCAAGGTCCAACTTCCTCGTCAGGTTATTAGTGGTCACCAGGTGGATCTACATGCCTTTTCTGATGCTAGTAATAGTGCGTACGGTACTGCCATATACATATGTAATGGTAGTGAAGCGACGCTGGCTATAGCGAAGGCCAAAGTGGCCCCTATAAAGAAGATTACAGTTCCTAAATTAGGACTTACTGCATTGCTTCTGTCTGCTCGTCTAATAAAGTTTACACTGGATGCTTATACAGACATATTACAGATTAATAACGTCTATGTCTGGAGCGACAGTCAAATAGCGCTTTCATGGGTACACAGCCAGAAAGTGTTACCTGTTTATGTTTCTAATCGCACTGATGAGATTCATAACTTAGTTCCTACAGCTACATTTCGCTATGTGAGCACCAGGGATAACCCCAGTGACATAATTTCCCGGGGGATCTCGGCACAGCAGTTTATGTCTTCCTCTATTTGGTGGCATGGACCTCCATGGCTTACATCTCCAACTGAGTGGCCTCAGGATTTCAGGGAATACATATCTGATCCTTCAAGTCGGCCCCAAGATGATGTGTTAAGTAGTTCGAATGTGAGTACTACACATCAGGATAACAAGTTGGTAGAGTGGGAACGTTACGGCAGCTATGATCAAGTAATACGGGTATTTGCATGGATATACCGTTTCATTAACAACATGAGAAGTCGGGCTCACGGGTCTTTCCTTAGTGAAGATTCGAAGCATATCAGACTCCATGAATTGAGATCAGCAGAAGCAAAACTAATATGTTTAGTACAAAAGGAATCTTATCCTACTGAACATCAAATCCTGAGCAAGGAGTCAAAGGCCAAACCCTCAAACTTAATGAGGCAGCTAGGATTATATATGGAAGGAGGCATTATTAAGTGTAGAGGCAGGATACAAAAAGCGGACATTATTGATTCTGCGAAATATCCTGTCCTCCTTAGCTCCTCTCATTTGATTACTAAACTGTTGATTCGCCAATGCCATAGGACCTGCCTACATTTTGGCGTAAATTATGTTCTGGCGTATATGCGACAACGTTGGTGGATCCCTAAGATGCGACAAGCAATTAAAGGGATCCACAATAGCTGTACTATCTGTAAAAGATTACAGGGTAACTCCCCAGTTGATCTACCTCCCTTGCCTGAGTTCAGGGTACAAAGGACTGAACCATTTCAGGTAACCGGGGTAGACTACACCGGAGCGATTCATGTTAGAGAATCGCCCGGTAATATCATAAAGGTATATGCCGTCCTATTTACATGTGCGGTAACCAGAGCGATTCATATTGAATTGATTGACGACCTATCCAGTGAGGGGTTTTTGCATACTCTAAGACGCTTTGCAGGCCGCAATGGTTTCCCTCAAATTATTATGAGCGATAATGCGACTTGTTTTGTCGGGGCCTCTAAATATCTCCAGAGTTTAATGGATGACCCGCAGGTTGTGGCTACCCTCACTGGAAAGGGTTGTCAATGGAGATTTATACCAGCACGTGCACCATGGTTCGGGGCGATTTGGGAGAGAACAATCGGTATCGTCAAATCTGCCTTGAAGAAGGTATTAGGAAGGGCACTGGTGACCAGACGGGAGTTGCAAACCATCTTAATAGAAATTGAGATGTCAGTCAACGACAGGCCCTTGACCTATACCTCGGCAGATGTTGATGACCTCTTACCCATTTCGCCTTCCATGATGACACGTGGACGAACCCTTAATACCTTTCCTAGATCGTCCGTAAATGACAAAGATCTGCAAGACCTTACGTTCGGCAATGCTGATGCCACACGTAGTCGCTTCCAGTATGTAAACAAGGTGTCCGACGATCTATGGAAACGGTGGACCCAAGAATATTTGCTGTCTCTTCGCGAGCGTCACTCTCATAAGATCAAAGGGACGAATCAACGATGGCCTCGTATCGGGGATATCGTCCTGATTCATGATGAGCGTCCTAGGTTATTTTGGAAGCTTGGGAGGATTATCCATTTGTTCCAGGGCATTGATGGTCTTATAAGGGTTGCTAGAATACAAACTTCGACTGGGGTTACTACTCGCCCAGTCGTAAGGTTATATCCCTTGGAGCAGGATGTAGAACTGCAGGATGATCCTGGCGTCTCTACTGATACCCCTCCGCAGGAGAGTGCTGGTGACAGTGCTCCTCGAGGTGGGGCAGCTGATGATGAGAAGGATGATCCTCCTCAGGCTTCAGGTGGCGCTCGTCCCAAAAGGAGGGCGGCTATGAGTTCCGTGGATCTTTGGAGATCAAAGATCACACAAGGTGATCTTTGACTTCGATGTCCTTTTTTTGTTCTCTGTATATAGCTCCTGTATATCATTTTTGGTGGCGGGCAATATGTCGGGAGTAGGGTAATGATCCCGACAGGTTTTGGTCCAATAGGACATTTGAATTTGGCGGTATCGTATCGCTTGTACGATTTCGGCTGGTTCTTTGTGTATTGTAGTTTATTCTTAAGTTAGGTTAAATATTAACTGTAATGTATAAATATCTACATCAGCTCTAGATGTATTATGAAACCAAGTTATGGGTTACAATTATTATGAGCCGGCAGCCATATGTAATTTCGCGAAGCGATCGGAGGCCGGCCCTTTAGTCTCTCAAACAACACCGTACAGTCAACATCTCCTCCCCCGGCCCTGACTCAACCCACAGTTCACCATGTGCTACAACTACTAATAATATTAACAACAGTCCTACATCACCAGTCCTCTAAGCTAAGCTCATTGTATCGATATTGTATTATGTGAACATTCCTACATGTCATGCAATTGAACTAGCCGCGTGTGGGGGACTGGATTACACCTATCAACGACTACGTCGTTGGTAATTATAATATAACTATTTGTTGGGATATTTCATGTACCAGTGATATGTAATTTAACCTTTATCTAAATTCCCGATAGCAAGAATGTCAGTTTAGCACCAGCCACTCTCCTGTGAGGATGCCTGTTACTACTGGTTCTTGAGCAAGAATGTCAGTTTAGCACCAGCAACTCTCCTGTGACGACTCCTGTTACTACTGGTTCTTGAGCAAGAATGTCAGTTTAGCACCAACCACTCTCCTGTGAGGATGCCTGTTACTACTGGTTCTTGAGCAAGAATGTCAGTTTAGCACCAGCCACTCTCCTGTGACGACTCCTGTTACTACTGGTTCTTGAGCAAGAATGTCAGTTTAGCACCAGCCACTCTCCTGTGAGGATGCCTGTTACTACTGGTTCTTGAGCAAGAATGTCAGTTTAGCACCAGCCACTCTCCTGTGACGACTCCTGTTACTACTGGTTCTTGAGCAAGAATGTCAGTTTAGCACCAGCCACTCTCCTGTGAGGATGCCTGTTACTACTGGTTCTTGAGCAAGAATGTCAGTTTAGCACCAGCAACTCTCCTGTGAGGATGCCTGTTACTACTGGTTCTTGAGCAAGAATGCAGCAATGATTTCCTAGAATGTATTGTTGCGGTACGATCTATAGCAGACATCTCTCCAACACTAGCAGGCGTACAACTGAAATACTTAGGTCATGTGGAAGCAACATTGACATAAAGAGGGAACACAGACACTCTTATGCAGACAGTGTTCAATGTGCCCTGGATTATTACGCCACCTTCTTTGTTTGTAATCAACACAACACAAAATGTATTGTCATGTATCTCTCTCTCTCTCTCTGTATGATATGTTTGTGTTTGCATGTGTATGCTGTGAATATATACGGTATACAGTATATACTGTATGTTATGTAGTGGTTTGTTGATACCAAGTTAGGAGGACTGAGGGTGTCGTTCTTAACGGTGTTATAGTAAGGGTTAACCATTTGGGAGATTACCTGATGTGGTTATAGATTTGGTTTGACTGTAGTTTAGGTTGATTGAAGTACTGTTCTGCGTCCTGCTTTCTCGTAGATAGGTAGATAATAAAATAGATGTGATAGATACGCCACCACCATTCCTCTTTAGGTAAAGAGAACTTTGAATCCAGCCACGATGTTTATTCAAACAAATGTAGATTTCAAATATTACAAAGAGAATTCCCATAGTTTGGAGGGAATCTCCCGGTGTTGTGATCGTCCCCATAGCTCGTGTCTAGGTGTACATTTTTACTCTGTCAAACCTCTCTCTTCCCTTCTCCAAACACACCCCTAACATGTGATCTTACCTTCCGACCACATGTACAGAGCCTGGATAAGAACAAAAGTGCCAGATGAGCTCAAAGGTGCATGGGAAAGAAATCTGACTTGGTAAAAACTAGAAGACAAAAAGAACCAGGAAGTTACAATGAATACTCTCATGGATGTACAGTCACCCGCATAAATATACCATTCAATGCAAATAAACCACCTTAAAATTATATGAGTGGTGTAATAATGATTCCTATAATAATTACTGAATCTAACATGTAATATATATATATATATATATATATATATATATATATATATATATATATATATATATATATATATATATATATATAAATATATATATATATATATATATAATATATATATATATTATATAATATTATATAAATATATATATATATATATATATATGCTGTTTATATATATTATATACTGTATATATATATATTACGACCCTGGCGGCCACGAAGCATTTGGCTTGCTTGACCAAAGTGGTAACAGTGAGTGTTATGTTTCTCAAGTCTTTGGTAGGATTTTGGCTGTCTGTTGTTGCTTGCTTTTCTTTCACTTCGAATATATCAAATAAATATACTGGTCATAAAGGAAGCTTAGCTAGAGAAATAATATGTTGCAGAAGCAAGATCATATTTGATCTACTAATTATTATTTCGATTAGTTATGATGTAAATATGTGTAATAGGGGTTATCGTAGGGTGAATCTAGATGTGAGACTGGATGGGAAAATATTGGAACAAGTAGTGTTTTAAATATCTAGGAGGAACGATAAGCAGGAGTGGAGGTATAGAAATGGAGGTAAAACAGTGAGTGTGTGAAGGAAGGAAGGTTTTCGGAGCAATGGGAAGTATGTGGAAGATGAGAAATTTCGGAATGAAAGTAAACAGTGCAATGTATCAAGGAATTGTTGTGCCAACAGTGATGTATGGGGCTGAGACATGGGCTCTGAATAAAAAGGAGAGAAGAAAGCTGGATTTGATGGAAATGAGCTGCTTGAGGAGTATGTGTGGAGTTACTCGTAGAGACGGATTGAGGAATAAAGAGATACGTAGGAGAGTGGGGCAGCAGGAACATTTGTCAGCCAGAGTGGACAGAAGGGTGCTGAGCTGGTATGGTCATGTTGAACGAATGGGAGATGAAAGGCTCACATAGAGAATATGTGAGTCAGCTACAAGGGAAGATAGAAGGGCAGGAAGACCCCCATTGAGATGGAGAGACTGTGTAAGACAAGCTTTGGATGACTATAGATCAGGCAAAGGAAGTGGTAATAAACTGGAATAAATGGAGAATGATTGTGAATAGTTGAGTGAACACGTGGTCATTTGGGGGAAGGGGTCAGGTGCAAGTTGGACTAGATAATAGTCCATCAGGCGCCTGGCCCAGGGAGACGATTAATATGAAGGGTGCGCCTGGAAGTGTGGTGGGCGGGCTTGTGGCTTCGGCTCCGCTGCATGTCTGCCTGCCGAAATCGGAACCTCTCCGGGTGGTCGGGAGCTGGGAGAGTGCTGGAGCGACCTTGGTGACCCTGGTCTCTGGGTCTTCTGGGTGACCTAGATGTGTGTGAATTTGTTTTATCTGTGTTTGTTCGTTGTTTTATGTTGTGTTTTGTGTTTTCCCTGTTCTTGCTCTGTCTTGAGGCGGCCACCCCCAAGAAAAAACAAAAAATCAGAAAATAGAATTAAACAGAAAATACAAAATATAAATAGGAAAAGTGGGGATTGGGCCTGAATATATACAGTAGATAGATAAATAGATGATTATTAAGATATATTAAAAATAATTATTACTTATTAAGTATTTTGATTATGTCTTAGTTGTTTGGCTAATGTATTATTTATTATCAATATTTATGGTCATTATCTTATTATATATTATTATCGTGTACAAGTACTATCGTGGAAGGGAAGATATTAAAGTCACCAATACAAAAACAATAAATGTATTTACAACCCAATAAACAAAAGAAAACGTATGTACAAAATAAAGGCAAACAAATAGATAAATAAATATGGATATTCAGGACGTAACGGTATATGATTGTCCGATCGTTCACCGCTCGCTAGTTTACCAAATATTCAATTATTTCAATGTTTAATCAAGTATCACTATTATTGATATATATTACAACAAGAATGCATTGCAAATTACTTGAATATAAAACAAATATAATGTGCATGACAAATCGATGGTGAATAAACAAGACTAGTTTAACTGTTCATTACTAAAGTCACCACTAAACCTCTCAATTGTCACACTGCATTATTAACCTTTCTAGATTCACAGAACTAATACAATTTAACATGCAAGGTGGTACGAAGACTCACCTCAACGAAATATATGGTAGTTATAATCTGTCATCATTTAATTGTACGACCACACCATATTTTAAAGTTAAGTTAAATCATTTCACGTAAATAGATCACCATAACTACTTCAGTCAATATTAACATCTTATATCTTATCTGTTTACTGCCATGCCTGAATCTCCTCTCCGTCGTCTCTCTTCATACTCACGCTAGCGGCCGAGTCAGGATTACTACTAATTTCCAAACACCAGTCGACCCCTGAGTACACATTCTATATTGTCTCTAGCAATTCACCAAGCCCCATTATCGTGATGTGATGGAAAACTCCAGTCTCGAGGTGCCGCTCCCAATCAGACTGCTTGATTTATGCCGGAGCCAATCAAAACAGCTCTCCCCCCCCCCCCCCCCCACTGCTCTGCCCCATCCACACGGGCCAAAACCACCAATTTCACAAACGACTTCCTATGTCCAGAGGGGGTCCTGGGGGTCTTGGTGGTGTAAATGTAGAGGGCATGATCCTGCAAGCTGGGCAGCTTAAAACTTCAGGCTGGTTGTTCCATCTGTCACAATATATACTGTATATATATTCTCTCTCTCTCTATATATATATATATATATATATATATATATATATATATATATATATTGTATAAATTTGGGTGTGCGTGTATGTATTGGGGGTAGGGAGAGATGTGGATGATTAGATGGATATAGACTGGTAGATTGATTAATAAAGATTTTCCTTACCCTAACCACTTTATTTAGAGCTTCTCTAATTGTGTGTTTCATTAATATCAAAGTATCTGTCTTTTGGGTTAATTATCAATATTTGTACTTACCATTCTAGGAGAGCATCAGAGCTTGGGAGAAGCTTAGGCTCGCATGGAACTTTTCATATTTACTGTGATCATCTTCCAGCAGCTGAACTATAGCCCACCACCAGGCAAACCTGTGGACCCCAGCCACGACCACAACATTCCTCTTTTCCACACTACAATCATGCAAGATGTATTCATAACCGTTGGAAGATGATATGGTTGACAATCGGAAGCACTTGATTGGATATTATTGTTTGTATCGAATGGGATGCCTTAGTCAGTTAATGAAGGCTCTCCAAGTCTCCATGATGCACGGTCACATGCATCATCCTTGTCAAGTTCACTAACTTTAAAATAATTCCTAAGGACCTCGTCCCAGTTCTTTCTCGGTCTACTGACTGTTATACTTCCAGACACTACCATACTTCTAACACACTTCACTCATCCATACTCTCCACTTTCCTGAGGCACCGAAGTCTGCCAGTAAGCATTACCTTACTGATACACTCTTTACACTATCTCTCAACTCATCTCAATGCAGTTAATTTCATCTGCATTCCGTCCAGCGCCCAGTTCCGTGCAGTCAACCAAAATAATCATAAACACAATTATAATAACATAAATGTTTATCTAAAGTTGTACTACCCCAATTTTCAGCCATCAACACACCTATGTCTCCCAATGCAGTTTCTTCCCCGTTATAACTATTTTTACCTTTCATTCCTACCTTGTAATTATCTAGCATATTCCCTCCCTCCCCCACACCCCTCCTACCAGCACTATCTAACATACATTTAGTTGTCTCGTTTTAAGCATCTGTATTATGTCACTTATCCTATGATGCATTATCCAAACATTTATGCTTGTCACTATCGCTTCATAACTTACCTTCATTCAATTGTTTGGTTCGTCCCCTTCTAGAATACTGCATACAATTTTGGTGTCCATATTCTTAAAATACAATAACCTGGAGAGAATACAACAGAGAGTAATAAAAAATATTCCTAAACAAAGAAATAAACAAATAACTTCTAAAAACTATTTTATTTTAGTTTTAGTTTACCAAAGTGCAGGCTAAGAGGGGACCTGATTCAAGTGTCTAGAACTATTTTGGGTCTTGATAATATGGATGTTAACAAATATTTCGCTATTGATCATTAACATTACACTAGAGTAAATGTTTCAGAATAACTTACTGGAAAGCCTTTTCACTTACGTGAGGCAAAGCATTTTTTTTCCAATAGAATGGTAAACATACGGAATGGACTACCTATTAATGTTGAGTGTTGTACTGTCTCAGCTTTATATCATATACTACAGTACATTAACCCCTCCAACCCGGAAGGGCTCTTGAACGCCCATAACAACCTCGGCCCGCGCAACCCGGAAGGGCTCTTGAACGCCCATTGCTTGCGTGCGTGCTTTCGAATGCCGCGCGTACATTTTCGGTATCGTGGGACGGTAGGTGGCGCCACCAGGCGTAAACTACGCCACAGCAACAGTATCTACCCCGACGCCATCATGGACAGTACGCCAAATAGTGATTCCGCTGTGTCCGATACCGTGCTTCCTACGACGCCCTTGCTAGTTCGTCGCGCCTTACCCCGACGCCATCGCCTAAATGTGTTATCTCCCAGAGGTATTGAGACGACATTGAGACTTTATGAGCGAGCTGATGCCAAGCATAATGTTGATGATGAAGTCAGTGACGACTCCAGTAATTATAAGTCGAGTGATTATGGCCATGAGAGTGACAAAGAAGAGCAATTCCTGGGATTTGCGAGAGAACATGACAGTGATGAGAGTGATGAAGGTGATGTACCAGTTGTTGAGGAAGCTGGTTTACCTAAAGACAGTGAACTTGAGAGAGTGAGTGAGTGGGAGAGTTCAAGGTCACTCACCAAATTTCGCATAAGTGACACGACGCCAAGCCCTTCCCCAGGTAAATCGCCTTTCAAGCTACAATTGTATAAGCAGAAAATACTTGAGAAGGCGGCCGCGGCAGCTAGGGAACAAGCAAAACTACTTGGTGAGGATGAGGCTGTGAGTGAGGGTCAGCGTGGTGACCCTTCTCGTCCGCCATTGTCTCCCTTATCTACCCACGCCACCCTAGATGACCCGGATGCCCCGCATTCTTCCCCACCACCCCCACCATTGCCAAGGGTTGAGGACCCCACACTTTCGGCCTATTTGCCTCCTAGGTCCCCCGACAGGAGACATACTGCTGCCGAAAAGGGGAAAGGTAGGAAATATACCAAAAAAATTAAGAAAAAGTAAGAGAGTTTTGTTCGAGGCTCCCGCGGCGTCCACCCCGGCCGGCCCCAGCCATACGTCCCCGCAACTTTCCCCACGGTCCTCCCCACCTCTCCCGCCTTCAACATGTCTTCCTGAAGAAGTCTTTGAGCTCGCATCACCAATACCTGGGCCTAGTGACAGTGAAACATTGCTTTCTGTCACTCGTCGCAGGCCAAGGAGCCCAGGACCTCGGGGGGACACAGCCTCACCTGCCACTCCTTCCCCACCTCGCCCACCCGCACGCCGCCCACGCATCACTGGTTCCCCGCCAGATTATGTGGGGGCCACTGATGATGAAGGGCACCTCTCTGAAGACTCTGGCCATGATTACATAGGTCCACCGTCAGGGCAAGATGACCACTCTGACGATGACTATATGGACATCGACGACCCTCGACCCATCCGCTTGGCCCGGCGTCGTGCTGCCCGTCGTGCTGCCCACCGCCCTGGCCGCCGCCCTCGCCGCCCTAGGGCGCGCGCCTCCCGAGTTGGCCGTGGGCGTGCTGGGCCACCAGCTGGAGCTCCTCGTCAGCGTAGACAAGACCCATTCTACGTTTTTCAGTGGCAAGACGTAGTTGATGAGGATGGATACAACCCTGATGTGCCAGCTTTTGATGAGGTACTGGAGGGTTCAGGCGTTACCCCCAATTTTCCTGCAGGCCCCAATGCTCCACCACACGAACTATTTGAGGCCTTCTTTGATGAGGAGGTGGTAGGCTATGTTGTCAAAGAGACAAATAAGCAGCACCAATTCCAGGTCCACTTTTTGGGAAAGGTGACCAAGGGCCACATGAGGCAGTGGACCCCAGTGACTCATAAAGAGTTCATGGTGTTCCTGGCACTCACCATGCTAATGCCTCATGTCAAGAAGCATAGGTTGCCTGACTATTGGATCACCAATGATCTGATATCCACCCCTGCCTTCGGGAAATATATGTCTCGCGACCGGTACCTTGATATCCTCGCAGCGCTCCATCTTGTCACCAACCTTGACGTCCACCTCCCAGACAAGCTGTGGAAGATTAGGACGTTGTACGAGATGATGCGAGAACGCTTCACCTCCTACTTCAAGCCCTTCCGCAAGGTCGTCATTGACGAGTCTCTTGTGCTGTTCCGGGGAAAACTCAGCTTCCGGCAGTACATCCCCTCAAAAAGACATCGCTTTGGCATCAAATTCTTTGTGCTGTGCGACTGCCAAACTGGCTATGTCCTGGACTTCCTGGTCTACAGCGGGAAGGAATGGGACTTGCTTGTGGACCCCCTCATTGGCTTTGGCGGAGCAGTGGTGCAAGCCATGATGGACCGCTACTTTCACAAGAATCACGTCCTCTACACGGACAATTATTACACGTCCCCCACTCTCTCACAGTACCTGCATGAGCGCAAGACGGGGACTGTAGGCACAGTACGAGGGAAAAGGAAGGGCATGCCACCTTTCCCTCCAAAGACCAAAAAAGGTGATGTGTTCAAGAAGAAGTCGGGGCCCATTCTGGCTATCCACTGGCACGACCAGCGGAAGGTCAACCTCCTGACCACCATCCACAAGGGGGAAATGGTGGAGACTGGCAAGGTGGATCGCCGCACCCAGGCCAGGGTGACCAAGCCCGATGCTGTCCTGGACTACAACATCAACATGAGGCTGGTGGACAAGTCCAACATGCAGATAGGCTTCATTGACTGCCTGCGTACCTCGTGCAGATGGTACAAAAAGTTCTTTCTGCATATGGTGGACATGTCAGTTCTGAATGCCTACAACATATACAAGCTTCGGAATGTGAACACACCCATGAAGTTCAATAGCCTGCGGAGGTTCCAAAAGCAGGTGTTGACGGAGCTCCTGGAGAAGTATGCTATGCCACAGAGGGCAGTGGCACATCCTGGGCCCGCCGTTATTGACCGCTTGCAGTGTGCTCAATACTTGATTAGGCACAGGCTTGGTTCCCTGCCTCAGAATGAATCCGGAAGAACACAGCAGAAGCGGTGCCATGTCTGCTACAACAGCAGGGTGAGGCCGAGGTCAGGTAAAAAGTCAACCATGGAGTGTGTGGAGTGCAAGGTGGCACTCTGTGCTTTAGAGTGCTTCTTTGATTACCACTCCAAGCTGGAGTTCTAATAATCATACTGAAATTGCCAAATAAAATGACAATATGTACACTATAATTATATATAGGCAAAAAGTGGAAGAAAACCAATTTATTGTAATACAAAAGTCATATATTATGAGAACATTGATACAAATACAATTACACCATAATAATATGTGAAAGTGACACATATGTATATACCAAGTGACATTCATATGATTAGAACCTATAGAAATATATAAATCAGTGAAAAAAGACACAATAAATTGTATATAAAACGTTTACAAATCATATAACTAAGTGAAAGTGACACAAGACCTAATATTTGATGGCCAAAGTATAATAAATACCTGTGATAACGAATAATCAGTGCCTAATACAACAATAACCTACCTCAATTACTAATAAAATGTACGGTATCGAGTGAAAATGAGCATTATCAGTGACAGTGACACTCTCTAAAGCATATTTGTCAAAGTGAAAGTCACACAAGACCTAATATTTGATGGCCAAAGTATAATAAACACCTGTGATAACGAATAATCAGTGCCTAATACAACAATAACCTACCTCAATTACTAATAAAATGTACGGTATCGAGTGAAAATGAGCATTATCAGTGACAGTGACACTCTCTAAAGCATATTTGTCAAAGTGAAAGTGACACAAGACCTAATATATGATGGCCAAAGTATAATAAACACCTGTGATAACGAATAATCAGTGCCTAATATAACAATAATCTACCTCAATTACTAATAAAATGTACGGTATCGAGTGCAAATTAGCAATATCAGTGACAGTGATACCCTAATAAACATATTTTATATAATTGGCCTCAAAATAACTAGAAAATATCAAATAAACATCACATTCTCAATATCAAACACTAAAATCGTCTAAGGGAGATAAATACTTTGGCGCGACGAGCGGCTAGGTGCGTCGTAGCCATGGCCGGGGCGACGCGTCCGAACGCGGGAAGAATTTGCCGCCGAAAAGCACTCGTCTTCCCACGCTCACCATTATGCAACCAGAGGGGCTAGAGACCTCTACTCAACGCCATTCGACAGAGGAAGGTTTGTGGAACATTATTCGTTTTTATTCACAACATTACATGCCATATTCATTGATTTACAGAGTAGTTAACATAGGCCAAAGATCGTCAAAACACCCGGTACCGGAGCACAGTCGCAAGCTATAGCCCCCGGGGCTGGAGGGTGTTAATAACTAGCTCTTAACCCCTGATTATCTGCATATACAAATAATTTGAAAACAATGGTTCCACTTTTTACTGTGCCATCCTTGCCTTCTATCTAATAGACTATGTAGTTTAGCTACAAGCAGCCACGTAAGGATTAATATGTTGTGTTCTTGTGTACTATTTTTTGGCAATTACTACTTGCTGTGGCTCCATGTGTGCTCTTTTGATTTTGTTCTTGTGTATCATAATCAATGATAGATTCTGAAATACAAATAATGTTCAGCATTCAAGAACTCGTATTAATTATGATTGTGGAAGTAAAAAAGCAAAACTTGCAGAGCACACAAGTTTTACCTGAAACCACCAATCAGCGTGCAGAATTCTGTGTTGCAAGCCTCGAGCTCATGTGCGGACATAAAGGTACCACCTTTGGCAAGGCTGATGCTAGTTGCAACTATGCTTCCTCCTGATTGGTCAACTGACTCGTTGCATGCGAGTAGCCTCCACCAATCCAGTGGTGTGCACATGCAGACTTACCTTCGCCTTAAGCACTTTAACCCCTTCTGTACGGTGCCCGTCATATGAGAGGCTGTCTAACTCATGTGTTGTGTCACACATAGCAAAAACAGCAAAAATTGCCCCTTTTTTACAGATTTTGGCCTTCGTTTGCAAGATCGTTGCAAGATAACCAGATGACGTACAGGGATGATTCAAGTGTCATTGAAAAGTGCTATCGTTTTACTGTCACAGATATATAATTGTATTACGCTCTGGCTCTTGTCCTGACGTTAATCTTGACTTGTGTGTGTTGGCTGTAGGGGGTAGTATTCATTTATTGGTCTATTTATTTTTAGTAACCGCACATGACCTACATCAAGCTTAAGCAAGAAAAAAACAAAATAACCCCCAGATTCCCTTCAAGATAAATTTGTACATTTTCGGTAGCAAACTGTCCTGGCCGAAGACCGACTCCTAGAATTACAAGCTCGCTATCGCTCACCAGGGAAAAATCGACACCTAAATGGCACGAAGGGTGACAAAGAAATTGGGCGAAAGATCATAAGTCGCAAAGCTGATGGAATGAACGTCTTAAAATCTGAAAGCTATTGGGACTAAAAATTATGGAGGAAAAACAACTACCTCTCCCCTAATAATCCAGTAGGGTTGATAGCCTCTGAAGTCCTATTATAACTAACACACTTTAACTAGCTAGATTCAACCAAACCTTCAATGTTTTGTTCCTCTTCTTCGAGACCTGGGGCCCCTATGTACAGTCGGCCTAATAAGTGAAGTTTGGGCAGCAATTATGTTTTGATCAATAATTGGTATCAGCAATATTTACACATTATTTATTGGTATCAGCAATATTTACACATTATTTATTGGTATCAGCAATATTTACACATTATTTATTGGTATCAGCAATATTTACACATTATTTATTGGTATCAGCAATATTTACTCATTATTTATTGGTATCAACAATATTTACACATTATTTATTGGTATCAGCAATATTTACACATTATTGGTATCAGCAATATTTACACATTATTGGTATCAGCAATATTTACACATTATTGGTATCAGCAATATTTACACATTATTTATTGGTATCAGCAATATTTACACATTATTTATTGGCATCAGCAATATTTACACATTATTTATTGGTATCAGCAATATTTACACATTATTGGTATCAGCAATATTTACACATTATTGGTATCAGCAATATTTACACATTATTGGTATCAGCAATATTTACACATTATTTATTGGTATCAGCAATATTTACACATTATTTATTGGTATCAGCAATATTTACACATTATTGGTATCAGCAATATTTACACATTATTGGTATCAGCAATATTTACACATTATTGGTATCAGCAACATTTACACATTATTGGTATCAGCAATATTTACACATTATTTATTGGTATCAGCAATATTTACACATTATTTATTGGTATCAGCAATATTTACACATTATTTATTGGTATCAGCAATATTTACACATTATTTATTGGTATCAGCAATATTTACTCATTATTTATTGGTATCAGCAATATTTACACATTATTTATTGGTATCAGCAATATTTACACATTATTTATTGGTATCAGCAATATTTACACATTATTTATTGGTATCAGCAATATTTACTCATTATTTATTGGTATCAGCAATATGTACACATTATTTATTGGTATCAGCAATATTTACACATTATTTATTGGTATCAGCAATATACACATTATTTATTGGTATCAGCAATATTTACACATAGTTGGTATCAGCAATATTTACACATTATTTGTTTCTTTTTGAGTGAGAAATGCAAACATATGTTCCTACACTTAACCACCCTATTCAACATTTGACATACATTAATACAGCACAGAGCAAACCAAACGTAATGACAGTTGAGACATGACTTATTAGCGCCACCCCTTCTGTACCAGCGGCGTACGACCAGCAACTTAATTTTGGCTGCAATTCGACGTTTATATTCAGTTTCAAAAGGGCCTCCAGTAATTAACAGGTTCCGAACTATCTCACTTAACACTTTTTACTACCATAGATTCTTCTTAAGCTGCACAAAATCGTCTAAATATAACTAGATTAGAGTTTAAAAGACATCACCGGTACAGAAGGGGTTAAATATGTTGATATACATGAGATATAACATAATAAGCTAGCTATAACTACGTTACAATATGGAAGGTTCTTAACTAAGGTCTTATGGACGAAATAGTATACGTTTGAACTTAGTATTAAATGGGGGGTCCTCTGTAAAGGACTACCCTGACTTAGCGCGCGAAGCAGTCTGAAGGAGAGATTTCTTTCTTCATTTATGTATTACTTATTTTATTTATTTTGTTGTTTAGTTTCCTCGCTAGAACTCCATCAAGCTTAAGAAAATAATAATAATAATACAAAAACTGATGAAAATAATAATACTAATAATACAAAAACTGATGAAAATAATAATACTAATAATACAAAAACTGACGAAAATAATAATACTTATAATACAAAAACTGATGAAAATAATAATACTAATAATACAAAAACTTATGAAAATAATAATACTAATAATACAAAAACTGATGAAACTAATCTATCTATCTCTATCTATATGCTCAGGCCCAATCCCCATTTTGGGGGTAGCCGACTCAAGACAGAGCAAGAACAGGGAAAACACAAAAACAACATAAAACAAAAAATAAACACTGATAAAAAACACAAACTCACACACATCCAGGTCACCCAGGAGAAGACCCAGAGACCAGGGTTACCAAGGTCGCTCCAGCACTCCCCCGGCCTCTGACCACCCGGAGAGGTTCCGATCTCGGCAGGCAGACATGCAGCGGAGCCAAAGCCACAAGCCCTCCCACCACACTTCCAGGCACACCCTTCATATTAATCGTCTCCCCGGGCCAGGCGCCTGATGGACTATTATCTAGTCGAACTTGCGCCCGACCGCTTACTCCAAATGACCACGTGTTCACTCAACTATTCACAAGCATTCTCCATTCACTCCTGTCCACCACCACTTCCCCTGCCTGATCTATAGTCATTCCTCTATCATCCAAAGCCTTTCTTACACAGTCTCTCCATCTCAATGGGGGTCTTCCTGCCCTTCTATCTCCCCTTGTACCTGACTCACATATTATCTTTGTAAGCCTTTCATCTCCCATTCGTTCAACATGACCATACCAGCATAGCACCCTTCTGTCCACTCTGGCTGACAAATGTTCCTGCTGCCCCACTCTCCTACGTATCTCTTCATTCCTCAATCTGTCTCTACGAGTAACTCCACACATACTCCTCAAGCAGCTCATCTCCATCACATCCAGCCCTCTTTTCTCCTTTGTCTTCAGAGCCCATGTCTCAGCCCCATACATCACTGTTGGCACAACAATTCCTTGATACAGTGCACTTTTTACTTTCACTCCGAGATTTCTCGTCTTCCACATACTTCCCATTGCTCCGAAAACCTTCCTTCCTTCACACACTCTCTGTTTTACCTCCACTTCCATACCTCCACTCCTGCTTATCATTCCTCCTAGATATTTAAAACACTCTACTTGTTCCAATATTTCCCCATCCAGCCTCACATCTAGATTCACCCTATGCTCTCCCCTATTACACACCATTACTTTACTTTTATTGACGTTCACCTTCAGTTTCCTCCTTCCACAAACCACACCAAACTCTTTGACTACCCGCTGCAGTTTGTCATCAGAATCCGCCACCAATGCTGTGTCATCAGCGAACAGCAACTGATTCAACTCCCAATGTCTACCATTCTTTCCTACTAAACCCAATCCTCTTCCCATAGTTCTCCTTTTCACCTCCCTCACCACACCATCCATAAACATATTAAACAGCCATGGTGACATTACACAACCCTGTCGCAAACCTACCTTTACTTCAAACCATTCACTCAACTCACCATTTCCTACTCTCACACATGCTCTGCTCCCTTCATAAAAACTTTTAACTGCTTCTAACAAATTTCCTCCTATTGCATAAATCCTTAACACCTTCCACATTGCTTCACGGTCCACACGATCATACGCTTTTTCCAAGTCCATAAAAGCCCAAAATATCTCCTTATGCTTCTCTAAATACTTCTCGCATAACTGTCTTACTGCAAACATCTGATCCACGCACCCTCTTCCCCTCCTAAAACCGCACTGTTCTTCTCCTATTGCAACTTCTGTACACTTTATTATCCTCTCTATCAACACCCTGCCATACAGCTTCCCAACCACTGACAATAAACTAATACCTCTATAACTTGAACACTCCTGCCGATCTCCCTTCCCCTTGTACAACGGCACAATACATGCACTCTTCCAGTCTATTGGTACCATTGACACAGCAAAGCACACATTGAAAAGTCTCACCAACCAATCTATTATCACATCTCCACCCTTCTTTATACACTCCACAGCAATACTATCCAAACCTTCTGCTTTTCCCGCTCTCATTTGTTTCACTGCTTCTTTCACCTCATTTTCCTGAATCCTTTCATTCATTCCCTGCCACCTGGGTGGCCTGGGTAACCTATCTCCATCCACCTCTGCTTCAATCACTGCTTCTCTTCCATCTCTTGTATTTAACAAAGATTTAAAATACTCGGCATATCTTTTCCTCACTTCAACTGGTTCCACTAGTAATTCTCCATTTTCATCTTTCACTGACTCTTCCCTCTTTTGTCCTCCTTTCCTTACTTTATTTACCTCCTTCCAGAACATCTTCTTTCGTTCTTCAAAATTCTCACTCATCCTTTGGCCCCACCTTTCGTTTGCATCTTTTTTCGCTTCTCTAATTTTCCGTTTTGCCTCTCTCCTTTTCTCCTTGTACCTCTCGCATACCTCAACACTACCATCCTGTAAAACCCTCTCAAAACACTGTCTCTTCTCCTCAACTGCCTTTCTCACCGTATCATTCCACCACTCGCTTCCCTTCCTGATACCTCTGCCTCCTACTTTCCTTTTGCCGCATACTACCTCTGCACTTGCTTTCACTCCTTCCTTAAACTGTTGCCATTCAACCTCTACTTCTCTCTCTTCCATCTCTCTCACTTCCATCCACTTTTCATTTAGTCTTTCCTTGTACTCCCTCTCTTTTTCACTCTTCTCTAACTCACTAATTTTGATTACCTCTCTTACTTCACGCTTGTCTCTTATTCTCCTGTAACTCTTAACTCTTAGCTTTCCCTCCACCAGGTAATGATCTGACATACCCTCCGCCTCACCTCTCATCACATTCACATCCAGCAGTCTACACAATCTTTCCCTTGTCACCAGCACATAATCCATCAATGCCCTCTCTACAATCTCTCCCCTCACAAGTCTATGCCAGGTGTACTTGTGTATACGCCTTTTTTTGAAGAACGTATTACCTACACTCAATCTACACTCTTCACATACATTTTTCAGTCTTTCTCCACTCTCGTTTACACCATCCACACCAAAACTACCGATGACTCCCTCAACAGGCTCATTTCCTACCCTAGCATTTAGGTCCACTAAAACTATAACATTTTCATTTTCATCAAACCCTTGTAGACAATCTCTCAAATCCTCCCAGAAACCCTCTACCTCATCTAACTCTCTTTCACTTCCTGGTCCATACGCACTTACAAAAACCCACCTTTCACCCTTAAAAAAACCGCATTCTCACCCACATTAGCATTGATGACACCTCTTTTCCACTCTTTTATAAACTCTCTCAACTCCTCCTTCACAATAATAGCCACTCCTTCTTTCCCCCTGACTCCCTCGTCTACTCCAGACTTTCTACCTATCACGTTTCCAAAATCCACTTCTCCCTCTCTTTTCATCTTTGTTTCATTCAGTGCAAGGACATCATACATCCTTCTTTCAAATAACCTTCCAATATCCTCTCGCTTCTCATTCGTACTACATCCACGCACATTCAAAGCTCCTATTCTAGGGTCCGGGGCACGAACGCGTTCTCTTGTCGTTGTTGTAGATTTATTTAAGGGGAGAAGGATACCAGGCCCCCAATCCCCTTTAGCCGACTTCTACGTCTCGCCGGAGAAAAGCGGTGGTGAAAATTTCTCACCCCTCCACCACAGAGGATAATAATAATACAAAAACTGATGAAAATAATAATACTAATAATACAAAAACTGATGAAAAAAATAATACTAATAATACAAAAACTGATGAAAATAATAATACTAATACACAAAAACTGATGAATAATAATACTAATTACAAAAACTTTCTAATAATAATACTAATAATAAAATAATAATGACTCTGATGAAACTAATTACAATGAATATCTCTTTATAATAAAATAAATAATACAACTGATGAAAATATAATAATACTGATGATAATAATACTAATAATACAAAAACTGATGAAAATAATAATACTAATAATACAAAAAACTGATGAAAATAATAATAATAATACTAATAATAGAAACAACTGATGAAAATAATAATACTAATAATACAAAAACTGATGAAAATAATAATACTAATAATACAAAACTGATGATAATAATAATACAAAAAATAATATACTAATAATACAAAAACTGATGAAAATAATACTAAAATAAAAAAAACAAATATAATACTAATCTAATAAATACAAAAACTGATGAAAACATAAACAAAATAAATATAATAATAATAAAAAACAATATGAAACATATAACAAAAAATAATAATAAAAACAATACAAAATATAAAACAAAAATAAATAATACATAATAACCTTGACAATGATTACACAAAATATCATAATAACCCCAACACGTTGCACCAGATAGTGTTAAGCATACGGTACTCAGGTCACGCTTCCTGCTTCAATTGGTTTCATAGCCTTTGCCCCCCCCCCCCTCCCCCCCGGCCCCCTCTCTATCTCTATCTCTGTATATCCTCTCTCTCTCTTTATCTCCCCCCTCTCTCTCCTCCTCCTCACTCTCTCTTTTCCTCTCTCTCTCTCTCTCTCTCTCTGTCCCCCACTATCTCTCAGTATCTCTCCACCACTCTTTCTCTCCTTATCTCCACCCTTCTCTCATTCTGCCTCACTCTCACACTCTATCTCTCTCTCTCTCACTACTTTCGGTCTCGATGCTTTGTTTTATTATATTTGAATTTGTTTAATTAATGTTTCCAACAGATTTTCCCCTCTCACACGCTCTGGTGTATCGTTATTAAGATATTTTGTTTAATTACTATTGAAATTTTTTATTATTACCGCCATTTTCGAGCAATGCATTTTTAGTTTGGCCCGAAAGACTGAAAAATAAACCCCTATCCTAGACTAAAAAAAAAAAAAAAAAAAAAAACGAGACCCTTTAACCCATCAGACCCGCAAGGGCTCTGAGGCACCCATAAAAAACACACCCGAGCTCGGAAGGGCTCTGAGGCACTCATGAGCTCAAAGCCTGTAAGCTTGGTGTGCGAGGCGTCCGTCCGACGCATGTAAACAACAGCCGGCTGGACCGACGCCCCGCATCTCCGACCACAAGAAGGAGTGCGTCGCTTGTTCGTGTGTGCCTGTATGTTATTGTTAAGTATCGAAAAGTAGTATAAAGTGGCTGTTTTTGCCATAAAGTTATCTCCAATGAAATCATGATCACAACTGAACCAGTTGACTTAGAGAGCTCTACTTAATGCCATTCTACAGGTACGAAATACATCTACGCTTGGGGATGCGCGGGAATGCGGAAGCAAGCAAAATAACAAAGATGCGGTAGCCTAGGCGTAGACGTTTTTCGGCCAAAACCCACGGATTTCGGGGAATATATATGGAATACATAGCCGGGGCTGGAGGGTTCCCATCAGACCGGGAAGGGCTCTGAGGCACCCATAAAAAACACACCCGAGCTACCCGGAAGGGCTCTGAGGCACTCATGCGCTCAAAGCCTGTAAGCTTGGTGTGCGAGGCGTCCGTCCGACGCATGTAAACAACAGCCGGCTGGACCGACGCCCCGCATCTCCGACCACAAGAAGGAGTGTGTCGCTTGTTCGTGTGTGCCTGTATGTTATTGTTAAGTATCGAAAAGTAGTGTAAAGTGGCTGTTTTTGCCATAAAGTTATCTCCAATGAAATCATCATCACAACTGAACCAGTTGACTTAGAGAGCTCTACTTAACGCCATTCTACAGGTACGAAACACATCTACGCTTGGGGATGCGCAGGAATGCGGAAGCAAGCAAAATAACAAAGATGCGGTAGCCTAGGCGTAGACGTTTTTTGGCCAAAACCCCCGGGTTTCGGGGAATATATAATTATGGAATACATAGCCGGGGCTGGAGGGTTAAGCTCTAAAACCTTTTGTACTTAAATAATAGACCTTTACATATATTTTAGTTTTAATTAATTAAAATGTTTTGTTTGTTTCCTCCCTAGTCCTCTATCCATCATATAAAAATACGCCCAAGATCCATCTTTGAGATAAATTTGTGCATTTTTCGATAGGACAATGCTCCGACTGGAGGCCGGTTCCTCCTAAGTTGCAGGCTCACTATCCCTCGCCAGGAAAAAAAAATTACACCTAAATGGCGCAAAAGGTCTTAAAATCGCCAAACTAATGGGGTGTATGTCTGACAATCTCGAAAGCAATGGGGCAAAACATGAGGGAGAAGGGAGGCCCCCCAAGAAAAAAACAACCTCCCCTTAAGACTCTTTTCGTCACCAATACCTTCCCCCTTCAGCTCTCCATTACTTTGTTTTCATCTCACACAACCTCCCCCCCCCCCACTCCCCTCCCCTCCCCCTCTCTACAGCTTCCACAGGCTTTCTTTTTAGCTTCTTTTCGCCCACTAAACCTTTCCCACTTTACTCCAATCTGGTGCGAGGTGGGTCATTTTCAACCCTCTCTGATTCACTCCCGTTAGTTTACAGATGTTTATCCCTTCTATACTGGCTGCAATAAATCATCTAGTGATTGCCAAATTATATTGTGAAAGACTCATACCAAATCATAATATAGCCCACAAAACGTCGAAACATACAGTATAGTGTTAACCCCCCCCCTTGCTTCTCTATAGTCACATACACACCTGTAGGTCTTGTAGGTAGTAGTTGCAGGCAGTGTTGTCCGCCCGTGGTCACGCTGATGCGCCACCACTAGTACATTCCATCTGCCTTTCTCTGTACCAGCTGGTCCATGATGCTGTTGCTAGCGGCACTGGGGTGGTACTGGGGCAGTTTGGGTTGATCAGGTAGTGTCCAGTTGTTTTTAAATTTCTAGAGACTGGGTTCAGTTGAGTTACGCAGATATCTGGGCAGGGCGTTAAAGAGAAGAGGCCCTTGTGTTGCAAAGACGTTCTCTTTGAGCATCTTAACTCTGGTGGCTGCTCTGGGGTGTACCTGTTGTATGTGGCAGAGATGGCCCAGTCGTTGATATATGTGAAAGCGTATATTAACCCTCCTGGCCCGGTTGTCATTTTAAAATGACACCACGAATTAAGGGCAGGAGCCCGGGTGTCATTTTAAAATCTGTAAGCTTGAAAGCCTATTCAGCTTGGTCTGAACGCCGTGCGTCCGACACATGTAAACAAAGACGATCGTTACGTCACCGCACCTCCGAAAACAAGAAAGAGAAGACTCGTTTGTTATTGTATGTCTGTATGTCGTTGTTTCAGTAGTGAAAAGATCGTCATATTGCTAACATCGCCTGCAAGTGCTCTCCACTGAAATCGTTATCACAACTGAACCAGTTGACATAGAGAGCTCTACTCAACGCCAGTCTACAGATTGGAAACCGCACTACATTTATAGATGCGTGGGAAATTTCTAGCAGTTAAACTAAACAAAAATACGGTAGCCTAGGCCTAGACGTTTTTCGGCCAGATCGCCCGGGTAGCCCACACTGTCATTTTGAGAGCCTGCCCGGGCCAGGAGGGTTAAGGTTGTTGGTTGTGATGCAAATCAAAATGTTGTAAACATATAAGATGGTATATCTATCCCTGCATCTTTCTAATGAGAAAAGCTTGAATGTTTCCAACCTTCCCCAGTAGTCTAGGTGTTGGACGGCAGAGATTTTACTGGTGAATGAGCGTTGAACTGCTTCGAATAATTGCTTATCTCCCACCTTCTATGAGCTCTACAGCTGACAGCAATATTTCTTCAGTGGAATGACCAGTGACTTGTAGAGCGTCAGCATGGGGATCGTGTACCGTGTTCGGAAGGTTCATAGGATCCATCCAGCTTGGTTTTGAGCCCTCTTTGCCACGCTGGTTATAAGCATTCCAAATGCACCATCTCGTCTGAGTGTAACACCGAGATCTCTTACATGATCATTTGTATCAGTGCAAGATCCGTCATGTGCTGTATATATGTTGATATTCATATTTCGGTCTGTACTCTAGGTCATGTGGTCAAATTTGTTATTGTTAAAGGATATGTTGTTTTGCTCTGCCCACGAGTAAATTGTAGCGAAATCTGCCTGAAGTAAATCAGCATCTGTTGTAGAAGACACTTCCCTTAATGTTTACGAGTGTCGTTATCAAAGGAGGCAATGGCCGAATGCATGATATATTTATTTATGTCTGATATGTTCAATAACAAGAGTATAGGTCCAGGAACTGACCCTTGCAGCACCCCACTAGTGATAATGGATGGCTTGGACGCTGCACCACCAATTGCTACAGCTTGTTACCTGTCGGTGAGGATATAGTACAGCCACACCCCATGTTTTCCTAAGATTCCTGAGTCTCCTATCTTGTGGAGGAGTATGCCATGGTCTACCTTGTCAAATGCTTTTGCAAATTCAAGGTAGACCACATCGATATTATTTTTATGTTATGCTTATGTATGAATGGTCACAATGCTTCTGGTTCTGAAGATAGCATTTGTTATAACAAAATATCCATAGGGTTATCCACGCAACTTATTGCTTTGCTACTCAAAAGTATACGTTGCCAACTTCTAACAGGTGGGTAATGGAATTCTGCGCCACCCTGTACAATGAAGAACGACATCCTCAAGGTCTAAAAGATTTTAATAATGGCAAGATGGTGTCATATAGCCAGATTAGTGTTTTCAGAATAGTTCTATTGTACCATAGTTTTGTTGCTAGTGGGAGACTTTCAAACCTATACTTTCAGGTACCGTATGGCTGGAGGTTTCGCCTTCATCAAAGACCCAATCTTATGAATGATTGACTAGGTTGTTGCTCTTGTTCGTGTTTGTTTTCTCACTGGGCATCAGGTATAGTATGTAGACAAGAAATCCCTGCAACCTGTTAGCAGGTGGGGGATGAGGGGAGTTGTTTTTGTTGTTGTTCCCCAAGCTGTCTGACCGAACAATCCCAAGGTCTCGAGCAAGGCCAAGGCCATAACTGAGTGCCCCCACAAAACCCTTCCTGTTTTACCACTAAGAAAGCCCAGGTGACCAGGTCTAGGATAGCGGGTTTATTTTTCAGTCTTTCGGGCCAAACTAAAAATGCATTGCTCGAAAATGGCGGTAATAATAAACATTTTCAATAGTAATTAAACAAAATATCTTAATAACGATACACCAGAGCGTGTGAGAGGGAAAAATATGTTGGAAACATTAATTAAACAAATACAAATATAATAAAACAAAGCATCGAGACCGAAAGTAGTGAGAGAGAGAGAGATAGAGTGTGAGAGTGAGGCAGAATGAGAGAAGGGTGGAGATAAGGAGAGAAAGAGGGGTGGAGAGAGAGAGAGAGAGAGAGAGAGAGAGAGAGAGAGAGAGAGAGAGAGAGAGAGAGAAGAGGGAGGTAAAGAGAGAGTGAGGAGGAGGAGAGAGAGGGGAGATAAAGAGAGAGAGAGGATATACAGAGATAGAGATAGAGAGGGGGCGGGGGGGGGGGGGGCAAAGGCTATGAAACCAATTGAAGCAGGAAGCGTGATCTGAGTACCGTATGCTTAACACTATCTGGTGCAACGTGTTGGGGTTATTATGGTATTTTGTTTAATTATTGTCAAGGTTTGGTTTTATGTTTTCATAAGTTTTTGTATTATTATTTAGGTTATATTTTATATTTGTATTATTAGTATAGTTTCAGTTTTTGTATTATTAGTATTAGTATTTTCATCAGTTTTTGTATTATTAGTATTATTATTTTCATCAGTTTTTGTATTATTAGTATTATTATTTTCATCAGTTTTTGTATTATTAGTATTATTATTTCGTCAGTTTTTATTATTAATTATTATTTCATCAGTTTTATAGTATTATTATTTTCATAGTTTTTGTATTATTAGTATATTTGTTTTATGTTTATTAGTTTTTTTTGTATTATTAGTATTATTTTCATCAGTTTTTGTATTATTAGTATTATTTTCATCAGTTTTGATTATTAGTATTATTATTTTCAAGTTTTGTATTATTAGTATTTATTTTCATCAGTTTTTGTATTAGTATTATTATTTTCATCAGTTTTTGTATTATTAGTATTATTATTTTCATCAGTTTATATTATTATTATTTTTATTTTAGTAATCAGTTTTGATTATTAGTATTATTATTTTCATCAGTTTTTGTATTATTAGTATTATTATTTTCAGTTTTTGTATTATTAGTTATTTATTTCATCAGTTTTGTATTATTAGTATTATTATTTTCATCAGTTTTTGTATTATTAGTATTATTTTCATCAGTTTTGTTATTAGTATTATTATTTCATCAGTTTTTGTATTATTAGTATTATTTTTCATCAGTTTTTGTATTATTAGTATTAGTATTTATTTTTAAGTTTTTGTATTATTAGTATTATTATTTTTTTTAGTTTTTGTATTTTTTGTATTATTAGTATTAATATTTTCATCAGTTTTTGTATTATTAGTATTAATATTTTCATCAGTTTTTGTATTATTAGTATTATTATTTTCATCAGTTTTTGTATTATTAGTATTATTATTTTCATCAGTTTTTGTATTATTAGTATTATTATTTTCATCAGTTTTTGTTTATTAGTATTATTATTTCCATCAGTTTTGTATTATTAGTATTATTATTTTCATCAGTTTTTGTATTATTAGTATTAGTATTTTCATCAGTTTTGTATTATTAGTATTAGTATTTTCATCAGTTTTTGTATTATTAGTATTATTATTTTCATCAGTTTTTGTATTATTAGTATTATTATTTTCATCAGTTTTTGTATTATTAGTATTAGTATTTTCATCAGTTTTTGTATTATTATTATTATTATTTTCATCAGTTTTTGTATTATTAGTATTAGTATTTTCATCAGTTTTTGTATTATTATTATTATTATTATTTTCTTAAGCTTGATGGAGTTCTAGCGAGGAAACTAAACAACAAAATAAATAAAATAAGTAATACATAAATGAAGAAAGAAATCTCTCCTTCAGACTGCTTCGCGCGCTAAGTCAGGGTAGTCCTTTACAGAGGACCCCCCATTTAATACTAAGTTCAAACGTATACTATTTCGTCCATAAGACCTTAGTTAAGAACCTTCCATATTGTAACGTAGTTATAGCTAGCTTATTATGTTATATCTCATGTATATCAACATATTTAACCCCTTCTGTACCGGTGATGTCTTTTAAACTTTAATCTAGTTATATTTAGACGATTTTGTGCAGCTTAAGAAGAATCTATGGTAGTAAAAAGTGTTAAGTGAGATAGTTCGGAACCTGTTAATTACTGGAGGCCCTTTTGAAACTGAATACAAACGTCGAATTGCAGCCAAAATTAAGTTGCTGGTCGTACGCCGCTGGTACAGAAGGGGTGGCGCTAATAAGTCATGTCTCAACTGTCATTACGTTTGGTTTGCTCTGTGCTGTATTAATGTATGTCAAATGTTGAATAGGGTGGTTAAGTGTAGGAACATATGTTTGCATTTCTCACTCAAAAAGAAACAAATAATGTGTAAATATTGCTGATACCAATAAATAATGTGTAAATATTGCTGATACCAATACATAATGTGTAAATATTGCTGATACCAATACATAATGTGTAAATATTGCTGATACCAATAAATAATGTGTAAATATTGCTGATACCAATAAATAATGTGTAAATATTGCTGATACCAATAAATAATGTGTACATATTGCTGATACCAATAATGTGTAAATATTGCTGATACCAATAATGTGTAAATATTGCTGATACCAATAATGTGTAAATATTGCTGATACCAATAAATAATGTGTAAATATTGCTGATACCAATAAATAATGTGTAAATATTGCTGATACCAATAATGTGTAAATATTGCTGATACCAATAATGTGTAAATATTGCTGATACCAATAATGTGTAAATATTGCTGATACCAATAAATAATGTGTAAATATTGCTGATACCAATAAATAATGTGTAAATATTGCTGATACCAATAATGTGTAAATATTGCTGATACCAATAATGTGTAAATATTGCTGATACCAATAATGTGTATATATTGCTGATACTAATAATGTATAAATATTGCTGATACCAATAAATAATGTGTAAATATTGCTGATACCAATAAATAATGTGTAAATATTGCTGATACCAATAAATAATGTGTAAATATTGCTGATACCAATAAATAATGTGTAAATATTGCTGATACCAATTATTGATCAAAACATAATTGCTGCCCAAACTTCACTTATTAGGCCGACTGTACATAGGGGCCCCAGGTCTCGAAGAAGAGGAACAAAACATTGAAGGTTTGGTTGAATCTAGCTAGTTAAAGTGTGTTAGTTATAATAGGACTTCAGAGGCTATCAACCCTACTGGATTATTAGGGGAGAGGTAGTTGTTTTTCCTCCATAATTTTTAGTCCCAATAGCTTTCAGATTTTAAGACGTTCATTCCATCAGCTTTGCGACTTATGATCTTTCGCCCCATTTCTTTGTCACCCTTCGTGCCATTTAGGTGTCGATTTTTCCCTGGTGAGCGATAGCGAGCTTGTAATTCTAGGAGTCGGTCTTCGGCCAGGACAGTTTGCTACCGAAAATGTACAAATTTATCTTGAAGGGAATCTGGGGGTTATTTTGTTTTGTTCTTGCTTAAGCTTGATGTAGGTCATGTGCGGTTACTAAAGATAAATAGACCAATAAATGAACACTACCCCCTACAGCCAACACACTCAAGTCAAGATTAACGTCAGGACTGGAGAACCTTTTCGAGAAGTCCAGTCCTTTGTTGAAGCTACCCTCGTCTCTCTCTCTCTCTCTCTCTCTCTCTCTCTCTCTCTCTCTCTCTCTCTCTCTCTCTCTTCTACCTCGTAAACGAACCAGTAAGAAAACGTGGCCCAGAAAGTTAATTAGTTAGTTGATATAGGATATCAGAGGCTATCAACCCTTCTGGATTATTAAGCCAGCACACTGCAAGTCAAACACATTTTCAGGACTGGAGTCCCTTTTTGAGAACCCCAGTCGCTTTCCTAGACAATAGTACTCTGAATATCAGGAATATCGAGTACAAACATTTCATGCTTTCCTTATTATTATGTTGTAATTATTTTATATATATTGTTTTATATATATTGTTTTCTCTCTTTTTCTTGTGGGGGGGGGGGGGGGGTAATGTAAGGGGAGGGAATGTCATCCAATGCTAACCAGCGGTTGATGGGATCTATTCGGACCTCATATGAGACTATGGAGTAATTTTGTTTTCAAAATCCAATCATTCATTCACGAGATACAGTATTTCTGAAAATTCACACACACACACACACATATACGCACACGCACACTCACACGCACACACACACACACACACACACACACATATGAGAGTGAAAAGTTGAAAACACTACCTTGCTTTTTATCACTCTGGCCAAATCAAAATAGAGGTAAGAAAACGTAATGCTAATTTGAGCTTTGCATATACAGTATGTATTTTAGGTTCTCTACTGCTGATTTTAAGGATAGTATTCACAATGAAGGGAGGATGAATAGGCAATTGGTCACAGGATTATTATCATCATCATCATCAACAGCATCATCATATATGTCTGGATCTAGCCACGGCCTGAAAATTTATAGAGAAAATTATTTAATTAAAAAGTGCTAAATTACTGTAGCTAGCTGTAGGCTACATAGTGTCTTCAAACAAATATGTTACTAGTTACCTATGGCTTACCTATATATATTTGGCCACATAAGTTATGTTGCTATCCGTGATCTTGTACATACAAATACTATGTGCCTGATTGAATTACCAAAGTAATTTCTGATGCAGTGGGTAATTAACTCATTTGATTAGTCAACTGATAATTAAAATAAACCACACTCGCAATTAATTCATACTATTTTAATTTCATAAATAAGATCTCAAGGAGGAACAGAACTAATGTGGCCAACTGTACAGTCATGAACATATATAAGGTTACGCCAATTCGCGTCGCTAAGCCTCGAAAGCCAAATTTTGAAGCATTTGGGCAGTAAAAAGCAGTCCATATATATATATATATATATATATATATATATATATATATATATATACTATTTTTTTAATTGAAATTATCAATAAATATAAGAGTAACTGACCTCCACATTCCCCATAATGAAGAAGTCTAATGGAAGGGTTGTGACATTGAGCCACCTCCAACTCACAACTGTTCCCATAGGTGACCCCATCACTGCCACACAGAGGGTCGTACAACTGGATACAAACACTGGGGCATCCTCCACCAGCATGGATAGGCCTACCACCTGGGAGTACAATATATTACAAAGGTTATACCCTGTTCCCAGTAAGTAGGCCAAACCTCATGAATTTTTAACTCGCAGCCACCTTACTTAAGGGGGGTTACCTGCCCCATTTTCTCCCCTTTTCTATCTTTCTCTGGCTTGTATCCATTCAGTCCCATTCAGCCAACTGTATTAAGACGTTTATTCCGATGCCGGTGTCGATATCGCTCGCTCGCCGGGATTGTATGGGAAAATTTGGCTTAGCAGGAGACATTTTTCAATAATGCTTTTATATAAATGTTGTGGCCCGCTACCGCTCGCCAGGAAAAAATCAACACCTGGATGGGGATAAACGTCTTCAAACAGTAGGCTGAATGGGGACGAATGGATACACCCCAGAGAGAGAGGGAGAGAGAGAACAAACAAAAACGGTGTGGACCCCCTTAAGGTGCGGTCACACTATGAAGACTTAAGGTAATTACCGCGGCGACTCAAGGAGTGCCGATTGTCTTTGCCGATCATCCGTAACTTGACCAAGAGTAAATGTCTGCCTGAGGCAGGCTGGACGGCATCACGGATCACGGTATCATGGATGGGGCTACACGGAGACCTAGCATAGCAGACCGCCGGCGTCATGCGGCGCAACGAGGCAACAGGACGGCATAAGGAAGGCAACTTGACGGCCTTCGTGTTACGCAGGTCCCCTACTCGCGCTGGCGCGCGAGCCCCGCCAAGTGGCGCGTGTCGGGGGCCAACGCTTTGGCGACGCATGGCGCCACACGGCGCTGACCGATCGGCTATCGGTCCCCCTCACGCGCATACCGGTGGGCGCGTGACGGCGCTTGCCTCACGACCGCGGCTAGCTCGGCGACCAATTTTCCATACCTCTTGCATGTTCAAAGCAAATCGAAACCAGCCACGACCATCCTGGCCACCCATCTTACCGTACTGTACCGTGGGGATGCGCGGGGACCACCCACAACGCGCGGAGACTTAGATGAAGACCTCCTTAAGACCTCTAAGTCGCCGCGGTAATTCCCTTAAGTCTTCATAGTGTGACTGCCGATTAAACCTTTATAACTCACCAGCACTACCACCAGTGAGCACAATACATTACAAACGTTACACACTGTTCCAAATGAGTAGCTAGCCAAAGTCCTTCAACAATGAGGGACGTTATTTTATTTATATATATATACTGTATATATATATATATATATATATATATATATATATATATATATATATATATATATATATATATATATATATATATATGTGTGTGTGTGTGTGTGTGTGTGTGTGTGTGTGTTTGCTTCCTAGACCTTTGTCAAGCTTGAAACAATAAGAACACACCCCAAAGACACCCCTTCGAGAATAATTTGTACTTATTTTAGGTAGACAAATGTCCCAGTTTCTCCTAAACTACCTACGCTCAATTTCACATTTTATTTATATCAGTTCCCCCTCGTCAAGAAGTTTTATTGTTGATTAAATAATCTACTTTCTTCGAGTAACCTTGATTAACACTTACTTACTGTTAAGTGTTTATTGTTTATTTTATGAACAGTATATCCGTTCATTCTATCACTGATGTAGATCATTTTGATTCTTCTTGTCTAGGAATTCTAGCCTTGCATAGATCTATTATCTAAATATTCATCATTTGAATACACCGCTGATTGTGTGAATTCTCTATAGGTATCTGCTAACTCGTTCAGATCTCCTTTTATACCTTATCAGGTATTTCCATTAGTACAACTTCGTTGTGTGCGCCATTTACTTATTATTAGTTTTATGCTATTCATTCGTACACGCTAATTTTATTTATGCGTTACTTAATATTGGTTATCTACGTTAGTTCTGTTAACTGTATATTCTGCTATTAATTCATTCAAGGGATATTAACCCTTTGATTATTCATCAGTAGAGGTAAAATAGTACATCTGAATTCCTCGATCCGAGATATAATTATCGCATATGATCGTTGACGAGTTATATGTTTATATGATAATTTACTCAATTTAAGTTAACCCTTCTTTGGCGGCGCCCGGCTATAGTCGAGTGAAATAAATGTGGCCTATGTGGCGGGGCCCGGCTATAGTCGCATGCAATTTTGAGCACTCTCTGAGAGAGAGCGGAGCGGTGGGAGGAGCGTAGGTTACCTCATGACCGCTCGCCACGGTGGCCGTGGAGCTACTGAGATGTACTCCGCCCTACTCCACCCTCCCTCACTCGTTTCACACGTAATAATGTAAGGAAATGACCGTATTTTACCAATTTTGCCCTTCGGTTGCACGATCGTTGAAAGACAACCAGTGATCATAGAAGGATGGTTCTGGTGTCATTGGAAAGCTCATTTAACGCCCTTTCAGAGATACATACTTGTATTACGCTCTGGCTCTTGTTTATGCATGAAAACGAGCACGGAAACAAGCTCGTTTACGGTAAAAAAACCCGCTGGGCGGCACAGTCAAATATACTCCACCACCCGCTCTTTGAGTGTTAAGTATATATTGAATTGTAAAAGTAATTCCGTATATTTCCCCTGTTAATCTCACTTGATTATCTCAAACACTAAGAATATAGTCGCACTAATAGTAAATACTATTTCCAACATCGCAGTACCTAGAATGACCTGATCAAGCTACCCGGTCAGTTTATCTTAATCCCTGCTATTTACCTTCTGCGCGCGCCACTCACCACCCATGAGCCAATGTTGAACTAAACCTCCCGTGCGTTCCTCGTAACATAGAACTTGCGTATTCTTATTTCACGTAGTGTTTATATTTCAACTTAATTAATTTCCAGAGTAAGAACATGTTAGACACTCAACTGACATATATATTATTATTCAAAGGTTGATTCTATAGGTATCTTATTCAAGGTTGATTCTATAGGTAATATGTTTATCTTATTCAAAGGTTGATTCTATAGGTAATATGTTTATTATTCAAAGGTTGATTCTATAGGTAATATGTTTATCTTATTCAAAGGTTGATTCTATAGGTAATATGTTTATCTTATTCAAAGGTTGATTCTATAGGTAATATGTTTATCTTATTCAAAGGTTGATTCTATAGGTAATATGTTTATCTTATTCAAAGGTTGATTCTATAGGTAATATGTTTATCTTATTCAAAGGTTGATTCTATAGGTAATATGTTTATCTTATTGCATATTATTCAAAGGTTGATTCTATAGGTAATATGTTTATCTTATTGCATATTATTCAAAGGTTGATTCTATAGGTAATATGTTTATCTTATTGCATATTTCCTAGCTATTTATTACCATAATACTTTAATACTCCATGTGTTGATTATAGACTGATGGTTGTGATCAAATGCATTCTATCGTTTGCTTACTATTTCTAATAATAACTAAGTTAACGCTCAGTCCTTATTTCCGAGCTCGGTATATTCGTGACCAAAGCATTGATAATGATTATGGCGCGCATCGAGAGGTCCGGAGCTTATAATAAGAAGTAAGATAAAAGTTCCCATATAACTACTTGTGTGTTTAATAAACTCAGTGTGTATAATTTACATGTGTGTTATTATTGTGTTTGTAGCACCTAATTGAGTACCTATTTGTAATTAAGGACGTGTTAGAGGTGTTCCTGTTGAGGATATTTACAGTCTATAAGTCCAGAATCGGACTTTAGTGAAGACTGAGTAACGGGATTAAAATATTATATCCCGACATAACAGTTATACTCTGTTCCAAGTAAGTAGGCCAAAGCTCTTGAGCATTAAGGAGAATTAGTATTCGTTTTATTCTGAGCCCCCTTCTACATTTTATTCTGATCCCCCTTCTCCTTCATGCTTAGCCCCATTAGTTTTCAAGTGTTCATTCTTTCACCCATTTATTTGTCAATATTAAGACCTTTCATGCCATTTAAGTGTTACTTGTTTTCCTGGCGAGCGATAGCGAGCTTGTATATTAAGAGAAACCGGCCTTCGTCTGGTAAATTTCTCTACCGAAAAATTTACACATTTATAACGAAGGGGAGTCTTTGGGATGGCGCCTTTTTAAGCTTGATAGAGGTCTAGTGAGCAAACTAAAACAAATATATATATACCGGTAATAATTAAACATAAATAAACAAATATATATATACCGGTAATAATTAAACATAAATAAACAAATATATATATACCGGTAATAATTAAACATAAATAAAGAATTAAAATAACCAACCCTTAACCTCTATAACTCACAAGCTCTTCACCTGTTTACACAATACATCAACAAAGGCTATACCCTGTTCCAAATATGTAGGCCAAAGCTCTTGAACAATAACCTCTATAACTCACAAGCTCTTCACCTGTTTACACAATACATCAACAAAAGCTATACCCTGTTCCAAATATGTAGGCCAAAGCTCTTGAACAATAACCTCTATAACTCACAAGCTCTTCACCTGTTTACACAATACATCAACAAAGGCTATACCCTGTTCCAAATATGTAGGCCAAAGCTCTTGAACAATAACCTCTATAACTCACAAGCTCTTCACCTGTTTACACAATACATTAACAAAGGCTATACCCCGTTCCAAATATGTAGGCCAAAGCTCTTGAACAATAACCTCTATAACTCACAAGCTCTTCACCTGTTTACACAATACATTAACAAAGGCTATACCCTGTTCCAAATATGTAGGCCAAAGCTCTTGAACAATAACCTCTATAACTCACAAGCTCTTCACCTGTTTACACAATACATCAACAAAAGCTATACCCTGTTCCAAATATGTAGGCCAAAGCTCTTGAACAATAACCTCTATAACTCACAAGCTCTTAACCTGTTTACACAATACATCAACAAAGGCTATACCCTGTTCCAAATATGTAGGCCAAAGCTCTTGAACAATAACCTCTATAACTCACAAGCTCTTCACCTGTTTACACAATATATTACAAAGGCTATACCCTGTTCCAAATATGTAGGCCAAAGCTCTTGAACATTAACCTCTATAACTCACACACGACTACAGTAATCGAGCTAATATTTCTACCATTCGGGAAGGGTCAGTCAGGGTATCTGTGTGTAAAATTAAAACCCATTTGTTCTAGCCCTTTTTTATACAACAGTTAGGGTTCAGGATTTCTTGCCTACCTATTTGGAACAGGGTATAGGATAGATTCGGCTTGGGTCAGTATGGTTTAGTGAGATTCTATTTTACTACGGTCGGTTAAATTAGGATTGGCTTAGTTATGGTAGTGGATATTTAGTTTAAGGGGATATTTTATGTTTATATATTCATGTATTCATATATTTATATATCTATGTATACATGTATTAGTTTATTTATTTATTGATGTAGGGCATATAATTTATAATAGTTTCCTACCTAGACCTCCCTTAAGCTAAACAATATACCCCCAAGATCCCCCTCCGAGATAAACAATATACCCCCAAGATCCCCCTCCGAGATAAACAATATACCCCCAAGATCCCCCTCCGAGATAAACAATATACCCCCAAGATCCCCTCCGAGATAAACAATATACCCCCAAGATCCCCCTCCGAGATAAACAATATACCCCCAAGATCCCCCTCCGAGATAAACAATATACCCCCAAGATCCCCCTCCGAGATAAACAATACCCCCAAGATCCCCCTCCGAGATAAACAATATACCCCCAAGATCCCCCTCCGAGATAAACAATATACCCCCAAGATCCCCCTCCGAGATAAACAATATACCCCCAAGATCCCCCTCCGAGATAAACAATATACCCCCAAGATCCCCCTCAGAGATAAACAATATACCCCCAAGATCCCCCTCCGAGATAAACAATATACCCCCAAGATCCCCCTCAGAGATAAACAATATACCCCCAAGATCCCCCTCCGAGATAAACAATATACCCCCAAGATCCCCCTCCGAGATAAACAATATACCCCCAAGATCCCCCTCCGAGATAAACAATATACCCCCAAGATCCCCCTCCGAGATAAACAATATACCCCCAAGATCTCCCTCCGAGATAAACAATATACCCCCAAGATCCCCCTCCGAGATAAACAATATACCCCAAGATCCCCCTCCGAGATAAACAATATACCCCAAGATCCCCCTCCGAGATAAACAATATACCCCCAAGATCCCCCTCCGAGATAAACAATATACCCCCAAGATCCCCCTCCGAGATAAACAATATACCCCCAAGATCCCCCTCCGAGATAAACAATATACCCCCAAGATCCCCCTCCGAGATAAACAATATACCCCCAAGATCCCCCTCCGAGATAAACAATATACCCCCAAGATCCCCCTCCGAGATAAACAATATACCCCCAAGATCCCCCTCCGAGATAAACAATATACCCCCAAGATCCCCCTCCGAGATAAACAATATACCCCCAAGATCCCCCTCCGAGATAAACAATATACCCCCAAGATCTCCCTCCGAGATAAACAATATACCCCCAAGATCCCCCTCCGAGATAAACAATATACCCCCAAGATCCCCCTCCGAGATAAACAATATACCCCCAAGATCCCCCTCCGAGATAAACAATATACCCCCAAGATCCCCCTCCGAGATAAACAATATACCCCCAAGATCCCCTCAGAGATAAACAATATACCCCCAAGATCCCCCTCCGAGATAAACAATATACCCCCAAGATCCCCCTCAGAGATAAACAATATACCCCCAAGATCCCCCTCCGAGATAAACTTGTACAATTTTCTGTAGAAAAATGCCCCGTCAAGGGCTGGTTCCTCCTAAATTGCAGGGTCGCTTTCACTCGCCAGAAAAAACTTTACACCGAAATGGCACAAAAGATCTTAAAATCGCCAAACAAACTAGTGGAACTAAAGATGAGGGAGAAGGGGGTGGATATTTTCATGTATTTATTATTTTTCAAGTTTCATCCCTACACGTCCATCAAACTTAAAAACACAACTCCAGGTTCCACCTTCAAGATATATTTGTACATTTTTCGGTAGAAAATTGTCCCAACCAGAGGCCGGTTCCTCCTAGATTACAGGCTCGGTATCGCTCGCCAGGAAAAAAATTGACACCTAAATGACACTAAAATTCTTAAGATTGACAAAGAGAAGGGGTGAAAGATCTTAAAATTGCCTAACTAATGGGTTGAATCTGAAAAGTATTGTGGCTAAGCATGAGGGAGAAGGGGACCACAAAATCCAGCCCATCTCCCCTTGACAAAGTGTAAAGATGAGCGAGACTAACCATTGACCTCCTCCAGCAGAGCTATGACCACCACCACCACCACCACCACCCGGGTTGTAATACACAGTTGTTGCCTCATCATCTCTTTAGTGCTCTACCTGAAACAAACTTTGTATAATTATTATATATATATATATATATATATATATATATATATATATATATATATATATATGGTGCTCAGAAAATACACTGACATATATGCTAAATGTTATTATCATCACCGTTTATTAAAAATATCCTGGATAACTCGAGTCTGTAGTTGGCATATTATTGAGTCAATTGACTGTAAACAAAATGTAGCAAAACAAGGTTTGAAATCAATGCACCATGATGTAACAAAAATAATTCATCATTTCCATTATCATATTGACGGGAAGAAAGGAATGTTTGCCCCCGAGAAGTCCATACGACTGAGCATTAATTTCTGATTAATTTTTATATATTTTTTCACTGGCAATATCTCTATGAAATACCCAGTTAGGTTATCTAGTAATGTGTTTGTTAGACAGTATGAGTTATGGTCTGTAATATCTCTATGAAATGCCCAGTTAAGTCATCCAGCAATGTGTTTGTTAGACTGTATAATTTATAGTCTGTAATATGAGAACCTCACATTTGTACCTCGTATGTAGTCTCACTAATAACCAGCTAGGTTATCCAGTAATGTGTTTGTTAGTCAGTATGTGTTATGGCCTGTAATATCACTATGAAATACCCAGTTAGGTTCTCCAGTAATGTGTTTTAAGACAGGTATGCTTTGTAATATGAGAACCTCACATGTAGCTATCACAAATACATGTGGAACTGGACGTGTCTATGCCTGTAATTCATCCTCCAAAACACCCCTTGATTACACACACATCCTCTCATACTACCAAGGCTCGTAGGATACTGATATTGCAATAGGAATGAAGCCTTGAGTCTTATCTGTAGTCTGGCAACAAGTAGAGTCAGCTAATTACTACCAAATTCAGCCAGTAATACCAAGACATACGGGTACGTCGTCCGTAGCAATATAATTTTTACATATGATGTACAATCGGCCAAATAGTGATGTCTCAGCACCAAGTATATTTTGTTCAATAATTGGTATCAGCAATATCTAAAACATGATTTATTGGTGTCAAGTGAGATATACAATATAGTTCATGTTCCTACACTAACTCACTCAATTCAATATCTGACAGACACTAACACATAACGACAGGGAGACATGACTTCTTAGTGGTACCGTACTATAGTTGGTTTATTTCCAGCTGATGGCATATTGAATCCTTTAGCAGCTGATGTTCCATACTTAATAACAACATTATGAAACTACTATGTCCCTGCATCATATTTTCTTTGTGCCTCATTTACACTGAGAGCAATCCAGCTAGCTCTCACAAACACCTCCTCCTCCTATCCACTTCACTACACTAAACATGCACACCACACTTCATTCCTCCACACCAAAATTAAAAAAAAAAAAAAATTATGAATTCTAGCCCAGCCTCGGAGTCCCCAGAGGGGGGGACCATATATGCCCCCACACCCAACCGACCATCGACTGACGACCCCACACAATTACCTGGACCTCGGCCTGTTACTCTTTCTATTAATTTCTGCAACATTCGCGGACTTTCCTCTAACTTTCACTCTGTTGAGCACCATCTCTCCTCCTAGTAACCTGATCTTCTCTTCCTCACCAAAACTCAGGTGTCTGTAGCAACATCCAGCAGCCCCTTCTCTGTATCCTCCTACTTTCTCTATCCTAGTTTCAAAGCCAAAGGCGGATGTTGTGGATATGCGCACACCAAACTCGCTTGCTCTCGTGTTCCCGATTTCGACTCCTCTGAATTCTCAACTTTATGGCTCAAACTTTCCTGTCATTCTCTTACTAAATATTTCTGTGCTGTCTATCTTTCCCCTAACTCTACCAACTTTCCCAAATTCTTTGACTATCTAAACTCTACAGTGGAACACATTCTATCCATTTCTCCTTTCTCAGAAATCTCCATCTTAGGAGATTTCAACGTTCACCACCGCCGATGGCTCTCCTCTCACACTACTGATCCACCTGGTGAACAAGCCTACGTCTTTTCTATCATAAATGACCTAGAGCAGTTAGTTCAGCAACCCACCCGTATCCCGGATCGCATCGGAGATCGGCCCAACATTCTTGACTTGTTTCTAACTTCTAACCCTTCTTCTTATACTGTCGATCTTTTCTCTCCTCTGGGCTCCTCCGACCATAAACTTATCTCTGTCACCTGTCCTATCTCTCCAGTACGGCCACCCGATCCTCCTAGCCGGCGGCGCTTGTGGCACTTTGGCGCTGCCGACTGGGAGGCTCTCCGGCAGTACTTCTTTAATTTCCCATGGAATGATTTCTGCTTCCGTGGCCGGGGACCCTCGGAGAGTGCTGAACGCATTACCGAGGTAATCCTATCGGGCATGGAAGCATACATTCCATTCTCCTTCTCTCAGACTAATGCTAAAAAATCTTGGTTTACTCACGCCTGTTCTACTGCTGTCCGCAATAAGGAGGAAGCATTCAAACGGTACCGTCGCCTTAAAACTCAAGACTCTCATTCTTCCTATGTTTCTGCCCGGAATCAAGCCAAATCTGTTCTTCGACTTGCCAAACACTCTTACATCAATAATAAATGCACTGAACTATCCAACTCTAGCTCTTCCCAAGCTTTCTGGCATCTAGCCAAAAACCTCTCCAACAATTTCTCTTCCTCGTCTTTCCCTCCCCTTTCCCACTCTGATGGCACAACCATCACTTCTTCCTCTGACAAAGCTAAACTCTTCGCTCAAACTTTTGCTAGAAACTCCACCTTGGATGATTCCGGTGCTATTCCTCCCTCTCCGCCCTCCTCTCTCTTACTTATGCCTAATAACCTAATCTCTTCTAAAGATGTACTTTCTACCCTCTCTGGGCTTAACACTAATAAGGCGTACGGTCCGGACGGTGTTCCTCCTGTTGTTCTCAAAACTGTGCTTCCGTGCTGACTCCCTGCCTAGGCAAACTCTTTCGTCTCTGTCTATCCTCTAACGTCTTCCTTTCATGCTGGAAGTTTGCTCACATTCAACCTGTCCCAAAGAAGGGTGACCGCTCTCAACCCTCCAACTATCGTCCAATTGCTCTCATCTCTTGTCTTTCTAAAGTTTTTGAAACTATTCTTGCTTCCACATTTCTTAAGCATTTCTCTTCTCATAATCTGCTCTCAGATCGCCAGTATGGCTTCCTTATTAAGGGTCGCTCTACTGGTGATCTTCTTTCATATCTTACTAACTCTTGGTCATCCTCCTTTCGGGACTTCGGTGAGACTTTTTCTATTGCACTAGACATATCGAAAGCCTTCGATAGAGTCTGGCATAAATCTTTAATTTCTAAACTACCCTCCTTCGTTTTCTATCCCTCCATCTGTGCCTTTTTCTCTAATTTCCTTTCCGGCCGTTCCATAGCCGCGGTTGTGGACTGCCGTTGTTCACTTCCTCACCCTATAAACTCCGGTGTTCCTCAGGGCTCTGTCCTATCTCCTATTCTCTTTCTAATTTTTATAAATGATCTCCTTAACTGTACCTTAATTCCCATCCATTCACACGCAGACGACTCAACCTTACACTACTCCATTAGTTTTTCAGAACGCCCCAGCCAGCAATTCCTCAACGACAAACGTAATGAAGCCATAGAACTTTTAAATTCTGATCTAAATACTATTTCCAATTGGGGCAGAGAAAACCTTGTTAACTTTAATGCTTCCAAAACCCAATTTCTCCATCTATCTACCCGTCAGGATCTCCCAGCGGACTATCCCTTATTCTTCAACAATACAAAAATCAACCCTTCATCTTCTCTCAATATTCTTGGTGTCTCTTTTTCTTCTGCTCTCATTTGGAAGGACCATATTACCAGTCTTGCTAAGGCAGCCTCCCAGAAGCTCGGTGTGCTCAACCGCCTTAGGGGGTTCTTTTCCCCTGCACAGCTTCTTGCTCTGTACAGGGGCATAGTGCGCCCTTGTATTGAGTATTGTTCACATGTGTGGGAAGGTTCCTCTCACACCGCTCTCCTAGACAAAGTTGAAAGGAAGGCCTTTCGTATCATTAACTCCCGTCCACTCACCAACTCTCTGCAGTCTCTCTCTCTCCGCCGCAATGTTGCATCTCTCTCGCTATTCTATCGCTACTATAATAATCAGTGTTCCTCAGAGCTATCCCAGTGCATACCACCTCCTTTATGTAGGGCACGTGGTACCCGTCTTGCAACTCAATCCCACCCCTACTCTGTGCAACTCTCCAACCCAAGAGTGAAACGTTACTCTCAAACTTTCTTCTACTCAACAGCTGAGCTCTGGAACTCTCTCCCAGAATCAGTCTTTCCCTTTTCCTATGACTTAAATTGCTTCAAACTCTGTGTGTCCAGGCATTTTGGCTCGAACGTCCCTTGATTTTGGCCCTGTCACTCTTTCAACTATGGGGGAGGCACTCGCTATAGGCAGTAATGCCTTTTGCCTCCCTCAATCACATAGAAAAAAACAAAAAAAATAAAAAATATTATAGCCAATTGTTCATAATCAGCAACATATTTTGCTACAAATGTTTTGTATTAGCCAAGTAATTAAAATTAAAATATGGCAACTTACCATTAGCTGGAAAAAAATACACTATTGTATGTTGCCCGCAATGGAAGGGTTAATCCTTTGACTGCCACAACCCCTTCCTAAACTGAATTAAATGGTCTAATAATGGCCAGAATAAAATGAACATGTCATCGTATAGTGGAAAGGTAAGATTTAGTAAGTATATCCTATGAGTGTATACCACGAATATATATTGGTGACTTATAGGCAAGCGGTTAGCTAAGGGCTGCAGCCATCATGTAAAGGGTTATAAATGTAACACATCAATGTAAATAATTAACATATGAATGGTAATGCGTGTATGGAGTGTGTGCAGCATTTGCGTAAATATGAATTGATGAGAGAGAGAGAGAGAGAGAGAGAGAGAGAGAGAGAGAGAGAGAGAACAATGTAGATGTTACCTTCAAAACGGCTGCTGCCCAACTTTTTGCTATCACACAGCAATCACAAGTACATCCTCCCTGGCAACACACACACACACAGACACACATATCATGGTCGTTCTTCTATTTATTCCAATGTGTGTAGTTCTTTCCCCTTACACACACACACACACACACACAGAGACTGATGCAGAATCGGAATAAGGCCTTCTACACGGACAACAATCGCTACAAGGACCTACGCAACATTGTGATAAGGGAGATCCGTTGGGCAAAGAAGTCCTACTACCCTACAAAGATTCATCATTTAAAACAAACCAATATCAGTCAGTGGTACTCTAAAATCAAGAATCTTTGTGGCTTAAGTAGTGGGACTCTTTCGATCCCCTGTGTTTCCCATGTCCCTCGTGAAAATGCACCTGAACTGATAAATAATCACTTCTCTACCATATGCCAGACCCTCCCCAAACTAGACCGCACCAACCTCCCTCCTATCCCCTTCCCCCCCAGCAACTGTTCAAGAATATGAAGTGGCCAAAAAGCTTTCCAGTTTCAAATAAAAAAGATCAACAACCCCAGTAGACCTACCCATGAAAATATACAAAGAATTTTCGGTTGAATTTGCCAACCCCCTTTGCTCGATAATTAATGCCTCCTTAACCCTTATTTAGCGGCGAGCAACATAAGTCGAGTTAAATAAAGCTGGACTATGTGGCGGCGCTCGACATAACTCGAGTGGCAATTTCAGCACGTAATGTGGCTGAGAGAGAGAGACAAGTGGTGGCAGGAGACTAGCGAGCGTATGACTGCTCCAGACCACCGCGGCGAACCTACTGACACAAATCTCAGCTCCCTCCTCCCTCTCTCACTCGCTACATACTCAATTATGTACTGAAAGTACCGAATTACCTGCTTTTTGCACTCGCGTTGCACGGTTATTGCAAGAAAACTATCCATCATACAAGGATCGTTATGGTGTCATTCGAAAGCTCTGTTTATGCCCTTTCAGGGATAGGTACTTGTTTTACGTTCTGGGTCTTATTTAGGCATGAAAATGATCACGTAAACAGCCCTATTTTGGCTAAAAACACCCCGCTGTGCGGTACACATAAATAAACCGCATAGGCCGCTCGTAAGGTGTTAAGGCAAAGTAAATGCCCTGCAGACTGGAAAACTTCATACGTCACTCCAATTCCCAAAACCCCCTCCCCACATTCTCTTAATGAACTCAGACCAGTTGCCATAACGCCCATCCCTAGTCTAATCTGTGAGGACTTTGTATTCACCTGGGCTTACTCACAAATCCGTCACTTTAATAGATCCCCAACAGTTTGGCAACGTAAAAACCTCCTCCACCACTCACTGTCTTATTAGCTTCCTAGATTATATTTACACAAATCTTGAGAAGAGAAAGACTTCCCTCGCTCTTGCCTTTATTGACTTTAGGAAAGCATTTGACCTTGTTGACCACACCATCATCATCAACAAGGCCATAAAGTTGGGGCTACATCCTACCCTGGTTGCGTGGTTGACCGACTTCCTTAGTGACAGATGGCAAGCAGTGCGATATCAAGGCTTCATCTCCACCTTCCTAGACATCACATGTGGAGTCCCACAGGGCACAAAGATGGGGCCTCTATTGTTCCTCATCTTGATCAATGATGCCCTAAAGGACACTCCATTCCACTGGAAGTACGTGGACGACTCGACAGTCGGCATTACTGTCGATAACACCTCCCCTAACTATGACCCCCTACATGACATCCTCGACCGTCTTCAAGCCTGGACCACAGACAATCATGTGACCATCAATCATGACAAGACAGTGGTCATGCACATCAACACCTCCGTTACCGACCTTCCTCCACCCACTGTCACAATTGGTCCTCATCCCCTTCAGCTTGTTGAGTCCACCAAACTCCTCGGAATCACTGTGGACAACAAGCTGAACTGGAAGAAACATGTGTCTACCACAGTCAGGTCTGCCACATACAAGTTGTTTATGCTAAGGCGGCTGAGATCCCTGGGGGCGCCGGAGAATGAGCTGAAGAGTATATATAACATCTTCATACTCCCTAAGCTCACCTACGCCTCTCCCGCCTGGTCCTCCTCTCTAACCCTGACACAACAATGTCAATTGGAGAGAGTGCAGAGGAGGGCATGCAGGATCATCCTGGGTGGCACAAACCCAGGGTACGAGGAAGCTCTCACCACCCTTAGCATACCTGCACTTTCAATCCACCACTACAACACACTCCAGCAGTTTGCATCTAAGCTGCTTGTTCACCCACGACACAGAAACTTGCTTCCACCAGACGCCCCTAGACCAACACGTGCAGCTCGTCACTTCAACACACTCCAACCAATAAGGGCAAGAACTGACAGATACAAAAATTGTCCTATCCCAACCATTGTAAATATTATTAACCCCTTATTGGCAGCGCTCGACTTAAGTCGTGCACCAATTTGCAGCAAGTTAGGAGCATTATTAAGGCTTTTAAAGGGTTAAAATCGAGTGTAAATGGCCGAGAGCGCAGCGGTCCAGACAGCCGACTCCCAGGGCTTACCGCCGCCCATTAACCCATGTTCCCTGTGTTCTTGTGAGGCCGGCAGTGTAGCCAGTAGTGAGCCTAGCTGGGTAAAATATACCGATATATGCTAAACTTACATGTTCATGGCACTACTGCAAGAGAACCACAAGTGCTATGTAGCTCGTTCTGGTCTCATTTTGAAGCTTTTAGTGCCTAGTTTTTTGCTAAATATATATTTTTTTTCATGCAGATGCTTGATTTATCATGCAGGAGGGCCTGAATATGCCCAAATGAGCCAAAAACACCCCGCTAGACAAGGGCTAATAATGTGTAATGACGGCCTGTCACACCATATATACGCGCCCACCTTTAATAATGTATGCATAAGTGTGTGTGCGTGTGGGTATTAGAATATATGTATGTATTTGCTTGAGTTTGTTTATGTATATGTGTATATATGTATATGTGCATTTATGTATGTAAGGCTGGATGGGGAAATATGGGAACAAGTAGAGTGTTTTAAAAATCTAGGAGGAACGATAAGCAGGAGTGGAGGTATGGAAGTGGAGGTAAAACAGAGAGTGTGTGAAGGAAGGAAGGTTTTCGGAGCAATGGGAAGTATGTGGAAGACGAGAAATCTCGGAGTGAAAGTAAAAAGTGCACTGTATCAAGGAATTGTTGTGCCAACAGTGATGTATGGGGCTGAGAAATGGGCTCTGAAGAAAAAGGAGAAAAGAGGGCTGGATCTGATGGAGATGAGCTGCTTGAGGAGTATGTGTGGAGTTACTCGTAGAGACAGATTGAGGAATGAAGAGATACGTAGGAGAGTGGGGCAGCAGGAACATTTGTCAGCCAGAGTGGACAGAAGGGTGCTGAGCTGGTATGGTCATATTGAACGAATGGGAGATGAAAGGCTTACAAAGATAATATGTGAGTCAGGTACAAGGGGAGATAGAAGGGCAGGAAGACCCCCATTGAGATGGAGAGACTGTGTAAGAAAGGCTTTGGATGATAGAGGAATGACTATAGATCAGGCAGGGGAAGTGGTGGTGGACAGGAGTGAATGGAGAATGCTTGTGAATAGTTGAGTGAACACGTGGTCATTTGGAGTAAGGGGTCGGGCGCAAGTTCGACTAGATAACACTTACTGCATGTTCTTATGTTCTTATATATGTATGTATATATATATGCGTATGTATGTGTGTACGTATGTGTATATATGTATGTTCTGTATATATGTAAGTAAAATAATGTGTACTGTATATGCACTGTAAATCACTTACTCTCATGGTTAATTTATGATAATTTGTATTTTACACTAGCATAATTATTGTATTAATTTTTTGTTTTTAATGTAAAGTATATTATACTCACCCATTGTAAACTGAGCTTACCATTTTCATATCTGTACATCTCATGTTCATCCACTAAATTGTAAAATGTGTATTTTCAGCTCATGAGGCTGCCATTCTTTAATAAACCGTTTATTATTATTATTATTACACACACACACACACTCATATCATGGTAATTCCTCTATTTATTCCAATGTGTGTAGTTCTTTCCCCTTACACACACACACACACTCACACAACACACACACACACACACACACACACACACACACTCACACACACACACACACACACACCAATGAAAGCAACACATTATATACCCCTTTAGTGCTACTAATCCAGACTACACACATACACACACACACATCCTCCCTGGCAACACACACACACCCCCACACCAATAAAAGCAACATATCATAAACCCCTTTAGTGCCAATCCAGGCCATACATACACATATACTGTACACACTCACAAACAAACACACACACACACACACACACACACACACACACACACACACACACACACACACACACACACACACACACACACACCAATAAAAGCAACATATCATAAACCCCTTTAGTGCCAATCCAGGGCATACATACACATATACTGTACACACTCACAAACAAACACACACACACACACACACACACACACAACACACACACACACACACACACACACACACACTCACACAACACACACACACCCACACACCAATAAAAGCAACATATCATAAACCCCTTTAGTGCCAATCCAGGGCATACATACACATATACTGTACACACTCACAAACAAACACACACACACACACACACACACACAACACACACACACACACACACAACACACACACACCCACACATCAATAAAAGCAACATATCATAAACCCCTTTAGTGCCAATCCAGGGCATACATACACATATACTGTACACTCACACACACACACACAACACACACACACACACACACACACACACACACACATACACACACACTAGGAGAACTTTACAATATGCTCGAGGATGGGCAGGTTCTCAAGGCCAACACCTTAACCTCTTCAGTACTTGGGATGTCTTTTTATTTTGACTCTAGCTATATTTAAATGATTTTGTGCAGTTTTAGATGAATTTGCGGTAGTAAAATGGACTTAGTGAGATAGTTCGAAGGCTGTTAATGGCTGGAGGACCTTTTTCAGCTGAAAATAAATGTGTAATAGAAGCCAACATAAAGTTAGAAGGACTGCACCGGTGCTGAAGGGATTCAAGGAGGGGGGGGGGGGTATTGTGTGGTCTATTATTTATTTATTTGTTGTTTATTTAGCTACCTCGCTAGAAATCCATCTAGCTTAAGAAATTACCCCCTAAACCCCTTCTTAAGATAAATTGGTAAAAAATTTCTGTAGAAAAAAGTCCCGGTCGAAGACCGTTTCCGCCCAAAATTATAGGCTCGCTGTCGCTCGCCAGGAAAATATCGACACCTAAATGGCACTGAAAGGTTTTAACCCTTAATTAGCGGCGAGCAACATAAGGTAAGGTGTTAATATTGACAAAGAAATGGGGCGTAAAGTCTTTAATACTTACGCGGTGGGCATATTTGCGCTATTTAGGGCATACTCAGGCACTCCTTAATGATTAATCAAGTATCTCCATGAAATTAAATGTATATTCTGCTGAAAAGTAGACGAAAATAGCTTCAAAATTACACTAGAACGAGCTTCCTAACTCGCGGGGTTCACCTGCAGCGCTGTCATAGACATTGGGAAAAACTAGCTAATTATTAGCAATGTAGCGCTTGGCAACACTGCTGAGACCGCGGTCCGAGACCACAGTTTCTCTCAGTGCGCAGCTGGCCGTGCTGACAGTCAGAGGTGGGCCCCTCGCTGTCCCGCCCACTGACACTCAATTTCTACAGTTTTTACCGGCTTTTAAAACCTGGAAATTGTTGTAAATTACCTATGTGTTCTGGAATGGTTCCCTCAGTCAATGGGTTAAATCGCCCAACTAATTGGCCAAATGTCTTAAAATCTGAAAACTAGTGGGACTAAGCACGAGGGAGAAGGGGGTCCAGAAAAGAACAACTACCTCCTCCCCCTCAACCTTCAGTGTCCTGAAGTTCTACAAAAAGAAAACAAAATAATAATAATGATAATAATAAAAATAATAATAAATAATAATAATAATAATAATAATAATAATAATATATCCTTACAAACTATGTTACGTCATTAAGGGCAGATGGGTCGTTTTTCTAGATACCCTTCTCCCTCATGCTTAGCCCCATTAGTTTTCAGATTTTAAGATGTTTGCCAATATTAAGACCTTTCGTGCTATTTAGTTGTTGATTTGATTCCTGGTCTGTAATTTTGGAAGAACCGGCCTTTGGCCGGAATATTTTTGTACCGAAAATGCGCAAATTAATCTAGAAGAGGGATCTAGTGGATGTTTTTTTAAAGTTTGATGGAGGTCTAGGGAGGAAATTAAAAAAACAATAAATATTTGTAATAATCATCCAAAAATTAAACCCTTCCCCCTTAACCCGGGAAAGGCGCCGAGACTCTTAACCTCTCGGCTACGCATGGGGGGTATGAGAAACCACACGCCTGTGCGCACGTATTTGAGCTGTTCCCATCACTAACATCGTTATTTTACCATAAATATCGTTAATACTTATTCATATGCGCCTATTTTACCATTAATATGAAGATATTAACCAGTTACAACAATAAAACAAGTGGAAACAGTGTTTGGCTGGTCAAAATCGCGAAAGGAAAGCGAAAGTGTGTGTGAGTGAGTGTCAGCCAACCTTCCACTCACGAAGCTTTGAGAGACAGTGGAGGTACCTCTCAATTCTCTCCCTGACTTCTCCCCTAATTCCCACGCTTGGTAACACTGATGACAACGCCCTGCTAGCAACTCGCTAATGTTAGCACAAAAATAGACCACAGAATAAGGGAATAACAGGGAAAATAGGTGATAATTGAAGGAGGGGGTGGGGGGGGGGGGAAGTGGGGCAGGAGGGGATGTGGAGGAGTGATATTTGGCATGGCCAAGGGGCAAAACAAATAAAATAAAAAGGGTTCAAGTTTTTTGGGGGAGTTTTAAATGGATTTGTTTAGGCCCAGGATCTTAAGAGTCTTCCTGCAGTCGCCCGGGGAAACTCTTAAGAGTCTTCCCGCAGCTCCTGGGTTAAGACCTTTTACTGGGCGAAGGCGCCGGGACTGTTAAGAGGTTAGGCATAAAAAATGCCTTACAAAACAACACTCCCAAGGGTATATTATGAAGCCGGTGTTACACAAGGATTTTATTATTTTGGCAACTTTTGATCGACAATAGGGTATACTTTTCATTGTGTTCATAATAAACTGAAACTGAAACTGACAATACTTTATTTAGTCTAAGGCATACATAGGTTGCATATTGGCTGGAAATTTACAATACAAATTCAGACCAGGCCCTTTGATGAAACAAATCATCTTAACCCCCTCAGACAGGAATAGTAAACTTACTGACGAGGAGGCGTACCGCCTGTTATTATCCCCACAATAGTCAATATTACACTGAGGGACCGGTAGAAGTCGGAGAAATTTGGGGTTGCCACCAATCGACAGATTTTTATCTAACTTACTGAGGCCAAAATGATGCTAGAGAGTCATATAACTTATTATTGAGATATTACAGTAAGTTCATATGACGCGGTAGCGTCATTTGATAGTTTTGGGCGGAACCGTCATATGACGCGGTAGCGTCATATACTGTAGGTCGGAGGGGGTTAAATAGTATTAAAAGAGAAATAATTGTACTAACATGACTGCAGATTTTTTGTTTTCTTAGTTACCTATGAATCTATTTAGTTATTGGACATATACGATACATTTACAATATCTATCCATGAAGTTGTAGTAGAATTCTAACAAGAAAAGTTCAGACATTGGAAATTTAATAATTAAAACATTGTCAGATTCCCTATCATTGGTAATTGTTGATAATACTATTCTTGAAGCTTGACTTAAAACTCCCTACCGTAGATTTGGATTTTATTGCTTTAGATAAGCTTATACATATATTTACTCCATGGTACCTTATGTTACTTCGTGACTGCCGAGACGCCATTAATGGTAGCCTAAGATTATTTTTGGTTTCGTATGTGGATATCTATTGTTAGTAATTAAATTAAATTCAAAATATTTTATTTGTCATGAAAGTTTTGTACATTATACAACCACATATTACCTTATTTTGCATAAATTCCATAACAAATAAGGACTTGATACCCTATGGTTTATAATGCCTCTTCAAATCATTCGTTACTAGGCAGGCAAACGGCAAAAATATGGTGCATTATGAAATAAAGAAAATACTGAAATGAATGGTGAGAATTATCATAGTAATAGCAACAATACTAATAAAAACAGTTATTACCCGGTATATATAATAATAATAATAATAATAATAATAATAATAATAATAATACAATATGAAGGCAATATTAACTAATAATGATAAAGTAAACGTGCCGTTTCGCCCAAAATCAAAACGGCATACCAAACTCTGCGAAGGGTTACCATCATCACTAATATTACCATAATTATTACTACTACTATCATTATCACTACAATTGTCACCATCATCACTAATACTACCATCATCACTAATATTACCACCATCATGACTACTACTATCATCATTACCACAATTGTCACCTTCTAATTTCAACTAAACTAACTTAACTTGACAAATGCGGGCAAGTTTATTTTCACCCCCTGAACGATGGGGTGTACCCCATGTGAGGGTCCAAGTCTACCCCCACCTTTCACCCCCAAACTATCCCCAACTCCCCCACCTTCCTTCTCTGGCTGGCAGTTAGTGATTAGCGACGATTGTTCTCCTGTATTGCAAATTAATGTTAAACCATCATTGCAGATGCTTACAATTGCCAACATTTAAATTGTATTAGGAATCTATTTATACAATATTATGTATAATTGTATTCTCCAAGGAGTTTCTATACACAACGTGGGCTACACAAATCTTGGCTGTAGAGGTCTTGTGCTTCTCTCTCTCTCTCTCTCTCTGCGTGTGTTTGTCTTTCTCTCATTGCACTACTTTCTACTATCAAGATTTAATGTGATTTTAATATATTAATACCGTAATTAAATCCAATCTCATACAGTATTCAGGATATTATGTTCACCATTATTGCAATACACATAACGTGCCCTCTACGATCTACTCCTAGGTTCTCAAATTACTTACACAATCGATCGGGCTTATATTATATCATTATATTATATCATTATATTATATTAAGCATATGGAGAATAATAAATTAATCAGTGATAGGCAATATGGTTTTAGACGATGTCGATCAACTGCAGACATTCTTTGCCTTCTTACGCATCAAATCAACCAAGCTACAGACCAACATGGTGAAACACATACAATAGCACTGGATATATCAAAGGCATTTGATAGAGTCTGGCATCAATCCTTATTGTCGAAGATGTCACACTACGGCCTTGCATCATTAGTTCCACTAATTTCTTCTTATCTTCATAACAGAAAAATACGTGTAATGGTAGATGGCCTTTATTCTCAATTTCACTCAATAAATGCTGGTGTTCCCCAGGGATCAGTTTTGGCCCCAACTCTGTTCCTCATTCATATCAATGATCTCATATCTACCACTCATAATCCAATACATTTCTACGCAGATGACTCAACACTCCACAGTTCCTTCACATTTACCAATTCTTTCACCCAACCCGATCTTATAAATTCAAAAATAAACACTGCAATTTCTCTGAACCAGGACCTTTCTAGAATTAATGAATGGGGACAAGATAATCTAGTTTCCTTTAATGCACAGAAAACCAAGTACATTCAATTTTCTAACCGACAGAATCTCACTGACTCCCATATATTTTTTAATGATGTAAATATTCCCACTTCCCCTAGTATTGACATTCTCGGTGTAACATTAACTACTAACTTGAGCTGGACACATTATGTTAGAAGCATTGCTAAGAATGCCTCTAAAAAACTGGGACTCCTGTACAGAGTTCGAGAATTCTTCACTGACGAGCAGTTGGCCGTAATATATAAAAGTCATGTGCGCTCTCAGATGGATTACTGTTCACCTCTGTGGGGTGGAAGTGGAGTGGTTGCATTGAGGCAGTTGGACAAAATTCAAAATAAAGCTATTAGATTAATCAATAACCCTGCAATCACACAGGACCTTCCTACATTAGCCATATAGGAATTACTTGTGGTAGGTAAATGGATTAATTGAGATAGTCTGTAGCCTTTTAATTGATAGACATCCTTCCTAAGCTGAATAAAGTCATCTAATATTTGCCAGAGGATAATGAAAAAGGATGACACCGTTACTCAATAGGTTAATGTTTTTTTAATGAAATTTAGAGCATCTACATTATACTCGATTCACGGTTCCATTTTCTTGAGGACTTTTGTAAAATCTGAACTAAATAGGTTAATCAATTGTGTAAAAATGAGCCTATGAATAATATCACGAGACAATAACTTTAGGGACAGACCATAGGCAAAACTAATAGGATCAATATAGAAAGAGAAACGAGCTTGGTCATCTAGGAAAGGTTGATACCGTAGTTTATTGTATGACGTTCAGCTGAATTACAGTACACTGCAAAGAAATATGATAAACAACTTGTGTATAGGGGCTTCCCCACATGCCAAATTTTGGTCATCGACACAACCCAACATCCCCTATTCGGCCATTGTGTCGTCATGTCATGCAAAATTCTTGCATGATCGTCTGATGTCCCCGATTGCTTCCTGGGGTTCTGGTGAGCCTTGAATTGGGTCGTGATGGTCGTGCTGATTTTTGGAAAGTTAAAAAAAAATCACGAATGTCGGCGATGGTGTCGCCCAAAAATATTCATTACGAACATGCACAACCTCGCCTGACTATTTGCCAATGCACTGCGATTGCACAAAACTTGTCTCAAGATCAATCAGCGAAATGACAAGACATGTCTTGTATGTGTTGTAGACAGCATATGCGACCATGGCAGAATGCGAGTATGGTATACTCGACAGTGTTGGCAACATGAAGGAATGGTCGGGGACACAGTCATACAGTCGACTCAACTCAACATGGTCGCCAACAAGTTAACCGTATTCTTGTTTGCTGTCAGATTAATGGTAGTGGTGGTGGTGGTGGTTGTGGTTGTGGTAGTAGTAATCGTGGGTGTGGTATATGGTCGTGATGATAGTTGTGGCTGTGGTGGTGGTAGTGGTGGTGGTGGTGGTTGTGGTACTGATAGTAGTGGTGGTAGTGGTTGTGATGGTGGTGGTAGTGGTGGTGCATGAACGTGGTGATGGTGTATGGTCGTTGTAGTGATGGTGGTAGTCATGGTTGCTTTTTGTGTAGGCGGTTCTGGTTGGTAGCTGGTGGGGAGAGTGTGTGGTTGTGGTTGTAGGTGTGTCTGATGGTTATGAAAGTTTGATGGGGATGATGCTGGTGAGGTGTGTGGTTTTGGTGGTAGTTCGGTGGTGGTGGTTGTGGTAGTTTGTTGGTTGTGGTGTTTGTGGTAGCTGGTGGTTATGGTGGCTTGATAGTGGTGGTGGTAGCTTGTTGGTAATTGTGGTAGTTTGGTGGTGGTTGTGTTTTGTTGTTGTTGCTGTTCCCCAGGCTGCCTGGCCGAACAGCCCCAAGGCCCCGAGCAGGGCCAAGGCAATAACTGAGCGCCCCCACAGAACCCTCCCTGCCTACCACAATAAAGCCTGGGTGACTGAAGCCACTCCATGGCGGGGAGCTGAGGAGGGTGCGGAAACGCCCGGGAAACCAAAGTCCCACCCAGGGCCCTGTGCCCCTCAGCAATTATGAAGAGAAAATTAAGGGCAAGGAAAAATGTGACGCTTTGGTTTCCAATCTACCAACCTCTAGGTTGAAAGATTGGGAGGTCAAGACGCCGTCACTTGAGATCGAGAAAATATATAAATAAAAGGAACAGTCAGAGTAAGCTATGGGTATGGCAGAGATCGCTCAGTTCTCACTTTGATAGACCAGCCCATGGTGGTTATGTTGGTTGTGATGGTTTATTCTGGTTGGTGGTGGTTGATTGTTGTGGTTCTTGGAGGAGATTGAAGGGAGATTATGTGTATGTGCTCATTATCGAGGCACAGTGCGCACCTGGATTGAGTATTGCACCTGGATTGAGTATTGTTCGCACGTGTAGGTAGGCTTCACCCATACCGCACTTCTCGAAAGAGTAGAGTCCAAAACATTTTGTCTGATCAATTCACTTCCTCTTACCAGCCGTCCGGCTGGCTCAGTTGATAGCGTGCCTGATTCCCATCTTGAAGGTCTCGCGTTCAATCCCCGCTCAGATTGAAAAGTTTTTCTGGGATACAGCCGGCGGTTACCATCTCCCCATGAGCAAGGGGGATGGGTAATGGTCTCTGGTAGACTAAAGAAAGCCAAGCGCTTGTGAATCCTCGAAGGAGGAGATACGGGCGCTATATAAGTAACCAGAAGATTATTATTATTATTACAATATCTGTCTACACGCCGCAATGTTGCATCTCTCTCACTCTTCTATCTCTATTACAACAATCAGTGTTCTCTCAGTGCATACCCCCTTTCTTGCGGCGAGTGCCAGGTACCCACCATTCAACACAGTCCCAATCCTATTCTATCCAGCTCTCCAATCCAAGAATTGTCAAATTTTCCCAGTCTTTCTTCTACTCAACAAGTGAATGCTGAAACTCTCTCCCTCAATCAATCTTTCCTTCATCCTATTAGTTAAACTGCTTTCAACTTGGTGTGTGCAGGCATTTCGACCACAACGTCCCAAGAATTTGGCTCTGTCACACTCTTGGCTTTAGGAAGACACTCGTTACAGGCAACCTGCCTTTTGTCTCCTTCTACACATAGGAAAAAAATTGTGTGCAAGTGTATGTGTTAATAGTGCTACTTGGATGTGGTAGTGACATCTGTGTGGATGTGTGTATGTGTGGGTGTGAGTGTGTGTGTTTGGGGGTAGATAGTACTGTAACTGTGTGATTCGTTTCTGAGTGCGTTTGTCATAGTTAAGTATGTGTGTGTAAGGATGTGCAAGTTTGTGTAGTGGTTGTTTTGACAGTGGTTGTGTTGGCAGTGGTTGTTTTGACAGTAGTTGTGTTGGCAGTGGTTGTGTTGGCAGTGGTTGTGTTGGCAGTGGTTGTGTTGACAGTGGTTGTGTTGACAGTGGTTGTGTTGGCAGTGATTGTGTTGGCAGTGGTTGTGTTGGCAGTGGTTGTGTTGGCAGTGGTTGTGTTGGCAGTGGTTGTGTTGGCAGTGGTTGTGATGGCAGTGGTTGTGTTGACAGTGGTTGTGTTAGCATTGGTTGCGTTGGCAGTGGTTGTGTTGGCAGTGGTTGTGTTGGCAGTGGTAGATGCCTTGGTAGCGGATATGGTAGAGCTTGAGGGAAATTCTATAGGATGGCGATGATTGTATGGTTTCTTTTCTTTGTCTCTATTGTCGTTTCAAGTCTGCGATATCACAGACTTATCCCAAAAGTGTCTGCAATAACTTGCAGAAATATCGTCGAATGGATGCATGTAGTCATCCTTTGTCCGAGTGGCTGACGTTCAAATTTGATTGGTGTCGGATGTTGTCTGCCTATGTTGCAGCCGATATCGACTACCAGTCGCATATGTTGCAGACGATGTCGCCGACATTTCGCCGAATAATGCAAGACATGTTGCGGATTACTTAGCGATAAGGTGTATGTTGTCTTGAAATAACGGTCACCACTGGACAATCAGGCAAATTCATTATGTAAATCAGTCGAGAGGCATTCCGCGAACAAAAAATGGGCATAGTCGGGCATGTGGTAAAGCCTCTTATGGCACCTAGGCACGGTAACGAAGAATAGCAGAAGCAGCTTTCAAACATAGGAATTATGTCTTATCTAACCTGAGGCGTTATCTTTTCGTGCATTAAGAGTTTGTCTTCTCCCACACACTGGTTACCTTTAACAATCATCGCCTGTAACAATCATCCCCGTTGTTTATGACAGCAATTTGTCATATAAGCAAAGCCTGACACCGTCAAATTGTACAGAAAATCACATCTGCCCTCGCCGTATCTATATACATCTATATCAAATGTTGTCAATATGTATGCTTACTGTCTATTTATGCTTCCAGTTCCACATACACACACACATACACACACAGACGTGACGTATATATGTATATATATATATATATATATATATATATATATATATATATATATATATATCTCACAAATACATGTGAACTAATACATGTTTAAATACTCTCAGTCGGGATCGAACGTCCGACATTTAGAACGAGTGGACAAGGTTTTAATCCACTACACCAAGGCGTGATCAAGTAATCTTAACCATTTCCTATATACAGTATATTAAGGAGAAAGGAAATCCGACTTGGAGAGTCTATTGCATTGCATGCACAAGTCGTAGGATCCATATTCCAGAACACCATACAGGAATATTTACAAGATTACCCACTTAACTCGGGTTATAGAGATTTGTTTTTTATTCTCGCCCAGCCAAACACGAGAGTCATTAATATCAAGTATACCCCACAAATACACGTGAGCTAATAAATGTTTGAATACTCCCAGCCGGGATCGAACCTCCGACATTCAGAATAGAGTGTCTAACCCGAGGTGTGTGGATAATCTTATATACATCCCTGTATGGTATCCTGGTATATGGATCCTGCGACTTGTGCATACATTTAAATACATTCTCCAAGTAGGATTTCCCTTCTCCTTAATATAAATAGGAACAGGTTAAGATTTATTTATCACGCCGTGGTGTAGTGAAATAAAATCGTTCTGAATGTCTGTCGGAGGCTCAATCCCGGCTGGGAGTATTTTAATATATATATATATATATATATATATATATATATATATATATGTATATATATATATATATATATATATATATATATATATATATATATATATATAAAATATATAACTGTCATTACTAAATTTACATAGTTATACTCCTGTTTTCACATTATGAATAATATCGTAGACTTCGTGCTAATACCACTTCACTACGAGGAACCAGACAGACAGACACAAATGTAATGATGGATAGACCGACAGGCACATTTTAACTTTGTTTTCTGTCAAAGGCTGGAGTAGCAGCCACATTTACCATTTATATACAGCAAAACGCATTATGATAATAGTTGATCAAGTTAGCCTGCTTTCCAACCACTGGCAATAGTGAAGTTTGCTTAATTGGCTACCTCTTGACGCAAACAGTATATCCCATAGAAAATACTAATGGATAACATAATGATATATTGGCTACCTCTTGACGCAAACAGTATATCCCATGGAAAATACTAATGGATAACATAATGATATATTGGCTACCTCTTGACGCAAACAGTATATCCCATGGAAAATACTAATGGATAACATAATGATATATTGGCTACCTCTTGACGCAAACAGTATATCCCATGGAAAATACTAATGGATAACATAATGATATATTGGCTACCTCTTGACGCAAACAGTATATCCCATGGAAAATACTAATGGATAACATAATGATATATTGGCTACCTCTTGACGCAAACAGTATATCCCATGGAAAATACTAATGGATAACATAATGATATTGGCTACCTCTTGACGCAAACAGTATATCCCATAGAAAATACTAATGGATAACATAATGATATATTGGCTACCTCTTGACGCAAACAGTATATCCCATAGAAAATACTAATGGATAACATAATGATATATTGGCTACCTCTTGACGCAAACAGTATATCCCATAGAAAATACAAATGGATAACATAATGATAAATTGGCAAAGATCTTATTTGTAAAGTCACCCTCCATTAAAAAATAAAGTAAACTATTACTTACTGAAAGTTGATGGAAAACAATATCCAAGATATTGAATTTCAGAAAGTTTGGAGAAAATATTTACAACGCCTACATTTGGTTGAGAGAGAGAGAGAGAGAGAGAGAGGGAGGGAGGGAGGGAGGGAGGGAGGGAGAGAGAGAGAGCTAGCTAGCTCTGGGGTTTGCCAGACTCAAATATGCCGGTATTTGGTAATACAGATTTTGTAACTATATTTAATAAATGGACAACACAAATTTTATTTCAACCGTTCCTCATATTTAATAACAGTCGTATAGTTAAAACAAAAATCGACATTAAACACCACCTCGTAACATTATCTACAGTATTGTAATAAGTGAAATTGACGTTACAATATGTTTTATAAACGTGTTTAACAAGAACAGTGAATGTCTTGTTTTATTGTCAAATATAATGTATGATTCACCATAACTGAATCTCTATTTGAAATTAAATACTCAGAACTTAAGTGGCCAATGTTCATATAGTATTAATTACCCTCTCCTCCCTATCCGTATTACTTTTCCCAGCCTGATACCATTTCCGGACTTGCTTTCTACCCCACCATACACACATTTTCTACCCACCTTTCTACCCTCCTAAAAAAAAAAAAAAAAAATCTATCACTCCCTTCTTACTCTTAGTCCCTGCCCTCCCCCGCTTCCCCTCCCTTTACTCCTCTACCTCCTCCTCCCTACCTCCGCCACACACGCCAACCCCTCCCCCATACCATTTCTATCTCTCTCCTCTTACTCTTAGTCCCTGCCCTCCCCCGCTTCCCCTCCCTTTACTCCTCTACCGCCCCCCTCCCTACCTCCGCCACACACGCCAACCCCTCCCCCATACCATTTCTATCTCTCTCCTCTTACTCTGTGTCGCTGCCCTCCCCCGCTTCCCCTCCTTTTACTCCTTTACCGCCTCCCTCCCTACCTCCGCCACACACGCCAACCCCTCCCCTATACCATTCCTATCTCTCTCCTCTTACTCTTAGTCCCTGCCCTCCCCCGCTTCCCCTCCCTTTACTCCTCTACCGCCCCCCTCCCTACCTCCGCCACACACGCCAACCCCTCCCCCATACCATTCCTATCTCTCTCCTCTTACTCCCCACTAGCTCCGTCACTGCCTCCCCCACCACTTTCCCACCCTTCTCATCCCCTACTCTCAATGCTTCTCCCATGATTCTACCTTGCTTGTCATCGTAGGTATTTGTATAAAATCATTAATTCACTCACCTTACGTTCACTCACTTTACTATGTTTATTATTATGCACAGATAATAACAAAAGGATACTTCATGCACCTAGAAAGGTAAATTACATCATACAAGTCGGTACGATAACTGCTGATGTTTCCAAGCGGTGTAGTTATTGCCAGATCAATTATATCTCTCTCAATATATACATATCTATCTGTCTCCGCGAATTAATCGAGTCAACTGTATAGTGGGGGTGGGGCGGGGGGGGGGGGGGGGATACCAATCTGCTTAATGATAACGCTGTAGGTATATTAACTTAATTATCAAACATATATTGTTTCAATTTAGTTTTATATATGATAAAAGAGCAATGGTTATCTACCTTTCCTGTCAAAGTGTTCCATATATTAGTTCCCATATATCTAAATGTACGGTTTACCATATTAGTTCTTCCTCTTAGCACTCCTCTTAGAGATCTTTGTCCAGTAGGATTATAATGTATAGCTTCATTCGTTACAAAAATGTCACTCACAACTTGAGGTGTCATATTATGCATAGATTTGTACATCGTCTCTTTTGAGGGTTTAAGGGGAGATGGGCTGTTTTCTGGTCCCCCTTCTCCCTCATGTTGAGCCCCAGTTGTGTTCAGATTTTAAGATATTTACCCCATTATTGTATCGATTGGGAGGCCTTTTTTTTTTTTTTTTTTTTTTTTTTTAGTAGTTAAGGAATGAGGTGACGAGGAACCTTTTTACCCTGTCATAGACCTATTTTACTGTTAGGCGATCAGAACATAGGCAAGGGGTGTGAGGAGATTGCCCAACTATCTCCACCAGCCGAGAATCGAACTCGGTCCTCCCGGTTAGAAACCAAGCGCTCTACCAATGTCGCTACTGGTCACCCCTTTCCCTGGTCACCCCTTTCGTGCTATTTAGGTGTCGATTTTTTCATGGCGAACGAGTGTGAGCCTGTAATTTAGAAATTGTTCTACTGAAAAATGTACAAATTAATCAACAAAGGGGATCTAATGGATGTTTTGCTTACATTTGATGGAGGTCTAGGGAGGAAACTAGAAAAATAATGAATACATGAACAAATCAACCCAAAATAATGAATACATGAACAAATCAACCCAAAATAATGAATACATGAACAAATCAACCCAAAATAATGAATACATGAACAAATCAACCCAAAATAATGAATACATGAACAAATCAACCCAAAATAATGAATACATGAACAAATCAACCCAAAATAATGAATACATGAACAAATCAACCCAAAATAATGAATACATGAACAAATCAACCCAAAATAATGAATACATGAACAAATCAACCAACAATGTAACCATCCCCCCTTAACACCACGCTAGTACACTCTATTAAGGGCAGATTTTCACTTCAGGTTATTGTTTTCCCTTGACCCCCTTTTCCCTCGTGTGTCGCCCCTTTAGTTTTGAGATTCTAAGACGTTTGTTCCATTAGTTTGGCGATTTTAAGACCTTTCACCAAATTTCTGTTCGTTTTAACATTTTTCGTGCTTTATGTATCAATTTTTTACTGGCGAGAGGTAGCGAGCCTGTAATTCAGGAGGAATCGGCCTACTGCTCGGACATTTTTCTACCAAAAAGTTTACAAATTTATCTTGAAAAATTGTCCAGTAATAGCCAGAAAACAAAAAAGAAATGCGTAATCAGATTTTGAAAGAGTTAAAAGAGGTTAACCCATACAGTAAACGGTGATGTCCTTCTCTTTGGTGGCCACGGGATTGGGTCCATACGGAATTGGGCCCAAGGGATTGGGCCCAGACGGGACTGGGCTCATACGGAAGTGGGCCCAAACGGGACGGGGCCCAGACGAGATTGGGCCCATACGGGAGTAGACGTAAAAACTGCCAAATCGTCCAAAGCCAAATCGTCCAACGCCAAATCGACCAAAGCCAAATCGTCCAAAGCCAAATCGACCAAAGCCAAATCGTCCAAAGCCAAATCGACCAAAGCCAAATCGACCAAAGCCAAATCGACCAAAGCCAAATTGTCCAAAGCCAAATCGACCAAAGCCAAATCGTCCAAAGCCAAATCGACCAAAGCCAAATCGACCAAAGCCAAATCGACCAAAGCCAAATCGTCCAAAGCCAAATCGACCAAAGCCAAATCGACCAAAGCCAAATCGACCAAAGCCAAATCGACCAAAGCCAAATCGTCCAAAGCCAAATCGCCCAAAAACAACAACATCAACCATAGAATACCAGGTGTGGCAAGGAGAGGAACCTGACCAATCCGTTTATAGCAATGTTTATTGGCAATATTTGTTGTCATTAAGTGACAAGATAAAAAAAAGACTTTCCTTTTCCAAATAATATAGGTAAAGGGTAGCTACACACACACACACACACACAAACACACTCACCCACACACACACACACACTCGGTTCTCCTCCTCTGGACCTCATTCGTCATTAAGTGACCCTCCCGCATCAAGGGCACCTAGAGTACCAGGCCGTGTCGACCATTCTGTGACGTAGGCAATGGGGTGCTACATCCACTGCCCGCGCTCTGTCCCCATTTTATAAATACTCTCTTTTATTCTTTTCTCTGTTAAATTTTAGATTAACGTACAAACAAATGATATATTTTAGGTTTAAGGTGTACGCCAAACCACTATCTATCTATATCTTACTTTATTATACTCTATATTTTGATACCGATATCATAACAACATGTTTTGGTTATTTCTTGCATATGACTTATACCTTGAACAAGTAGTTGTACAAGATTAAAACTTATTATAAGTATATCTCATTACTTTGTTATATTGGAGTAAAATAAAACACAATGATATATACATTACTATATTATATACAAAGACATAAACAACCTTACTGAAGAGACAATGATATATACATTACTATATTATATACAAAGACATAAACAACCTTACTGAAGAGCCAATGATATATACATTACTATATTATATACAAAGACATAAACAACCTTACTGAAGAGCCAATGATATATACATTACTATATTATATACAAAGACATAAACAACCTTACTGAAGAGACAATGATATATACATTACTATATTATATACAAAGACATAAACAACCTTACTGAAGAGCCAATGATATATACATTACTATATTATATACAAAGACATAAACAACCTTACTGAAGAGCCAATGATATATACATTACTATATTATATACAAAGACATAAACAACCTTACTGAAGAGCCAATGATATATACAGTACATTACTATATTATATACAAAGACATAAACAACCTTACTGA
>CM064544.1:7954006-8074006 GCA_032716605.1 Paralithodes platypus | reverse complement strand
CGTCCTTCTTAACCCATCTATACCGGCGACGTATTATTAACCCATCTATACCGGCGACGTATTATTAACCCATCTATACCGGCGACGTATTATTAACCCATCTATACCGGCGACGTCCTTCTATATACCCCTTCTATACCGGCGACGTCCTTCTTAACCCCTTCTATACCGGCGACGTCCTTCTTACCTTCTATACCGGCGACGTCCTTCTTAACTTCTATACCGGCGACGTCCTTCTTAACCCCTTCTATACCGGCGACGTCCTTCTTAACCCCTTCTATACCGGCGACGTCCTTCTTAACCTTCTATACCGGCGACGTCCTTCTTAACCCCTTCTATACCGGCGACGTCCTTCTTAACCCCTTCTATACCGGCCACGTCCTTCTTAACCCCTTCTATACCGGCGACGTCCTTCTTAACCCCTTCTATACCGGCGACGTCCTTCTTAACCCCTTCTATACCGGCCACGTCCTTCTTAACCCCTTCTATACCGGCGACGTCCTTCTTAACCCCTTCTATACCGGCGACGTCCTTCTTAACCCCTTCTATACCGGCGACGTCCTTCTTAACTCCTTCTATACCGGCGACGTCCTTCTTAACCCCTTCTATACCGGCGACGTCCTTCTTAACCCCTTCTATACCGGCGACGTCCTTCTTAACCCCTTCTATACCGGCGACGTCCTTCTTAACCCTTTCTATACCGGCGACGTCCTTCTTAACCCCTTCTATACCGGCGACGTCCTCCTTAACCCCTTCTATACCGGCGACGTCCTTCTTAACCCCTTCTATACCGGCGACGTCCTTCTTAACCCCTTCTATACCGGCGACGTCCTTCTTAACCCTTTCTATACCGGCGACGTCCTTCTTAACCCCTTCTATACTGGCGACGTCCTTCTTAACCCCTTCTATACCGGCGACGTCCTTCTTAACCCCTTCTATACCGGCGACGTCCTTCTTAACCCCTTCTATACCGGCGACGTCCTTCTTAACCCCTTCTATACCGGCGACGTCCTTCTTAACCCCTTCTATACCGGCGACGTCCTTCTTAACCCCTTCTATACCGGCGACGTCCTTCTTAACTCCTTCTATACCGGCGACGTCCTTCTTAACCCCTTCTATACCGGCGACGTCCTTCTTAACCCCTTCTATACCGGCGACGTCCTTCTTAACCCCTTCTATACCGGCGACGTCCTTCTTAACTCCTTCTATACCGGCGACGTCCTTCTTAACCCCTTCTATACCGGCGACGTCCTTCTTAACCCCTTCTATACCGGCGACGTCCTTCTTAACCCCTTCTATACCGGCGACGTCCTTCTTAACTCCTTCTATACCGCGACGTCCTTCTTAACCCCTTCTATACCGGCGACGTCCTTCTTAACCCCTTCTATACCGGCGACGTCCTTCTTAACCCCTTCTATACCGGCGACGTCCTTCTTAACTCCTTCTATACGGCGACGTCCTTCTTAACCCCTTCTATACCGGCGACGTCCTTCTTAACCCCTTCTATACCGGCGACGTCCTTCTTAACCCCTTCTATACCGGCGACGTCCTTCTTAACCCCTTCTATACCGGCGACGTCCTTCTTAACCCCTTCTATACCGGCGACGTCCTTCTTAACCCCTTCTATACCGGCGACGTCCTTCTTAACCCCTTCTATACCGGCGACGTCCTTCTTAACCCCTTCTATACCGGCGACGTCCTTCTTAACCCCTTCTATACCGGCGACGTCCTTCTTAACCCCTTCTATACCGGCGACGTCCTTCTTAACCCCTTCTATACCGGCGACGTCCTTCTTAACCCCTTCTATACCGGCGACGTCCTTTTCATTATATTCTGACAACTCTGAGACGATTTTATTCAGCTTAGGAAGGATCTCTAGCAGTCACAAGGCTTCGAATAACCTCAATCAAGCCTTTTACCCACCACAGATCCATCCTAAGCTGCATAAAATCATCCAAGTAGAGCTAGAATTAACCCCTTCAGACTCATATGACGCAGAGGATGCCAGATTAGCAATATTAAATAGAGTTCTCTCATTCTTATAATTACCTCTCCAAAATTAGTTTTCAAAATTACCATTAAAGTAAAGAGAGGAGAGGAAACAAATAGTGGAGGATAGTAAAGGGGACTGGAATATATGAGAGAGAGAGAGAGACAGAGAGAGAGAGAGAGAGACAGAGACACACAGAGAGAGAGAGAGAGAGAGAGAGAGAGAGAGAACAGAGAACAGAGGAGGGGGAACATGTAAACTAAACCATGGTAACAATTAACACGAGGGTGCTTACCTCTGATGTATTCTAAATTGGAAACCTGAGTAAGAGAGAGAGAGAGAGAGAGAGAGAGAGAGAGAGAGACTTACGGGGAGATTTCCACTTGAGGGATTTTTTCTTTACTCCTTTCTCCCTCATGTTTAGCCCCATTGCTTTTATAATTTTAAGACGTTCGCCCCATTATTTTGACGATTTTAAGAACTTTCGACCCATTTCTGTCAATTTTAAGACCTTTCGTGCCATTTACGTGTCGATTTTATCCTGGCGAGCGATAGCGAGCCTGTAATATAAGAGGAACCGCCTTTCAGCCGGGACATTTTTCTACCGAAAAATGTACAAATTTGTCTTGAAAAAGGGTCAAGGCGGTGACATTTTAAGATTGCTGGAGGAGTAGGAAACAAACTAATAACCTCCCCTTAAAACATGGTAAGACTTAAGATAGGATCACTAGTCATATGTAATTCTTTCGTTTAATAATACAATGATAATCCAGAACAAGAATTAATGATTGTTACCATAAAATTCAAAGTGTCAAAAAAAAAAAAAAAAAAAAAAAAAAAAAAGAGAGAGAGAGATTTACATAATTTTACATTGTTACACTGGCCACACAACTCTTGCGATCCCTGCGAGGTGGCCAGGAGTTAATCCTAGTAGATATTTACATAAATTGCCCAGTTGAATTTTAAGTCCTTCACCACCAATACGTAATTTTCATCATATTCTGGTTACCAGTATACGATTGTTTTTAAATTGTAACGTACCTATGTGATTCATATGGGTAAATACGATCTCAATAAACCCTCTTAGTAACATAGATTTTTCTTAAGCTGCATAAAACCATCTAACTTTAGCCAGAATCGAAGGTACAAGGCGTCATGGTGCTGAGGGGGTTAATGAGGAACTGAGGAGGCAGATAGGTATAAAGATTATGAGCGAAGCGATGCGTACCTGCAGAGTACTAGGCTAGAGCACCTTTGTTGGTCATCTAGCTGTCAATATTGCTGTACGGTAGCGCTAATATGTCAGGTCTCAGCTGGTGTTATGTTTGGCTCGTTCTGTGCTGGATTATGAGCGAAGCGATGCGTACCTGCAGAGTGTGAAGGCTAGAGCACCTTCGTTGGTCATCTAGCTGTCAATATTGCTGTACGGTGGCGCTAATATGTCAGGTCTCAGCTGGCGTTATGTTTGGCTCGCTCTGTGCTTGATTACGAGCGAAGCGATGCGTACCTGCAGAGTGTGAAGGCTAGAGCACCTTCGTTGGTCATCTAGCTGTCAATATTGCTGTACGGTAGCGCTAATATGTCAGGTCTCAGCTGGCGTTATGTTTGGCTCGCTCTGTGCTGGATTATGAGCGAAGCGATGCGTACGTGCAGAGTGTGAAGGCTAGAGCACCTTCGTTGGTCATCTAGCTGTCAATATTGCTGTACGGTAGCGCTAATATGTCAGGTCTCAGCTGGCGTTATGTTTGGCTCGCTCTGTGCTGGATTATGAGCGAAGCGATGTGTACCTGCAGAGTGTGAAGGCTAGAGCACCTTCGTTGGTCATCTAGCTGTCAATATTGCTGTACGGTAGCGCTAATATGTCAGGTCTCAGCTGGCGTTATGTTTGGCTCGCTCTGTGCTGGATTATGTGCGAAGCGATGCGTACCTGCAGAGTGTGAAGGCTAGAGCACCTTCGTTGGTCATCTAGCTGTCAATATTGCTGTACGGTGGCGCTAATATGTCAGGTCTCAGCTGGCGTTATGTTTGGCTCGCTCTGTGCTGGATTATGAGCGTAGCGATGCGTACCTGCAGAGTGTGAAGGCTAGAGCACCTTCGTTGGTCATCTAGCTGTCAATATTGCTGTATGGTAGCGCTAATATGTCAGGTCTCAGCTGGCGTTATGGTTGGCTCGCTCTGTGCTGGATTATGAGCGAAGCGATGCGTACCTGCAGAGTGTGAAGGCTAGAGCACCTTCGTTGGTCACCTAGCTGTCAATATTGCTGTACGGTAGCGCTAATAAGTCAGGTCTCAGCTGGTGTTATGTTTGGCTCGCTCTGTGCTGGATTATGAGCGAAGCGATGCGTACCTGCAGAGTGTGAAGGCTAGAGCACCTTCGTTGGTCATCTAGCTGTCAATATTACTGTACGGTAGCGCTAACATGTCAGGTCTCAGCTGGCGTTATGTTTGGCTCGCTCTGTGCTGGATTATGAGCGAAGCGATGTGTACAAAGGAGTACAAAGGAGTACAAAGGAAATCAAGCAACAACAGATCTAGTGACCCTTCTAGGTTGCTTGTCCTCCAAAACACTGAGGATCAAGTGTCCAAAACAGTGGTTTAGAGTGGGTAAGGGAACATTGGAAAGGGAATTACTGCCCTGGAACTAATGTCCGTGGCAGGATTAGGAAGTTAGTAGGGGACAGATGGGTTAGTAACTGAGGGGGGGATAAAATAAAGTTATTCATTTACAAACGCAGTCAGTCGGGGGTTTGATGCGAGATATTTGTCTAGGCGGAGTTTAAATGAATCAACTGTGATGCAGTCTATAACGTTTCGGGGAAGCCCATTCCACAAGTTGACAACTCGATTGAAGAAGAAATTCTTAGATTCGTGTGAGTTAAAAGATTTACCAATAATTTTGCAACCGTTTCCCCGCGTGTAATTAGATTGGTCGATAGTGAAGTACTTACTAGAGTTCATATTGTCGATGCCTTTGATGATTTTGAACACTTGAATTAAGTCACCTCTTAATCTGCGCTGGGTTAAAGGAAATAGATTTATTTCTCTAAGACGCTCTTCGTATGGTTTGTTCTTTAGGCTAGGTATCATTTTGGTAACACTACGTTGAACTCGTTCTAGCTTGTTTATATCTTTTTGGTAATAAGGGCACCAGGATTGAACGCAGTATTCCAGAAGAGGGCGGACTAAGGAATTGTAAAGGGTTAGGATAACTTCTTTGGATTTATGCTCAAATGACCTGCCTATAAAGCCAATTATTTTGTTTGCCTTCTTAACAACTTCTGAACATTGTTGACTCGGTTTTAGGTTACTCGATATTGTTACTCCCAGATCGGTTTCTCTGTTTACATTCTTAAGCTGAGTGCCATTCATCGAATAGTTTGCTTTCTCATTTAGGTATCCGATATGTAGTACTTTACATTTATCCGCATTGAAACTCATTTGCCAAATTTGGGCCCAACATGACAGTTTATCTAGATTGTGTTGCATATCGTCAACTTGTTCTTTTGAGAGTACGCTATTTGCAATTTTTGTATCGTCAGCAAATTTTGAGATTGTACAGGTGAGACCCTCATCTATGTCGTTGATGTAAATTAGAAAGAGAATTGGTCCTAGTACCGATCCCTGGGGTACCCCGCTACTTACATTGGTCCATTTAGATGCCTTACCGTTTATGACTACTCTTTGCTTTCTGTCGCTGAGCCAATTTTCTATCCATTTCAACACACCGTCTTGTATTCTATGCGCTTTTAGTTTTAGCAGTAAACGTTTGTGGGGAACTTTGTCAAAGGCCTTTTGAAAATCAAGGTATATAATATCTACAGCTTTACTCTCAGCGTAGAGGTTGAGGATATCGTGGAAGAAGTCTAAGAGGTTTGTTAAACAGGAACTTTTTTACGAAAGCCGTGTTGAGTATCTTTAAGTATGTTATTTTCCTCTAAGTGATTTACGAGTCTGTCTCGTATGACCGTTTCTAGCATTTTACATACAACTGAGGTTAAGCTAATTGGACGATAGTTACTGGGTAGGGATTTGCTGCCTTTTTTTAATATCGGTGTTACGTTGGCTAGCTTCCACTGATCGGGCATAGTTCCAGACTGCAAGGATTTATTGAATAGTAATGTCAGTGGTTTGGAGAGCTCATCCTTAGCTTCCTTTAGAACTCTAGGCGAGATTGTATCAGGTCCAGGCGTTTTATTTACCTTGAGTTTATCTAAACAATTCAATACTTCTCTCTCTGTAACGGTGATATTGCTTAGAACATCTGAATTATCAATCTGAATCGGCGATGGTGTAGGGATATCACTGAGGTCTTCTGTTGTAAAAACTGATGCAAAGAAGGTATTGAGGGCATTACTCATTTGTACTTCGTCTTTGGTGTATTCTCCATTTTCATCGACTAACGGTCCAACAGTTGAAGTAACTACTTTTTTCTTTCTGATATAACTATAGAATTCTTTCGGGTTTGTTTTACTTTGATTCGCAATATGTAACTCTAAGGTCTTTTTACTTTGCTTAATTAACTTTTTGGCTTTGCGTCGTAGCTCTACAAATTTCAGCCGTTCTTCGTAATTTTGTGAGGATTTTAATCTATCATTAGCAAATTTTTTAGCAAGCAGGCAGTTTGAAATATCTTTATTCCACCATTTGGGCTTATTATTATGGCCTGGATGCCGTATTTTCGATGGTATGCAGTCTTGCACTGCTTTTAGGTAAGTGGCTTCGAATAACTTCCAAGATGTATTTATGTCGTTATTGTGAATTAAAAAGCTCCAGTCAGTTTCTTTAAACATAGCTCTAAGTTTATGGAAGTTTGCTTTCTTGAAATTAGGGACTTTTTCGATGCTACTATTTGGTTCGTTACTAGTAAACTTTAAAGTGAAAGTTATCGTACGATGGTCGCTGTTACTGAATTCATCACCAACATTCAAATTCTCTATTAATTCTTCTTTTGTTGCAAGTACAATGTCAAGAACGTTATTACCACGGGTTGGCGTTCGAACAAATTGATAAAGCGAACTCTCTTGCAAGTTCGTATACAAGTCATGTCCGGAGTGTGAAGTAAGAGTATCGCCCCACTTGGTCACAGGTAAATTAAAGTCGCCAAAAATTACGGTATCTTGTGAGTTACTTACATCTGCAATTTGTTCATAAATTTCTCGGTCAGTTTGCACTGATTGAGCTGGAGGTCTGTATATTAATGCAAGTATTATTTTTGTACCTTTATTATTCTTTACCTGCAGAGTGTGAAGGCTAGAGCACCTTCGTTGGTCATCTAGCTGTCAAAATTGCTGTACGGTGGCGCTAATATGTCAGGTCTCAGCTGGCGTTATGTTTGGCTCGCTCTGTGCTGGATTATAAGCGAAGCGATGCGTACCTGCAGAGTGTGAAGGCTAGAGCACCTTCGTTGGTCATCTAGCTGTCAATATTGCTGTACGGTAGCGCTAATAAGTCAGGTCCCAGCTGGTGTTATGTTTGGCTCGCTCTGTGCTGGATTATGAGCGAAGCGATGCGTACCTGCAGAGTGTGAAGGCTAGAGCACCTTCGTTGGTCATCTAGCTGTCAATATTGCTGTACGGTAGCGCTAATATGTCAGGTCTCAGCTGGCGTTATGTTTGGCTCGCTCTGTGCTGGATTATGAGCGAAGCGATGCGTACCTGCAGAGTGTGAAGGCTAGAGCACCTTCGTTGGTCATCTAGCTGTCAATATTGCTGTACGGTAGCGCTAATATGTCAGGTCTCAGTTGGCGTTATGTTTGGCTCGCTCTGTGCTGGATTATGAGCGAAGTGATGCGTACCTGCAGAGTGTGAAGGCTAGAGCACCTTCGTTGGTCATCTAGCTGTCAATATTGCTGTACGGTAGCGCTAATATGTCAGGTCTCAGCTGGCGTTATGTTTGGCTCGCTCTGTGCTGGATTATGAGCGAAGTGATGCGTACCTGCAGAGTGTGAAGGCTAGAGCACCTTCGTTGGTCATCTAGCTGTCAATATTGCTGTACGGTGGCGCTAATATGTCAGGTCTCAGCTGGCGTTATGTTTGGCTCGCTCTGTGCTGGATTATGAGCAAAGCGATGCGTACCTGCAGAGTGTGAAGGCTAGAGCACCTTCGTTGGTCATCTAGCTGTCAATATTGCTGTACGGTAGCGCTAATATGTCAGGTCTCAGCTGGCGTTATGTTTGGCTCGTTCTGTGCTGGATTATGAGCGAAGCGATGTGTACCTGCAGAGTGTGAAGGCTAGAGCACCTTCGTTGGTCATCTAGCAGACTAGCTGTCAATATTGCTGTACGGTAGCGCTAATATGTCAGGTCTCAGCTGGCGTTATGTTTGGCTCGCTCTGTGCTGGATTATGAGCGAAGTGATGCGTACCTAGTACAAAGGAGTACAAAGGAAATCAAGCAACAACAGATCTAGTGACCCTTCTAGGCTGCTTGTCCTCCAAAACACTGAGGATCAAGTGTCCAAACAGTGGTTTAGAGTGGGTAAGGGAACATTGGAAAGGCAACTACTGCCCTGCCACTAACGTGGCAGGACTAGGAAGTTAGTAGGGGACATATGGGTTAGTAACTGAGGGGAGGATAAAATAAAGTTATTCATTTACAAACGCAGTCAGTCGCGGGTTTGATGCGATATATTTGTCTAGGCGGAATTTAAATGAATCAACGGTGCTGCAGTCTATAACGTCTCGGGGAAGCCCATTCCACAAGTTGACAACTCGATTGAAGAAGAAATTCTTAGATTCGTGTGAGTTAAAAGATTTACCAATAATTTTGCAACCGTTTCCCCGCGTATAATTAGATTGGTCGATAGTGAAGTACTTACTACAGTTCATATTGTCGATGCCTTTGATGATTTGAACACTTGAATTAAGTCACCTCTTAATCTGCGCTGGGTTAAAGGAAATAGATTTAATTCTCTAAGACGCTCTTCGTATGGTTTGTTCTTTAGGCTAGGTATAATTTTGGTAACTCTACGTTGAACTCGTTCTAGCTTGTTTATGTCTTTTTGGTAATAAGGGCACCAGCATTGAACGCAGTATTCCAGAAGAGGGCGGACTAAGGAATTGTAAAGGGTTAGGATTACGTCTTTGGATTTATGCTCAAATGATCTGCCTATAAAGCCAATTATTTTGTTTGCCTTCTTAACAACTTCTGAACATTGTTGACTCGGTTTTAGGTTACTCGATATTGTTACTCCCAGATCGGTTTCTCTGTTTACATTCTTAAGCTGAGTGCCATTCATCGAATAGTTTGCTTTCTCATTTAGGTATCCGATATGTAGTACTTTACATTTATCCGCATTGAAACTCATTTGCCAAATTTGGGCCCAATGTGACAATTTATCTAGATTGTGTTGCATATCGTCAACTTGATCTTTTGAGAGTACGCTATTTGCAATTTTTGTATCGTCAGCAAATTTTGAGATTGTACAGGTGAGACCCTCATCTATGTCGTTGATGTAAATTAGAAAGAAAATTGGTCCTAGTACCGATCCCTGGGGTACCCCGCTACTTACATTGGTCCATTTAGATGCCTTACCGTTTATGACTACTCTTTGCTTTCTGTCGCTGAACCAATTTTCTATCCATTTCAACACACCGTCTTGTATTCCATGCGCTTTTAGTTTTAGCAGTAAACGTTTGTGGGGAACTTTGTCAAAGGCCTTTTGAAAATCAAGGTATATAATATCTACAGCTTTACTCTCATCGTAGAGGTTGAGGATATCGTGGAAGAAGTCTAAGAGGTTTGTTAAACAGGAACGTTTTTTACGAAAGCCGTGTTGAGTATCTTTAAGTATGTTATTTTCCTCTAATTAATTTACGAGTCTGTCTCTTATGACCGTTTCTAGCATTTTACATACAACTGAGGTTAAGCTAATTGGACGATAGTTACTGGGTAGGGATTTGCTGCCTTTTTTGAATATCGGTGTTACGTTGGCTATCTTCCACTGATCAGGCACCTGCAGAGTGTGAAGGCTAGAGCACCTTCGTTGGTCATCTAGCTGTCAATATTGCTGAACGGTAGCGCTAATATGTCAGGTCTCAGCTGGCGTTATGTTTGGCTCATTCTGTGCTGGATTATGAGCGAAGCGATGCGTACCTGCAGAGTGTGAAGGCTAGAGCACCTTCGTTGGTCATCTAGCTGTCAATATTGCTGTACGGTAGCGCTAATATGTCAGGTCTCAGCTGGCGTTATTTTGGCTCACTCTGTGCTGGATTATGAGCGAAGCGATGCGTACCTGCAGAGTGTGAAGGCTAGAGCACCTTCGTTGGTCATCTAGCTGTCAATATTGCTGTACGGTAGCGCTAATATGTCAGGTCCCAGCTGGTGTTATGTTTGGCTCGCTCTGTGCTGGATTATGAGCGAAGCGATGCGTACCTGCAGAGTGTGAAGGCTAGAGCACCTTCGTTGGTCATCTAGCTGTCAATATTGCTGTATGGTGGCGCTAATATGTCAGGTCTCAGCTGGCGTTATGTTTGGCTCGCTCTGTGCTGGATTAAGGGGCTAGTGGCTGTATTTTTGGTCTATTAATTAATGTATTCATGTATTTGTTAGTTTCCTCACTAGACCTCCATCAAACTCCAACACCCCGTAAACCCCGCTATCGCTCGCCATTAAAAAATCGACACCTACAGTATATGGCACAAAAGGTCTTAACATTGACAACTAAATTGAGCGAAAGGTGTTAAAATCGTCAAACTAATATACCAAACGTCTTAAAATCTCAAAAACATGAGGGAGAAGGGTGGTCCAGAAAAAACGACCCATCTCCCCTTCATGTCTGTCAGATGTTCACAAGGGTCGGGGTATAAGTGTAGAAACATGTTGGGATATCTCTCTCGTTCGTAATGAAGAAATACCATTTAAATATTGCAGCTCTCTCTCTCTCTCTCTCTCTCTCTCTCTCTCTCTCTCTCTCTCTCTCTCTCTCTCTCTCTGAATTGTTGGGTGTTCTATGCAACGCTCAAGTATTGTATCTCGTTTCTGCTAATCTTCGGCGATCTGTTTAGGGGGGATAGGGGGGATTTTGGATAATTAATTAGATAACTGGCTAAATTCGTAAATTTTTCGATAGAAAAATGTCTCCGCCGAAGCCGGATTTCTCCATAAAATGTTGGCTCACTATCGCTCGCCATTAAAAGGCTTAAACACCGCCGCGAGTTCTTTGAACCTCTTATAACGGTTAGTGGCAGATCGAGCGAAACTAGTTGTTGTTGTTGTTGTTCCCCAAGCTGCCTGGCCGAACGGCCCCGAGCAAGGCCAAGGCCATAACCGAGCGCCCCCACAGAACCCTCCCTGCCGACCACAATAAAGCCTGGGTGACCGAAGCCACTCCATGGCGGGGAGCTGAGGAGGGTGCAGAAACGCCCGGGAAACCAAAGCCCCACCCAGGGCCCTGTGCCCCTCAGCAATTATGAAGAGAAAGTTGAGGGGCAAAGGAAAAATGTGACGCTTTGGCTTCCAATCTTGGTAGATTGGGAGGTCAATCCACGGAAGAGACGCCGTCACTTGAGATCTAGAAAATATATAAGTAAAAGGAACAGTCAGAGTAAGCTATGGGTATGGCAGAGATTGCTCAGGTCTCACTCTGATAGACCAGCCCATCACCAAGCGAAACTAGTAATGGTCATGACCTTACTATCTCCTCGCTTTAGCCAGATACGTTGTCACTGTATCGTGACATCAGAGACCTCATATTAAGGGGAGATTTCCACTTGAGGGATTTTTTTCTTGACCCCTTTCTCCCTCATGTTTAGCCCCATTGCTTTTGATATTATAAAACGTTTGCCCCATTAGTTTAGCGATTTTAAGAACTTTCACCCCATATTAAGACCTTTCGTGCAATTCAGGTGTCGATTTTATCCTGGCGAGCGATAGCGAGCCTGTAATTTAAGAGGAACCGGCCTTCGGCCAGGACATTTTTCTACCGAAAAATGTACAAATTTATCTTGAAAGGGACTCAAGGGGGTGTAATTTTAATCTTGATGGAGGTCTAGGGAACAAACTAAATACCTCCCCTTAACCTAGGAGTAGATCCATAAATACTGTTCGTTAATATACTCGGTGTTATATGTATACTTTATTATAAATATACTCGGTGTTATATGTATACTTTATTATAAATATACTCGGTGTTATATGTATACTTTATTATAAATATACTCGGTGTTATATGTATACTTTATTATAAATATACACGGTGTTATATGTATACTTTATTATAAATACTCGGTGTTATATGTATACTTTATTATAAATATACACGGTGTTATATGTATACTTTATTATAAATATACTCGGTGTTATATGTATACTTTATTATAAATATACTCGGTGTTATATGTATACTTTATCATAAATATACTGGGTGTTATATGTATACTTTATTATAGATATACTCGGTGTTATATGTATACTTTATTATAAATATACTCGGTGTTATATGTATACTTTATTATAAATATACTCGGTGTTATATGTATACTTTATTATAAATATACTCGGTGTTATATGTATACTTTATTATAAATATACTCGGTGTTATATGTATACTTTATTATAAATATACTCGGTGTTATATGTATACTTTATTATAAATATGCTCAGTGTTATATTTTTTTTTTTTTTTTTTTTTTCTATGTGATTGAGGGAGGCAAAAGGCATAACTGCCTATAGCGAGTGCCTCCCCCATAGTTGAAAGAGTGACAGGGCCAAAATCAAGGGACGTTCGAGCCAAAATGCCTGGACACACGGAGTTTGAAGCAATTTAAGTCATAGGAAGAGGGAAAGACTGATTCTGGGAGAGAGTTCCAGAGCTCAGCTGTTGAGTAGAAGAAAGTTTGAGAGTAACGTTTCACTCTTGGGTTGGAGAGTTGCACAGAGTAGGGGTGGGATTGAGTTGCAAGACGGGTACCACGTGCCCTACGTAAAGGAGGTGGTATGCACTGGGATAGCTCTGAGGAACACTGATTATTATAGTAGCGATAGAATAGCGAGAGAGATGCAACATTGCGGCGGAGAGAGAGAGATTGCAGAGAGTTGGTGAGTGGACGGGAGTTAATGATACGAAAGGCCTTCCTTTCAACTTTGTCTAGGAGAGCGGTGTGAGAGGAACCTCCCCACACATGTGAACAATACTCAATACAAGGGCGCACTATGCCCCTGTACAGAGCAAGAAGCTGTGCAGGGGAAAAGAACCCCCTAAGGCGGTTGAGCACACCCAGCTTCTGGGAGGCTGCCTTAGCAAGACTGGTAATATGGTCCTTCCAAATGAGAGCAGAAGAAAAAGAGACACCAAGAATATTGAGAGAAGATGAAGGGTTGATTTTTGTATTGTTGAAGAATAAGGGATAGTCCGCTGGGAGATCCTGACGGGTAGATAGATGGAGAAATTGGGTTTTGGAAGCATTAAAGTTAACAAGGTTTTCTCTGCCCCAATTGGAAATAGTATTTAGATCAGAATTTAAGAGTTCTTTGGCTTCATTACGTTTGTCGTTGAGGGATTGCTGGCTGGGGCGTTCTGAAAAACTAATGGAGTAGTGTAAGGTTGAGTCGTCTGCGTATGAATGGATGGGAATTAAGGTACAGTTAAGGAGATCATTTATAAAAATTAGAAAGAGAATAGGAGATAGGACAGAGCCCTGAGGAACACCGGAGTTTATAGGGTGAGGAAGTGAACAATGGCCGTCCACAACCGCGGCTATGGAACGGCCGGAAAGGAAATTAGAGACAAAGGCACAGATGGAGGGATAGAAACCGAAGGAGGGTAGTTTAGAAATTAAAGATTTATGCCAGACTCTATCGAAGGCTTTCGATATGTCTAGTGCAATAGAAAAAGTCTCACCGAAGTCCCGGAAGGAGGATGACCAAGAGTTAGTAAGATATGAAAGAAGATCACCAGTAGAGCGACCCTTAAGGAAGCCATACTGGCGATCTGAGAGCAGATTATGAGAAGAGAAATGCTTAAGAAATTTGGAAGCAAGAATAGTTTCAAAAACTTTAGAAAGACAAGAGATAAGAGCAATTGGACGATAGTTGGAGGGTTGAGAGCGGTCACCCTTCTTTGGGACAGGTTGAATGTGAGCAAACTTCCAGCATGAAGGGAAGACGTTAGAGGATAGACAGAGACGAAAGAGTTTGCCTAGGCAGGGAGTCAGCACGGAAGCACAGTTTTTGAGAACAACAGGAGGAACACCGTCCGGACCGTACGCCTTATTAGTGTTAAGCCCAGAGAGGGTAGAAAGTACATCTTTAGAAGAGATTAGGATATTAGGCATAAGTAAGAGAGAGGAGGGCGGAGAGGGAGGAATAGCACCGGAATCATCCAAGGTGGAGTTTCTAGCAAAAGTTTGAGCGAAGAGTTTAGCTTTGTCAGAGGAAGAAGTGATGGTTGTGCCATCAGAGTGGGAAAGGGGAGGGAAAGACGAGGAAGAGAAATTGTTGGAGAGGTTTTTGGCTAGATGCCAGAAAGCTTGGGAAGAGCTAGAGTTAGATAGTTCAGTGCATTTATTATTGATGAAAGAGTGTTTGGCAAGTCGAAGAACAGATTTGGCTTGATTCCGGGCAGAAACATATGAAGAATGAGAGTCTTGAGTTTTAAGGCGTCGGTACCGTTTGAATGCTTCCTCCTTATTGCGGACAGCAGTAGAACAGGCGTGAGTAAACCAAGATTTTTTAGCATTAGTCTGAGAGAAAGAGAATGGAATGTATGCTTCCATGCCCGATAGGATTACCTCGGTAATGCGTTCAGCATATATGTATACTTTATTATAAATATACTCGGTGTTATATGTATACTTTATTATAAATATACTCGGTGTTATATGTATACTTTATTATAAATATACTCGGTGTTATATGTATACTTTATTATAAATATACTCGGTGTTATATGTATACTTTATTATAAATATACTCGGTGTTATATGTATACTTTTTTATAAATATACTCGGTGTTATATGTATACTTTATTATAAATATACTCGGTGTTATATGTATACTTTATTATAAATATACTCGGTGTTATATGTATACTTTTTTATAAATATACTCGGTGTTATATGTATACTTTATTATAAATATACTCGGTGTTATATGTATACTTTATTATAAATATACTCGGTGTTATATGTATACTTTATTATAAATATACTCGGTGTTATATGTATACTTTATTATAAATATACTCGGTGTTATATAAATCAACACCAGCTATTATCTTCTCCAATGGAAAACGGAAAATGGATTCGTTACATAAAACTATCTGTGGATATCTTTCCATACAACGTTCTGTCCTCTGTTGTGTGCGTGTGTGCGTGAAGCGTGTGTGTGTGTGTGTGTGTGGGGGGGGGGCCCTTGATTTATTCCCTCCATCCCTTCACAGTTACTTTTATATTCCACAGTGCTTTGTCCTCTTACTCCCCCCCACCTCTCTCCCTTCTCTCTCTCTCTCTCTCTCTCTCTCTCTCTCTCTCTCTCTCTCTCTCTCTTTTCTATCCTATTATTTTCTGTTTTATTCTTTTCTATCCTTTATTTCAACTTTCCTTTTCTATTGGATATGCCATCTCTACTAGAATGAAGTCCTGACCACCTCATTTGGATCGTGAGGTCTGTGTATCTATGTAAATCTCTCTCTCTCTCTCTCTCTCTCTCTCTCTCTCTCTCTCTCAATTGTTGCGTGTTCTATACAACGCTCGAGTATTGTATATTTTTATCTCGTTTCTGCTACAGTCTTCTGTGATTTGTTAAGGGGGGTGACCCGCTTTTTCTCTCTCTGGTTTGTATCCACTCGGTCCCATTCAGCTTACTGTTTTAAGACGTTTATCCCCATCCAGGTGTCGATTTATACCTGGCGAGCGATAGCGAGCCACCATATTTGCATAATGAGTTAGACAGCTGGCTAAATTTGTACATTTTTTCAATAGAAAAATGTCTCCCTAAATGCTGGCTCGCTATCACTCGCCAGAAAAAAATCGACACCTGGATGGGGATAAATGTCTTAAAACAGTAGGCTGAAAGGGGCCGAACGGATACAATCAAGAAAGAGGAAAAAAACAGGTGACCCCCCCTTAACATAATAGATAATATAATGCTGGGTTTCTCATGGTGAATATTCCATGTTAATGTAAAATAGGAACGAATGTGTATTTATCATTAACTCCTTCTTTACCGACGACGTATTATTTACTTAATTCTGGCAGCTATTAGACGATGTTATTAAGTTAAGAAGAATGTGTATTTATCATTAACTCCCTCTTTACCGACGACGTATTGTTTACTTAATTCTGGCAGCTATTAGACGATGTTATTAAGTTAAGAAGAATGTGTATTTATCATTAACTCCCTCTTTACCGACGACGTATTGTTTACTTAATTCTGGCAGCTATTAGACGATGTTATTAAGTTAAGAAGAATGTGTATTTATCATTAACTCCCTCTTTACCGACGACGTATTGTTTACTTAATTCTGGCAGCTATTAGACGATGTTATTAAGTTAAGAAGAATGTGTATTTATCATTAACTCCCTCTTTACCGACGACGTATTGTTTACTTAATTCTGGCAGCTATTAGACGATGTTATTAAGTTAAGAAGAGGCCTCTGATAATTAACAGGCATTGAACTATCTCACTTAACCCCTTTTACTACCACAGATTCCTATTAAACTGCACAGAATCGTCAAAATATCGATATAATACAATTGAAAAGACGTCGCCGGTACAGAAGGGGTTAAAATATCAATAGGGAAATATTCCGGGTCCACTTATGTTATGTTATGTTATGTTATGTTATGTTATGTTATGTTATGTTATGTTATGTTATGTTATGTTTTGTTTTTATTATTATTATTATTCCATAAATATAACTAACAAGAACATGTTAAAAATCGTCTAAAAAAATGTCAACGCATTAAACGTATTTTAAGGGGTTATCTTCTCCAGTGGAACACGGAAAATGGGTTTGTTATATGAAACTATCTGCGGATATCTTTCCATACAACGTTCTATCCTCTGTTGTGTGCGTGTGTGTGTGAAGCGTGTCTGTGTGTGAGGTTGTGTGTACACAATGTGGAGTTCTTGATTTATTCCCTCCATCCCTTCACAGTTCCTCTTTTATGTTCCACAGTGCTTTGTCCTCTTACTCCCCCCCCCCCCCTCTCTCTCTCTCTCTCTCTCTCTCTCTCTCTCTCTCTCTCTTTCTCTATTGAGTGGACTTCAGTCACTTCTGGAGTTCCACAGGGATCTGTCCTTGGCCCACTTCTGTTTATCATATATATATGTCAATAACATCTATATTGGTCTGTTGAGTGTGATCTCCAAGTTTGCAGATGATATAAAACTTGGAATGAATGTGAAAGATCCCAAAGGGGTTGAACAGCTCAGGATGGGACCTCAACAGACTGGGTGAATGGTCGGAGACATGGCAGATGCCTCTAAACTTGGAAAAGTGAAAGGTGATGCATATCGGCTAAGCAAACCCCAAATCAGGCTATTCACTATTGGGAATGCCTCTGGAAGTGACTGACTTGAAAAAGGATTTGGGTGTTCTGATTAGCAGTGACCTAAAGTTTTCCAAGCAGTGCATTGAAGTAGAGAAGAACACTCAGAAATTATTGGGCTATGTTAAGAGGCAATTTAAGTATAGAAATAAGGAAATAGTCCTCACACTTTACAACGCCCTGATACGGCCTCTCCTGGATAATGCTGTTCAATTCTGGTTTCCAGCACTCAGGAAAGATATAGAGCGACTAGAAGGAGTACAAGCTAAAGCTACAAAGCTTATTCCATCGCTTAGAAGAATGAGCTATAAGGACTGGTTGAGAGCTCTTGATCTCTTTCCTCTGGAGACACGCAGACTACGAGGTCAGCTCGTTGAAGTTTAAAAAAAATACTTAATGGGTTTGACAATGTGGATTATAGCAAAATGTTTAGCCTCAATATGAATATAACATGCAACCATGGCTGGAAATTAGAATTGAAAAGGTTCATCACTAGTATTGTGGACACTTTTTCACATAGAAGATCTTTTCTACCTGGAACAAACTTCCCTCCGAAGTTGTAAACAGTTCTTCATTAGAGCAGTTCAAGAAGAGAGTAGATAGTATGTTGCACACTCTGTAATGAGTGCAGTGCACTAAACAGTCTCTCTCCTTCCACTTCGAGCATCTCCTCGGAATGGACCCCAAGGTCTCTGAGATACTAACTATTCCTTGTAACTCATTGTAACTCACTTTCACTCTCACTCTCTCTCTCTCTCTGTCTGTCTGTCTGTCTGTCTGTCTGTCTCTCTCTCTCTCTCACTTTCACTCTCCCTCTCTCTCTCTCTGTCTCTCTCTCTCTCACGCTCTCTCTCTCTCTCGCTGTTCTTTTCTTCCCATATTGGCCTGTCTCTTCACTCTGGCACTCAGACCTCGACAGGGTTTTTTATAGCTCTTCCCTGTTGCCACTATTTTACCAGTGTGTTTTCTCTGACATTTTTACACTCATACAGTTATATATTTTAAGGAGAGATGGGCGTATACATTTGCTTATTGTTCTATTTTATTATATATATTATTGTTTGCTTTCCTCCCTGAACCTCCATTGAACTGTAAAAATAACCCTAGATCCCACTTCAAGATAAGTTTGTGATTTTTTCGGTATAACAATGTCCAGGCCGAAGGCCGGTTCCTCTTAAAATTACAGCCTCGCTATCGTTCGCCAGGAAAAAATCGATACCTAAATGGCACGAAAGTTCATAACATAATATTGACAAAGTAATGGGGTGTAAAGTCTTAAAATAGCCAACCTATTGGAACGAGGGTCATACAATCTCAAAACTAATATGCTAAACACGAGGGAGAAGGGTGGGGGGGGGGGGATCGTGCCAATCCCCCCATAACTACTGCCATTCACCTATTGTCATGCTTGCCTCGTAGTGTTGCCTCGTTCTCTTGCTAATGGTACTGTATATATTCGTCCCCTTGTCATAACTACTACTGCCATTCACCTATTGTCATGCTTGCCTCGTAATGTCGCCTCGTTCTCTTGCTAATGGTACTGTATATATTCGTCCCCTTGTCATAACTACTACTGCCATTCATGGACGCTCTCAGCTGCCCTAGTTCTACGGGGAAAGATGTGGAGAGGCGGCACAATTGAAGCAAGTTCCTCGGAACAATTGCTGTGAAAATATCTGTAGAATAATGCAAGGGATGCAACGTTTCTTCGTATGGATAATGTAGGAAGGTCCTGTGTGATTGCAGGGTTATTGATTAATCTAATAGCTTTATTTTGAATTTTGTCCAACTGCCTCAATGCAACCACTCCACTTCCACTCCACAGAGGTGAACAGTAATCCATCTGAGAACGCACATGACTTTTATATATCACGGCCAACTGCTCGTCAGTGAAGAATTCTCGAACTCTGTACAGGAGTCCCAGTTTTTTAGAGGCATTCTTAGCAATGCTTCTAACATAATGTGTCCAGCTCAAGTTAGTAGTTAATGTTACACCGAGAATGTCAATACTAGGGGAAGTGGGAATATTTACATCATTAAAAAATATATGGGAGTCAGTGAGATTCTGTCGGTTAGAAAATTGAATGTATTTGGTTTTCTGTGCATTAAAGGAAACTAGATTCTTTTGTCCCCATCCATTAATTCTAGAAAGGTCCTGGTTCAGAGAAATTGCAGTGTTTATTTTTGAATTTATAAGATCGGGTTGGGTGAAAGAATTGGTAAATGTGAAGGAACTGTGGAGTGTTGAGTCATCTGCGTAGGAATGTATTGGATTATGAGTGGTAGATATGAGATCATTGATATGAATGAGGAACAGAATTGGGGCCAAAACTGATCCCTGGGGAACACCAGCATTTATTGAGTGAAATTGAGAATAAAGGCCATCTACCATTACACATATTTTTCTGTTATGAAGATAAGAAGAAATTAGTGGAACTAATGATGCAAGGCCGTAGTGTGACATCTTCGACAATAAGGATTGATGCCAGACTCTATCAAATGCCTTTGATATATCCAGTGCTATTGTATGTGTTTCACCATGTTGGTCTGTAGCTTGGTTGATTTGATGCGTAAGAAGGCAAAGCATGTCTGCAGTTGATCGACATCGTCTAAAACCATATTGCCTATCACTGATTAATTTATTATTCTCAAGATGCTTAATTATGTGATTATTTAATATAATTTCAAAGACTTTACCAAGAGTGGTAACTACTACTGCCATTCACCTATTGTCATGCTTGCCTCGTAGTGTCGCCTCGTTCTCTTGCTAATGGTACTGTATATATTCGTCCCCTTGTCATAACTACTACTGCCATTCACCTATTGTCATGCTTGCCTCGTAGTGTTGCCTCGTTCTCTTGCTAATGGTACTGTATATATTCGTCCCCTTGTCATAACTACTACTGCCATTCACCTATTGTCATGCTTGCCTCGTAGTGTTGCCTCGTTCTCTTGCTAATGGTACTGTATATATTCGTCCCCTTGTCATAACTACTACTGCCATTCACCTATTGTCATGCTTGCCTCGTAGTGTCGCCTCGTTCTCTTGCTAATGGTACTGTATATATTCGTCCCCTTGTCATAACTACTACTGCCATTCACCTATTGTCATGCTTGCCTCGTAGTGTTGCCTCGTTCTCTTGCTAATGGTACTGTATATATTCGTCCCCTTGTCATAACTACTACTGCCATTCACCTATTGTCATGCTTGCCTCGTAGTGTTGCCTCGTTCTCTTTTACCCTCTTGTCAAAACCTCAAATTGTGAACGTCGACGCATCTTTTGTGCTAATAAAGAATAATAAAGGTACCAAAATAATACTTGCATTAATATACAGACCTCCAGCTCAATCAGTGCAAACTGACCGAGAAATTTACGAACAAATTGCAGATGTAAGTAACTCACAAGATACCGTAATTTTTGGTGACTTTAATTTACCTGTGACCAAGTGGGGCGATACTCTTACTTCACACTCCGGACATGACTTGTATACGAACTTGCAAGAGAGTTCGCTTTATCAATTTGTTGGAACGCCGACCCGTGGTAATAACGTTCTTGACATTGTACTTGCAACAAAAGAAGAATTAATAGAGAATTTGAATGTTGGTGATGAATTCAGTAACAGCGACCATCGTACGATAACTTTCACTTTAAAGTTTACTAGTAACGAACCAAATAGTAGCATCGAAAAAAGTCCCTAATTTCAAGAAAGCAAACTTCCATAAACTTAGAGCTATGTTTAAAGAAACTGACTGGAGCTTTTTAATTCACAATAACGACATAAATACATCTTGGAAGTTATTCGAAGCCACTTACCTAAAAGCAGTGCAAGACTGCATACCATCAAAAACTCGGCGTCCAGGCCATAATAATAAGCCCAAATGGTGGAATAAAGATATTTCAAACTGCCTGCTTGCTAAAAAATTTGCTAATGATAGATTAAAATCCTCACAAAATGACGAAGAACGGCTGAAATTTGTAGAGCTACGACGCAAAGCCAAAAAGTTAATTAAGCAAAGTAAAAAGACCTTAGAGTTACATATTGCGAATCAAAGTAAAACAAACCCGAAAGAATTCTATAGTTATATCAGAAAGAAAAAAAGTTGTTACTTCAACTGTTGGACCGTTAGTCGATGAAAATGGAGAATACACCAAAGACGAAGAACAAATGAGTAATGCCCTCAATACCTTCTTTGCATCAGTTTTTACAACAGAAGACCTCAGTGATATCCCTACACCATCGCCGATTCAGATTGATAATTTAGATGTTCTAAGCAATATCACCGTTACAGAGAGAGAAGTATTGAATTGTTTAGATAAACTCAAGGTAAATAAAACGCCTGGACCTGATACAATCTCGCCTAGAGTTCTAAAGGAAGCTAAGGATGAGCTCTCTAAACCACTGACATTACTATTCAATAAATCCTTGCAGTCTGGAACTATGCCCGATCAGTGGAAGCTAGCCAACGTAACACCGATATTCAAAAAAGGCAGCAAATCCCTACCCAGTAACTATCGTCCAATTAGCTTAACCTCAGTTGTATGTAAAATGCTAGAAACGGTCATACGAGACAGACTCGTAAATCACTTAGAGGAAAATAACATACTTAAAGATACTCAACACGGCTTTCGTAAAAAACGTTCCTGTTTAACAAACCTCTTAGACTTCTTCCACGATATCCTCAACCTCTACGATGAGAGTAAAGCTGTAGATATTATATACCTTGATTTTCAAAAGGCCTTTGACAAAGTTCCCCACAAACGTTTACTGCTAAAACTAAAAGCGCATGGAATACAAGACGGTGTGTTGAAATGGATAGAAAATTGGCTCAGCGACAGAAAGCAAAGAGTAGTCATAAACGGTAAGGCATCAAAATGGACCAATGTAAGTAGCGGGGTACCCCAGGGATCGGTACTAGGACCAATTCTCTTTCTAATTTACATCAACGACATAGATGAGGGTCTCACCTGTACAATCTCAAAATTTGCTGACGATACAAAAATTGCAAATAGCGTACTCTCAAAAGAACAAGTTGACGATATGCAACACAATCTAGATAAATTGTCATGTTGGGCCCAAATTTGGCAAATGAGTTTCAATGCGGATAAATGTAAAGTACTACATATCGGATACCTAAATGAGAAAGCAAACTATTCGATGAATGGCACTCAGCTTAAGAATGTAAACAGAGAAACCGATCTGGGAGTAACAATATCGAGTAACCTAAAACCGAGTCAACAATGTTCAGAAGTTGTTAAGAAGGCAAACAAAATAATTGGCTTTATAGGCAGGTCATTTGAGCATAAATCCAAAGAAGTTATCCTAACCCTTTACAATTCATTAGTCCGCCCTCTTCTGGAATACTGCGTTCAATCCTGGTGCCCTTATTACCAAAAAGATATAAACAAGCTAGAACGAGTTCAAAGTAGAGTTGCCAAAATTATACCTAGCCTAAAGAACAAACCATACGAAGAGCGTCTTAGAGAATTAAATCTATTTCCTTTAACCCAGCGCAGATTAAGAGGTGACTTAATTCAAGTGTTCAAAATCATCAAAGGCATCGACAATATGAACTGTAGTAAGTACTTCACTATCGACCAATCTAATTACACGCGGGGAAACGGTTGCAAAATTATTGGTAAATCTTTTAACTCACACGAATCTAAGAATTTCTTCTTCAATCGAGTTGTCAACTTGTGGAATGGGCTTCCCCGAAACGTTATAGACTGCATCACCGTTGATTCATTTAAACTCCGCCTAGACAAATATCTCGCATCAAAACCCGCGACTGACTGCGTTTGTAAATGAATAACTTTATTTTATCCTCCCCTCAGTTACTAACCCATCTGTCCCCTACTAACTTCCTAATCCTGCCACGGACATTAGTTCCAGGGCAGTATTTCCCTTTCCAATGTTCCCTTACCCACTCTAAACCACTGTTTGGACACTTGATCCTCAGTGTTTTGGAGGACAAGCAACCTAGAAGGGTAACTAGATCTGTTGTTGCTTGATTTCCTTTGTACTTAATGGTACTGTATATATTCGTCCCCTTGTCATAACTACTACTGCCATTCACCTATTGTCATGCTTGCCTCGTAGTGTCGCCTCGTTCTCTTGCTAATGGTACTGTATATATTCGTCCCATTGTCATAACTACTACTGCCATTCACCTATTGTCATGCTTGCCTCGTAGTGTTTCCTCGTTCTCTTGCTAATGGTACTGTATATATTCGTCCCCTTGTCAGATGTTACAGTTTAACCCTTTCACGAACATATGACGCAGAGGTTGCCAGATTAGCAATAATAAATAGAGTTCTCTCACTCTTATAATTACCTCCAAAATAAGTTTCTTGCCCACAGCTAACTCAAAGACAACTGCAGAGGTTGAAGTAAGTAAACTAAAGGTTTCTAAATACCCCTGATGGTAACAAAGGCTTTAAAGTATCCCTAATAGGCTCAACACAGCTAACTCAAAGACAACTGCAGAGGTTGAAGTAACTAAACTAAAGGTTTCTAAATACCCCTGATGGTAACAAAGGCTTTAAAGTATCCCCAATAGGCTCAACACAGCTAACTCAAAGACAACTACAGAGGTTGAAGTAACTAAACTAAAGGTTTCTAAATACCCCTGATGGTAACAAAGGCTTTAAAGTATCCCCAATAGGCTCAACACAGCTAACTCAAAGACAACTGGAGAGGTTGAAGTAACTAAACTAAAGGTTTCTAAATACCCCTGATGGTAACAAAGGCTTTAAAGTATCCCTAATAGGCTCAACACAGCTAACTCAAAGACAACTGCAGAGGTTGAAGTAACTAAACTAAAGGTTTCTAAATACCCCTGATGGTAATAAAGGCTTTAAAGTATCCCCAATAGGCTCAACACAGCTAACTCAAAGACAACTGCAGAGGTTGAAGTAACTAAACTAAAGGTTTCTAAATACCCTGATGGTAACAAAGGCTTTAAAGTATCCCCAATAGGCTCAACACAGCTAACTCAAAGACAACTGCAGAGGTTGAAGTAACTAAACTAAAGGTTTCTAAATACCCCTGATGGTAACAAAGGCTTTAAAGTATCCCTAATAGGCTCAACACAGCTAACTCAAAGACAACTGCAGAGGTTGAAGTAACTAAACTAAAGGTTTCTAAAATACCCCTGATGGTAACAAAGGCTTTAAAGTATCCCCAATAGGCTCAACACAGCTAACTCAAAGACAACTGCAGAGGTTGAAGTAACTAAACTAAAGGTTTCTAAATACCCCTGATGGTAACAAAGGCTTTAAAGTATCCCCAATAGGCTCAACACAGCTAACTCAAAGACAACTGCAGAGGTTGAAGTAACTAAACTAAAGGTTTCTAAATACCCCTGATGGTAACAAAGGCTTTAAAGTATCCCAATAGGCTCAACACAGCTAACTCAAAGACAACTGCAGAGGTTGAAGTAACTAAACTAAAGGTTTCTAAATACCCCTGATGGTAACAAAGGCTTTAAAGTATCCCCAATAGGCTCAACACAGCTAACTCAAAGACAACTGCAGAGGTTGAAGTAACTAAACTAAAGGTTTCTAAATACCCCTGATGGTAACAAAGGCTTTAAAGTATCCCCAATAGGCTCAACACAGCTAACTCAAAGACAACTGCAGAGGTTGAAGTAACTAAACTAAAGGTTTCTAAATACCCCTGATGGTAACAAAGGCTTTAAAGTATCCCTAATAGGCTCAACACAGCTAACTCAAAGACAACTGCAGAGGTAGAAAGTAACTAAACTAAAGGTTTCTAAATACCCCTGATGGTAACAAAGGCTTTAAAGTATCCCCAATAGGCTCAACACAGCTAACTCAAAGACAACTGCAGAGGTTGAAGTAACTAAACTAAAGGTTTCTAAATACCCCTGATGGTAACAAAGGCTTTAAAGTATCCCCAATAGGCTCAACACAGCTAACTCAAAGACAACTGCAGAGGTTGAAGTAACTAAACTAAAGGTTTCTAAATACCCCTGATGGTAACAAAGGCTTTAAAGTATCCCCAATAGGCTCAACACAGCTAACTCAAAGACAACTGCAGAGGTTGAAGTAACTAAACTAAAGGTTTATAAATACCCCTGATGGTAACAAAGGCTTTAAAGTATCCCTAATAGGCTCAACACAGCTAACTCAAAGACAACTGCAGAGGTTGAAGTAACTAAACAAAAGGTTTCTAAATATCCCTGATGGTAACAAAGGCTTTAATGTATCCTTAATAGGCTCAAAATCGCGTCATATGTCAGAGAGGGTTAAGGGGAGATGGGTCGTTATTTCTGGTCCCCTTTCTTCCTCATGTGTAGCCCCATTAGTTTTCAGGTTTTTGGACATTCACCCCATTAGTTTGTCAATTTTAAAACCTTTCCGCCCATTTCTACATCAATATCAAGACCTTCCGTGCCATTTAGGTGTCAATTTGTTTACCTGGCGAGCGATAGCGAGCCCTTAATTTTAAGAGGAACCGGCCTTCGGTCGGAACAATTTGCTACCGAAAAATGCACAAATTTATCTTGATGGGGGGTCTAGAGGGTGTGTTTTTAAGCTTGATGGAGGTATAGGGAGGAAACATAAAATAGTATGAATAACTGAATAAATAGTATGAATAACTGAATAAATAGTATGAATAACTGAATAAATAGTATGAATAACTGAATAAATAGTATGAATAACTGAATAAATTGTATGAATAACTGAATAAATAGTATGAATAACTGAATAAATAAATAGTATGAATAACTGAATAAATAGTATGAATAACTGAATAAATAGTATGAATAACTGAATAAATAGTATGAATAACTGAATAAATAGTATGAATAACTGAATAAATAGACCATAAAAAACCCAGCCACTCTCCCTTTAAGAAGACTAGTTAACCCCTTCTGTACCGGCGACGTCTTATTAATTATATTATCGCTACATTTAGACGATTTTGTGCAGCTTAAGGGGAGATCTCCACTTGAGGGATTGTTTTCTTGACCCCTTTCTCCCTCATGTTTAGCCCCATTGCTTTTGATATTATAAAACGTTTGCCCCATTAGTTTAGCGATTTTAAGAAGTTTCACCCCATATTAAGACCTTTCGTGCAATTCAGGTGTCTATTTTATCCTGGCGAGCGATAGCGAGCCTGTAAGAGGAACCGGCCTTCGGCCGGGACATTTTTCTACCGAAAAATGTACAAATTTATCTTGAAAGGGACTCGAGGGGGTGTAATTTTAAGGTTGATGGAGGTCTAGGGAATAAACTAAATACCTCCCCTTAAGGGGGTTCGGTGGTAGTAAAAATGGTGAAGTGAGATAGTTCAAAGCCTGTTAATTGCTGGAGAACCTTATTAAACTGATTAAAATAGTCTAATATCAACCAAACTAAACTTAAAAGGATGTTACCGGCACTGAGGGGGTTCAAACGTATTCCACTCAACAGTTTGTAAATATATATTAAGAAAAGTTTATTCGAAATTTGATTATACCAGTTGTATTTGCATGATGATAATGATGGGATGGTGAAGAACTTATTCCGACGACTGTACATCCACCACCCTTAGTCAATCTTTCCTCCATCCTATGACTTAGACTGTTTTAAACTTCGTGTGTCCTGGCATTTGACCACGACGTCCCTTGAATTTGGCTCTCTGTCACTTTTGACTCGTTACAAACAACCTGTCTTTTGGCTGTTGTCTCCTTTATACACATATTAACAAATATATTCGCAGATGACTGGCGAGCTTTTATTCTTCGCCTCGTGATGTCAACAGGTGAAGGTATTGAGGGATAAGCCTTTACAACGGCACCTCGTAGCTGCTTTCTACTTTACTATTTTCTGAAGAGTGTAGAGAGGGTAGGAGTGTTGGAGAGAGAGGAAGCTGTTGGAGTGGCTTTGTTGTGTGTGTTATTAGTCTGTCTACGTCTACATGGGCAGCCACAGCTCGAATACTTAGCCAAGTGATGGCAGATGTATTAATATGATAGTATAGGTAGCGCCAGCGAACTTGACAATAATCATGACCTCTTAACTTCTTATACCTCGAAATGAATGAAATCAAACGGGCTGACGTTTCTATCATTTGGGAAGAGTCCACCAGGAAATATGTGTGGATATTTACAGCCAGTTTGCTCTAGGCCCTTTTGAGTTACAGAGAGGTCAGGGATCAAGATTATTGTCAAGTTCGTTGGCGTTACCTATACTATCATATTAATACAGGTGCCATCACTTTGGTATCTATTGTCAAGTTCGTTGGCGTTACCTATACTATCATATTAATACAGGTGCCATCACTTTGGTATCTATTGTCAAGTTCGTTGGCGTTACCTATACTATCATATTAATACAGGTGCCATCACTTTGGTACTATTGTCAAGTTCGTTGGCGTTACCTATACTATCATATTAATACAGGTGCCATCACTTTGGTATCTATTGTCAAGTTCGTTGGCGTTACCTATACTATCATATTAATACAGGTGCCATCACTTTGGTATCTATTCGATGCTGTGGCTGCCCATGACGTAGATAGACTAATAAGACACACAGCAAAGCCACTCCAACAGCGGATTATCTCGACCCGGTGTAAATAATGTGGGGATCTCTACGTGCTCGATTTATTCCCCCCGTCCCGCACAGAGTCTTTTGTATTCATTATTTGTTATACCGTATATTCCTGTGTTGTTTGTCCTCTCTCTCTCTCTCTCGCTCTCGCTCTCTCTTGCTCTCTTTCTCTCTTTCTCTCTCTCTCTCTCTCTCTCTCTCTCAGAATTGTTGTGTGTTCTATACAACGCTCGATTTCTGCTACAGTCTTCTGTGATTTGCTAAGGGGGGTGACCCACTTGTTTTCTCTCTCTGGTTTGTATCCACTCGGTCCCATTCAGCCTACTGTTTTGAGACGATTATCCCCATCCAGGTGTCGATTTATACCTGGCGAGCGATAGCGAGCCACCATATTTTGGATAATGAGTTAGACAGCTGGCTAAATTTGTACATTTTTCAATAGAAAAATGTCTCCCTAAATGGTGGCTCGCTATCACTTGCCAGGAAAAAATCGACACTTGGACCTCTTAACTTCTTATACCTCGAAATGAATGAAATCAAACGGGCTGACGTTTCTATCATTTGGGAAGAGTCCACCAGGAAATAGGTGTGGATATTTACAGCCAGTTTGCCCTAGGCCCTTTTGAATCACAGAGGGGATTTTTTCGACCCGGTGTAAATAATGTGGGGATCTCTATGTGCTCGATTTATTCCTTCCGTCCCTCACAGTCTTTTGTATTCATTATTTTTTATGTATTCCTGAGTTGTTTGTCCTCTCTCTCTCTCTCTCTCTCTCTCTCTCTCTCTCTCTCTCTCTCTCTCTCTCTCTCTCTCTCTCTTCTCTCTCTCTCTCTCTCTTTCTCTCTCTCTCTCTCTCTCTCTCTCTCTCTCTCTCTCTCTCTCTCTCTCTCTCTCTCTCTCTCTCTCTCTCTCATTTCTTTTCTCCTGCTCCCATATTGGCCTGTCTCTTAACTCTATACAAACCTCGACAGGGTTTTATATTGTTTTCCCTTGCACATTAACAAGAATCATGCACCTCTCTCTCTCTCTCTCTCTCTCTCTTTTTCTTTAGCTAAACCGGGTAACTATATATAATGGTCATTCATACTCATTCTCGTCCACTTTTCATTTATATTTTATTCATGGTCAAAAGTTCTGAAATGTTCACCGGAAATACAAAGTTAAATTTTAATTTGGAGACAGAAGTACAGTTTAAAGTGAATAAGAACAAACACCTTCACTCACTCAGTAATAATAAGAACAATCACCTTCACTCACTCAGTAATAATAAGAACAAATCACCTTCACTCACCCAGTAATAATAAGAATAAATCACCTTCACTCACTCAGTAATAATAAGAACAAATCACCTTCACTCACTCAGTAATAATAAGAACAAATCACCTTCACTCACTCAGTAATAATAAGAACAAATCACCTTCACTCACCCAGTAATAATAAGAACAAATCACCTTCACTCACCCAGTAATAATAAGAACAAATCACCTTCACTCACTCAGTAATAATAAGAACAAATCACCTTCACTCACCCAGTAATAATAAGAATAAATCACCTTCACTCACCCAGTAATAATAAGAACAAATCACCTTCACTCACCCAGTAATAATAAGAATAAATCACCTTCACTCACTCAGTAATAATAAGAACAAATCACCTTCACTCACTCAGTAATAATAAGAACAAATCACCTTCACTCACTCAGTAATAAGAACAAATCACCTTCACTCACCCAGTAATAATAAGAACAAATCACCTTCACTCACTCAGTAATAATAAGAACAAATCACCTTCACTCACTCAGTAATAATAAGAACAAATCACCTTCACTCACTCAGTAATAATAAGAACTAATCACCTTCACTCACCTTAGCCTTGGTCGGCAATCTATCTAGGGGAGATAACCTTATTAAAATCCGGGTGGATGGGACTCGTCAGCCTTGGTCGGCAACCTGTCTAGGGGAGTAAACCTTATACAAATCAGTACTGCTATCTTAGGGTGAAGCAGGTTAGTGGATGGTTTAGCCGCACACCACTGTAGAAAAATAGTGCTAAAAAATACATAAAAGGCCTCGGAGTCAGACGGACCCTAAATTGAGTGGTCAATCGTATAAGTCCTTCAGTAAACTGGCATTGGTTGTCCCTCTTACAGGGGATAGGTTTGCTTGGGGGCATTTTGTGTATGGCCACCCACATTAAGGGGAGTAAGGCATCTGGCAATAGATAGATAGCTAGACCTTCACTCACTCAGTAATAATATAATATAAGCTTTTTGGTTTCCTGACACACACATTTTAGAATTTAATAATATATGTACTGAATCCTACTCAAACTTACTAATCGATAAAACAGCTAAGAAATTATCGTCCTGTGGCACAGGGGTCAACTGCCAGACTGAGCTGAGACGCTTAAGGGGGGTCACCGGCTTTATTTTAATCTTTCTCTCCTTTTTTCTCTTTCCTTGGCTTGTATCCATTCGGCTCCATCCAGGTGTCGATTTCTTCCTGGCGAGCGATAGCGAGCCAGCATTGTATGGAGAAATCCGGCTTCGCCGGAGAAATTTTCTATCGAAAAATGTTCAAATTAAGCTTGCTGTCAAAACAAAAATATGTATATGCTGGCTCGCTACCGCTCGCCAGGAAAATATTGACACCTGGATGGGGGTAAAGTCTTAAAACAGTTGGCTGAATGGTGCCGAATGGATACAAGCCAGAGAAAGGGAGAAAAGGAGAGAGAAAAAGCAGGTCACCCCCTTAACCCGCTGAGTGCCATGTCCATATATAATTATATGGACTGGGGTGTTGTCTCGCCCAGTGTTAGGTCTGTATATATATATGGACTCGCCGAAAATAATATATAGCGCCAAAACTAGGTCACCCACACCTTCTGTATTCATACCACAAGTACCCTACCCTTCAACCTTCTCGCTACCACTACCCGTACCTCTCTCCCACCTCCTAAACTAGGTCACCACACCTTCTGTATTCATACCACAAGTACCCTACCCTTCAACCTTCTCGCTACCACTACCCGTACCTCTCTCCCACCTCCTAAACTAGGTCACCCACACCTTCTGTATTCATACCACAAGTACCCTACCCTTCAACCTTCTCGCTACCACTACCCGTACCTCTCTCCCACCCTCGTAAACTAGGTCACCCACACCTTCTGTATTCATACCACAAGTACCCTACCCTTCAACCTTCTCGCTACCACTACCCGTACCTCTCTCCCACCTCCTAAACTAGGTCACCACACCTTCTGTATTCATACCACAAGTACCCTACCATTCAACCTTCTCGCTACCACTACCCGTACCTCTCTCCCACCTCCTAAACTAGGTCACCCACAACCTTCTGTATTCATACCACAAGTACCCTACCCTTCAACTTCTCCGCTACCACTACCCGTACCTCTCTCCCACCTCCTAAACTAGGTCACCCCCCCCTTCTGTATTCATACCACAAGTACCCTACCCTTCAACCTTCTCGCTACCACTACCCGTACCTCTCTCCCACCTCCTAAACTAGGTCACCCACACCTTCTGTATTCATACCACAAGTACCCTACCCTTCAACCTTCTCGCTACCACTACCCGTACCTCTCTCCCACCTCCTAAACTAGGTCACCCACACCTTCTGTATTCATACCACAAGTACCCTACCCTTCAACCTTCTCGCTACCACTACCCGTACCTCTCTCCCACCTCCTAAACTAGGTCACCCACACCTTCTGTATTCATACCACAAGTACCCTACCCTTCAACCTTCTCGCTACCACTACCCGTACCTCTCTCCCACCTCCTAAACTAGGTCACCCACACCTTCTGTATTCATACCACAAGTACCCTACCCTTCAACCTTCTCGCTACCACTACCCGTACCTCTCTCCCACCTCCTAAACTAGGTCACCCACACCTTCTGTATTCATACCACAAGTACCCTACCCTTCAACCTTCTCGCTACCACTACCCGTACCTCTCTCCCACCTCCTAAACTAGGTCACCCACACCTTCTGTATTCATACCACAAGTACCCTACCCTTCAACCTTCTCGCTACCACTACCCGTACCTCTCTCCCACCTCCTAAACTAGGTCACCCACACCTTCTGTATTCATACCACAAGTACCCTACCCTTCAACCTTCTCGCTACCACTACCCGTACCTCTCTCCCACCTCCTAAACTAGGTCACCCACACCTTCTGTATTCATACCACAAGTACCCTACCCTTCAACCTTCTCGCTACCACTACCCGTACCTCTCTCCCACCTCCTAAACTAGGTCACCCACACCTTCTGTATTCATACCACAAGTACCCTACCCTTCAACCTTCTCGCTACCACTACCCGTACCTCTCTCCCACCTCCTAAACTAGGTCACCCACACCTTCTGTATTCATACCACAAGTACCCTACCCTTCAACCTTCTCGCTACCACTACCCGTACCTCTCTCCCACCTCCTAAACACAATGTAAATTACATTTAACCCTGTCCGACATATGACGAGATTTTGACCCTATTAGGGATACTTTAAAGCCTTTGTTACCATCAGGGATATTTAGAAACCTTTAGTTTAGTTATTTCAACCTCTGCAGTTGTCTTTGAGTTAGCTGTGTTGAGCCTATTAGGGATACTTTAAAGCCTTTGTTACCATCAGGGGTATTTAGAAACCTTTAGTTTAGTTACTTCAACCTCTGCAGTTGTCTTTGAGTTAGCTGTGTTGAGCCTATTAGGGATACTTTAAAGCCTTTGTTACCATCAGGGATATTTAGAAACCTTTAGTTTAGTTACTTCAACCTCTGCAGTTGTCTTTGAGTTAGCTGTGTTGAGCCTATTAGGGATACTTTAAAGCCTTTGTTACCATCAGGGATATTTAGAAACCTTTAGTTTAGTTACTTCAACCTATGCAGTTGTCTATGAGTTAGCTGTGGGCAGAAAACTAATTTTGGAGAGGTAATTATAAGAGTGAGAGAACTCTATTTCTTATTGCTAATCTGGCAACCTCTGCGTCATATGTGCGTGAAAGGGTTAAACATAAGTGCATAAGAGTATAAGAATACATATAAGTGTATAGCAATATAATAATACATATAAGTGTATAAGAATATAATAATACATATAAGTGTATAGCAATATAATAATACATATAAGTGTATAAGAATATAATAATATATATAAGTGTATAAGAATATAATAATACATATAAGTGTATAAGAATATAATAATACATATACTGTAAGTGTATAAGAATATAAAAATAAATATAAGTACAACAATATTTACCACTGATTGTACATTATAAGACTGTGACAATCATTAGTGTATGTACAGTGTGTGTAAGGTATAAAAGACAAGGCCAATGCATTTCAATTATAAACAATTGAAGATAATGTGACATAAAAACTTGTGTGTGTGTGGCGTAATTTGCGGACCCATACTGGATATGGTGGACAAGTTTTGCTACTTGGGTGATACCATCTCTGCCGGTGGTGGGGCTGAAGCCACCACTATCGCCAGAATAAGATGCGGCTGGGGAAAAGTTAGAGAACTTTTGTCACTACTCACCATGAGAAGACTCCCTCTCCCCTTGAGGTGTACGCTTTATGCTGTAGAAGCGTAGAAGCGCATTGACATATGCTTCAGAAACATAGCCTGTCAAAGCGGATGATATCAACAGAATGGAACGGAATGAGATGAGGATGGTGACTTGGATGTATGGTGCTAAACTGCAAGATAGGATATCAAGTGAAGAGCTAAGGAGAAGTTTAGGTATAATCAGTGATGAAATTCGTATAAGCAGGCTTGGATGGTTTAGACATGTGGAGAGGATGAATGAATAAAGCTGGGTGAAAAGATGCAAATCCGTGAATGTGGAGGGAACTACACCAAAGGGCGGTCCAATAAAGACGTGGGATCGGACCTTGCAGTCTGATCTTAAATTAAGGAACCTGACAAGTGAGGCAGCTCTTAACAGGGTTGCCTGGAACGCCACCATTAGGAAGTGAGACTGGAACCGCACTTCGCGTGGAGCACTCGTTCATTACATTTGTGTATGTATGTATGTACCGTCTGTATACACTTAGGCATTGTGTTCTTTTTTTCATGCTCATTTTCTGTTTAGTTTTAGTTTTAAAATTTAGTTTTTCAATATTGTTCACTTTAGTTCTCCTTCTCCCCTCTGTTAAACTCCATCTCCATTTTTACCTTTCTAGAGGCCCTTCTATTTTTCCACTTCCTCGACCCTCTCCTCCCAACGTCTATGACAGGGAACTCTTACACAGCCCTGTCTTTTTTATGGTTGTTTTGCCATATTCGAGTATATACAATATTTCTGCCCTTTTCTCTACCGGCAAAGCTATATCTAACACCAATGAGGATGTACAGTTGCCCACGTAAGTTATGTTCGTCTCTACCAGCAACACTATATCTAACACCAATGAGGATGTACAGTTGCCCACGTAAGTTATGTTCGTCTCTACCAGCAACACTATATCTAACACCAATGAGGATGTACAGTTGCCCACGTAAGTTATGTTCGTCTCTACCAGCAACACTATATCTAACACCAATGAGGATGTACAGTTGCCCACGTAAGTTATGTTCGTCTCTACCAGCAACACTATATCTAACACCAATGAGGATGTACAGTTGCCCACGTAAGTTATGTTCGTCTCTACCAGCAACACTATATCTAACACCAATGAGGATGTACAGTTGCCCACGTAAGTTATGTTCGTCTCTACCAGCAACACTATATCTAACACCAATGAGGATGTACAGTTGCCCACGTAAGTTATGTTCGTCTCTACCAGCAACACTATATCTAACACCAATGAGGATGTACAGTTGCCCACGTAAGTTATGTTCGTCTCTACCAGCAACACTATATCTAACACCAATGAGGATGTACAGTTGCCCACGTAAGTTATGTTCGTCTCTACCAGCAACACTATATCTAACAACCAATGAGGATGTACAGTTGCCCACGTAAGTTATGTTCGTCTCTACCAGCAACACTATATCTAACACCAATGAGGATGTACAGTTGCCCACGTAGTTATGTGTTCGTCTCTACCAGCAACACTATATCTAACACCAATGAGGATGTACAGTTGCCCACGTAAGTTATGTTCGTCTCTACCAGCAACACTATATCTAACACCAATGAGGATGTACAGTTGCCCACGTAAGTTATGTTCGTCTCTACCAGCAACACTATATCTAACACCAATGAGGATGTACAGTTGCCCACGTAAGTTATGTTCGTCTCTACCAGCAACACTATATCTAACACCAATGAGGATGTACAGTTGCCCACGTAAGTTATGTTCGTCTTCGTGATTTTATACATAGAAATATAATGCACATGATTGAAATACGAGTGTAGTTTTTTATGTAGAGGTTAACTCATCTGACTAGTCAACTAATTTTGATTAGTTCTTTTGCCTTTATATTGTCTTTGTCCTAGTTTTGGTTGGTTTATATTGCAAGTTTTACAATTTAACAATTTTACAACGTATGGGAAGCGAGAGAATGGCTAAGAAGGTGTACGAGAGCGAGGTGGAAGGACAGAGAGGGAGAGGTAGACCGAAAGAGAGGTGGAAGGATGGAGTGAGGAAGTATATGGATGAAGGCGGTGCTGGTTGGGAGGAGGGGCGTCGACTGACTGGGGACAGAGGTGCATGGGGGCGGTTCGTTCGTGGCCACCCCTTCGGGGATCACGGCGTCAGGCAATAGATAGATAGATAGATAGATAATTTAATTAAAATAAAAGAAACCACATGTGCATTGTATTCATACTATTTTACTGTCATACATAAGATCACGACGAGGAACAGATCACGACGAGGAACAGATCACGACGAGGAACAGATCACGACGAGGAACAGATCACGACGAGGAACAGATCACGACGAGGAACAGATCACGACGAGGAACAGATCACGACGAGGAACAGATCACGACGAGGAACAGATCAAGACGAGGAACACATCACGACGAGGAACAGATCAAGACGAGGAACAGATCATAATTGACCACTTGCGAGTTTTGTTCTATAAGGAAGTAGGAGCTGTTGACATGGATATTTACCAGAACTACCAACTAAAATACAGTCATAGTACATTAAGGGGAGGTTTCTAGTTTGGTCCCTAGATATCCATCAAGCTTAAGATTACACCCCCTTGAGCCCCTTTCAAGATAAATTTGTAAATTTTTTGGTAGAAAAATGTCCCGACTGAAAGCCGGTTCCTCTTATATTACAGGCTCGCTACCGCTCGCCAGGATAAAATCGATCCCTAAATGGCACGAAAGGTCTTCAAATTGACAGAAATGGGTCGAAAGTTCTTAAAATCGTCAAAATAATGGGGCGAACGTCTTAAAACTAGAAAAACAATGGGGCTAAACATGAGGGAGAAAGGGGTCAAGACAAAAATCCCTCAAGTGGAAACCTCCCCTTAATAAATACATCAACCAAATTCAACATACTTTTTATCCATCAAAAGCCTACATCATAATTGTATTTCTCTTGTATATTATATAATGTTTACGGCTCCAACTTCCTTATAGCCTGAAACTCGCAAGTGGTCAATTATGTGGGCAACTGTACTACTGAGAGGAAGGCAAGCAACAACAGTTTGACGTAGCAGTTGCCTATTGGTCTTATATATTTATATATTTATTTATTTTTGAGTTTCCTTGCTAGACCTCCATCAAGCTTACAAGAACACCCGCGAGAACCACTTTCAAGATAAATTTGTAAATTTTTCGGTAGAAAACTGTGCCAGCCGAAGGCCAGTTCCTTAAAAAATTAGAGGCTCGCTATCGCTCGCCAGGAAAAAATCGACACCTATATGGCACGAAAACTCATAATATTGACAAAGAAATGGGGCGAAAGGTCTTAAAATCGCCAAACTAATGGAACGAAAGTCTTAAAACCTCAAAACTAATATGCTAAGCATGAGGGAGAAGGGGGTCCATCAAAAGCGAGTACTACCCCCCCCCTTACGGCAACCCCCTGAAAGTGCCAGCTATAGTCGTTATAGTGGTAATTGGGACCACTTGCGAGTTTCGTTCTATAAGGAAGTTGGAGCTGTAGACATCGACATTTAAGGGAGCCCACCTCGGTTTTTTTCTCTTTGTCTCCCTCTCTCTTTGGCTTGTAATCATTCGGCCCCATTCAGCCTACTGTTTTAAGACGTTTACCCCCATCCAGGTGTCAATATTTTCCTGGCGAGCGGTAGCGAGCCAGCATATATATATATTTGTGTTTTGATAGCAAGCTAGATTTGTACGTTTTTCGATAGAAAAATTTCTCCGGCGAAGCCGGATTTCTCCATACACTGCTGGCTCGCTATCGTTCGCCAGGAAGAAATGAACACCTGGATGGGGAAAAACGTCTTAAAACAGTTGGCTAAATGGGGCCGAATGGATACAAACCAGGGAAAGAGAGAAAAGGAGAGAAAGACAAAACAAAAAAGTGACCCCCCTTAACAGAACTTACAGGTAAAATACGGTGGTAGTACATTTATAAACCCATAAATACGGTGGTAGTACATTTATAAACCCATAAATACGGTGGTAGTACATTTATAAACCCATAAACCCATATTCAGCATACACTTTATCCATCAGATACCTACATTATTATGGCATTTCTGTGTAATATGGATGCTTACGACTCCAACTTCCTTATAGCCTGAGACTCGCAAGTGGTTAATCAGGCACCCCACCACATTTGGACGTAATTCTGACGGATATCAACAACAGATAGCGTTAGCGTCTAGTAGGCCTTAGGGCAAGCTCTAGGGCATTTAAGGGGGGTCACCTGCATTTTATCTCTTTCTCTGGCTTGTATCCATTCGGCCCCATACAGTCTACTGTTTTAAAATGTTTATCCCCATCTTGGTGTCGTTTTTTTCCGGGTGAGCGATAGCGAGCCAGCGTTGTTTGGAGAATTCCGGCTTCGCCGGAGAAATTTTTCTATCGGAAAATGTACAAATTTAGCCTGTTGTCTATAACATTTTTAAAAATATGCTGGCTCTCTACCGCTTGCCAGGAAAAAATCGACACCTGAATGGGGATAAACGTGTTAAAACAGTAGGCTGAATGGAGCCGAATGGATACAAGCCAAAGAAAGAGAGAAAAGGAGAGAACACAAAAACAGGTGACCCCCGTTAATGTATAGAGTTTGGCTCCTGACCACTTATTGCCTCCTGGTACACAAAACAGGTCACCCCCGTTAATGTATAGAGTTTGGCTCCTGACCACTTATTGCCTCCTGGTACACAAAACAGGTGACCCCCCTTAATGTATAGAGTTTGGCTCCTGACCACTTATTGCCTCCTGGTACACAAAACAGGTGACCCCCGTTAATGTATAGAGTTTGGCTCCTGACCACTTATTGCCTCCTGGTACACAAAGTACAAACTTGCAGTTTCGGTCCTTTGCAGACAAGGACAATCGGGTTTGCCATTGTTATAATTGACTTTCTATTGCAAAGTAATGTATACAGTACCGGTACGCAAGATTGAAGTAGAAGGAGGGTTATGTATTCAATGGTATACAATTATTGTTGTGTGGTACTTATTAACTCTCTCTGTCATCTTTAGTTCCGTAAGTTAGGGGTTGCCCGAGTTCATGGTATTTCCCCCACAACACTCTTTCTCACACTGAGGGACTGTTAGAAGTCAGAGGAATTTGGGGTTGCCACCAACCGACAGATTATGATCTAACTTACCTAACTTACTGAGCTCAATATGACGCAAATTGCATTGCGTCATAAACTTATTATTGAGCTATTTCACTAAGTTCATATGACACGATCGCGTCATATGATACTTTTGGGCAAACCGCCATATGACGCGATCGCTTCATATATGACGGAGAGGGTTAAGAGATAGTTATTAATTTTGCCAGGAATGCCTGAATATGTTAAAAGCTGAACTAGTGATCAGCTTGCAAAACAACAAGAGACAGCTACTGGATTTGTGAATGACAAATCAGTGTTTATTGTGTTCTAAGTCAATCAGTAATCTTCTATTCTTCTACTGGCATGGTCTGAAAGCATTGTTGCTGTGACATATGTAATATGATTGATATTTGCAAGTAAATCAGCTGGTAAATAGTGATTTACCCTGGCTCCGGACACAAATCAACTCGTTTCCTGGTCTTTTCGCTATCATAAAACTATTGATTCTTAAAATAACTTGAATAAGCAAGCCATAACCAACCATATCACAGCCAACGCTATTTGATATGGGATAGGCCTATACTTATCCTCTTATTCCGACAGTAATAGTAAGAAATCATAAAAGAAAGGGTCGGTGATGTCATTTCCCTGAATACCGATTTTCGTTTATATTCCACTCGTGTCATTCATAGGGAAATTGAAGAACCTAATCAATCTAGTTTGGGATAAGGTTGGATAGCTGTCTTCTATGATGATGTATGGATCAATTATATTTGTAGTCGTTGCCTTTGTTCAGTGGAAGAATGAAATATATATTAATCGAAAAACAGGATGAAATGATAAAGTATATTGAGTATGTTGTTTTATTTGTCCTTGATATGTATATTCAGCTAAGGCCATCTGGTTAGCATGCATTATTGCATGGAGTGCAATTTATGAAATACTTAAATAGCAATTAATGCATAAATTTAGTTTATTTTAGTTTGGGACGTGAGGTAAAGCAATGAATTTATGTTTTTTTTAATTATACCAAAAACAAAACAAATATATATATATATATATATATATATATATATATATATATATATATATATATATATATATATATATATATATATATATATATATAGTTCGTTTATGTCAGAGAACATTATTTTTGAGTACATACAGTATTATGTAACAGGATAAATTAGAGGGTATACATAATGTAGGTCTTACCATTACGTCAAATTTGTGATTACTATACAGTACTGTGGAGCGCACAAACGGATGAATGAAATATTACTATACAGTACTGTGGAGCGCACAAACGGATGAATGAAATATTACTATACAGTACTGTGGAGCGCACAAACGGATGAATGAAATATTACTATACAGTACTGTGGAGCGCACAAACAGATGAATGAAATATTACTATACAGTACTGTGGAGCGCACAAACGGATGAATGAAATATTACTATACAGTACTGTGGAGCGCACAAACGGATGAATGAAATATTACTATACAGTACTGTGGAGCGCACAAATGAATGAAATATTACTATACAGTACTGTGGAGCGCACAAACAGATGAATGAAATATTACTATACAGTACTGTAGAGCGCACAAACGGATGAATGAAATATTACTATACAGTACTGTGGAGCGCACAAACAGATGAATGAAATATTACTATACAGTACTGTGGAGCGCACAAACGGATGAATGAAATATTACTATACAGTACTGTGGAGCGCACAAACGGATGAATGAAATATTACTATACAGTACTGTGGAGCGCACAAACGGATGAATGAAATATATTTGTCACTATTAGTTCTGAATTGCAACAACAGATGGCGTTATTTTGTGGTGGCATTTGGCAACTTTTAGGAGCACGATTTTATTAGTACATTAGAGAGGTTTCCCATCTCCTGGTAAGTATATATTCTCTGGTTTAAGGTTTATAAAATGCTATTAATAAAAGGAGAGGAAATCATTCCCCTTTTTATTTCCATTAGTATTAGTTTTGTTTTCTATTTAAGGGGGGTCACCTGTTTTTTTTCTCTTTCTCTCCTTTTCTCTCTTTCGCTGGCTTGTATCCATTCGGCCCCATTCAGCCAACTGTTTTGAGACGTTTATCCCCATCCAGATGTCGATATCTTCCTGACGAGCGATAGTGAGCCAGCATTGTATGCAGAAATCCGGCTTCGTCAGAGAAATTGTTCTATCGAAAAGTGTACAAATTTAGCTTGCTCTCAAAACAAACACATATATATGCTGGATCGCTACCGCTCACCAGGAAAATGTTGACACCTGGATGGGGGTAAACGTCTTACAATAGTAGGCTGAATGGGGCCGAATGGATACAATCCAAAAAGAGAGAAAGAGAAAAAAGCGAGGTGGGCCCCCTTAATCTCGAGTACGAGTTCATATCTATCAATTCTGCTTCAATCAAATCGTCAGGACCAATAATTATGCCTGAAAATATGTATGGACGTATATGGAAATATGTATGGACGTATATGGAAATATGTATGGACGTATATGGAAATATGTATGGTATGGACGTATATGGAAATATGTATGGACGTATATGGAAATATGTATGGACGTATATGGAAATATGTATGGACGTATATGGAAATATGTATGGACGTATATGGAAATATGTATGGACGTATATGGAAATATAATTCTATACTTCGTAATACATATAATATGACGAGTGTGGAGATATAAATACATATGAACCATAAGTTAAGTAAGGATATAATATAATATTATATTTCATATATTATAACCGGGTAGATGGGACTCGTTAGCCTTGGTCGGCAACCCATCTAGGGGAGACCACCTTATAAAATCCGGGTGGATGGGACTCGTCAGCCTTGGTCGGCAACCTGTCTAGGGGAGTAAACCTGATACAAATCCGTACTGCTTATATATGGGTAAGGCAGGTTAGTGGATGGACTAGCCGATCACCACTGTAGAAAAAATAGTGCTAACAAAATACACAGAGTGCCTCGGAGTCGGACGGATCCTAAATTGAGTGGTCAATCCTGTAAGTCCTTCAGTAAACTGGCTCGGGTTGTTCCCTCTTACAGGGAATAGGTCCGCTTGGGGGTATTCTGTGTATGGCCACCCTCATTGAGGGGAGTAAGGCGTCCGGCAATAGATAGATAGATAGAGATAGTATAATACTATAATATCTTTAATCCTCTCCGACATATGACGCGATTTTGAGCCTATTAGGGATACTTTAAGTTACCATCAGGGTATTTATAGTGTTGAGCCTATTGGGGATACTTTAAAGCCTTTGTTACCATCAGGGGTATTTAGAAACCTTTAGTTTAGTTACTTCAACCTCAACCACAGTCTTTGAGTTAGCTGAACACTATTTCTTATTGCTAATCTGACAACCTCTGCGTCATAAATGCGTTAAAGGGTTAATCGAGCTGTTGAAGCTTCGAATACTCAATTCAACACTTTAATAATAACCATGTACACTCCACCAAAACACAATCTTTACACTGGTGAGCTGTAAATAATCTAGTGTGAACGGAATGCACCGGGTGAAACATACTTCTGTGAGGTATTATCAGAAGATTTTGACCCACTCCCAGAATGTTTAGAGCGTTAGTGTAAAGATTGTTTGTTGGTCGAGTGTACAGTCAGCTCGTTAAATCCGCAATGTCAGGAATCGTAGGTATGCAATTATATTTGTTCAGATTGATGTATGCAACTGTATTGCTTATATAATTCTTGAGTCATTCTTTGTCCATTTTATACACTGCACATTTAATTTATTCATTAAATGTTAAATTTCTAAGAAGCCAATAAAAAACTCTGAGACTGCGGATTATTCGAGTTGACTGTACAACTTAGAACTAAGAAATATAACTTTGTATCGAATACAGTTTGACACAGCAACCGTTTCGTATGGAAGAGTCAAACTCAAAGAGAGCTAAGATATACACCATAATAGTCAGTGTTAAACTAGACGGTGTAAAGGGCACATATCGCGGTAAAATTCTAGTTTTGGTTTCATAGCGATTTTAGCGGGGGTTTTTCAGTTTTCTTTGATATACAGTGTTGTTTTATACCGAGGAATGTCGGAAATTAGTATTTACCCATTATCCAACAATCCAAAAACACGGCCCCCACTAGTTGGGAAGGGCCGCCCCCACACCCCCTCTGGTTGGGTATTAAAATAATAAAAGATTGACGGGTGGGGTGTCGAAAGAAAAGTTGATGAAGTCTATTGTGATTACTCCCCAATCTTCAGTTTTGGCTGTCGATAACAAGAGGTAAATATTAACTTTCTTTTAAGTAGACCTAGTTATAATTCCATATAATGCATTTGTGGCGCTACTGACATATATAGGAATGAAGTATGGTATATGACAAATTTATAGAAGCCATAGAAAATGATGAGTGTGCTGTGAATCCAAAACTAGAATTAAACCCATATCGCCGCATCTCAGTGACTTATCCACCGCATATAAAATTAAAGAGTCTCTCAGCTAAGGTACAACTACATTCTTTTCTTTTCGGTTGGCCTATTGGGGGTTAAGGGGGTAGTACCCGCTTTTTCTGGACCCCCTTCTCCCTTATGTTTAGCATATTTGTTTTGAGATTTTATGACGTTCGCTCTATCAATTTGTCGATTTAAAGACATTGCGCCCCATTTCTTTGTCAATATTAAAACCTTTCGTGCCATTTAGGTGTTGATTTTTAACTGGCGAGCGATAACGAGCCTGTAATGTTTGAAGGAACCGGCCTTAGGCCAGGAAATTTTTCTACCGAAAAAAATTACAAATTCATCTTGAAAGGGGTTCTAGTGGGGTGCTATTTTAAGCTTGATAGAAGTCTAGCGAGGAAACTCAAAAGTATATACTGCAAATAAATAAATACAGTGACCAAAAACCAAGCAAAAACCAAGCACTGAGTTCAGTGAGGGAGAATAGGTAGTCGGTACAACGTAAATACTATCAATTATGTTGTATCGTTAAGGGGGTAGTTCAGTGAGGGAGAATAGTTAGTCGGTACAACGTAAATACTATCAATTACGTTGTATCGTTAAGGGGGTAGTTCAGTGAGGGAGAATAGTTAGTCGGTACAACGTAAATACTATCAATTATGTTGTATCGTTAAGGGGGTAGTTCAGTGAGGGAGAATAGTTAGTCGGTACAACGTAAATACTATCAATTATGTTGTATCGTTAAGGGGGTAGTTCAGTGAGGGAGAATAGTTAGTTGGTACAACGTAAATACTATCAATTATGTTGTATCGTGAAGGGGGTAGTTCAGTGAGGGACAATAGGTAGTCGGTACAACGTAAATACTATCAATTACGTTGTATCGTTAAGGGGGTAGTTCAGTGAGGGAGAATAGTTAGTCGGTACAACGTAAATACTATCAATTATGTTGTATCGTTAAGGGGGTAGTTCAGTGAGGGAGAATAGGTAGTCGGTACAACGTAAATACTATCAATTATGTTGTATCGTTAAGGGGGTAGTTCAGTGAGGGAGAATAGTTAGTCGGTACAACGTAAATACTATCAATTATGTTGTATCGTTAAGGGGGTAGTTCAGTGAGGGAGAATAGGTAGTCGGTACAACGTAAATACTATCAATTATGTTGTATCGTTAAGGGGGTAGTTCAGTGAGGGAGAATAGTTAGTCGGTACAACGTAAATACTATCAATTATGTTGTATCGTTAAGGGGGTAGTTCAGTGAGGGACAATAGGTAGTCGGTACAACGTAAATACTATCAATTATGTTGTATCGTTAAGGGGGTAGTTCAGTGAGGGAGAATAGGTAGTCGGTACAACGTAAATACTATCAATTATGTTGTATCGTTAAGGGGGTAGTTCAGTGAGGGAGAATAGGTAGTCGGTACAACGTAAATACTATCAATTATGTTGTATCGTTAAGGGGGTAGTTCAGTGAGGGACAATAGGTAGTCGGTACAACGTAATACTATCAATTATGTTGTATCGTTAAGGGGGTAGTTCAGTGAGGGACAATAGGTAGTCGGTACAACGTAAATACTATCAATTATGTTGTATCGTTAAGGGGGTAGTTCAGTGAGGGAGAATAACAACGTAAATACTATCAATTATGTTGTATCGTTAAGGGGGTAGTTCAGTGAGGGACAATAGGTAGTCGGTACAACGTAAATACTATCAATTATGTTGTATCGTTAAGGGGGTAGTTCAGTGAGGGACAATAGGTAGTCGGTACAACGTAAATACTATCAATTATGTTGTATCGTTAAGGGGGTAGTTCAGTGAGGGACAATAGGTAGTCGGTACAACGTAAATACTATCAATTATGTTGTATCGTTAAGGGGGTAGTTCAGTGAGGGACAATAGGTAGTCGGTACAACGTAAATACTATCAATTATGTTGTATCGTTAAGGGGGTAGTTCAGTGAGGGAGAATAGGTAGTCGGTACAACGTAAATACTATCAATTATGTTGTATCGTTAAGGGGGTAGTTCAGTGAGGGAGAATAGGTAGTCGGTACAACGTAAATACTATCAATTATGTTGTATCGTTAAGGGGGTAGTTTCAGTGAGGGAGAATAGGTAGTCGGTACAACGTAAATACTATCAATTATGTTGTATCGTTAAGGGGGTAGTTCAGTGAGGAGAATAGGTAGTCGGTACAACGTAAATACTATCAATTATGTTGTATCGTTAAGGGGGTAGTTCAGTGAGGGAGAATAGGTAGTCGGTACAACGTAAATACTATCAATTATGTTGTATCGTTAAGGGGGTAGTTCAGTGAGGGAGAATAGGTAGTCGGTACAACGTAAATACTATCAATTATGTTGTATCGTTAAGGGGTAGTTCAGTGAGGGAGAATAGGTAGTCGGTACAACGTAAATACTATCAATTATGTTGTATCGTTAAGGGGGTAGTTCAGTGAGGGACAATAGGTAGTCGGTACAACGTAAATACTATCAATTATGTTGTATCGTTAAGGGGGTAGTTCAGTGAGGGACAATAGGTAGTCGGTACAACGTAAATACTATCAATTATGTTGTATCGTTAAGGGGGTAGTTCAGTGAGGGACAATAGGTAGTCGGTACAACGTAATACTATCAATTATGTTGTATCGTTAAGGGGGTAGTTCAGTGAGGGACAATAGGTAGTCGTACAACGTAAATACTATCAATTATGTTGTATCGTTAAGGGGGTAGTTCAGTGAGGGACAATAGGTAGTCGGTACAACGTAAATACTATCAATTATGTTGTATCGTTAAGGGGGTAGTTCAGTGAGGGGACAATAGGTAGTCGGTACAACGTAAATACTATCAATTATGTTGTATCGTTAAGGGGGTAGTTCAGTGAGGGGACAATAGGGGTACAACGTTATAATTATGTTGTATCGTTATTCAGTGAGGGTAATTACTGAGGGGCCACTAAAATATTCATTGTGCCATTAATAGCATTTAATACTTATCCATATGCGCCTATTAATGGGTTTATTATAAAGGTATTAAACCTGAACAACAATAAAACGAGTGAAAACAGCGTTGGATGGTCAAAATCGGAGATGTAGCCCGCGAGTTGTATAATGTTGGGGTGACAATCTGCTTTCCCGCCAATTTCCCCCAAGGCCACTGAGACACAGTCGATCGATACTCTCTCTCTCTCTCTTGCACTCGCTTGCTATCAGTGATGACCACACCCTCCAATCGGATTTCTAATGTTAGCACGAAAATATACCTCAGAATAAGGGAATAACAGGGAAAATAGGTGATAACTGAAGGAGAGGAGGAAAGTGGGGAAGGAGGGGAGGTAGAGGACTGAGATTTTGCATGGCCCAGGGGCCAAAAAAAAAAATAAAATAAAAAAAAAAAATATAAAAAAATATTTTTTTTTCGATGTCAAAAGTTGATTTTTATTTTCTCTGACTCTTAAGAGTCTCCCCGCAGTGCGCCGGGGGAACTCTTAAGAGTCTCCCCGCAGCTCCCGGGTTAAGGGGGTAGTTCAGTGAGGGACAATAGGTAGTCGGTACAACGTAAATACTATCAATTATGTTGTATCGTTAAGGGGGTAGTTCAGTGAGGGACAATAGGTAGTCGGTACAACGTAAATACTATCAATTATGTTGTATCGTTAAGGGGGTAGTTCAGTGAGGGACAATAGGTAGTCGGTACAACGTAAATACTATCAATTATGTTGTATCGTTAAGGGGTAGTTCAGTGAGGGACAATAGGTAGTCGGTACAACGTAAATACTATCAATTATGTTGTATCGTTAAGGGGGTAGTTCAGTGAGGGAGAATAGGTAGTCGGTACAACGTAAATACTATCAATTATGTTGTATCGTTAAGTGGGTAGTTCAGTGAGGGAGAATAGGTAGTCGGTACAACGTAATACTATCAATTATGTTGTATCGTTAAGGGGGTAGTTCAGTGAGGGAGAATAGGTAGTCGGTACAACGTAAATACTATCAATTATGTTGTATCGTTAAGGGGGTAGTTCAGTGAGGGAGAATAGTTAGTCGGTACAACTTAAATACTATCAATTATGTTGTATCGTTAAGGGGGTAGTTCAGTGAGGGAGAATAGTTAGTCGGTACAACGTAAATACTATCAATTATGTTGTATCGTTAAGGGGGTAGTTCAGTGAGGGAGAATAGTTAGTCGGTACAACGTAAATACTATCAATTATGTTGTATCGTTAAGGGGGTAGTTCAGTGAGGGAGAATAGTTAGTCGGTACAACGTAAATACTATCAATTATGTTGTATCGTTAAGGGGGTAGTTCAGTGAGGGAGAATAGTTAGTCGGTACAACGTAAATACTATCAATTATGTTGTATCGTTAAGGGGGTAGTTCAGTGAGGGAGAATAGTTAGTCGGTACAACGTAAATACTATCAATTATGTTGTATCGTTAAGGGGGTAGTTCAGTGAGGGAGAATAGTTAGTCGGTACAACGTAAATCCTATCAATCATGTTGTATCGTTAAGGGGGTACTACTCGTTTTTCTGGACCCCCTTTTCATTTTAGTAAGCGTTGTTTCCACATAGCGATTTTGATACTTTAATTTGACTTTATATTGTCCTTGTCCCAATTTTGGTTTGTTTAGTTTGCAAGTTTTACATTTTAATTAGCATATTAGTTTTGAGGTTTTAAGACGTTCGGTCTGTTAGTTTGGCGATTTTGCGACCTTTTGCCTAATTTTGTTGTCAATATTAAGACCTTCGTGCCCTTTAGGTGTCGATTTGTTTTCCTGGCGAGAGATGGCGAGCCTTTAATTTTAGAAGGTACATTTTTCGGTAGCATTCAAGGAGACTACATCAGGACTCTTCAGTATAACTAAATAAGTTGGTCACCAATTATTTCTCAATATTTGAAAACAAATATGGATTTTATATGCTCTAAACATCATATGAAAATGTGTTTTAAGCCTCGGCTAAACCTAATAAAAATATATGGTACTAAAATGGAAATTTTTCGTAACATGGTTGTCAATACCTTCCTATAGACGGCACTGATTCGTACACACGCCATTTTCACCTGTCTCCCGAGGTCTGTCCACCAGCTTTTTAGTCAACACTAACTCCACCTGCCTATCTCTGTCGAAACTACAGGTGTTCATTTCCACACCTTTGCGCATCACGTCACGAAACACTACTGGGTTCCTATTGTTTTTTTTGTGAAGATTTAATTATAACGCATATGCTACGTCACGCTCTGGTCACGCATACCCTCGGGAGCCAACCACTCTGGTGGAATATGTTGATTACGTCATTGCAATCGGCCAATCACAGATACCCACCTTGATTTACCTGATAATCGCCAGTCGAGTCATGGTGGTACACTGTAAAGGTCCAGCCGCTGCCACACTGTGTTATTGTAGAAACTACAAGAAATAATACTGCTGCCCTGAAAGTATTTACAGAACATGGGTGCTTGCCTACTGATGTGACGTGTAAGAGGTAAGATTTTTTCGCATAGGTTTAAATTTCCGGAAATTAATGGGTAATAAATACCACGTACTGAGTACTATGAATCCGCTGTTGCTGGCATGCAAGGGCTAGTTTAGTATCCCACGTACTGGGTACTATGAATCCGCTGTTGCTGGCATGCAAGGGCTAGTTTAGTCCGCTGTTGCTGGCATGCAAGGGCTAGTTTAGTAACGTACTGGGTACTATGAATCCGCTGTTGCTGGCATGCAAGGGCTAGTTTAGTATACCACGTACTGAGTACTATGAATCCGCTGTTGCTGGCATGCAAGGGCTAGTTTAGTATCCCACGTACTGAGTACTATGAATCCGCTGTTGCTGGCATGCAAGGGCTAGTTTAGTATACCACGTACTGAGTACTATGAATCCACTGTTGCTGGCATGCAAGGGCTAGTTTAGTATACCACGTACTGAGTACTATGAATCCGCTGTTGCTGGCATGCAAGGGCTAGTTTAGTATACCACGTACTGGGTACTATGAATCCGCTGTTGCTGGCATGCAAGGGCTAGTTTAGTATACCACGTACTGAGTACTATGAATCCGCTGTTGCTGGCATGCAAGGGCTAGTTTAGTATACCACGTACTGAGTACTATGAATCCGCTGTTGCTGGCATGCAAGGGCTAGTTTAGTATACCACGTACTGAGTACTATGAATCCGCTGTTGCTGGCATGCAAGGGCTAGTTTAGTATACCACGTACTGGGTACTATGAATCCGCTGTTGCTGGCATGCAAGGGCTAGTTTAGTATACCACGTACTGAGTACTATGAATCCGCTGTTGCTGGCATGCAAGGGCTAGTTTAGTATACCACGTACTGAGTACTATGAATCCGCTGTTGCTGGCATGCAAGGGCTAGTTTAGTATCCCACGTACTGGGTACTATGAATCCGCTGTTGCTGGCATGCAAGGGCTAGTTTAGTATCCCACGTACTGGGTACTATGAATCCGCTGTTGCTGGCATGCAAGGGCTAGTTTAGTATCCCACGTACTGGGTCTAGGTTAGGTTAGGTTGGGTTGTTTGGTTAGGTTAATATAGTAGGTCTCAGAAACAAGATTCGTAGTTGCGGTAGTATTTACAGATACGCCCGAATACTAAATGGGCGGCCTTTCGATTCTCAAAATCCGATCCAAGTTTTGCCAAAAATTGGCTCGGGTTTTCCAATATTATGCTTTTTGGGGTTTGCAATTTAGGGAAACATGAGCCAAAATTCTAAATTAGGTTACTTTAATTTGTTTACTCTTAAAACTCTCAAAATCCGAGCCAAGTTTTGCCAAAACTTGGCTCGGGTTTTCCAAAATTCGGGTTTTATGGCTTTGCAATTTCGGAAACCTGAGCCAAATTTCTAATTGAGGTTACTGTAATTTTTTTGTCTACAAACTCACAAAATCCGAGCCAGCTTTGGCCAAAACTTGGCTCGGGTTTTCGAAATATTGGATTTTAGGCATTTGAAATACCTTAAAACCCGAGCCAAGTTTTGCTAAAATAATTTTTTATCGCCGTTTTACGCATTTAACCCCTCATTTTCCCTGTACTTCATAGCCCTCCCCACTATCGGGCGGCGTGTCTTAAGATCGTTGTATAATGGGGAAAACGGTTTCGCCGAGGGTTGTAATTATTTCCAAACACTATATATTGATGAAAACTAACAGGGAAAAATAAAAAAATCCATGGGAAAATTGGTGACCATCTTATTTAGTTTTTCCGACTCTTCTTCTTACCTCTGACCGGGTATAAGCTATCCTAGTGTTTACTAGCCTATACCCCTTTGAAAGGACATTAGCCTAACCTAACAACCTTACCTAACCTATCCTAGTATTATGGGTGGGGGCTGCCGCCCCCACACCCCCGCTATTAGATATCTTTGACAGATTTTTGGTGTATTTTTCTGTGAAAAGGGTATTTTTTCAATTTGTGAATAACGAAAATCCTCCATGCGAACTATATGGAGAAAATATGGCGAATCTGTTGGTGCCTATTTTCCCTAATAAATAGTTTCTAATAAGGCGGATGTAGTGTCCTTGAATATTATCCATTTTTCTACCGAAAAATTTACAAATTTATCTTGAAAGGGGGTCTAGGGTGTGTTTTTCTAAGCTTGATGGAGGTCTAGCGAGGAAACTAAAAAAAAAATTAACAAACAAATATATAGAGCAAAAACCAAGCACTACCCTCTTAACACTAGATTAGCGGGCTAGCGGTTTATTTATATGTACCGCCCAGCGGGGTGTTTAGCCTGTTCGTGATCATTTTCATGCCTAAATAAGACCCAGAGCGTAAAACAAGTATCTATCCCTGAAAGGGCATAAACAGAGCTTTCCAATGACACCACAACGATCCTTTTATGACCGCTAGTTTTCTTGCAACAACCGCGCAACGCGAGTGCAAAAAGCATTAATTCGGCACTTTCCCCATACAATTCCGTATATAGCGAGTGAGAGAGACTTGTCTCTCTCTCTCAGCAACATTACGTGCTGAAATTGCCACACGACCTATGTCGCGCGCCGCCACATAGTCCAGATTTATTTAATTCGACTTATGTTGCGCACCGATAGTTAGGGGTTAAACAACGTATTATCTAATATACACAGGTAAATACCGCATATTTTGTATTAATTTATATTGTTTAGTTATACAGTATATGCCATAATTGTTAACTATCATGAGGGGGTCTACCAGGTATGGGCCAATCGGCGCTCAGCAGACCCCCGTAATCTTGTGTTAATCCCTGACCATTTTGGTGGGGGCAGTACTCAAGGTATTAGTGAGTTGGGCCTATAATTGGGCCGTATAATTGGGGTTGGGTGTGACAGGGATCTGCCTTGTATGGGCCGATCGGCTTTTTGCAGACTCCCATTTTCTTATGTTCTTCTTATCATTTGAATTTACATATATTATACAAGGCTTTCTTTATATTACAGAAATGGGTTTAGTCCGTGATTCGCCTAATGCAGCAACCAGGTATAGTCCAATCCTATAATACTGCAATACCAGTACCGTTATCAACATTACAGTATATTTACTAAATAAGTAGGTGTCGATTCAATAAGTAGGTGTCGATTCAATAAGTAGGTGTCGATTCAATAAGTAGGTGTCGATTCAATAAGTAGGTGTCGATTCAATAAGTAGGTGTCGATTCAATAAGTAGGTGTCGATTCAATTATTTAGGTGTGTAGTAATTATATTTAGGTGTGTAGTAATTATATTTAGGTGTGTAGTAATTATATTTAGGTTTGTAGTAATTATATTCGGTAAAGGTTACTTTTAGGACACAGTGATTTCAGCAACTTTTGTTTTTGTTTTGCATATTTCTTTCAAATAGTGTTCTCATATACTGAAGAGAAGCTGAAATGAGCATTACCCATTATCCAACAATCTAAAAATACGCCCCCCACTACTGGGGAAGGCTATGAAAATCAGGGAAAATGAGGGGTTAAAATGGATAAAAGCCGAAAAAATAAGCTGTATTTGGCCATAACCGTTTGCCGTGGGATACAGAGTAAGTTGAGGAGGGGCAAGCCCCACCTCACCTCCCAGGACTTATTGAAATCTTCATCTATGTGGCCAGCAGGGGGCAAAATCCTAATTTTCCCTAACTGACCCTATTATTGGATATTGGGTTAATACTCACTTCCGACGGTCCTTGGATAATAGGTAAATACTCACTTCCGAAATTCCTCAATATATAAATCCACTGAATATGAACGAAAATCACGTACACACACAACAAATCACGTACACACACAACAAATCACGTACACACACAACAAATCACGTACACACACAACAAATCACGTACACACACAACAAATCACGTACACACACAACAAATCGAAAGACGTATGAGAGTCATCCAGCTGAAGACGCCATTGTGGGTACACTATAGTCACTAGTCAGCCACCCTCGCCATCTTCTCCAGTATTATTGCATTATGGGATATTGATCATATGCACAGCTACGTGTGACAGGTGATTGGCTAAATGGGTGTGACGTCATCCAGAGAATTCCATTGCCATTGGTTGATTATTTCATATCACTTTTAAAGTCAGTAGACAGTGTCCAGACATACAACTGTAGCGAAGATGGTGGCTGGGACGTTTATAGGGAAACTATTATTATCATATTATATATATCCCTTATTATACATTTCAGCTAGTAATGACATATATGACAATGATGTATATGGTCTACCGGACCTATTATTATACATTTCAGCTAGTAATGACATATATGACAATGATGTATATGGTCTACCGGACCTATTATTATACATTTCAGCTAGTAATGACATATATGACAATGATGTATATGGTCTACCGGACCTATTAGGCCTAAAAAGATCGATGGGACTACTGTCGGTCCTAAAGATAACCTTTTCCTTATATACTAACATAGATATTAATGTTTGATGTTATTCAGACAATTCTTCAAGCCCTATATTAACTGTTTGTACCGAAAGTGAGGGATTATCAGTGGGCTGGATCCTAATAGTGTATGTTTCCGACATCGTTTAATATTATATGACCAATTACATAACTACTAAAATGGCCAAGTTTAAAGATGAGCACCCACATATGAGCACCCACATATGAGCACCCACACTTGGTTATTACTAAACCGTATAGACAATATGTATTTTAGGTCACGTATGGGATATAATTATCTATGTATTTTCTATAACTACATGAACGAAGGCGGTGCTGGTTGGGGGGAGGGGCGTCGACTGACTGGGGACAGAGGTGCATGGGGGCGGTTCGTTCGTGGCCACCCCTTCGGGGATCACGGCGTCAGGCAATAGATAGATAGATTATCTTACAGTATTAGTCACTGCAATAAATGTCTTTAGATAGATAGATAGAATAAATGTCTTTACCGCTGCAGATTAAATTATTTTCCATTAGACTTTGTGGGTTAAATAAAGGTGGAAGAAAAAATGGTGCCCATCTTGGATCAGTGCAGAACTAATGTGTTTTCCTTATCCACTGTATTTTTAGTATTTTGTGATCTTCTATATCAATGCTAAGACCAGCGGGGGTTTGAGGGCGGCAGCCCCCAGGTTATGTTAGGCTGTTAGGTTAGGGTAATGACAAAATATGGTTTCCGGGGGGCATGTTTTGATATTGCTAAATAATGGGTAAATTTGCTTTTGCTGAAGGAAAAGCACCTCAAAACACATTAATCAATGAAGGAACTGATGACAAAAAAATATTATAATAAAAATAACAAGTACGTGACATAAAATACATATTGACCACCCATATTATTGGTGTAACTGAGTCTCTGTGAGGAAAAGAAGATCAGGTTTGCTCGAGGAGAGGTGGTGTTCAACAGAGGGAAAGTTATTAGAGGAAGGCCCCGCGAATATGACAAAAGAAGATGAGGTTTGTTCGAGGAGAGGTGGTGTTCAACAGAGAGAAAGTTATTAGAGGAAAGCCCCGCGAATATGACAAAAGAAGATGAGGTTTGTTCGAGGAGAGGTGATGTTCAACAGAGGGAAAATTATTAGAGGAAAGCCCCGTGAATATGACAAAAGAAGATGAGGTTTGTTCGAGGAGAGGTGGTGTTCAACAGAGGGAAAGTTATTAGAGGAAAGCCCCGCGAATATGACAAAAGGTGATAGTAAGATTGGCCGTGGTCCACAATATTTGTATTGGTCGTCTGGGGAAGGAGGGTTAACTTTGTGCGCATTTAACACCTTTTTCCCCATTTTGTTGTAGATTTTAAGACCTTTCGTGCAGTTTAGTTGTCGATTTATCTCTGGCGAGCAATGTAATTTCAAGAGGAATCGGCCTTTGGCCGGGACATTTTTCTACCGAAAAATGTACAAATTTATCTTGAAGAGTGGGATCCAGGGAGTGTTTTTCTAAGCTTGATGGAGGTCTAGCGAGGAATTAAGAAATGCATGAATGAATAGACCAAGTAAAACAGCCACTAGCCCCTTAATGAATAGACCAAGTAAAACAGCCACTAGCCCCTTAATGAATAGACCAAGTAAAATAGCCACTAGCCCCATAATGAATAGACCAAGTAAAACAGACACTAGCCCCTTAATGAATAGACCAAGTAAAACAGCCACTAGCCCCTTAATGAATAGACCAAGTAAAATAGCCACTAGCCCCTTAATGAATAGACCAAGTAAAACAGCCACTAGCCCCATAATGAATAGACCAAGTAAAACAGACACTAGCCCCTTAATGAATAGACCAAGTAAAACAGCCACTAGCCCCTTAATGAATAGACCAAGTAAAACAGACACTAGCCCCTTAATGAATAGACCAAGTAAAACAGCCACTAGCCCCATAATGAATAGACCAAGTAAAACAGACACTAGCCCCTTAATGAATAGACCAAGTAAAACAGCCACTAGCCCCTTAATGAATAGACCTAGTAAAACAGACACTAGCCCCTTAATGAATAGACCAAGTAAAACAGCCACTAGCCCCATAATGAATAGACCAAGTAAAACAGCCACTAGCCCCTTAATGAATAGACCAAGTAAAACAGCCACTAGCCCCTTAATGAATAGACCAAGTAAAACAGACACTAGCTCCTTAATGAATAGACCAAGTAAAACAACCACTAGCCCCATAATGAATAGACCAAGTAAAACAGACACTAGCCCCTTAATGAATATACCAAGTAAAACAGCCACTAGCCCCTTAATGAATAGACCAAGTAAAACCGACACTAGCCCCTTAATGAATAGACCAAGTAAAACAGCCACTAGCCCCATAATGAATAGACCAAATAAAACAGACACTAGCCCCTTAATGAATAGACCAAGTAAAACAGCCACTAGCCCCTTAATGAATAGACCAGTAAAACAGACACTAGCCCCTTAATGAATAGACCAAGTAAAACAGCCACTAGCCCCTTAATGAATAGACCAAGTAAAACAGACACTAGCCCCTTAATGAATAGACCAAGTAAAACAGACACTAGCCCCATAATGAATAGACCAAGTAAAACAGACACTAGCCCCTTAATGAATAGACCAAGTAAAACAGCCACTAGCCCCTTAATGAATAGACCAAGTAAAACAGACACTAGCCCCTTAATGAATAGACCAAGTAAAACAGCCACTAGCCCCTTAACCCTTTCATTACCGGGGCCGTCCTTTGAACTGTATTCTGGCTACTATTAGACGATTTCATTCAGTTTCAAAAGGGACTCCAGCAATTAACAGCTTCGAACTATCTCACTTGATCCTTTTTACTACCACGAATCCTTCTTAAACTTCACAAAATCCTCTAAATACATGTACCATAATTAATCAGACGTCGCCGGTATAAAATAATAATAATAATAATGATAAAATAATAATAATAATAATAATAATAAAAATAATAATAATGATAATAATAATAATAATAAAAATAATAATAATTATCTATCTATCTATCTATTGCCTGACGCCGTGATCCCCGAAGGGGTGGCCACGAACGAACCGCCCCCATGCACCTCTGTCCCCAGTCAGTCGACGCCCCTCAGCACCGCCTTCGTTCATGTAGTTCCTCACTCCATCCTTCCACCTCATATTCGGTCTACCTCTCCCCCTCTGTCCCTCCACCTCGCTCTCGTACACCCTCTTAGTCATTCTCTCGCTTTCCATACGTTCCATATGGCCGAACCATCTCAAGTTGTTCCTTTTCACACTTTCCAGCACATCTACCTCCACACCACACCTCCTTCTTACTTCCTCATTAGTCTGTCTATCCCTCCATGTAACTCCGCACGCACTCCTTAAGTAATTCATTTCCACTGCTCTCACTCTTGGTCTGAGTCTCTCAACGTCCATGCTTCGTTTCCGTAAGTCAGTGTCGGGATTACCACACTGTCATGCAAGGACTTCTTCACTTCCATACTGACCACCCTATCTTGTTACTGCTTTTAGCGTTCCTACAACCCTCTTCCCTGTTGTACCCTCTCCGCACCTCTTCATCCATAGTCCCATCTTTACTCAACACACTGCCCAGATACTTAAAGAGTTGACGATCTCCATAGCCTGACCGTTCAGCTTCACCTCACACTCTGTGACTTCACCCCTTTCGAAGACCATAACCTTGCTCTTCCCCGTATTTACCTTCAAATTCCGTTTTTCGCACACTGTTCCAAACTCATTTACCAGACCCTGCAACTCCCATTCATTATCACTCATCAGAACTGTATCATCCGCAAACAGCAGTATAGGTAGCTTCCACTCAATTCCCTCCCTTTTCAGCGATACACCAACATTCACTGCTCTTGATAGTATTTCTTTCATGACTCCATCCATATATACAGTAAACAACCACGGGGACATCACACACCCCTGTTTCAAACCAACATTCAGGTCAAAGAACTCGCTCTGCTCACTCTCCACACGTACTGCCGCCTTTGCACCCTCATACATGCTCTTCACTGCTTTCAGCAACTTGCCCTCTACTCCGTAGAGGGCAATTATAATAATAATTATAATAATAATAAAATAATAATAATAATAATAATAATAATAATAATTATAATAATAATAAAAATAATAATAATAATAATAATAATAATAATAATAATAAAAATAATAATAATGATAATAATAATAAAATAATAATGATAATAATAATAAAATAATAATAATAATAATAATAAAATAATATTTATAATAATAATAATAATAATAATAATAATGGGATAATAACATAACATTGCACTTATGGAACCCTTGGCACACATATTTCTGAATGTGAACTTGGATATATATTGACAGAATCAGCTGGTATCACGTCGGAAGGATCTCTTAGCGGTGTCATCAAAGATTAAGGGCAGATTGGTCGTTTTTTTCTGGTCCACCATCTTCCTCATGTTTATACCCGTTAGTTTACAGATTTTAAGACGTTCGCCCGATTAGTTTGTCGATTTTAAAACCTTTCGTCCCATTTCTTTATCGATATCAAGACCTTTCGTGTCATTCAGGTGTCGATTTTTTTCCTGGTGAGCGATAGCAAGCCTGTAGTTTTAAAAGGAACCGGACTTTGGCCGGGCCATTTTTCTATCCAAAAATGTACAAATTTATCTTGAAGGAGGGTGTTGGGGTGGGGGGTGGGGGGGGTATTTTAAGGGGAGATCTCCACTTGAGGGATTTTTTTCTTGACCCCTTTCGCCCTCATGTTTAGCCCCATTGCTTTTGATCATATAAAACTATTGCCCCATTAGTTTAGCAATTTTAAGAACTTTCACCCCATATTAAGACCTTTCATGCCATTCAGGTGTCGATTTTATCCTGGCTAGCGATAGCGAGCCTGTAATTTAAGAGGAAGCGGCCTTCGGCCGGGACATTTTTCTACCGAAAAATGTACAAATTTATCTTGAAAGGGACTCAAGGGGGTGTCATTTTAAGCTTGATGGAGGTCTAGGGAACAAACTAAATACCTCCCCTTAAGCTTGATGGAGGAAACTAACAAACTAGTAAAAAGATACACAAATGACCAAATACTTCCCCCTCCCCCCCCCCCCCTCCCCCTCCATCTGGCCGCACACACCGTTGGAACTCCTGATACTTCCAATATCGCGATTTGATGAATTTCTGTATATCTCACATCCAGTTAAGGGAAGAGTGGCTATATTGGTGGTCTATTATTATACTGTATAATATATTGGTGGTCTATTAATATACTGTATAATATATTGGTGGTCTATTAATATACTGTATAATATATTGGTGGTCTATTAATATACTGTATAATATATTCATATATTTTTAGTTTCCTTGCTAGACCTCCATAAAGCCTTAAAACACACACCCTAGATTCCCTTAATTTTTACATTTTTTCTGTAGAAAAATTTCCCGGCCGAAGGCCGCTTCCTCTTAAAATTACAGACTCGCTATCGCTCGCCAGGATAAAATTGACACCTAAATGGCACGAAAGGTCTTAAAATTAACAACGAAATGTGGTGAAAGGTGTTAAAATCTTCAAACTAATGGGCCGAACGTCTTATAATCTCAAAACAAATGGGTCTAAACGTGAGGAAGAAAGGGGACCAGAAAAACTACCCATCTGCCCTTAACCTTTGATGAAACCGCTGAGGGATCCGTCCACCGTGATATCTGATTCTGTCAATATATACCCAAGTTCAGATTCAGAAATATTTGTGCCAAGGGGTTTCATAAACGTCATTTATATGTTATTAACCCATTATTATTATTATTATTATTATTATTATTATTATTATTATTATTATTGGAACAAGTAGAATGTTTTAAATATCTAGGAGGAACGATAAGCAAGAATGGAGGTATGGACATGGAGGTAAAACAGAGAGTATGTGAAGGAAGGAACGTTTTCTGTGCAATGGGAAGTATGTGGAAGGTAAGAAATCTCGGAATAACAGTTAAAAGTGCAATGTATTAAGGGATTGTTGTACCAACAGTGATGTATGGGGCTGAGACATGGGCTCTGAAGGCAAAGGAGACAAGAAAGCTGGATGTGATGGAGATGAGCTGCTTGAGGAGTATGTGTGGAGTTACTCGTAGAGACAGATTGAGGAATGAAGAGATACTTAGCAGAGTGGGGCAGCAGGAACATTTGTAAGCCAGAGTGGACAGTATGTGTGGAGTTACTCGTAGAGACAGATTGAGGACTGAAGAGATACTTAGCAGAGTGGGGCAGCAGGAACATGTGTAAGCCAGAGTGGACAGTATGTGTGGAGTTACTCGTAGAGACAGATTGAGGACTGAAGAGATACTTAGCAGAGTGGGTCAGCAGGAACATTTGTCAGCCAGAGTGGACAGAAGGGTGCTGAGCTGGTATGGTCATGTTGAATGAGTGGAAGATGAAAGGCTTACAAAGAGAATATGTGAGTCAGATACAAGGGGAGGTAGAGGGGCAGGAAGACCTCCATTGAGATGGAGAGACTGTGTAGGCCATGCATTGGAAGATAGAGGAATGATTATAGAACAGGCAAGAGAAGTGGTAATAAATAGGATTGAATGGAGAATGCTAGTGAATAAACGAGTGTAAAAGCGGTCGTTTGGGAGAGAGGGTCATACGCCAGTTGGACTAGATAATAGTCCGTCAGGTGCCTGGCCCAGGAAGTCGGTGGTAATGAAGTGTACGCTTGGAAGTATGGTGGGCGGGCTTGTGGTGGCTCCACTGCGGGTCTGCCTGTAGAAATTGAAGCCTCTTTAGGGGATCTGGGACCTGGAAATCTTTTGCTGGGGATCCCAAATGGGCCTGGGTCTCTGGGTGTTTCTCCTGGACGACCGAGATATGTGTGATCTTGTGTTATGTTTTGTTTTGTTTTTCTGGTGTGTTCTGATGTCCCTGTTCGGGCTCTGTCTTGAGTCGGTCCCCTTACCCCCACACCAAAAAAAAAATATATATATAATAATTGGAAAACTGGGGCAAGTGCCAGAGTATACAGTATACATACATACATAAGTATTATCATTATTATTATTATTATTATAATAATAATAATTATTATTATTATTATTATTATTATAATAATAATAATTATTATTATTATTATTATTATTATTATTATTATTACAATTATTAATATTATTAATATTATTATTATTATGTTTATGTTTATAATTATTCTTACTCAAGTCCAAACTAATTGCTACTGTACAGTAGATCCTTATTTGCTTTGGCATGCAGAATATATCTTCAATTTCTGATGCTGAATACTTTTTTAATAGCTTATTCTGCCATCAGTAGACGATTTTCCGCAGTTTTGAAAGGCTCTCAAGAAATACTGTATATCTATGTTGGTTAAGGGGAGACAGACCGTTTTTCTGAACCCCCTTCTCCCTAATGTTTAGCCCCACTAGTGTTGAGATTTTAAGATGTTGGGTCCATTAGTTTGGGGATTTTATGACCTTTCACCCAATTTCTTTGTCAATATTAGAACCCTTCGTGCCATTTAACTCTATTTTTTCCTGGCGATCGATAGTGAGCCTGTAATTTTAGGAGGAATTGGCCTTTGGCCGCGACATTTTTCTACCGAAAAATGTACAAATCTATCTTGAAGGAGGGTCTAGGGGGTGTTTTTCTAAGCTTGATGGAGGTCTAGGGAGGAAACTAAACACATTATGAATACATTAATTAATAGACCAAACAAACATACATTGTTTCCGTAAACCTATGACTTCCAATCTACCTCCCTAGGCTGTATACAATATATAATGCCAGCCACGATAAACTGCTAACACGCGTCATAATCATCAGAGGGTTAATTTGCTTCAACTATAAATATCTATGTTGACTGCTTTTTTGGCCTAACAATTCATTCATTCAAAAATTCTTAGTTTCCTCGCTAGACATCCCTCAAACTTACAAAAAAACATCCCCCCCCCCCATCAAGATAAATGTGTAAATGTTTTCGGTAAAAAAAAAAATCCCGGCCGAAGGCCGATTCCTCTTTCAATTACAGGCTCGCTATCGCTCGCCAGGATAAATTCGACACCTAAATGGCACGATAGGTCTTAAAATGTATAACGAAATGGGACGAAAGGTCTTAAAATGTATAACGAAATGGGACGAAAGGTCTTAAAATGTATAACGAAATGGCACGATAGGTCTTAAAATGTATAACGAAATGGGACGAAAGGTCTTAAATTCGCCAAACAAATGGGCCGAACGTATATACATCTAAAAAAATAATAGGACTAAACACGAGGGAGAAAGGGGACCAGAAAAACGCCCGTCTCCCCTTAAACCTATGACTTCCAAACTACCTTCCTCGGCTGCATCAAATAGTGTGTATATTGCTAGCCAGAATAAACTGCTAAAACACGTCATAATCATCAAAGGGTTAATTTATATCAACACTATATATTCTACCGGCATGGGTTGGTGGTGGTGTAATGGTTTAGGTGCTTATGTTCTGGGTGTGGTGTCCCGAGTTCGAATCCCGGGAGGACCATATGTGTATTCATTAGTTTATTCCAGTGCGTTGGGGCTTGTAATTGATGGTTAAGGGGAGATTTCTACTTGAGGGACTTTTTTCTTGACCCCTTTCTCCCTCATGTCTAGCCCCATTACTTTTGAGATTTTAAGACGTTTGCCCCATTATTTTGACGATTTTAAAAACTTTCAACCCATTTCTGCCAATTTTAAGACCTTTCGTGCCATTTAGGTGTCGATTTTATCCTGGCGACCGATAGCGAGCCTGTAATTTAAGAGGAACCGGCTTTCAGCCGGGACATTTTTCTACCGAAAAATGTACAAATTTATCTTGAAAGGGGCTCAAGGGGGTGTAATCTTAAGCTTGATGGATATCTAGAGACCAAACTAAAAACCTCCCCTTAATGTAAAGAACGGGGTGTTACTTAAAACTATGGATATTGTAAGTTTCCTGGTTTCCTTACTCAAATTTCCTTTAGTGCCTATTTTTGTATTATGCATTTATGTATTATTATATTTATTTGACTTTTATATGTATTATGTATTTATGTATTATATATTATGTATTATGTATTATATGTATTATGTATTTATGTATTATATATTATGTAATATGTATTATATGTATTATGTATTATGTATTATATATTATGTATTATATATTATGTATTATGTATTATATGTATTATGTATTTATGTATTATATATTATGTAATATGTATTATATGTATTATGTATTATATATAATATATTATATGTATTTATGTATTATGTATTATATGTATTTATGTATTATATATTATGTATTATATGTATTTATGTATTATGTATTATATGTATTATGTATTTATGTATTATATATTATGAATTATGTATTATATGTATTATGTATTATGTATTATATGTATTTATGTATTATATATTATGTATTATGTATTATGTATTTATGTATTATATATTATGTATTATGTATTATATGTATTATGTATTTATGTATTATATATTATGTATTATATGTATTTATGTATTATGTATTATATGTATTATGTATTATGTATTATATGTATTATGTATTTATGTATTATATATTATGTATTATGTATTATATATTATGTATTATGTATTATATGTATTATGTATTTATGTATTATATATTATGTATTATATGTATTTATGTATTATGTATTATGTATTTATGTATTATATATTATGTATTATATGTATTATGTATTATATGTATTATGTATTTATGTATTATATATTATGTATTATGTATTATATGTATTATGTATTTATGTATTATATATTATGTATTATATGTATTTATGTATTATATGTATTATGTATTTATGTATTATATATTATGTATTATATGTATTTATGTATTATGTATTATATGTATTATGTATTTATGTATTATATAATATGTATTATGTATTATATGTATTATGTATTTATGTATTATATATTATGTATTATATGTATTTATGTATTATGTATTATATGTATTATGTATTTATGTATTATATATTATGTATTATGTATTATATGTATTATGTATTATGTATTATATGTATTATGTATTTATGTATTATATATTATGTATTATGTATTATATGTATTCTGTATTTATGTATTATATATTATGTATTATGTATTTATTATTATGTATTATGTATTATGTATTTATGTATTATATATTATGTATTATGTATTATATGTATTATGTATTATGTATTATATGTATTATGTATTTATGTATTATATATTATGTATTATGTATTATATGTATTTATGTATTATATATTATGTATTATGTATTATATGTATTATGTATTTATGTATTATATATTATGTATTATATGTATTTATGTATTATGTATTATATGTATTATGTATTATATGTATTATGTATTTATGTATTATATATTATGTATTATGTATTATATGTATTATGTATTTATGTATTATATTATGTATTATATGTATTTATGTATTATTATTATGTATTATGTATTTATGTATTATATTATGTATTATATGTATTATGTATTATATGTATTATGTATTTATGTATTATATATTATGTATTATGTATTATATGTATTATGTATTTATGTATTATATATTATGTATTATATGTATTTATGTATTATGTATTATATGTATTATGTATTTATGTATTATATGTATTATTATGTATTATATGTATTATTATGTATTATATGTATTATGTTTTATTATGTATTACGTATTATTATGTATTATATGTATTGTATGTATTTATGTATTATGTATTATGGTATGTAATGATATGTATTTATGTATTGTATGTATTTATGTATTATGTATTATGGTATGTAATGATATGTATTTATGTATTGTATGTATTATGTATTTATGTATTATATATTATGTATTATATGTATTTATGTATTATGTATTATATGTATTATGTATTTATGTATTATATATTATGTATTATATGTATTTATGTATTATGTATATGTATTATGTATTTATGTATTATATATTATGTATTATGTATTATATGTATTATGTATTATGTATTATATGTATTATGTATTTATGTATTATATATTATGTATTATATGTATTATGTATTATGTATTATATGTATTATGTATTTATGTATTATATATTATGTATTATATGTATTATGTATTATGTATTATTATATTTATTTGACTTTTATATGTATTTATTATATATATATGTATTATGTATTTATTTATTTTTTTTATTTTTTAGTTTATTTACCTATTACATAATTATATATATTATATACTGTATAATTATATGTTTGTATTATGTATTTATTAAGTTTGTATTTTATGTTATTTCCTTACATATACTGTATACTGTAGTTATTGTGGCACATCGTAACCCTTACAGTAAAAGGATTTAATTGAGATAGTCTGTAATCTTTTAACGGGTGGACGTCGTTCCTAAGCTGAATGAAATAGTCTAATGGTTGCCAGAATATGATGAAAAGAATGTCACCGGTATTGAAGGGGTTAATTTTGATCAGCATAAAGACATACGCACTTTTTAACCCCTTCTGTACCGGCGACGTCTTTTAATTTTGATCTAGCTATATATAGACGATGTTGTGTAGTTTAAGAAGGGTTAAGTGAGATGGTTCGAAGCCTCTTTATTGCTGGAGGCCCTTTTTAAACTGAATACAATCGTTTGAAAGTTGTCAGAAACATAAGTTAAAAAGACGTCGGTGGTACAGAAAGGGTTAAGACAAACACGAACATTTACACTCAGATTGGAATTTAACTTAACATGATTTCATCGATATAATAATTATACAGTATGTGTACATCGCATTTATCTCACACACACTCATTCTCTCTCTCTCTCTCTCTATATATATATATATATATATATATATATATATATATATATATATATATATATATATATATATATATATATATCTGCCAAAACTGTGCGAAAGGGAAACTAAAAGATGTAAACTCATGGACGTAAAAACAAAGGGTTGGAAGTGAGAGGCAGAGACACCTGAATATGGATGTATTGTGGGAGAGAGAGAGAGAGAGACACCTGAATATGGATGTATTGTGGGAGAGAGAGAGAGAGAGACACCTGAATATGGATGTATTGTGGGAGAGAGAGAGAGAGAGACACCTGAATATGGATGTATTGTGGGAGAGAGAGAGAAAGAGAGAGACTCCTGAATATGGATGTATTGTGGAAGAGCGAGGGAGAGAGAGAGAGAGAGCCCTGAATATGGATGTATTGTGGGAGAGAGAGAGAGAGAGAGAGACACCTGAATATGGATGTATTGTGGGAGAGAGAGAGAGAGACACCTGAATATGGATGTATTGTGGGAGAGAGAGAGAGAGACACCTGAATATGGATGTATTGTGGGAGAGAGAGAGAGAGATGCCTGAATATGGGTGTATTGTGGGAGAGAGAGAGAGAGACGCCTGAATATGGATGTATTGTGGGAGAGAGAGAGAGAGAGACAGACAGAGAGAGACGCCTGAATATGGATGTATTGTACAAAGTACAAAGGAGTACAAAGGAGTACAAAGGAAATCAAGCAACAACAGATCTAGTGACCCTTCTAGGTTGCTTGTCCTCCAAAACACTGAGGATCAAGTGTCCAAACAGTGGTTTAGAGTGGGTAAGGGAACATTGGAAAGGGAATTACTGCCCTGGAACTAATGTCCGTGGCAGGATTAGGAAGTTAGTAGGGGACAGATGGGTTAGTAACTGAGGGGGGGATAAAATAAAGTTATTCATTTACAAACGCAGTCAGTCGCGGGTTTAATGCGAGATATTTGTCTAGGCGGAGTTTAAATGAATCAACGGTGATGCAGTCTATAACGTTTCGGGGAAGCCCATTCCACAAGTTGACAACTCGATTGAAGAAGAAATTCTTAGATTCGTGCGAGTTAAAAGATTTACCAATAATTTTGCAACCGTTTCCCCGCGTGTAATTAGATTGGTCGATAGTGAAGTACTTACTACAGTTCATATTGTCGATGCCTTTGATGATTTTGAACACTTGAATTAAGTCGCCTCTTAATCTGCGCTGGGTTAAAGGAAATAGATTTAATTCTCTAAGACGCTCTTCGTATGGTTTGTTCTTTAGGCTAGGTATCATTTTGGTAACTCTACGTTGAACTCGTTCTAGCTTGTTTATATCTTTTTGGTAATAAGGGCACCAGGATTGAACGCAGTATTCCAGAAGAGGGCGGACTAAGGAATTGTAAAGGGTTAGGATAACTTCTTTGGATTTATGCTCAAATGACCTGCCTATAAAGCCAATTATTTTGTTTGCCTTCTTAACAACTTCTGAACATTGTTGACTCGGTTTTAGGTTACTCGATATTGTTACTCCCAGATCGGTTTCTCTGTTTACATTCTTAAGCTGAGTGCCATTCATCGAATAGTTTGCTTTCTCATTTAGGTATCCGATATGTAGTACTTTACATTTATCCGCATTGAAACTCATTTGCCAAATTTGGGCCCAACATGACAATTTATCTAGATTGTGTTGCATATCGTCAACTTGTTCTTTTGAGAGTACGCTATTTGCAATTTTTGTATCGTCAGCAAATTTTGAGATTGTACAGGTGAGACCCTCATCTATGTCGTTGATGTAAATTAGAAAGAGAATTGGTCCTAGTACCGATCCCTGGGGTACCCCGCTACTTACATTGGTCCATTTTGATGCCTTACCGTTTATGACTACTCTTTGCTTTCTGTCGCTGAGCCAATTTTCTATCCATTTCAACACACCGTCTTGTATTCCATGCGCTTTTAGTTTTAACAGTAAACGTTTGTGGGGAACTTTGTCAAAGGCCTTTTGAAAATCAAGGTATATAATATCTACAGCTTTACTCTCATCGTAGAGGTTGAGGATATCGTGGAAGAAGTCTAAGAGGTTTGTTAAACAGGAACGTTTTCTACGAAAGCCGTGTTCAGTATCTTTAAGTATGTTATTTTCCTCTAAGTGATTTACGAGTCTGTCTCGTATGACCGTTTCTAGCATTTTACATACAACTGAGGTTAAGCTAATTGGACGATAGTTACTGGATAGGGATTTGCTGCCTTTTTTTAATATCGGTGTTACGTTGGCTAGCTTCCACTGATCGGGCATAGTTCCAGACTGCAAGGATTTATTGAATAGTAATGTCAGTGGTTTAGAGAGCTCATCCTTAGCTTCCTTTAGAACTCTAGGCGAGATTGTATCAGGTCCAGGCGTTTTATTTACCTTGTGGGAGAGAGAGAGAGAGAGAGACGCCTGAATATGGATGTATTGTGGGAGAGAGAGAGAGAGACAGAGAGAGATGCCTGAATATGGATGTATTGTGGGAGAGAGAGAGAGAGACCTGAATATGGATGTATTGTGGGAGAGAGAGAGAGAGAGATGCCTGAATATGGATGTATTGTGGGAGAGAGAGACGCCTGAATATGGATGTATTGTGGGAGAGAGAGAGAGACAGAGAGACGCCTGAATATGGATGTATTGTGGGAGAGAGACAGAGAGACGCCTGAATATGGATGTATTGTGGGAGAGAGAGAGAGACAGAGAGACGCCTGAATATGGATGTATTGTGGGAGAGAGAGAGAGAGACAGCGAGATGCCTGAATATGGATGTATTGTGGGAGAGAGAGAGAGAGACAGAGAGATGCCTGAATATGGATGTATTGTGGGAGAGAGAGAGAGAGACAGAGAGAGACCTGAATATGGATGTATTGTGGGAGAGAGAGAGAGAGACGCCTGAATATGGATGTATTGTACAAAGTACAAAGGAGTACAAAGGAAATCAAGCAACAACAGATCTATTGACCCTTCTAGGCTGCTTGTCCTCCAAAACACTGAGGATCAAGTGTCCAAACAGTGGTTTAGAGTGGGTAAGGGAACATTGGAAAGGGAACTACTGCCCTGCCACTAACGTGGCAGGACTAGGAAGTTAGTAGGGGACATATGGGTTAGTAACTGAGGGGAGGATAAAGTTATTCATTTACAAACGCAGTCAGTCGCGGGTTTGATGCGAGATATTTGTCTAGGCGGAATTTAAATGAATCAACGGTGCTGCAGTCTATAACGTCTCGGGGAAGCCCATTCCACAAGTTGACAACTCGATTGAAGAAGAAATTCTTAGATTCGTGCGAGTTAAAAGATTTACCAATAATTTTGCAACCGTTTCCCCGCGTGTAATTAGATTGGTTGATAGTGAAGTACTTACTACAGTTCATATTGTCGATGCCTTTGATGATTTTGAACACTTGAATTAAGTCGCCTCTTAATCTGCGCTGGGTTAAAGGAAATAGATTTAATTCTCTAAGACGCTCTTCGTATGGTTTGTTCTTTAGGCTAGGTATCATTTTGGTAACTCTACGTTGAACTCGTTCTAGCTTGTTTATATCTTTTTGGTAATAAGGGCACCAGGATTGAACGCAGTATTCCAGAAGAGGGCGGACTAAGGAATTGTAAAGCGTTAGGATAACTTCTTTGGATTTATGCTCAAATGACCTGCCTATAAAGCCAATTATTTTGTTTGCCTTCTTAACAACTTCTGAACATTGTTGACTCGGTTTTAGGTTACTCGATATTGTTACTCCCAGATCAGTTTCTCTGTTTACATTCTTAAGCTGAGTGCCATTCATCGAATAGTTTGCTTTCTCATTTAGGTATCCGACATGTAGTACTTTACATTTATCCGCATTGAAACTCATTTGCCAAATTTGGGCCCAACATGACAATTTATCTAGATTGTGTTGCATATTGTCAACTTGTTCTTTTGAGAGTACGCTATTTGCAATTTTTGTATCGTCAGCAAATTTTGAGATTGTGCAGGTGAGACCCTCATCTATGTCGTTGATGTAAATTAGAAAGAGAATTGGTCCTAGTACCGATCCCTGGGTACCCCGCTACTTACATTGGTCCATTTAGATGCCTTACCGTTTATGACTACCCTTTGCTTTCTGTTGCTGAGCCAATTTTCTATCCATTTCAACACACCGTCTTGTATTCCATGCGCTTTTAGTTTTAGCAGTAAACGTTTGTGGGGAACTTTGTCAAAGGCCTTTTGTAAATCAGGTATATAATATCTACAGCTTTACTCTCATCGTAGAGGTTGAGGATATCGTGGAAGAAGTCTAAGAGGTTTGTTAAACAGGAACATTTTTTTACGAAAGCCGTGTTGAGTATCTTTAAGTATGTTATTTTCCTCTAAGTGATTTACGAGTCTGTTTCGTATGACCGTTTCTAGCATTTTACATACAACTGAGGTTAAGCTAATTGGACGATAGTTACTGGGTAGGGATTTGCTGCCTTTTTTTAATATCGGTGTTACGTTGGCTAGCTTCCACTGATCAGGCATAGTTCTAGACTGCAAGGATTTATTGAATAGTAATGTCAGTGGTTTGGAGAGCTCATTCTTAGCTTCCTTTAGAACTCTAGGCGAGATTGTATCAGGTCCTGGCATTTTATTTACCTTGAGTTTATCTAAACAATTCAATACTTCTCTCTCTGTAACGGTGATATTGCTTAGAACATCTGAATTATCAATCTGAATCGGCGATGGTGTAGGGATATCACTGAGGTCTTCTGTTGTAAAAACTGATGCAAAGAAGGTATTGAGGGCATTACTCATTTGTACTTCGTCTTTGGTGTATTCTCCTTTTTCATCGACTAACGGTCCAACAGTTGAAGTAACTACTTTTTTCTTTCTGATATAACTATAGAATTCTTTCGGGTTTGTTTTACTTTGATTCGCAATATGTAACTCTAAGGTCTTTTTACTTTGCTTAATTAACTTTTTGGCTTTGCGTCGTAGCTCTACAAATTTCACCAGTTCTTCGTCATTTTGTGAGGATTTTAATCTATCATTAGCACATTTTTTAGCAAGCAGGCAGTTTGAAATATCTTTATTCCACCATTTGGGCTTATTATTATGGTCTGGACGCCGTATTTTCGATGGTATGCAGTCTTGCACTGCTTTTAGGTAAGTGGTTTCGAATAACTTCCAAGATGTATTTATGTCGTTATTGTTAATTAAAAAGCTCAAGTCAGTTTCTTTAAACATAGCTCTAAGTTTATGGAAGTTTGCTTTCTTGAAATTAGGGACTTTTTCGATGCTACTATTTGGTTCGTTACTAGTAAACTTTAAAGTGAAAGTTATCGTACGATGGTCGCTGTTACTGAATTCATCACCAACATTCAAATTCTCTATCAATTCTTCTTTTGTTGCAAGTACAATGTCAAGAACGTTATTACCATGGGTCGGCGTTCGAACAAATTGATAAAGCGAACTCTCTTGCAAGTTCGTATACAAGTCATGTCCGGAGTGTGAAGTAAGAGTATCGCCCCACTTGGTCACAGGTAAATTAAAGTCGCCAAAAATTACGGTATCTTGTGAGTTACTTACATCTGCAATTTGTTCGTAATTGTGGGAGAGAGAGAGAGAGACAGAGAGACAGCGAGACGCCTGAATATGGATGTATTGTGGGAGAGAGAGACAGAGAGACAGAGAGAGACCTGAATATGGATGTATTGTGGGAGAGAGAGAGAGAGAGATGCCTGAATATGGATGTATTGTGGAAGAGAGAGACAGAGAGAGACGCCTGAATATGGATGTATTGTGGGAGAGAGAGAGAGATACAGAGAGATGCCTGAAAATGGATGTATTGTGGGAGAGAGAGAGAGAGACAGAGAGAGATGCCTGAATATGGATGTATTGTGGGAGAGAGAGAGAGAGAACCAGAGAGAGACCTGAATATGGATGTATTGTGGGAGAGAGAGAGAGAGAGAGAGACGCCTGAATATGGATGTATTGTGGGAGAGAGAGAGAGAGACAGAGAGAGACCTGAATATGGATGTATTGTGGGAGAGAGAGAGAGAGAGACGCCTGAATATGGATGTATTGTGGGAGAGAGAGAGAGACAGAGAGAGACGCCTGAATATGGATGTTTGTGGGAGAGAGAGAGAGACAGAGAGACTCCTGAATATGGATGTTTGTGGGAGAGAGAGAGAGAGAGAGAGATGCCTGAATATGGATGTTTGTGGGAGAGAGAGAGAGACAGAGAGAGACTCCTGAATATGGATGTTTGTGGGAGAGAGAGAGAGAGAGAGAGATGCCTGAATATGGATGTTTGTGGGAGAGAGAGAGACGCCTGAATATGGATGTTTGTGGGAGAGAGAGAGACAGAGAGAGACGCCTGAATATGGATGTATTGTGGGAGAGAGAGAGAGAGAGAGAGAGAGACAGAGAGAGACCTGAATATGGATGTATTGTGGGAGAGAGAGAGAGAGAGAGACGCCTGAATATGGATGTATTGTGGGAGAGAGAGACAGAGAGACGCCTGAATATGGATGTATTGTGGGAGAGAGAGAGAGAGAGAGACAGAGAGACAGAGAGAGACCTGAATATGGATGTATTGTGGGAGAGAGAGAGAGAGACGCCTGAATATGGATGTATTGTGGGAGAGAGAGAGACAGAGAGAGACGCCTGAATATGGATGTATTGTGGGAGAGAGACAGAGAGACAGAGATACCTGAATATGGATGTATTGTGGGAGAGACAGAGAGAGACGCCTGAATATGGATGTATTGTGGAAGAGAGAGAGAGAGAGAGAGACCTGAATATGGATGTATTGTGGGAGAGAGACAGAGAGAGACCTGAATATGGATGTATTGTGGGAGAGAGAGAGAGAGAGAGACGCCTGAATATGGATGTATTGTGGGAGAGAGAGAGAGAGACAGAGAGACGCCTGAATATGGATGTATTGTGGGAGAGAGACAGAGAGAGACGCCTGAATATGGATGTATTGTGGGAGAGACAGAGAGAGACGCCTGAATATGGATGTATTGTGGGAGACAGAGAGAGACGCCTGAATATGGATGTATTGTGGGAGAGAGAGAGAGAGAGAGACGCCTGAATATGGATGTATTGTGGGAGAGAGAGACAGAGAGACGCCTGAATATGGATGTATTGTGGGAGAGAGAGAGACAGAGAGACAGAGAGACAGAGAGACAGAGAGAGACCTGAATATGGATGTATTGTGGGAGAGAGAGAGAGAGAGATGCCTGAATATGGATGTATTGTGGGAGAGAGACAGAGAGACAGAGAGATACCTGAATATGGATGTATTGTGGGAGAGACAGAGAGAGACGCCTGAATATGGATGTATTGTGGGAGAGAGAGAGAGAGACACCTGAATATGGATGTATTGTGGGAGAGAGAGAGAGAGACACCTGAATATGGATGTATTGTGGGAGAGAGAGAGAGAGAGACACCTGAATATGGATGTATTGTGGGAGAGAGACGCCTGAATATGGATGTATTGTGGGAGAGAGAGAGACGCCTGAATATGGATGTATTGTGGGAGAGAGAGAGAGACAGAGAGACGCCTGAATATGGATGTATTGTGGGAGAGAGAGAGAGACAGAGAGAGAGACGCCTGAATATGGATGTTTGTGGGAGAGAGAGAGAGAGACAGAGAGAGACTCCTGAATATGGATGTTTGTGGGAGAGAGAGAGAGAGACGCCTGAATATGGATGTTTGTGGGAGAGAGAGAGAGACAGAGAGAGACGCCTGAATATGGATGTTTGTGGGAGAGAGAGACGCCTGAATATGGATGTTTGTGGGAGAGAGAGACGCCTGAATATGGATGTTTGTGGGAGAGAGAGAGAGAGAGAGAGACGCCTGAATATGGATGTATTGTGGGAGAGAGAGAGAGACAGAGAGACGCCTGAATATGGATGTTTGTGGGAGAGAGAGAGAGACAGAGAGAGACGCCTGAATATGGATGTTTGTGGGAGAGAGAGAGAGAGAGAGACGCCTGAATATGGATGTATTGTGGGAGAGAGAGAGAGACAGAGAGAGATGCCCGAATATGGATGTTTGTGAGAGAGAGAGAGAGAGAGAGAGAGAGACGCCTGAATATGGATGTTTGTGGGAGAGAGAGAGAGACGCCTGAATATGGATGTTTGTGGGAGAGAGAGAGAGAGAGAGAGAGACGCCTGAATATGGATGTTTGTGGGAGAGAGAGAGAGAGACAGAGAGAGACGCCTGAATATGGATGTTTGTGGGAGAGAGAGAGAGAGAGAGAGAGACGCCTGAATATGGATGTTTGTGGGAGAGAGAGAGAGAGTGAGAGAGAGAGACGCCTGAATATGGATATTGGGAGAGAGAGAGACGCCTGAATATGGATGTTTGTGGGAGAGAGATAGAGAGACGCCTGAATATGGATGTTTGTGGGAGAGAGAAAGACAGAGAGAGACGCCTGAATATGGATGTATTGTGGGAGAGAGAGAGAGAGACGCCTGAATATGGATGTTTGTGGGAGAGAGAGAGAGAGAGACGCCTGAATATGGATGTTTGTGGGAGAGAGAGAGAGACAGAGAGAGACGCCTGAATATGGATGTTTGTGGGAGAGACAGAGAGAGACGCCTGAATATGGATGTTTGTGGGAGAGACAGAGAGAGACGCCTGAATATGGATGTTTGTGGGAAAGAGAGAGAGAGAGAGAGAGAGAGAGAGAGAGAGAGAGAGAGAGAGAGACGCCTGAATATGGATGTTGGGAGAGAGAGAGAGAGAGAGAGAGAGAGAGAGAGAGAGAGAGAGAGACGCCTGAATATGGATGTTTGTGGGAGAGAGAGAGAGAGAGAGAGAGATGCCCGAATATGGATGTTTGTGAGAGAGAGAGAGAGAGAGAGAGAGACGCGAGAGAGAGAGACGCCTGAATATGGATGTTTGCGGGAGAGAGAGAGAGAGAGAGAGAGAGACGCCTGAATATGGATGTTTGTGAGAGAGAGAGAGAGAGAGAGAGAGAGAGAGAGACGCCTGAATATGGATGTTTGTGGGAGAGAGAGAGAGAGACGCCTGAATATGGATGTTTGTGGGAGAGAGAGAGAGAGAGAGAGAGAGGGACGCCTGAATATGGATGTATTGTGGGAGAGAGAGAGAGAGAGAGACGCCTGAATATGGATGTATTGTGGGAGAGAGAGAGAGATTTACATATATTTACATATATACACTGGCCACACAGACCTTACGATCCAAACGATATTGTCAGGACTTATTCTAGTAAAGATGGCATACCCGATAGAAAATGAAAGATGAAGGAAAGGATAGAAAAGAAAAAGAGAGAGAGAGAGAGAGAGAGAGAATACAAACCTATTATTGAACAATGGTCATATAGTTCGTGAATTAATTAAGTTCCATCCGGCTCCATTTTCCCTTTGAACGATTACTATAACCTGTTCAGTAAAATTAGGCCAAAATCATAATCCCTAACCTCTTATAACCCAAGAAGAGGTAGAGCAAATGGGCTAAAATTATCTACAGCTATTCCCTGGTTGACTCTTCCCACAGGGTAGAACAAAAACTACTCAATTACTTAAGGGGAGATGGAAGCATTTATTTCCTTATTGTTTTATTTGGTTTATTATTTGTTTAGCTTCCTCCCTAGACCTCCACCAAGCTGTAAAAAACACACACAAAAAGACAAATTTGTAAATTTTTAGATAGAAAAATATATCGGCCGAAGGCCGGTTACTCTTAAAATTACAGGCTCGCTATCGCTCGCCAGGAAAAAATCGACACTTAAATAGCGAGAAAGGTCTTAATATGGGGCGGAAGGTCTCAAAATCGACAAACTAATGGGGCTAAACATGAGGGAGAAGGGGATATAGAAAAAGTACCCATCTCCCCTTGACGAGAGAGGAAACATGATCAAAGCAACAAGTCTTACATAAAATAGTGCGTAGGAGGGGAGATGAAAACAAAATAAAAATAAAATATTTCGTCAGCAGTGCGTTAAAAGGTGAAAATATAAGAAGTAGGACAATTTCATCACAGAAACATTATTGAGCCAACAAGACATACATGAAATATTACGTAAGAGATGGGATGTGGGGAAAATATGCCACAGATTGAATAAAGGCGGTCATTATAAAACAAACGCGTAATTGTGTGATATAGTTAACCCCTTCTATACCGGTGGCATCTTTTTACTTTAATCAGGCTACTATTAGACAATTATAGTCAGTTTAAAAAGGGGCTCCAGGCTTGGAAGTATATCACTTAACCCATTTTACTACCACAGATCCTTCTTAAACTACACAAAACCGTCTAAATATAGCTAGAATAAAACTACAAAGACGTCTCCGGTACAGACAGACAAAAAGTTTATTTGCTCAGATTTCTTTATAACCATATGGTATGTTGGTTTATACATTGGAGAACCATATGGTATGTTGGTTTATACATTGGAGAACCATATGGTATGTTGGTTTATACACTGGAGAACCATATGGTATGTTGGTTTATACACTGGAGAACCATATGGTATGTTGGTTATACACTGGAGAACCATATGGTATGTTGGTTTATACACTGGAGAACCATATGGTATGTTGGTTTATACACTGGAGAACCATATGGTATGTTGGTTTATACATTGGAGAACAATATGGTATGTTGGTTTATACACTGGAGAACCATATGGTATGTTGGTTTATACACTGGAGAACCATATGGTATGTTGGTTTATACACTGGAGAACCATATGGTATGTTGGTTTATACACTGGAGAACCATATGGTATGTTGGTTTATACACTGGAGAACCATATGGTATGTTGGTTTATACACTGGAGAACCATATGGTATGTTGGTTTATACACTGGAGAACCATATGGTATGTGGGTTTATACACTGGAGAACCATATGGTATGTTGGTTTATACACTGGAGAACCATATGGTATGTTGGTTTATACACTGGAGAACCATATGGTATGTTGGTTTATACACTGGAGAACCATATGGTATGTTGGTTTATACACTGGAGAACCATATGGTGTGTTGGTTTATACACTGGAGAACCATATGGTATGTTGGTTTATACACTGGAGAACCATATGGTATGTTGGTTTATACACTGGAGAACCATGTGGTATGTTGGTTTATACACTGGAGAACCATATGGTATGTTGGTTTATACACTGGAGAACCATATGGTATGTTGGTTTATACACTGGAGAACCATATGGTATGTTGGTTTATACACTGGAGAACCATATGGTATGTTGGTTTATACACTGGAGAACCATATGGTATGTTGGTTTATACACTGGAGAACCATATGGTATGTTGGTTTATACACTGGAGAACCATATGGTATGTTGGTTTATACACTGGAGAACCATATGGTATGTTGGTTTATACACTGGAGAACCATATGGTATGTTGGTTTATACACTGGAGAACCATATGGTATGTTGGTTTATACACTGGAGAACCATATGGTATGTTGGTTTATACACTGGAGAACCATGTGGTATGTTGGTTTATACACTGGAGAACCATATGGTATGTTGGTTTATACACTGGAGAACCATATGGTATGTTGGTTTATACACTGGAGAACCATATGGTATGTTGGTTTATACACTGGAGAACCATATGGTATGTTGGTTTATACACTGGAGAACCATATGGTATGTTGCTTTATACACTGGAGAACCATATGGTATGTTGGTTTATACACTGGAGAACCATATGGTATGTTGGTTTATACACTGGAGAACCATGTGGTATGTTGGTTTATACACTGGAGAACCATATGGTATGTTGGTTTATACACTGGAGAACCATATGGTATGTTGGTTTATATACTGGAGAACCATATGGTATGTTGGTTTATACACTGGAGAACCATATGGTATGTTGGTTTATACACTGGAGAACCATATGGTATGTTGGTTTATACACTGGAGAACCATGTGGTATGTTGGTTTATACACTGGAGAACCATATGGTATGTTGGTTTATACACTGGAGAACCATATGGTATGTTGGTTTATACACTGGAGAACCATATGGTATGTTGGTTTATACACTGGAGAACCATATGGTATGTTGGTTTATACACTGGAGAACCATATGGTATGTTGGTTTATACACTGGAGAACCATATGGTATGTTGGTTTATACACTGGAGAACCATATGGTATGTTGGTTTATACACTGGAGAACCATATGGTATGTTGGTTTATACACTGGAGAACCATATGGTATTCATCGCCAATTGTGTTACTATGACATTTATTACATATACGGTCCTCTCTAGCAATTGTGTTACTATGACATTTATTACACATACGGTCCTCTCTAGCAATTGTGTTACCATGACATTTATTACATATACGGTCCTCTCTAGCAATTGTGTTACTATGACATTTATTACATATACGGTCCTCTCTAGCAATTGTGTTACTATGACATTTATTACACATACGGTCCTCTCTAGCAATTGTGTTACTATGACATTTATTACATATACGGTCCTTTCTAGCAATTATCTGCTACCTGCCAGTTACTATGGGACATTTATTATTATTTGTTCTAAGCTTGCATATACTGGTGCAGTATTTCTTGGGCAATTCTAGTATGTAATCTTCTAACTTAAAATGACTATTATAGGTTACATAAGTACTACATGATGACATATTATGACTATTATAGGTTACATAAGTACTACATGATGACATATTATGACTATTATAGGTTACATAAGTACTACATGATGACATATTATGACTATTATAGGTTACATAAGTACTACATGATGACATATTATGACTATTATAGGTTACATAAGTACTACATGATGACATATTATTATTATAGGTTACATAAGTACTACATGATGACATATTATGACTATTATAGGTTACCTAAGTACTACATGATGACATATTATGACTATTATAGGTTACATAAGTACTACATGATGACATATTATGACTATTATAGGTTACATAAGTACTACATGATGACATATTATGACTATTATAGGTTACATAAGTACTACATGATGACATATTATGACTATTATAGGTTACATAAGTACTACATGATGACATATTATGACTATTATAGGTTACATAAGTACTACATGATGACATATTATGACTATTATAGGTTACATAAGTACTACATGATGACATATTATGACTATTATAGGTTACATAAGTACTACATGATGACATATTATGACTATTATAGGTTACGTAAGTACTACATGATGACATATTGTTTAGGTCACCAAACCATTGTGTTATCCATTGATCTTGTAGACGTCTTTGTATTGCAGCCTTAAACCACAATAGATTAGCAACCTCCTGTATATTACAATTAATGGTAATTGTAGAATTAAGTTTTGTATGATTACTTGCCAAGATCATAACATACACATTCTCAAAGAAGCTCGATTAGCGTTCACTTTGTTGCGGTGGAGTGTCAAAATATTTCGTTCTACTATCGCTCGACACAAAGGATTGGTGGGAACTTATGTGGGGCTAAGAATGTCGAGTCCGGTGCTAATTAGCTAAGGGGGGATGGGCCGGTTTTCTGGACCACTTTCTCCTTCATGTTTAGCCCCATTAGTTTTCAGATGTTAAGATGTTTGCCCCATTATTTAGTCGATTTAAAGTTTTTTTGCCCTATTTCTTAGTCAATATTTAGACCTTTCGTGCTATTTAGGTGTCAATTGTTTCCCTGGCGAACGATAGTGAGCCTGTAATGTTGGAAGAACCGGCCTTCGGCCGGAACATTTTTCTACCAAAAATTTTACAAATTAATCTAAAAGTGGGATCTAATGGATGTTTTTTTAATTTGATGGAGGTCTAGGGAGGAAACTAGAAAATAATGACTACATGCAAAAATCGCCCAAAAAGTGAAGATTGATAAGGGAATTCTGCACATATGTAAATAGTTGTACATACGTTTGGGTTTGGTTAGAACATGAACATAATAATAGTTGTACATACGTTTGGGTTTGGTTAGAACATGAACATAATAATAGTTGTACATACGTTTGGGTTTGGTTAGAACATGAACATAATAATAGTTGTACATACGTTTGGGTTTGGTTAGAACATGAACATAATAATAGTTGTACATACGTTTGGGTTTGGTTAGAACATGAACATAATAATAGTTGTACATACGTTTGGGTTTGGTTAGAACATGAACATAATAATAGTTGTACATACGTTTGGGTTTGGTTAGAACATGAACATAATAATAGTTGTACATACGTTTGGGTTTGGTTAGAACATGAACATAATAATAGTTGTACATACGTTTGGGTTTGGTTAGAACATGAACATAATAATAGTTGTACATACGTTTGGGTTTGGTTAGAACATGAACATAATAATAGTTGTACATACGTTTGGGTTTGGTTAGAACATGAACATAATAATAGTTGTACATACGTTTGGGTTTGGTTAGAATCGACACCTGGATGGGGATAAACGTCTTAAAACAGTTGGCTGAATGGGGCCGAATGGATACAAGCCAGGGGAAGAGAGAAAAGGAGAGAAATATATTAAAAAAGCCGATGACCCCCTTTACAGGCTATTTACGATCACATCGTATAATTAATGCACGGAACATTATTTACGATCATTTTGAACCACTGAGCTAAAAAGTGACGATGGCCTGGAGAACGGGTTTGGAGTCAGTTGCCGATACACAGCCGAACAGTAATGACCTAATATCAAGTGATAACTAAGATAACCTAGATGTGAACGTGTATTTTGTTTTTGTGTGTTCATTGTTTTCTGTTGTGTTTTGTGTTGTCCCTATTCTAGCTCTGTCTTGAGTCGGCCCCCCCCCCCCAAAAAAAAAAGAAAAGAAAAAGAAAAAAATGAAAAAATAGGAAAACTGGTGATTGGGCCGGAGTATATAGATAGATAGATAGATAGATAGATTACGGATAGCGTCAACATTTATGCACTATTGATAAATTATCATAAGGCTCTGATTATAATTGTAAACGCTACAACGAAACTTACATGGAGCCTCGCTTCTTAAGAGGGGTCACCTTCTTTTTTTCTCTCCTTCTCTCTTTATCTCTGGCTTGTATCCATTCGGCCCTATTCAGTCTACTGTTTTAAGACGTTTATCCCCATCCAGCTGTCGATTTTTTCCTGGCGAGCGATAGCGAACCAGCATTGTATGAAGAAATCCGGCTTCGCCGGAGAAATTTTTCTATCGAAAAATGTACAAATTTAGTCTGCTGTCAATTTTGTTTTTTTAAATATACTAGCTTGCTTTCGCTCGCCATGAAAAAATCGACACCTGGATGGGGATACACGTCTAAAAACAGTAGCCTGAATGAGACCGAATGGATACAACCTAGAGAGAGAGAGGGAGGGAGAGAGCAAAAAAACAAGGTGACCCCCCTTAAGGATAAATATATACCATAGTCCTGGCCAGTGAATGTTAATATTTGAGGTTACTTTATTTCTCTTAAGAGGGCGTTACAGTGCGTGGTTAAGAGGGCGTTACAGTGCGTGATTAAGAGGGCGTTACAGTGCGTGGTTAAGAGGGCGTTACAGTGCGTGATTAAGAGGGCGTTACAGTGCGTGGTTAAGAGGGCGTTACAGTGCGTGGTTAAGAGGGCGTTACAGTGCGTGGTTAAGAGGGCGTTACAGTGTGTGGTTAAGAGGGCGTTACAGTGCGTGGTTAAGAGGGCGTTACAGTGCGTGGTTAAGAGGGCGCTACAGTGCGTGGTTAAGAGGGCGTTACAGTGCGTGGTTAAGAGGGCGTTACAGTGCGTGGTTATTACAAAACAACCATAAGTTATATCAATCATAGTTATGCATTCTAACCAGATAAATAGTTAAATCATATTGAAAGATAATTGATATATAGCAACTTCACACAAGTCATGCTTATTAAGGGAGCCTCCCTCGCTTGTTTTTATCTTTCTCTCCCTCTCTCTTTGGCTTGTATCCATTCGGTCAAATCAGCCTACTGTTTTAAGACGATTACCCCATCCAGGTGTTAATATTTTCCTGGCGAGCGGTAGCGAGCCAGCATATATATATTTTTGTTTTACAGCAAGTTAAATTTTTAAATTTTTCGATAGAAAAATTTCTCCGGCGAAGCCGGATTTCTCCATACAATGCTGGGGCTCGCTATCGCTCGCCAGGAAAAAATCGACACCTTCATGAGGATAAATGTCTTAAACAATTGGCTGAATGGGGCCAAATGGATACAAGTCAGAAAAAGAGAGAAAAGGAGAGAAAGATACAAAAAAGCCGGTGCCTTAATGGACAAAAGAAGTCCCGATACTAATTTCTGGTATTGATTTGTTTCAGTGAGTGGTTATGAGGTCTACCATCAGGCCTTAATGCAGGGAGTGACTAATGTGGTGAGTACGTGACACAGTTATTCAGTAATTACCGTACTTGAATCTACACCATATTTGCCCATATGGTATATCCTGACATTATAAAGCTGTATTAAATCAGGTATTAGACTAAATAATGATAATGAAAGTGTTTGGGTAGAGGTTAACGAAGGTAGTGAGACCATAGTTATTGGAGTTATATATAGACCGCCTAATATGAGTGGAAATGACGGAACTTCATGTCGGAGAGGGTTAAAATGACATCAAGGTTTAGCAATGTGTGCATTATGGGGGACTTTAATTTTCCGAATATAGATTAGCAGCATCAAATGGACGACTCTGATTCTGAGGAGTTTATTGAGGTAGTACAAGATAGTTTTATATTTCAATTCATAGATACGCCGACTAGAGGTAATAATATTCTCGATTTAGTTTTCAGTAACAATGAACATATGGTAAATAATGTAGAGATAGGGGACCACCTAGGAAATAGCGACCACAATTCTGTGTTTTTTTAATATACAATGGAAATTTAATACCAGAGAGAAAACAACATTAATACCTGACTTCAGAAAAGCCAATTACGGTGGGTTAAGAAGAGCCGGTAAATATCGTGTTTAACACTGGGGACAACACAAACACAAACATGCACAACAACACAAAACGGTGGCTGGCCAACTTCCTAGCAGGCAGATGTGCACACGTATCTTTTGCCGGTCAGTCATCTAAAATCAGAAACTTTCCAAACGGAGTCCCACAAGGATCCGTCCTATCGCCCGCACTCTTCAATCTGTACATGCACGATATAACTACACCCAATACGCCCCAAATAAACTTAGCCTCCTATGCAGATGACATAACACTCACATGCACACACCATGACCCAAAAAGAGCAACAGATCTCCTTCAACCCTATCTCAACACACTACATGGCTGGTGCACTACAAACAGACTTAATCTAGCCCCAGCCAAATCCACCGCAACCCTGCTCACAAGTTGGACAGGAGAACACGAATACATCCCTCAACTCACCATAAACAACACACCCCTAACACATACACACACACCAAAATCCTAGGAGTAACATATGATACTCATATGACATTCAAACAGCACACCACAAACATTAAAAAGAAACTGACACCCAGACTTAACGCCCTCAGGTCACTTGCTCACACAAAATTTGGACACAACAAAGAAACTACCACCACAGTATATAAACAATACATAAGATCAGTGATGGAATACGCAAGCCCAGCCTGGGCTTCTAACCTAGCTGAAACACATCATAAGACCTTACAGACTATTCAAAACAAAGCCCTGAAGATCATTACAGGCTGCACAGCTACTGCACCCACAGATCACCTACATCAAGAAACCAAAATCCTCAAAGTCAAAGACCATCTGGACATGAGAGGCACTCAATTCCTGGCAGCAGCCTCCACGAACCAAGACCACCCACTAAACTACATGGCAACACACCCACAGACACCAAGAAATATCAAAACAACACCCAGCACACGGTATCACACACAATTATTGTCCTCTCTCCCTCCCTGCCCACCCCGAACCAACATCCAGAAGCACATCCATACTCATATCTCTCACCGATCCATCCACTCACTCACAGACAACACACAGCTGCATGCACGACCTCCCGAAATCCATCCTTCCGAATCCTCCCTTCCTCGCGAGGACAGAGTCCACCTGGCCAGGCTGAGATGCGGACACCATCCAGCTCTCCTGAGCTATCAGAAGAGACTGGATGACTCCGTTGTCGACGCCTGCCCGGGATGTAACACAGCACCCCATACCATTAAACACATCATAGAAGACTGCATTTCACACAACCACTTACGCCAACAACACAATCTACACTCAATGAGAGCTCTGTGGGAAAGCCCGATCGTGGCCATGGCCTTTCTCAGGGACTCGGGGCTGTTCGGCCAGGCAGCTTAGGGAACAACAACAACAACAACAACACTGGGGACGATTTTGTACGAGTATTTTGTATTTGTTTTCCTTGTTTCTTGTTTTTTAGGTGTGTTATTTTATGAACCCCGTCGGAAATTGCCAAACAAACATTATCCATCAATCTTTAGACACCAAAGCAACAAAACATATTCACTCGCTTGCGGTCACATTTCCGGCAATTTTTATTGCCGTGGGATGCAAAAATAAGTTGAGGGGGAGCTTTGCCCCCCCCCCCCCCACGACTTATTGTCATCATCATATATGTTGTCAAGAGGGGGCAAACACAGAATATGTTGTCAAGAGGGGGCAAACACAGAATATGTTGTCAAGAGGGTGCAAACACAGAATATGTTGTCAAGAGGGGGCAAACACAGAATATGTTGTCAAGAGGGGGCAAACACAGAATATGTTGTCAAGAGGGGGCAAACACAGAATATGTTGTCAAGAGGGGGCAAACACAGAATATAACAAAAACAAAAGCGAAACCTATGTAAACATGACGACCGTAGCCCGGATACTACTGTACATCCTTAGATTTTTGTGTTAGTTATTTAGGACTTATATTATAATGAATTACCGACAGTTTGGACACATATGCCAATGAAGTACATGAGATAACTAACATATTTGCCTAAATAATACATCGATGGTTTCGACCTGGTGTTAAACTGGATAAATTCCGAAGAGCCCTATTAGCTGACCCTATGGTCAACAAATTAAGTCGATCCAGGTCTCCAAATGAGTGTACCCCTTCTCAGGTACCTGTCGGCTTAAGTCAGCAAGAGACGTCAAACTTGGTAGATACATACTATAATTTTATCAAGTCAGTATTCAATGCGCAAAATAAATATATCCCCAAACGAAAATGTAGATCAACACAGAACCAACCCAAATGGATGAATAATAGACTATTAGATCTAGGAAAAAAGAGAGGAATATGTAGAAAAATTAAGAAAGACGAATTCACCTTCTTGCTTACTATCAGAATCTATCAAGACAGGTAAAAAGGGATATTAGGAAAGAAAACAGAAATTATGAAATTAAGGTTGCTGATGACTCAAAAAATAATCCTAAAGCTTTTTACCAACTATATAAATCCAAGGTTAGAGATGTAATTGGTCCCCTTAAAACTTCGATAAGAGAAATGACAGAAAATGATTTAGAAATGTGCAGTACATTAAATAGTCAATTTCTTTCCGATTTCACTAATGAAAATTTGGCAGTTTCCAGAAGTCCGTCAGGTATATAGCGATAGTATAGAAAATAGGTTAAGTATGGTTACTATAAGTAGAAATTATAATTATAGGGAATAGGCTCGCAGCCTTATTATACATAATTTATTAGGGACAATGTAGGTCTATGGAATCCTTATACTGTACCCATGTATAATCCACTGTGGGAGAATAATTTTGATCACATTTATAAAACCCGATGATATTAATAGAAAAAAAAAATGCTCATTCTAATAAATCTCAGAGGTCTTTCGGACATCCTCAGTGTTTACAAACGCCTTCTTTATGCAGTATAATCGATATTTACCCCCTGCTGGTAACATAGATGACGATTTCAACAATTCATGGGGGAGGGGGGGGTGAAGGGAGGCAAATCCCCCCCATCCCCCCTCATCCCATCGTGCATCCCACATAGGAATTATAACTAAGACCATGAATACACTCGATTCTCAAAATCTGGAGGAAAAAACATGAAAAATAAGGGTGCGAGCCTATTCCCTATAATTACCAGAGTATTAAAAGAATGCAGAGATTAGTTAAGTTGCCCATTAACATTACTATTACATAATGCAGGGATGAGTTAAGTTGCCCATTAACATTACTATTACATAATGCAGGGATGAGTTAAGTTGCCCATTAACATTACTATTACATAATGCAGGGATGAGTTAAGTTGCCCATTAACATTACTATTACATAATGCAGGGATGAGTTAAGTTGCCCATTAACATTACTATTACATAATGCAGGGATGAGTTAAGTTGCCCATTAACATTACTATTACATAATGCAGGGATGAGTTAAGTTACCCATTAACATTACTATTACATAATGCAGGGATGAGTTAAGTTGCCCATTAACATTACTATTACATAATGCAGGGATGAGTTAAGTTGCCCATTAACATTACTATTACATAATGCAGGGATGAGTTAAGTTACCCATTAACATTACTATTACATAATGCAGGGATGAGTTAAGTTGTCCATTAACATTACTATTACATAATGCAGAGATTAGTTAAGTTGCCCATTAACATTACTACTACATTATGCAGAGATTAGTTAAGTTACCCATTAACATTACTATTACATAATGCAGAGATTAGTTAAGTTACCCATTAACATTACTATTACATAATGCAGGGATGAGTTAAGTTGCCCATTAACATTACTATTACATAATGCAGGGATGAGTTAAGTTGCCCATTAACATTACTATTACATAATGCAGGGATGAGTTAAGTTGCCCATTAACATTACTATTACATAATGCAGAGATTAGTTAAGTTACCCATTAACATTACTATTACATAATGCAGAGATTAGTTAAGTTACCCATTAACATTACTATTACATAATGCAGGGATGAGTTAAGTTACCCATTAACATTACTATTACATAATGCAGGGATGAGTTAAGTTACCCATTAACATTACTATTACATAATGCAGAGATTAGTTAAGTTACCCATTAACATTACTATTACATAATGCAGGGATGAGTTAAGTTGCCCATTAACATTACTATTACATAATGCAGGGATGAGTTAAGTTGCCCATTAACATTACTATTACATAATGCAGAGATTAGTTAAGTTGCCCATTAACATTACTATTACATAATGCAGAGATTAGTTAAGTTACCCATTAACATTACTATTACATAATGCAGAGATTAGTTAAGTTGCCCATTAACATTACTATTTAACAAGTCATTAGAGACAGGCTTAGTTCCAGAAGCTTGGAAGCTTGCAAATGTAGTTCCGATCTTCAAAAAAGGTGATAAATCAATAGCATCCAATTACCGTCCCATTAGTCTCACATCAATCATAGGAAAGCTACTGGAGTCAATTATTGCTAGTAAAATTAGAAACCATTTAGACTCATTTAATTTAATAAATTCTTCTCAGCATGGATTCACTCAGGGACGTTCTTGCCTTACTAATTTGCTTAGTTTTTTCTCAAAGGTATATGAAGCAGTAGATAATGACAAGTCATATGATATAATATATTTAGATTTCAGTAAAGCTTTCGACAGAGTCCCTCATGAGAGATTGATGAGAATGGAATAGGTGGGGCGTTGTTGGGATCGATTAGGTCATGGTAGGAAGCAGAGTCAGCATAAATGGTACCAAGTCAGAATGGAGAGCAGTCAAAAGTGGTGTCCCCCAGGGATCTGTATTAGGTCCTCTGTTGTTTGTTATATACATAAATGACCTTGATTTAGGTATAAGATAAGTCAGTTTGCAGACGATACCAAAATGGGGCGAAAATTTGATTCAGATAGAGATATAGAGTGCCTCCAAAGGAATCTAGATACCTTACACGAATGGTCAGTAAATTGGCAGATGAAGTTTAACATTGACAAATGCAAGGTATTAAAGATAGGGAAGATACATACAAATATTAAATATAAACTAGCTAGGTGTGTTTGTTAGCAATGATTTGAAGCCTAGAAAACAGTGTATAAGCGTTCGTAACAAGGCACACAGGATTCTCGGGTTCATCTCTAGGAGTGTGAGTAACAGAACTACTGATGTTATCTTAAAACTTTACTTGTCATTAGTGAGACCCCATATGGATTATGCTGTTCAATTTTGGTGTCCTTATTACAGAATGGACATAGATTCATTGGAGAGAGTACAACGTAGAATGACAAAAAGTATCCATAATATTAGAAATCTTCCGTATGAAGAAAGGATGAAGAAATTAGGCTTACATTCGTTAGAGAGACGCAGAGTTAGAGGGGATATGATAGAGGTATTCAAGTGGGTTAGTGGGATTAATAAAGGGGACATGAAAAATGTACTAAAGCTCAGTGATAGCGAAAAAACTCGAACATATAGTTTTAAATAAGATAAATTTCGTTTCAGAAAGGATATAGGCAAATATTGGTTTGGTAACAGAGTTGTAGATAGCTGGAATAGGCTACCAAGTGCTATAGTGGGATCAAGAACGATAGGGAGCTTTAAGATAAAATTAGATAGGCATATGGACGAGATGGGTTGTGTGTGAGGGGGATCTGTCAGGTGTGGTCCAATCGGCGCTCTGTAGACCCCTGTGTTCTGACCTCTGACCGTTTCGGTGAGGTCAGTCCTAATGGTGTTACTGAGCTGGGCTTTATAAGCCCAGCTTATAAGGCCTTATAATTAGGGTTAGGTGTGAGAGGGATCTGCCTTGTTTGGGCCAATCGGCTTTCTGCAGACTCTCATTTTCTTATGTTATGTTCTTATGTTTACGGTAGGTAATCGAGTTTGTTATCGAAGGTCGAAAAGGGCAGTCGAGACAAAATTCTCCACATGGGATGCAAAGTAAAAATATATAACGTGGGATTAGTTATGCAGAGGAAACAATATCGAAACATAGAGTCTTACATAAAACAATACATAGGAGGTGGAATGAAACACACACATAGAGTCTTACATAAAACAATACATAGGAGGTGGAATGAAACACACACATAGAGTCTTACATAAAACAATACATAGGAGGTGGAATGAAACACAAACATAGAGTCTTACATAAAACAATACATAGGAGGTGGAATGACACACAAACATAGAGTCTTACATAAAACAATACATAGGAGGTGGAATGAAACACAAACATAGAGTCTTACATAAAACAATACATAGGTGGAATGAAACACAAACATAGAGTCTTACATAAAACAATACATAGGAGGTGGGATGAAACACAAACATAGTCTTACATAAAACAATACATAGGAGGTGGAATGAAACACAAACATAGAGTCTTACACAAAACAATACATAGGAGGTGGAATGAAACACAAACATAGAGTCTTACATAAACAATACATAGGAGGTGGAATGAAACACAAACATAGAGTCTTACATAAAACAATACATAGGAGGTGGAATGAAACACAAACATAGAGTCTTACATAAAACAATACATAGGAGGTGGGATGAAACACAAACATAGAGTCTTACATAAAACAATACATAGGAGGTGGAATGAAACACAAACATAGAGTCTTACACAAAACAATACATAGGAGGTGGAATGAAACACAAACATAGAGTCTTACATAAAACAATACATAGGAGGTGGGATGAAACACAAACATAGAGTCTTACATAAAACAATACATAGGAGGTGGAATGAAACACAAACATAGAGTCTTACATAAACAATACATAGGAGGTGGAATGAAACACAAACATAGAGTCTTACATAAACAATACATAGGAGGTGGAATGAAACACAAACATAGAGTCTTACATAAACAATACATAGGCGGTGGAATGAAACACAAACATAGAGTCTTACATAAACAATACATAGGAGGTGGAATGAAACACAAACATAGAGTCTTACATAAACAATACATAGGAGGTGGAATGAAACACAAACATATATAAAGTGGGAACATATAAAGATAGTTATCTAGTTTATATTGACCTTTTTCATTAGTATATTATTCATTTGGGTGCTCCCTAGACCTTTATCAAGCTTAAGGGGGGATGGCCCGGCTTTCTGGACCACTTTCTCTCTCATGTTAAGCCCCATTTGTTAAAGCCCCCCATGTTTAAGCCCCCCATGTTAAACTCATTTGGCAAATGAGTTTCAATGCGGATAAATGTAAAGTACTACATATCGGATACCTAAATGAGAAAGCAAACTATTCGATGAATGGCACTCAGCTTAAGAATGTAAACAGAGAAACCGATCTGGGAGTAACAATATCGAGTAACCTAAAACCGAGTCAACAATGTTCAGAAGTTGTTAAGAAGGCAAACAAAATAATTGGCTTTATAGGCAGGTCATTTGAGCATAAATCCAAAGAAGTTATCCTAACCCTTTACAATTCCTTAGTCCGCCCTCTTCTGGAATACTGCGTTCAATCCTGGTGCCCTTATTACCAAAAAGATATAAACAAGCTAGAACGAGTTCAACGTAGAGTTACCAAAATGATACCTAGCCTAAAGAACAAACCATACGAAGAGCGTCTTAGAGAATTAAATCTATTTCCTTTAACCCAGCGCAGATTAAGAGGCGACTTAATTCAAGTGTTCAAAATCATCAAAGGCATCGACAATATGAACTGTAGTAAGTACTTCACTATCGACCAATCTAATTACACGCGGGGAAACGGTTGCAAAATTATTGGTAAATCTTTTAACTCGCACGAATCTAAGAATTTCTTCTTCAATCGAGTTGTCAACTTGTGGAATGGGCTTCCCCGAGACGTTATAGACTGCAGCACCGTTGATTCATTTAAATTCCGCCTAGACAAATATCTCGCATCAAACCCGCGACTGACTGCGTTTGTAAATGAATAAACTTTATCCTCCCCTCAGTTACTAACCCATATGTCCCCTACTAACTTCCTAGTCCTGCCACGTTAGTGGCAGGGCAGTAGTTCCCTTTCCAATGTTCCCTTACCCACTCTAAACCACTGTTTGGACACTTGATCCTCAGTGTTTTGGAGGACAAGCAGCCTAGAAGGGTCACTAGATATGTTGTTGCTTGATTTCCTTTGTACTCCTTTGTACTCCCATTAGTGTTCAGATGTTAAGATGTTTGCCCAATTAGTTAGTCGATTTTAAGACCTTTCGCCTATTTATTGGTCAATATTTAGACCTTTCGTGCTACTTAGGCGTCGTTTTTTTCCCTGGCGAACGATAGTGAGCTTGTAATGTTGGAAGAGACGGCCTTCGGCTGGGACATATTTCTACCGAAAAATTTACAAATTAATCTAGAAGGGGGATTTAATGGATGTTTTTTTTTAATTTGATGGAGGTCTAAGGAGGAAACTAGAAAAATAATGAATACATGCAAAAATCGCCCAAAAGGTGAACCATCCCCCCATAACAAATTCACACCCAAGACCCGCCTTCAGGATACATTTGTATTGAGCTTCTTTGAGCTACCATATATCCTTCCTAAACTTCATAAACACTTCTAAATATAGCTAGAATATAATAGGCGAAGACGTCACCGGCACAGAAGGGGTTAATACTGTACGAGTTTGTGATGGATAGACATGTTGCTGAAATGATGTGATGTGTTTATATTATTATATTATTATATTATTATATTATTATATTATTGTTTATTATATAATTTATGTTATGTATATATTATCACTTATATTATCATGTATATATTATGTATATATTATCACTTATATTATCATGTATATATTATGTATATATTATCACTTATATTATCATGTATATATTATGTATATATTATCACTTATATTATCATGTATATATTATGTATATATTATCACTTATATTATCATGTATATATTATGTATATATTATCACTTATATTATCATGTATATATTATGTATATATTATCACTTATATTATCATGTATATATTATGTATATATTATCACTTATATTATCATGTATATATTATGTATATATTATCACTTATATTATCATGTATATATTATGTATATATTATCACTTATATTATCATGTATATATTATGTATATATTATTGTATGTATTTGTTACATTATGTATATATTATTGTATGTATTTGTTACATTTATCTACATCAGTATTTTGTCTGGTAATTCTGATTAATATTTATTCAGCTCCAACTCGCAAGGGGTCACTTACAGTAAGATCGACAGAGGAGTGGGTAATGAAACGTGAGACCTGAGAGAGAGAGAGAGAGAGAGAGAGATAATTACATAGGCTTACATAGATAGACTATTCAGACGTTGCGTTCCCTACTGTACTAGGCATTCCGGCCTTACGTTAAAAAAGAAGAAATATATGCTAGGGTTTAAGACAAGTGGAAGGCTCTCTCCCCACCTACCAAGAAATATATATACCCGGTATATATATATATATATATTTATAGAGAGAGAGATAGAGATATGTATATTTACATATATATATATATATATATATATATATATATATATATATATATATATATACATACAAAGATGCTGACCACACAGTCCTTACGATCCCAGTGAGGTGGTCAGGACTTGATTCTGGTAGTGATAGATAACCCGTTAGTAAGGGAAAGTGGAAGGAGAGGATAGCAAATAAGAAGGCTCTCTCCCCTCCCTCATTCCCTCCGGTAATTACTGTACATGTCGTATCTGTGTCTCCTTTAACGTCTTCCCTTCTTGCTGGAAGTTTGCTCTCATTCAATCTGCCCCAAAGAAAGGTGACCGCTCTCAACCCTCTAACAATCGTCCAATTGCTCTCATCTCTTGCATCTCTAAAGTTTTTGAAACTATTCTTACCTCAACATTTAATAAGCATTTAACTTCCCATAACCTACTCTCAGACCGCCAGTATGGCTTCCTTAAGGGCCGCTCTACTAGTGATCTTATTTCTTATATTACTAAATCTTGGTCATCCTCCATTCGGGACTTTGGTGAGACTTTTTCTATTGCGCTAGACATATCAAAGGCCTCGATAGAGTCTGGCACAAATCCCTTATTTCCAAACTACCCTCCTTCAGTTTCTGTCCCTCCATCTGTGCCTTTGTCTCTAATTTCCTTTCCGGCCGTTCCATAGCAGCGGTTGTGGACGGCCACCGTTCACTTTCTCAACCTATTAACTCCGGTGTTCCTCAGGGTTCTGTCCTATCTCCAATTCTCTTCTTCTTATTCATTAACGACCTTCTCAACTGCACCTCCAGCCCCATTCACTCATATGCTGATGACTACATTACTCTATTCAACTAACCTTCCACAAAATTATTCACAGCAGGAACTCCAAAACTAACGTAAGGAGGCCATAAAATACTTATTTTCTGATCTCTCTACTATCTCTAATTGGGGCAGAGAATACCTGGTTGCTTTTATTGCTTCCAAAACTCATTTTTTCCATCTGTCTACTCGTCGCCCCCTTCCAAAAAACTATGACCTACTCCTCAACAACATACGGTACAAATTAACCCTTCATCTTCTCTTAACCCTTACTGTACCAGCGACGGTATACAGCCGGCAGTAATAAAGCCACTCGTCAGTAACAGCGACGGTATACAGCCGGCAGTAATAAAGCCACTCGTCAGTAACAGCGACGGTTTACAGCCGGCAGTAATAAAGCCACTCGTCAGTAACAGCGACGGTATACAGCCGGCAGTAATAAAGCCACTCGTCAGTAACAGCGACGGTATACAGCCGGCAGTAATAAAGCCACTCGTCAGTACCAGCGACGGTATACAGCCGGCAGTAATAAAGCCACTCGTCAGTAACAGCGACGGTATACAGCTGGCAGTAATAAAGCCACTCGTCAGTACCAGCGACGGTTTACAGCCGGCAGTAATAAAGCCACTCGTCAGTAACAGCGACGGTATACAGCCGGTAGTAATAAAGCCACTCGTCAGTACCAGCGACGGTATACAGCCGGCAGTAATAAAGCCACTCGTCAGTAACAGCGACGGTATACAGCCGGCAGTAATAAAGCCACTCGTCAGTAACAGCGACGGTATACAGCCGGCAGTAATAAAGCCACTCGTCAGTAACAGCGACGGTATACAGCCGGCAGTAATAAAGCCACTCGTCAGTAACAGCGACGGAAGATTGCCGTCTGAACTATGCGGTCCTTGTAACTGCCTGTATCGATCAGTACCTGGTACAATGACTTGTACACGCTGCTGTGAGACCTTGCCAACACTTCTCAGCCTGGACTCAAGTCTGTGGTAGCTACCTGGGACAGTATATTCCTCCAACTTTCGTGGTGAGAGGGTATTCTCTCTTGACTCTGAAGCCATTTTGGCCACAATGCCTGGTACTGGAGGGTACATTTATAGTAATACCCTCTGGTACAGTTGGGGTTAATATTCTTGATGTCTCTTTTTCTTCTGATCTCTCTTGGAAAGATCATAATTTATTACAAATCTTGTTAAAACAGCTTTCCAGAAGATGGGTGTGCTCAACCGGCTCCGGGGAATCTTTACCCCTGCGTAGCTTCTTGCTCTGTACAGCGGCACAGTGCGTCCATGTATTGAGTATTGTTCACACATGTGAGGAGGATCCCCTCACATAGCACTTCTAGGCAAAGTAGAAAAGAAAGCCTTCACCCCAAGCAATGGGGTATGTGTCTGAGTGTATACAGTACATACATACATACATACATACATACATACATACATACATACATACATACATATAAACATACATACATACATACATACATACATACATACATACATACATACATACATATAAAGAAAGCCTTCACCCCAAGCAATGGGGTATGTGCCTGAGTGTATACAGTACATACATACATACATACATACATACATACATACATACATACAATGGGATATGTGCCTGAGTGTATACAGTACATACATACATACATACATACATACATACATACATACATACGTACGTACGTACGTACGTACGTACATACATACATACATACATACATACATACATACATACATACATACATACATACATACATACATACATACATACATACATACATACATACATACATACATACATACATACATACATACATACATACATACATACATACATACATACATACATACATACATACATACATACATACATACATACATACATACATACATACATACATACATACATACATACATACATACATACATACATACATATAAACACACACACTTTCATAATGTCAAGTGGAAGATGATATGCAGTGTATCCGATATTATATTTCGTTGTGTACTCGGAGTGTGCAGAGTAAACATGTTCTCGTGTTAAGAGGGAATGACCGTATTTATTTCCTTATTTATGTACATTTGCATTAATGTTTTAGTTTCCTCCCTAGACCTCCATCAAGCTTAAACAAAAACAAAAAACAAGAACACTCTTTAAGAAAAATGTGTACATTTTTCGATAGAAAAATGTCCTGGCCGAAGGCCGGTTACTTCTATATTACAAACTCGCTATTGCTCACCATGAAAACTATCGACACCTAAATTGTACGAAAGATCTTTTAAGTATGGCAAAGACATGGGGTGAAAAGTCTTAAAATCGCCAAACGAATGGGCCGACCGTCTTAATATCTGGAAACTAATGGGGCTAAACATGAGGAAGAAGGCGGACCAGAAAAACTAACCATGCCCCCTTAAAACTCTTAGACTTTTATGATAAGCTCTTCAGACGCGCTGATATAAAAGTAGCGTCGTCCCGGGTCAATATTTGTTCAGTGTAGCTACTGCTGGTTGAAGGGGTTGGCTTCAGAGATGTATATTAACCCTTTGAGTACCAGCGACGTGTGATATATTTGTTCAGTGTAGCTACTGCTGGTTGAAGGGGTTGGCTTCAGAGATGTATATTAACCCTTTGAGTACCAGCGACGTGTGATATATTTGTTCAGTGTAGCTACTGCTGGTTGAAGGGGTTGGCTTCAGAGATGTATATTAACCCTTTGAGTACCAGCGACGTGTGATATATTTGTTCAGTGTAGCTACTGCTGGTTGAAGGGGTTGGCTTCAGAGATGTATATTAACCCTTTGAGTACCAGCGACGTGTGATATATTTGTTCAGTGTAGCTACTGCTGGTTGAAGGGGTTGGCTTCAGAGATGTATATTAACCCTTTGAGTACCAGCGACGTGTGATATATTTGTTCAGTGTAGCTACTGCTGGTTGAAGGGGTTGGCTTCAGAGATGTATATTAACCCTTTCAGTACCAGCGACGTATGATATATTTGTTCAGTGTAGCTACTGCTGGTTGAAGGGGTTGGCTTCAGAGATGTATATTAACCCTTTGAGTACCAGCGACGTGTGATATATTTGTTCAGTGTAGCTACTGCTGGTTGAAGGGGTTGGCTTCAGAGATGTATATTAACCCTTTGAGTACCAGCGACGTGTGATATATTTGTTCAGTGTAGCTACTGCTGGTTGAAGGGGTTGGCTTCAGAGATGTATATTAACCCTTTGAGTACCAGCGACGTGTGATATATTTGTTCAGTGTAGCTACTGCTGGTTGAAGGGGTTGGCTTCAGAGATGTATATTAACCCTTTCAGTACCAGCGACGTGTGATATATTTGTTCAGTGTAGCTACTGCTGGTTGAAGGGGTTGGCTTCAGAGATGTATATTAACCCTTTCAGTACCAGCGACGTGTGATATATTTTATTCTAGCTCTAAAATAATCAGAGTTCCTCAGAGCTCTCTCAGTGCATACCACCTCTTCTACGTAGGGTACGTAGTATCCGTCTTGCAACACAATCCCACCCCTACTCTGTACAATTCTCCAACTCAAGAGTGAAACGATACTCCCAAGCTTTCTTCTATTCAACAGCTGAGCTCTGGAACTCTATCCCTGAATCCATCTTTCCCTCATCCTATGACTTAACCCTTTCACGCTTATGACGCAATTTTGAATCTATTGGGGATACTTTAAAGCCTTTGTTACCATCAGGGGTATTTAGAAACCTGTAGTTTAGTTACTTCAACCTCTGCAGTTGTCTTTGAGTTAGCTGTGTTGAGCCTATTGGGGATACTTTAAAGCCTTTGTTACCATCAGGGGTATTTAGAAACCTTTAGTTTAGTTACTTCAACCTCTGCAGTTGTCTTTGAGTTAGCTGTGTTGAGCCTATTGGGGATACTTTAAAGCCTTTGTTACCATCAGGGGTATTTAGAAACCTTTAGTTTAGTTACTTCAACCTCTGCAGTTGTCTTTGAGTTAGCTGTGTTGAGCCTATTGGGGATACTTTAAAGCCTTTGTTACCATCAGGGGTATTTAGAAACCTTTAGTTTAGTTACTTCAACCTCTGCAGTTGTCTTTGAGTTAGCTGTGTTGAGCCTATTGGGGATACTTTAAAGCCTTTGTTACCATCAGGGGTATTTAGAAACCTTTAGTTTAGTTACTTCAACCTCTGCAGTTGTCTTTGAGTTAGCTGTGAGCAGAAAACTAATTTTGGAGAGGTAAATATAAGAGTGAGAGAACTCTATTTCTTATTGCTAATCTGGCAACCTCTGCGTCATAAAAGCGTGAAAGAGTTAAATTGTTTCAAATTCCGTGTGTCCAAACATTTTGGCTCGAACGTTCCTTGATTTTGGCCCTGTCACTCTTTTAACTTGGGGGAGGCACTCGTCACAGGCAGTTTTGCCTTTTGTCTCCCTCATCCACATAGAACACAAATAGACGATATTATGGAGCTTAGGAAGGATCTGTGGTAGTTATGGAGCTTAGGAAGGATCTGTGGTAGTTATGGAGCTTAGGAAGGATCTGTGGTAGTTATGGAGCTTAGGAAGGATCTGTGGTAGTTATGGAGCTTAGGAAGGATCTGTGGTAGTTATGGAGCTTAGGAAGGATCTGTGGTAGTTATGGAGCTTAGGAAGGATCTGTGGTAGTTATGGAGCTTAGGAAGGATCTGTGGTGGTTAAAAGGGTTGGTTGAGCTCTGTTGAAGCCACATCGTTGCTAGAGGTCCTTCCCAAGCTGAATATAGTGGTTGCTAGAGGTCCTTCCCAAGCTGAATATAGTGGTTGCTAGAGGTCCTTCCCAAGCTGAATATAGTGGTTGTTAGAGGTCCTTCCCAAGCTGAATATAGTGGTTGCTAGAGGTCCTTCCCAAGCTGAATATAGTGGTTGCTAGAGGTCCTTCCCAAGCTGAATATAGTGGTTGCTAGAGGTCCTTCCCAAGCTGAATATAGTGGTTGCTAGAGGTCCTTCCCAAGCTGAATATAGTGGTTGCTAGAGGTCCTTCCCAAGCTGAATATAGTGGTTGCTAGAGGTCCTTCCCAAGCTGAATATAGTGGTTGCTAGAGGTCCTTCCCAAGCTGAATATAGTGGTTGTTAGAGGTCCTTCCCAAGCTGAATATAGTGGTTGCTAGAGGTCCTTCCCAAGCTGAATATAGTGGTTGCTAGAGGTCCTTCCCAAGCTGAATATAGTGGTTGCTAGAGGTCCTTCCCAAGCTGAATATAGTGGTTGCTAGAGGTCCTTCCCAAGCTGAATATAGTGGTTGCTAGAGGTCCTTCCCAAGCTGAATATAGTGGTTGTTAGAGGTCCTTCCCAAGCTGAATATAGTGGTTGCTAGAGGTCCTTCCCAAGCTGAATATAGTGGTTGCTAGAGGTCCTTCCCAAGCTGAATATAGTGGTTGCTAGAGGTCCTTCCCAAGCTGAATATAGTGGTTGGTAGAGGTCCTTCCCAAGCTGAATATAGTGGTTGCTAGAGGTCCTTCCCAAGCTGAATATAGTGGTTGTTAGAGGTCCTTCCCAAGCTGAATATAGTGGTTGCTAGAGGTCCTTCCCAAGCTGAATATAGTGGTTGCTAGAGGTCCTTCCCAAGCTGAATATAGTGGTTGCTAGAGGTCCTTCCCAAGCTGAATATAGTGGTTGCTAGAGGTCCTTCCCAAGCTGAATATAGTGGTTGCTAGAGGTCCTTCCCAAGCTGAATATAGTGGTTGCTAGAGGTCCTTCCCAAGCTGAATATAGTGGTTGTTAGAGGTCCTTCCCAAGCTGAATATAGTGGTTGCTAGAGGTCCTTCCCAAGCTGAATATAGGTGTTGTTAGAGGTCCTTCCCAAGCTGAATATAGTGGTTGCTAGAGGTCCTTCCCAAGCTGAATATAGTGGTTGCTAGAGGTCCTTCCCAAGCTGAATATAGTCGTCTGATAGTCGCCATAATATTATGAAAATGACGTCCCTGGTACTGAAGGGGTTAACCCTTTCAATATTATGATGCGTTTTGATATTTTAATCTGGATATTACTAGAAGAGTTGATTAAGGGGAGGTTTCCACTTGAGGGAGTTTTTTCTTGACTCCTTTCTCCCTCATGTTTAGCCCCATTGCTTTTCTAATTTTAAGACGTTCGCCCCATTATTTTGATGATTTTAAGAACTTTCAACCCATTTCTGTCAATTTTAAGACCTTTCGTGCAATTTAGGTGTCAATTTTATCCTGGCGAGCGATAGCGAGCCCGTAATTTAAGAGGAACCGGCTTTTAGCCGGGACATTTTTCTACCGAAAAATTTACAAATTTTTCTTGGAAGGGGCTCAAGGGAGTGTAATCTTAAGCTTGATGGATATCTAGATACCAAACTAAAAAACCTCCCCTTAAGGGGAGGTTTTTAGTCGATTCCCTAGACTTCCATCAAACTTAAAATTACTCCCCCTAGACCCCTTTCAAGATAAATTTGTACATTTTTCGGTAGAAAAATGTCCCGGCCGAAGGCCGATTCCCCTTAAATTACAGGCTCGCTATCGCTCACCAGGAAAAAATCGACACCTAAATGGCACGAATGGTCTTAAAATTGACAGAAATTGGGCGAGGATTCTTAAAATCGCCAAACTAATGGGGCGAACATCTTAAAATATAAAAAGCAATGGGGCTAAAATGAGGGAGAAAGGTGTCCAGAAAAAAATCCTTCAGGTAGAAATCTCCCCTTAAGGGGGGGGGGGATGGGTGAATTAATTTGTTTATTCTTTTATTTTTGTTATTTGTGTTTAGTTTCCTCCTTAGACCTCCATCAGGCTTAAAAAAAATATCCCCAAGCCCCCCCCCCCCCCCTCAAGATAAATTTGTACATTTTTCGATAGAAAAATGTACTGGCTGGAGACTTGTCACTACTATATTACAGGCTCGCTATCGCTCACCAGGAAAAAAATCGAACCTAAATATTATTGTACGAAAGGTCTTAATATTGACATTGAAACGAGGTGAAAGGTTTTAAAATCGCCTAAGTAATGGAGCAAGCGTCTTAAAATCTGAAAACTGTTGGGGCTAAACATGAGGGAGAAGGGGACCAGAAAAACGACCCGCATCCCCTTTGCGATTGTGGACGGCCTCGTTCACTTCCTCAACCTATCAACTCCGGTGTTCCTCAGGGTTAAGTCCTATCTCCAATTCTCTTTCTAATATTCATTAATGATCTCAACTGTACCTCCAGTCCTATCCTTTCATATGCTAATGACTCTACCTTACACTATTCAACTAGTTTTCCAGAACCCCTCTCGACAAGCAAGCACTCAAAAAATCATGCGAAGATGCCATAAAACACTTAAATTCTGAATTACCAACCATTTCTATTTGGGGCAGAGAAAATTTTGTTACTTTCAATGCTTCCAAAACCCAATTTCTCCATTTATCTACCTGTAAAGAACTCCCACAGGACTATCCCTTATACTCCCACAGGACTATCCCTTATACTCCCACAGGACTATCCCTTATACTCCCACAGGACTATCCCTTATACTCCCACAGGACTATCCCTTATACTCCCACAGGACTATCCCTTATACTCCCACAGGACTATCCCTTATACTCCCACAGGACTATCCCTTATACTCCCACAGGACTATCCCTTATACTCCCACAGGACTATCCCTTATACTCCACAGGACTATCCCTTATACTCCCACAGGACTATCCCTTATACTCCTACAGGACTATCCCTTATACTCCTACAGGACTATCCCTTATACTCCCACAGGACTATCCCTTATACTCCCACAGGACTATCCCTTATACTCCCACAGGACTATCCCTTATACTCCCACAGGACTATCCCTTATACTCCCACAGGACTATCCCTTATACTCCCACAGGACTATCCCTTATACTCCTACAGGACTATCCCTTATACTCCTACAGGACTATCCCTTATACTCCCACAGGACTATCCCTTATACTCCCACAGGACTATCCCTTATACTCCCACAGGACTATCCCTTATACTCCCACAGGACTATCCCTTATACTCCCACAGGACTATCCCTTATACTCCCACAGGACTATCCCTTATACTCCCACAGGACTATCCCTTATACTCCCACAGGACTATCCCTTATACTCCCACAGGACTATCCCTTATACTCCCACAGGACTATCCCTTATACTCCCACAGGACTATCCCTTATACTCCCACAGGACTATCCCTTATACTCCCACAGGACTATCCCTTATACTCCCACAGGACTATCCCTTATACTCCCACAGGACTATCCCTTATACTCCCACAGGACTATCCCTTATACTCCCACAGGACTATCCCTTATACTCCTACAGGACTATCCCTTATACTCCTACAGGACTATCCCTTATACTCCCACAGGACTATCCCTTATACTCCCACAGGACTATCCCTTATACTCCCACAGGACTATCCCTTATACTCCCACAGGACTATCCCTTATACTCCCACAGGACTATCCCTTATACTCCCACAGGACTATCCCTTATACTCCCACAGGACTATCCCTTATACTCCCACAGGACTATCCCTTATACTCCCACAGGACTATCCCTTATACTCCTACAGGACTATCCCTTATACTTCAACTTCAACAATACACAAATCAATCCTTCATCTTCTCTCAGGAAACTCTTTCTCTCCTGATCTCACTTGGAAAGACCATATTACCACCCTCGCTAAAACAGCTTCCCAGAAGCTGGGCGTGCTCAACCGCCTCAAGGGGTTCTTTACCTCTGCACAGCTTCTTGCTCTGTACAGGGGCACAGTTCGTCCATGTATTGAGTATTGTTCGTATATGTAGGGAGAATCCTCTCACACAGCACTTCATGACAAAGTAGAAAAGAAAGCCTTTTGTTTCATTAACTCACGCCCACTCACTGACGCTTTGCAATCTCTCTCTCTTCGCTGCAGTGTTGCATCTCTCTCGCTATTCTACCGCTATTACAATAATCAATGTTCCTCAGAGCTCTCTCAGTGTATACTACCTCCTCTACATAGAGTACGTAGCACCCGTCTTGCAACACAATCCCATCCCTACTCTGTGTGACTCGCCAATCCAAGAGTGAAACAATATTCCCAAACCTTCTTCTGTTCAACAGCTGAGCTCTGGAACTCTCTCCCTGAATCCGTCTCCCCCTCATCCTATGACTTAAATTGCTTCAAACTCTGTGTGTCCAAAATGGCTCGAACATTCTTTGATTTTGGCCCTGTCACTCTTTCAACTCTGGAGGAGGCACTCGTTACAGGCAGTTCTGCCTTTTGTCTCCCTCATCCACATAGAAAAGTAAAGGAAAGATCTGAGAGACTCATTAAGGGGAGGTATTTAGTTTGTTCCTACTTTTTCATCAAGCTTAAAATTACATCCCCTAGACCCCCTTTCAAGATAAATTTGTACATTTTTCGGTAGAAACATTTCAAGGCCGGAGGCCGGTTGCTCTTAAATTACAGGGTCGCTATCGCTCGCCAGGAAAAAATCGACACCTTAACGGCACGAAAGGTCTTAAAATTGACAGAAATGGGGCAAAATGTCTTAAAATATCCAAACTACTAGGGCGAAGGTCTTAAAATCTCAAAAACAATGGGGCTAAACATGAGGGAGAAAGGGGTCCAGAAAAAAAATCCCTCAAGTGGAAATCTCCCCTTAAGTTAATTGCGATCGACGTTACCCCTATGATTGCTAGAGGTCTTTCCTAAGCTGTATAATATCGTCTAATAATAGTCAGAAAACCCTTTGAAGATTATGATGCATTTATGTCTGGTTATCTGGCTATTATTTCCGGTTATCTGGCTATTATTTCCGGTTATCTGGCTATTATTAGACGATTTTATTCAGATTAGGAAGGGTATATATATGGAAGTCAGAGGTTTGATTGGGACAGTCTTTACACTTTTAATTCCCACAGATCCTTCCTAAGCTGTAAAGAATCTTCCAATATTAGCTGGAGTAAACTGCCCTCAAGGAAATTAACCCTCTGAAGATGGTGACGCATTTTGACAGTAATTATATTCTAGCTATCCTTAGACGATTTTATTCAGATTAGGAAGGACCTGGGGAATACTACGGATCAAGACTATCGCAATTAAGGGGGTAGTACTCGTTTTTTCTGGACCCCCTTCTCCCTCATGTTTAGCATATTGGTTTTGAGGATTTAAGACGTTCGTTTCGTTAATTTGGCGATTTTGAGACCTTTTGCCTCATTTTTGTTGTCAATAGTAGGACCTTTCGTGCCATTTAGGGGTCTATTTTTTTCAGGCGAGCGATAGCGAGCCTCTAATTTTAGATGGAACCGGCTTTCGGCCGGGACAATTTGCCACCGAAAAATGTATAAATATATGAAAAGGGGTCTAGGGGGTGTTTGTCTAAGGGGTCTAGGGGGTGTTTGTCTAAGGGGTCTAGGGGGTGTTTGTCTAAGGGGTCTAGGGGGTGTTTGTCTAAGGGGTCTAGGGGGTGTTTGTCTAAGGGGTCTAGGGGGTGTTTGTCTAAGGGGTCTAGGGGGTGTTTGTCTAAGGGGTCTAGGGGGTGTTTGTCTAAGGGGTCTAGGGGGTGTTTGTCTAAGGGGTCTAGGGGTGTTTGTCTAAGGGGTCTAGGGTGTGTTTGACTAAGGGGTCTAGAGGGTGTTTGTCTAAGGGTCTAGAGGGTGTTTGTCTAAGGGGTCTAGGGGGTGTTTGTCTAAGGGGTCTAGGGGGTGTTTGTCTAAGGGGTCTAGGGGGTGTTTGTCTAAGGGGTCTAGGGGGTGTTTGTCTAAGGGGTCTAGGGGGTGTTTTTCTAAGCTTGATGGAGGTCTAGCGAGGAAACTCAAAGCTAAATAAAATACATAAATATATAGACGAAAAACCAAGCACTACCCCCTTAACCCTCTGAACTGCCATATGCCCTTCCCAATCTGAATAAAATCGCCTAATAAAAGCCTGAATATACGAAACGAAATGCGTGATCGGATCTAGAAAGAGAATGTGTGTTTTTTTTTTTAATATTTTTGGAGGCTTCTATTTTCATCTTGTTTGGTTATGACTTTTATTTGATTTGTAATTTTAAACGTGCATTGGTTTTCAGGGGAGAAGGGTCGTTTTTCTGGTCCCCTTTCTCCCTACTGTTAAGCCCCATTTGTTTTGAAATTATAAGACGTTCGACCCATTAGTTTGGCGATCTTAACACTTTCGCCCCATTTCGTTGTCAATTTTAAGACCTTTCGTGCCATTTAGGTGTCGATTTTTTCAAGGCAATCAATAGCGAGCCTGTAATTTAAGAGGAACCGGCCTTCGGGCAGGACATTTTCTACCGAAAAATATACAAATATATCTTGCAGGGGATCCTGTTTTGTTTTTTATTAAGTTTGATGGAGGCCTACAGTAGGGAGGAAACTACAGTAGGGAGGAAACTACAGTAGGGAGGAAACTACAGTAGGGAGGAAACTACAGTAGGGAGGAAACTACAGTAGGGAGGAAACTACAGTAGGGAGGAAACTACAGTAGGGAGGAAACTACAGTAGGGAGGAAACTACAGTAGGGAGGAAACTACAGTAGGGAGGAAACTACAGTAGGGAGGAAACTACAGTAGGGAGGAAACTACAGTAGGGAGGAAACTACAGTAGGGAGGAAACTACAGTAGGGAGGAAACTACAGTAGGGAGGAAACTACAGTAGGGAGGAAACTACAGTAGGGAGGAAACTACAGTAGGGAGGAAACTACAGTAGGGAGGAAACTACAGTAGGGAGGAAACTACAGTAGGGAGGAAACTACAGTAGGGAGGAAACTACAGTAGGGAGGAAACTACAGTAGGGAGGAAACTACAGTAGGGAGGAAACTACAGTAGGGAGGAAACTACAGTAGGGAGGAAACTACAGTAGGGAGGAAACTACAGTAGGGAGGAAACTACAGTAGGGAGGAAACTACAGTAGGGAGGAAACTAGAAAACACTACAGTAGGGAGGAAACTAGAAAACACTACAGTAGGGAGGAAACTAGAAAACACTAGAAAAATTAATGAAAAATCGACCAAAATATTATCCCCCCCTCCCCCACCCCCTTTAAGTGCAAATTTATCATTACCGGACACTAACACGAGCTCGGAACCTCCCTAATTATCACCTTCTACCGAAATATTACTGTAAGGGGGTAGTACTTGCTATTACTGTAAGGGGGTAGTACTTGCTATTACTGTAAGGGGGTAGTGCTTGCTATTACTGTAAGGGGCTGGTACTTGCTATTACTGTAAGGGGGTAGTGCTTGCTATTACTGTAAGGGGGTAGTACTTGCTATTACTGTAAGGGGGTAGTACTTGCTATTACTGTAAGGGGGTAGTGCTTGCTATTACTGTAAGGGGGTAGTACTTGCTATTACTGTAAGGGGGTAGTGCTTGCTATTACTGTAAGGGGGTAGTACTTGCTATTACTGTAAGGGGGTAGTACTTGCTATTACTGTAAGGGGGTAGTGCTTGCTATTACTGTAAGGGGGTAGTACTTGCTATTACTGTAAGGGGGTAGTGCTTGTTATTACTGTAAGGGGGTAGTACTTGCTATTACTGTAAGGGGGTAGTACTTGCTATTACTGTAAGGGGGTAGTGCTTGCTATTACTGTAAGGGGGTAGTACTTGCTATTACTGTAAGGGGGTAGTACTTGCTATTACTGTAAGGGGGTAGTGCTTGCTATTACTGTAAGGGGGTAGTACTTGCTATTACTGTAAGGGGGTAGTACTTGCTATTACTGTAAGGGGGTAGTGCTTGCTATTACTGTAAGGGGGTAGTGCTTGCTATTACTGTAAGGGGGTAGTGCTTGCTATTACTGTAAGGGGGTAGTGCTTGCTATTACTGTAAGGGGGTAGTACTTGCTATTACTGTAAGGGGGTAGTACTTGCTATTACTGTAAGGGGGTAGTGCTTGCTATTACTGTAAGGGGGTAGTGCTTGCTATTACTGTAAGGGGGTAGTACTTGCTATTACTGTAAGGGGGTAGTACTTGCTATTACTGTAAGGGGGTAGTGCTTGCTATTACTGTAAGGGGGTAGTACTTGCTATTACTGTAAGGGGGTAGTGCTTGCTATTACTGTAAGGGGGTAGTACTTGCTATTACTGTAAGGGGGTAGTGCTTGCTATTACTGTAAGGGGGTAGTGCTTGCTATTACTGTAAGGGGGTAGTGCTTGCTATTACTGTAAGGGGGTAGTACTTGCTATTACTGTAAGGGGGTAGTACTTGCTATTACTGTAAGGGGGTAGTGCTTGCTATTACTGTAAGGGGGTAGTGCTTGCTATTACTGTAAGGGGGTAGTGCTTGCTATTACTGTAAGGGGGTAGTACTTGCTATTACTGTAAGGGGGTAGTGCTTGCTATTACTGTAAGGGGGTAGTGCTTGCTATTACTGTAAGGGGGTAGTACTTGCTATTACTGTAAGGGGGTAGTACTTGCTATTACTGTAAGGGGGTAGTGCTTGCTATTACTGTAAGGGGGTAGTACTTGCTATTACTGTAAGGGGGTAGTGCTTGCTATTACTGTAAGGGGGTAGTACTTGCTATTACTGTAAGGGGGTAGTGCTTGCTATTACTGTAAGGGGGTAGTGCTTGCTATTACTGTAAGGGGGTAGTGCTTGCTATTACTGTAAGGGGGTAGTACTTGCTATTACTGTAAGAGGGTAGTACTTGCTATTACTGTAAGGGGGTAGTGCTTGCTATTACTGTAAGGGGGTAGTGCTTGCTATTACTGTAAGGGGGTAGTGCTTGCTATTACTGTAAGGGGGTAGTACTTGCTATTACTGTAAGGGGGTAGTACTTGCTATTACTGTAAGGGGGTAGTGCTTGCTATTACTGTAAGGGGGTAGTACTTGCTATTACTGTAAGGGGGTAGTACTTGCTATTACTGTAAGGGGGTAGTGCTTGCTATTACTGTAAGGGGGTAGTGCTTGCTATTACTGTAAGGGGGTAGTGCTTGCTATTACTGTAAGGGGGTAGTACTTGCTATTACTGTAAGGGGGTAGTGCTTGCTATTACTGTAAGGGGGTAGTGCTTGCTATTACTGTAAGGGGGTAGTGCTTGCTATTTGGTCTATATATTTATGTATTTATTTAGTTTTGAGTTGCCTCGCTAGACCTCCATCAAGCTTAAAAATAGAAAAACGTTCAAGATAAATGTGTACATTGGCGATTATTTTTCCATGTTTACCTCAACCCATGAGACCCCACCTTTAAAGGCCGGTTCCTTCTAAAATTAGAGGCTCGCTATCGCTTGCAAAGAAAAAATAGACACCTAAAAGGCACGAAAGGTCTTAATATTGACAACAAAATGAGGCGAAAGGTCTCATAATTGCCACACTAACGGAACGAACGTCTTAAATCCTCAACACTACTATGCTAAACATGGGGGAGAAGGGGGTCTATAAAAAGCGGGTACTACCCCCTTAATGTCTGCAAATACCCACACATGGCGGTGTCACACGAGCCATTCTTCCGTTATTAACCCCTTCTGTACCGACGTCGACCATTTAACTTTTTCTGGCTACTATTAGACGATTGTATCCAGTTTAAGGGGGTACTACTCGCTTTTTATGGACCCCCTTCTCCCTCATGTTTAGCATATTAGTTTTGAGGTTTTAAGATTTTCGTGCCGTTAGTTTGTCGATTTTAAGACCTTTCGCCCCATTTCTTCATCATTGTTAAGACCTTTCGAGCCATCTACGTGTCAATATTTTCCTGGCGAGCGAAAGCGAGCCTGTAAAAACAAAAACAAAATACATAAATGAAAACCATGACCAAAAAAGGAACCATCCCAACTTAAATTAATATTACTGGTGTGTGTGTGTGTGTGTGTGTGTGTGTGTGTGTGTGTGTGTGTGTGTGTGTGTGTGTGTATATATATATTGTGTTCCCTAGGTGGTTCTAAGGGAGGAAGGGAGACTGTGTGTGGGGGGAGTTGGGGAGTGGGGGGCGGAGGTAAAAGTTGGAAAAGATGAGAGCAAGTATGAGAACAATAGTTGGTGGGCGGTATAGTTGGGAGATAACCTAATTTACTGGTATTTCTCTATCTATCTATTGCCAGACGCCGTAATCTCCGAAGGGGTGGCCACGAACGAATCGCCACCATACACCTCTGTCCCCAGTCAGTTGACGCCCTTCCTCACATCCAGCACCGCTTTCACGTATATACTTCTTATCTCCATCCTTCCACCTCTCTCTCGGTTTACCTCTCCCCCCCTGTCCTTCCACCTCACTCTTGTACACTCTCTTAGTCATTCTCTCGCTTCCCATATATTCTACATGGCCGAACCATCTCAAGGTGTTCCTTTTTTACACTTTCCAACACATCTACATCCACACCACACCTCTCTCGTACTTCCTTATTCGTCTGTCTATCCCACCATGTAACTCCGCAGGCACTTCTCAAGTAACTCATTTCCACCCCTCTCACTCTTGGTCTGAGTCTCTTCACCAACGTCCATGCTTCGCTTCCGTAAGTCAATATCGGGATTACCACACTGTCATGCAAGGACTTCTTTACTTCCATGCTGACCACCCTATTTCTTGTTACTGCTTTCAGTGTTCCTACAACCCTTTTTCCCTGTTGCATCCTCTCCCACACTTCGTCATCCATACTCCCATCTTTACTCAACACAAGTACAAATACTTAAATGAGCTGACATTCTCCATAGCCTGACCGTTCAACCTCACCTCACATTCTGTAACTGCACCCCTTTCAAAGACCGTAACCTTGCTGTTCCCTGCATTTACCTTCAGATTCCATTTTTCACACACTGTTCCAAACATATTTACCAGCCCCTGCAACTCCCATTCACTATCACTCATCATATATATAGCATCAGCAAACAGCAGTACAGGCAACCTCCACTCATTTCCTTTCCTTATCAGAGGTACACCAACATCCACTGCTCTTCCATGTATTTTTGTCATGACTCCATCCATATACATAAATTGAACAACCATGGGGACATCACACACCCTTGTTTTAACCCAACATTCAGATCAAAGAACTTGCTCTGCTCAGTCTCCACACGTACTGACTGACTGACGACGCCTTTGCACCCTCTGGTATTTAAGAGGAGGCTGGCCGTTTGTTTGGGTCTATTAATTCATGTATTAATTTTTTTTTTTTGTTAGTTTCCTCGCTAGACCTCCATCAAGCTTAGAAAAACACCCCCTAGATTAAAGATTTTTTTTTACATTTTTCGGTAGAAAAATGTCCCGGCCGAAGGCCGTTTCCTCTTATAATTGCATGCTCGCTATCGCTCGCCAGGAAATAATAGACACCTAAATGGGACGAAAGGTCTTAAAATTGACAACGAAATGGGGCGAAAGTTGTTACAATCGCCAAACTAATGGGTCTTATAATCTCAAAACTAGTGGGGCTAAACATTAGGGAGAAGGGGGTCCAGAAAAACGGTCTGCCTCCCCTTAAGGCAATAATATAGGCCTACTTGTTGACCCCTCTGTACCGGTGCCGTCCTTTTGCCATTATTCTGGGTTCTATTAGACGATTGTATTCAGTTTCAAAAGGACCTCCAGCGAGTAACTGGCTTCCATCTATCTCACTTAACCCTTTTTACTACGACAGATCTTTCTTAAACTTCACAAAATCGTCTAAATATAGCTAACATATAATGATAAAGACGTAGGCTAACCGAAACACATACAAGGGTTACGAATCGTGGGGTTTGTGCAGTATGGTCTAATCAACAAAAACTTTCACGCAATACCCCACATCCCCCTCCCCCCCCCCCCTCTCTCTCTCTCTCTCTCTCTCTCTCTCTCTCTCTCTCTCTTCTTTGCTTTCCTTTCCTTCCACTGTCCCTTACTCTCGGGTTAGCTATCTCTACTATAGTCCGGGGGCTGAGGGGGGTCCTGTGTGCAATCATATGTCCCCTAATTTTGACTCTTGAACCTTGTAGGGGACCCCTAGGAGGTTGAAAAAAACTTGGGTAGACATTCCAGATATGGGGCAGAAAGGTGTAATTCAAGATGGCGTCCAAGATGGCCGCCGCATTATAATACCCGGTATAACTTCATGTGGAAGTGTCCTAGAGTGATAAATTGTGTGTCTTTACCTAGGTTTTTGGGGTCAAGGAATCCATTAAAATCATTTATAGGGTAAAAAAGTAATGGATAAATGGTGAAATCCAATATGGCCGCCGTGTCCTTTCATGTAGCCTGTCAGGGTTCGTTATTTACCTAGAGCAATACATTTGGTGTCTTTATATGGGTTTATGTGGTCAAGCATTTCACTCAAACCAATCAATTTTGCACAATCAATTTCAGAACAGGGCCTCTAATTGACCAGGGTACAGGACCCTTACAAAGATCAAGAGTCAAAATTTTACATTGAATGGGACTTTAATAACCTTGAAATTTATACTATTAAATCCTGAGCACCGTTATTTATCATGCACAATGCAGAACACATTATTCATAAATCAACTAATGTCTAAATAACTCGATCAGTTTGCTATACAGTGGGCATCAAACCTCTGACTATTAACGTTTATTAGAATTTGCACAAAACACATCTACTTAATTGAAATAACCCTGTTAGGGTTTTTGCATTGGCTGCTCTGATTGTATATGTTTGCCTGGCATTTACAGAATATGCAACATTGAACTTTTTTTTCTTCTACAAGGACAGGAGCGAGTGGCACATTTCACACAATTACATTTTAAAGCTATGTCTTCAGGCAAAACACGCTGGCATTTAATTGGCACAAGACATTCATTTTCCATCATAAACCCATACTCTTGTGGGTTTAGCGAAAAATCTCCTAAGCAGTTGACTTGCATATAGGTCACATAGAATGCCCTAAGAATATGACCTTGCGTAGCATAGCTGGTTGGGGGAAGGTCAGTTATTGTTATCGACTTTCTGTGATAGTACATGTTGTAACGTAAACAATCCATCGTTTCAATGCCATGATTTCCTCGGTTTAACACTTGGACCAGATACTTCTCAGCATTATGCACACAGTCCTGCACATTTGCCTGTGCCCTTCCAAAGTCCTTTAGGTACAGAACAGGTTCTGCCTTGATACCAGCAGCCTTCGTGCCAAATTTGCTCGTCATGTCACAGCCAGTTAGTGCATGCATCGCAGGGAGTACCTCACACATTGGTCTTCCTACCTTGTCAGCTATTACATGGAGAGGGATAAATCGTGTCCTGTCTCCAACTCCCCCTCTGAGCCAAAGTTCACGCAGTCCATTTGCTGTGAAAATATGACAGAAATGCATTGCAACTACGAACACAGTATCGCTAGAGAGAATTACAATCCGTGTGCAATTACTTCTGATGGCATGAAGAGCATGTGGGATGATACGGATATCAGCCTCTTCATGATCCGAGTCCAGTTCTGGGTGTTGGGATACTATTCCATTCCTGATCGACTGAGTTTGTGTTGAGGTTTCGTCTCCCGTTATCCGACTCAATACAATGTGAACATCTACGGATTCAGCAGTAAAGTGATCAATCAGCCATCCTTTAATGAGTTGTTCTAGTTTGGCTTTGTTTGCTGCAGATGGCCAGAAACTATCCATATCTCTCGGTAACTTGCTTTCTAGTGTGATGTTACTGTACAAGACTGGGGTTTTCCGAGTTCGTCTAAGTCGTTCACTGCCTTTCACTGATCCTTCTAAGTATGAATCGAAGATTAAGTCAATGCGAGAAGCCTTTTTGCAAACCCCAAGGATCATGCTCAGGAATTGATTGCACAATTCTTTGAAGGTATTCATGGAGGATGTTTTCAGCTTCCGCACATAAGCCATAACATCGACAATGTTTCCGGTTGGCATATCCGTCCAATGCGTAGGAGCTATGTAGTCACCTGCTGTAATATTTGATTCAAGTTCTTTCACAAGCTCATGTTTTGCTGTTTTTTTCATGAGTCCATCCTCATCATTAAATAAGTAGCTAGTATTGATCAGATCATACGTGAACACCTCTTGAGCATCATGTCCACGGATCATGGCAATGTCCAGTTGCTTCAGCGCAACACCTAACTCCTTGTCCTGCTTCTTTTTCACTTTTGGGGCTGATGCTTTGTTTTCCTCGGTATTTGCGAATGTCTTAACATTGTTCCTGTTGATTGTGTCACTCAGTCGTTTTGTCTTCTCCACCAAGCGCTCCTTTCTAAACTTGTATAAATCCAGACCGGTTTCTTGAACAGACAATAGACTATCTTGAATTTCGTCTCGCATGATAGCTCTGGTAAGAAGGTTATGCAGTTTCAGTTCAGTCGTTTGCTTCACCTCGAATGGATTTTCATAGTTAAGGATGTACGCGATCATCTTGTCTACTTTTCTTTCATTTTCTTGTGTTTGCCGACGACTGAATGAATGATTGACTGTAAGTTCTGTATTGTTCAACTGTACACCTGTAACTTCACGAAAGGTTTGATTTACTGCTGTCAATTCATGGTGAATGATGTTCCATCTTGTTACGAATTCTTTCCGTTTCGTATTGCCAATGATTCCCCCACTTGTCTTAGATGCGCGGTTGATGGTCTGTTCCAGACACATGTCGGCAGCAACAGCAGAGAATGGGGCGGAAGAACGTTTCACTACAAAATGCCCAGTCATGAAATTGTCATGAACAACTGGTGCGGTTTCTGGTAGCTTCTTCATGTCCTCCAAGTAGAGAGAACACCACCGTGGATAGTTGGTCGAGTCAAAGACCGCAAAATATGGCAATACTGCTTCAACTGATTGCAGGTGCAGATGCCAGTCACCTTCTCTGTCAGCCCTCACAAGGTCCTTTGCCAACCGAACCATTTCAATGAACCTATCCCAGTAGATGAATGTTTTGCTTTCTGCCTTACTTTCCCTTTTAAACTCCTCGAAATCCTTGAACAGGTCTCCTGATAGTCCAAGAAAAGCGTTAAGAAGCTCCTTACTTCTCAACTTGTTCTTTGCAGATACCTCTTGCTTCATTTCTCTAAGCAACTTGAGCGACTCCACATATTTCTCTATGCCATGCTTTTCAAAGAATGCGCTCCATTGGAGTCTCTCCATAGCCTCTGAAAGGAGAGTCATGCCTTCTAGAGATCTGACATAATGTGAACCTCCCAAGACGGCCTGGGTAGTATTTTGACCAAATATTTCATTTTCGATCCATATACTCTCAGCACCACTACCACGAAGATACTTTCCTATGCAACCAAGGTAAATCTTAATTAAATGAAATGATCCTAGGCAAAGAGTCAAGTCCTTGAATTCTTCTTGGCGCCACAACATAATCTCTCATGCGATTCTGTAGACACCTTCATCACATGCTATAGCTAAGTGGTTCTGATCTAGCTGTCCCAAGACGTTCTGAAAATTTTTAAGAGCGGTATACACTGTGTTGTATTGTGTGACTGGGAATGGTAGAACTGGCAAGAAGCCTACAATCATTTCAGGAAGTTTCTCATCTGTGACAACTGAGTTGAAGCCACTCCAGCATGGCATTTGTTGTTCTTTGCAGTCTTGTTTGATTAAGCCTTCTTCTATATTTGACAAATTCATCCGGGCTAGTGACCAAGCAAGGTCTTTTCCTTCCGTACTACATCCTTCACTTAATGTCGAGCTGCTTACTGAATAGTCACTGGGTATGTCTCCCCTCTTTGTAGGTTTGAAGAAGTCCTTTTGCTCTTGACATTTAGGGACTTCTGAAATTACTTGGGACCATGAACTACAAAAGTTTCCGAAATTCGTTGCTTCCTTTGAACACCATCTGCTTTGTCCTGATATAAAACCGAAACAGTGTCATGAGTGCCCCCTAGACCCGATAGTGTCGCCTCATTGTGATCAAAATTATCAAATGCGGCAGTGGTGAATTTCTCTGGATTAAGATGGCTTGGCAAAGGAACATCATCATTTCCATTTGTGCAAACTAAGTCTGCCAAATCATTCTGATACCAGAGAATTTCATCGTAACTCACTGATAATCCTAAATGGTTTAGAGAGGTGATGAGTGTTTTGCTTTTGCATGTTGCATGGATTCCTTCTGCACACATCAGATGGAGTGGTGTCCTGCATCTACCATTATGGACCATGAAGTACAAAACCTGGAAAAGTGACTTTAGTTTCCTCAGTTTTGGTGAATGAGCACTGCTGTTACCACAAGTTTCTTCATCAGATGTGTCGTCATCATCGCTCAATGGAGAGTTGTTATTGCTACCCGTGCTGCATTCAAGATCATTTCTATTACAATTTAGTAACACACACAAAAAAGTTAGTAACTCATCTGGGATATCCGTATTATCCCAGGAGTCCTGCAGATCAGCAGAATCACAAAACTTGTCTTCCAAATAAAAATTATAGTCCAAAAGTGCATGTCTAATAGCTGATGCGCATTGAGTGATGGGATTGCTTGACCGAATGACGCCAGCCATTTCTGCAGGACTGGCATTTAAGAAAACCATGGCACACTTATTTGCTTCTGTAGGTCTGGAAATGTTCAAGTCTGGGCCATAGTGACTTTCAAGAAAAAGTCGAATGTCTCTGTTTGAAAATGTTTCCTGGGAATCGATGAAGCCATTAACATTGTCACGGAGGTCACTTAAGGCAAAACCTTGTCCACCTTTCAATGCGAATTCAATGTTCTCTAACAACCTTGCAAAATATTTATTTTTTTCTAAACTATGGGATGGTGCATCACATTGACTTTTCGCACGGTCGTACCTAATAAGATAATTTTGGATGCAGTTTTTGTGGCAATATATATCTGACCCAAAGACGGAGTGAACATCTTGCAGGTCACTTGTCCTATAGTATACTTCATCTTGAAAGAATACCACAACCTTTAGGAACTTTTCTGCACGTACATCTTCACAAATCCTGAATTTCTGCCTGTCGCCCTTTAACTTTACATTGGCACACACCGTACATTTCTTTTCTGAAGCCGGTATGTCAGTAGATGGAGGAGCTCGAGGTGCAATTCTAGCTCTGGTTGCTCGTCTCACAGATGGGTTTGTGACCAGTTCAGTTTCTTCCGGCTCTTTCACCACTTTGGACGGCTGTTCTTCGAGTTTATTCAGTGTCTTTTTCAGGGTGTACGATTTATAACATTTGTTGCTCACATGATAGACAAACTCTTCATGATTGACTTGCTCTAGCCTCCTTGCAACCAAGTCATTACGTAACCTAGCTGCCTCTAGGACTTTCAGCCGTGCCTCTGCGTTGCTGCATGTTGATTCGTTGGTGTCAATCTGACAAATAATACACTTCTTGATGTCGACATCAGCCAATTCTGACCGGCGCCTCTTCAGTGGAATCCCTGCCATTTCATTCGATGCCTGAAAAAGAGAGAACAGAGAGAAGTATTAGTTAATCTGTTAGGAATGAAATGTGACTATGCACCAAATTCAACTTCTCAGGCACTATCTCAGGGTGCAAAAGCAACTTTTACATTACATTTCAACAATGAAAGAGTGAATTTACAGTAGCCAAATGGGGAAATAATCTATACTCGCTTATTATCTGTTTATTAAGGATTTAATGTTATAGTTAACAGACTGTTGTCTTAGTTGTATCATTTTATGAATTGATGGATAATTAATCAAATTAGAGCCCTTGCTTTGAAATTAACATTGGTTTTTGCACAAATTGATTAATGTGAGTGAAATGCTTGACCCCTATAACCCATATAGACACCAAATTTATTGCTCTAGGTAAATAACGAACCCTGACAGCCTACATGAAAGGACACGGCGGCCATATTGGATTTCACCATTTATCCATTACTTTTTTACCCTATAAATGATTTTAATGGATTCCTTGACCCCAAAAACCTAGGTAAAGACACACAATTTATCACTCTAGGACACTTCCACATGAAGTTATACCGGGTATTATAATGCGGCGGCCATCTTGGACGCCATCTTGAATTACACCTTTCTGCCCCATATCTGGAATGTCTACCCAAGTTTTGTTCAACCTCCTAGGGGTCCCCTACAAGGTTCAAGAGTCAAAATTAGGGGACATATGATTGCACACAGGACCCCCCTCAGCCCCCGGACTACTAGAATTAAGTCTTGACTACCTCGCTGGGATCGTAAGGTCTGTGTGGACAGTGTATCTATGTAAATCTCTCTCTCTCTCTCTCTCTCTCTCTTTCCAAACACTATAACTTTCTTCTAGGATAATTTAATTATTAAAGTTGTAAGAACCAAAGGCAGAGAGAGAGAGAGAGAGAGAGAGAGAGAGAGAAAGAGAGAGAGAGAACAAAATAAAGAGAAAAAGAAAGAGAGATGAAAAGCAAGTAAGAGAGAAAAAGAGAGAAAGATAGAAAGAGAGAAAGAGAGAGAGAGAGCCAAGTTAACCCCTTCTGTACCAACGTCGTCTTGTTAATTATATTCTGGCAACTATTAGACGATTTCATTGAGCTTAATAAGGGCCTGCAGCAATTAACAGCCTTCCAACTATCTCACTTAACCCGTTTTACTTCCACAAATCCTTCTTAACCCTTAATTAGCGGCGAGCAACATAAGTTGAGTTAAATAAAGCTGGACTATGTGGCGGCGCTCGACATAGGTCGAGTGGCAATTTCAGCACGTAATGTGGCTGAGAGAGAGAGACAAGTGGGTGGCAGGAGGACTAGCGAGCGTATGACTGCTCCAGACCACCGCGGCGAACCTACTGACACAAATCTCAGCTCCCTCCTCCCTCTCTCACTCGCTACATACTCAATTATGTACCGAAAGTACCGAATTACCTGCTTTTTGCACTCGCGTTGCACGGTTATTGCAAGAAAACTATCCATCATACAAGGATCGTTATGGTGTCATTCGAAAGCTCTGTTTATGCCCTTTCAGGGATAGTACTTGTTTTACGTTCTGGGTCTTATTTAGGCATGAAAATGATCACGTAAACAGCCCTATTTTGGCTAAAAACACCCCGCTGTGCGGTACATATAAATAAACCGCATAGGCCGCTCGTAAGGTGTTAAACTCCACAAAATCGTCTAAATATTGGTAGAGTAAAATTGAAAAGACGTCGCCGGTACCGAAGGGCTGAAGTTTTCTGCCCGATTTATTTATTCATTAATATATTTTACAGTAACCTCGCTAGACCTCCATCAAACTAGAAAAACACCCCCTAGAGGGGGTCTAGGGGCTGTTTTTTATAGTGTGTAAATGTGTGTAAATGTCCAATGTGTAAATTTCCTCTTAGAATTGGAGGCTCGCTATCGCTCGCCAGGGGAAAAATCGACACCTAAATTACACGAAAAAGCTTAATATTGACAAAGATATGGGTCGAAAAGTCTTAAAATCGCCAACGTAATGGAGCGAACATTTTAAAATTTCAAAACCAATGGGGCTAAGCATGAGGGAGAAGGGGTCCCCCAAAAGCAACTACCTGCCCTTAACCCTTACTGTTCCGGTGACGTCTTTGTAATGTTAAAGCAACTACCTGCCCTTAACCCTTACTGTTCCGGTGACGTCTTTGTAATGTTAAAGCAACTACCTGCCCTTAACCCTTACTGGTCCGGTGACGTCTTTGTAATGTTAAAGCAACTACCTGCCCTTAACCCTTACTGTTCCGGTGACGTCTTTGTAATGTTAAAGCAACTACCTGCCCTTAACCCTTACTGTTCCGGTGACGTCTTTGTAATGTTAAAGCAACTACCTGCCCTTAACCCTTACTGTTCCGGTGACGTCTTTGTAATGTTAAAGCAACTACCTGCCCTTAACCCTTACTGTTCCGGTGACGTCTTTGTAATGGTTAAAGCAACTACTGCCCTTAACCCTTACTGTTCCGGTGACGTCTTTGTAATGTTAAAGCAACTACCTGCCCTTAACCCTTACTGTTCCGGTGACGTCTTTGTAATGTTAAAGCAACTACCTGCCCTTAACCCTTACTGTTCCGGTGTGGTCTTTGTAATGTTAAAGCAACTAACTGCCTTAACCCTTACTGTTCCGGTGACGTCTTTGTAATGTTTTAAAGCAACTACCTGCCCTTAACCCTTACTGTTCCGGTGGACGTCTGTGTAATGTTAAAGCAACTACCTGCCCTTAACCCTTACTGTTCCGGTGACGTCTTTGTAATGTTAAAGCAACTACCTGCCCTTAACCCTTACTGTTCCGGTGACGTCTTTGTAATGTTATTTTAGCCACATTTAGACGATGTTGTGCGGCTTAAGGGCAGATTTTCACTTGAGTTATTTTTTTTTTTTTTACCTCTTTCGCCTTCATGTTTAGCCACATTGCTTTTGAGATTTTAAGACGTTCGCCCCATTAGTTTGGCGATTATATAAACCTTTGCCCCATTTCTGTCAATGTTAAGACGTTTCGTGCCATTTAGGTGTCCATTTTTTCCTGGCGAGCGATAGCCAGCCTGTAGTTTAAGAGGAGCCATGTCCGGGACATTTTTGTACCAAAACATATGTACACATTTATCTTGAAAGGGGGTCTACGGGGTGTAATTCTAAGCTTGATGGAGGACTGGGGAACAATCTAATAACCTCCCCTTAAGAAGAATCTGTGATAGCCAGAAAGGGTAAGTGAGATAGTTCGAAGCCTGTTAATTGCTGGAGACCCATTTTTGACTCAATTAAATCATAAAGTAGTAGCCAGGATACAATTAAAAGGACGTTACCGGTACTGAAGGGGTTAAGGGGGTAGTGCTTGGTTTTTGGTCTATATATATTTATTTATTCATATATTTTTGAGTTTCCTCGCTAGACCTCCATCAAGCTTAGCAAACCACTTCCTAGACCTTTCAAAAAAAAAAAAAAAAAAATCGGTAGAAAAATGTCCCGGCCGAAGGCAGCTCCCTTCTAAAATTAGAGGCTCGTTGTCCCAAATTAGAGGTTCGTTGTCGCTCGCCAGGAAAAAAGTGGACACCTAAAGGGCACGAAAGGTCTTAATATTGACAAATAAATGAGGCGAACGGTCTCAAAATCGCCAAATTAACGGAACGAACGTATTAAAACCTCAAAACTATATGCTAAACATGAGGGAGAAGGGGGTCCAGAAAAAGCGAGTGCTAACCCCTAAAAGAAAATTAAAGCCTAACCAACTGTCTCCAAGAGCTGATATTATGGACAATGGGTGTGGCTTAATATATAGGGGGGATGGTTGGGTTTTATGGCACCCCCTTCTCCCTCATGCTTAGCCCAATTAGTTTTGAGATTTTCAGCCCTTTGGACCATGAGTTTGGCTATATTAACCCTCTCCGACATATGACGCGATTTTGAGCCTATTGGGGATACTTTAAAGCCTCTGTTACCATCAGGGGTATTTAGAAACCTTTAGTTTAGTTACTTCAACCTCTGCAGTTGTCTTTGAGTTAGCTGTGTTGAGCCTATTGGGGATACTTTAAAGCCTTTGTTACCATCAGGGGTATTTTAGAAACCTTTAGTTTAGTTACTTCAACCTCTGCAGTTGTCTTTGAGTTAGCTGTGTTGAGCCTATTGGGGATACTTTAAAGCCTTTGTTACCATCAGGGGTATTTAGAAAACCTTTAGTTTAGTTATTTCAACCTCTGCAGTTGTCTTTGAGTTAGCTGTGTTGAGCCTATTGGGGATACTTAAAAGCCTTTGTTACCATCACGGGTATATAGAATTACTTCAACCTCTGCAGTTGTCTTTGAGTTAGCTGTGTTGAGCCTATTGGGGATACTTTAAAGCCTTTGTTACCATCAGAGGTATTTAGAAACCTTTAGTTAGTTACTTCAACCTCTGCAGTTGTCTTTGAGTTAGCTGTGTTGAGCCTATTGGGGATACTTTAAAGTCTTTGTTACCATCAGGGGTATTTAGAAACCTTTAGTTTAGTTATTCAACCTCTGCAGTTGTTTTTTGAGTTAGCTGTGGGCAGAAACACTAATTTTGGAGAGGTAATTATAAGAGTGAGAGAACTCTATTTCTTATTGCTAATCTGGCAACCTCTGCGTCATATAAGCGTGAAAGGGTTAACAATTTTCACCCCATTTCTTTGTCAATATTAAGACCTTTCGTACAATATAGGTGTCGATTTCTTTCCTGGAGAGCAATAGCGAGCCTGTAATATAATAGTAAACGGCCTCCGGCCGGGACATTTTTCCATCAAAAAATTTACAATTTTATTTTTGGGTTTATTGTTATGCTTGAGGGAGATCTATGGAGGAAACTATATAAATAATGTAAACATAAATCTCTCTCTCTCTCTCTCTCTCTCTCTCTCTCTCTCTCTCTCTCTCTCTCTCTCTCTCTCTCTCTCTCTCTGTCTCTGTCTCTGTCTCTCTCTCTCTCTCTCTCTCTCTCTCTCTCTCTCTCTCTCTCTCTGATAGAGAGCTGATAGTGTTTTAAGATACTAAAAGGCTTTAGTAACGTAAATTCTAATAATCTATTTACGATAGCCAAAGAAGGTTCCACAAGAGGAAACAAATTAAAACTAACAGGCAGGAAAGCGAACCTAGACATAACTAAAAATTTCTTCACCCACAGTATTATTAGTGAGTGAAAATAAGCTCCCTAATGAGTTATTGACAGTGACTCGATATACACATTTAAAAAAAGGTTAGACACATATCACAGAAAAGTTGGTCTGCAGTAGAAGCTGATCACTGATAAGAGAACCTGGCGGAAATGAAAACGTTTTCAGTTGAAGGAAAAAAAAACAAAAAAATGAAGTGTGCATGCCTTTCCCTTTCCCATTTCTAACTATACTATAAATTCCTTCAGGCGATTTCCAAGCCCTGCAAGGTTATTCACTTCTAACTATTTTCATGTACGGCAAATTGCCGGAGGGAGCGGAGGGTGGGGAGAGGGCCTTCATCTTTGCTGTCCTTTCCTTCCACTTTCTCTTAGGGTTGCTATCTCTATCAGGATTAAGTCCTGATCACCTCGTAGGGATCGTAGGATCTGTGAGGCCAGTGTATCTAT
>CM064544.1:7916485-7953906 GCA_032716605.1 Paralithodes platypus | reverse complement strand
TAAGTCTAGCTGGGCCTCCCGGCCGGCGGAGGGCGCGTATCTAGCTGGGCCTTAGCTGGGCCTCCCGGCCGGTGGAGGCGCGTAAGTCTAGCTGGGCCTCCCGGCCGGTGGAGGGCGCGGTAGTCTAGCTGGGCCTCCCGGCCGGTGGAGGGCGCGTAAGTCTAGCTGGGCTTCCCGGCCGTGGAGGGCGCGTAAGTCTAGAAGTCTAGCTGGCCTCCCGGCCGGTGGAGGGCGCGTAAGTCTAGCTGGGCCTCCCGGCCGGTGGAGGGCGCGTAAGTCTAGCTGGGCCTCCCGGCCGGGGGTGGGCGCGTGGAGGCGCGTAAGCCTAGCTGGGCCTCCCGGCCGGTGGAGGGGGCGTAAGTCTAGCTGGTGGGGGGGGGGTAAGTCTAGCTGGTCTAGCTGGGCCTCCCGGCCGGTGGAGGGCGCGTAAGTCTAGCTGGGCCTCCCGGCCGGTGGAGGGCGCGTAAGTCTAGCTGGTGGAGGGCGCGTAAGTCCTGGTGAGCTAGCTGGGCCTCTAGCTGGTGGAGGGCGCGTAAGTCTAGCTGGTGGAGGGCGCGTAAGTCTAGCTGGTGGAGGGCGCGTAAGTCTAGCTGGTGGAGGGCGCGTAAGTCTAGCTGGTGGAGGGCGCGTAAGTCTAGCTGGTGGAGGGCGCGTAAGTCTAGCTCTAGCTGGGCCTTCCGGCCGGTGGAGGGCATGTAAGTCTAGCTGGAGGAGGGCGCATAAGTCTAGCTGGGCCTCCCGGCCGGTGGAGGGCGCGTGGGCCTCCCGGCCGGTGGAGGGCGCGTAAGTCTAGCTGGGCCTCCCGGCCGGTGGAGGGCGCGTAAGTCTAGCTGGGCCTCCCGGCCGGTGGAGGGCGCGTAAGTCTAGCTGGTGGAGGGCGCGTAAGTCTAGCTGGTGGAGGGCGTCTAGCTGGGCCTCCCGGCCGGTGGAGGGCGCGTAAGCGCGTAGTGGAGGGCGCGTAAGTCTAGCTGGGCCTCCCGGCCGGTGGAGGGTGGAGGGCGCGCTGGGCCTCCCGGCCGGTGGAGGGCGCGTAAGCGTAAGTCTAGCTGGTGGAGGGCGCGTAAGTCTAGCTGGTGGAGGGCGCGTAAGTCTAGTAAGTCTAGCTGGGCCTCCCGCCGGTGGAGGGCGCGTAAGTCTAGCTGGGCCTCCCGGCCTAGCTGGTGGAGGGCGCGTAAGTCTACGTAAGTCTAGCTGGGCCTCCCGGCCGGTGGAGGGCGTAAGTCTACCGGCCGGTGGAGGGCGCGTAAGTCTAGCTGGGCCTCCCGGCCGGTGGATCTAGCTGGTGGAGGGCGCGTAAGTCTAGCTGGTGGAGGTCTAGCTGGGCCTCCCGGCCGGTGGAGGGCGCGTAAGTCTACTGGTGGAGGGTGCGTACGTCTAGCTGGTGGAGGGGTAAGTCTAGCTGGGCCTCCCGGCCGGTGGAGGGGCGTAAGTCTAGCTGGGCCTCCCGGCCCGTGCGGGGCGCGTAAGTCTAGCTGGGCCTCCCGGCCGGTGGAGGGTGCGTAAGTCTAGCTGGGCCCTAGCTGGGCCTCCCGGCCGGTGGAGGGCGCGTAAGTCTAGCTGGGCTCCCGGCCGCTGGAGGGCGCGTAAGTCTAGCTGGGCCTCCCGGCCGGGGGAGGGCGCGTAAGTCTAGCTGGGCCTCCCGGCCGGTGGAGGGCGCGTAAGTCTAGCTGGGCCTCCCGGCCGGTGGAGGGCGCGTAAGTCTAGCTGGGCCTCCCGGCCGTGGAGGGCGTCTAGCTGGTGGAGGGGCGTAAGTCTAAGTCTAGCTGGGCCTTCCGGCCGGCGGAGGGCGCGTAAGTCTAGCTGGGCCTCCCGGGTGGCGGAGGGCGCGTAAGTCTAGCTGGGCCTCCCGGCCGGTGGAGGGCGCGTAAGTCTAGCTGGGCCTCCCGGCCGGTGGAGGGCTTGTAAGTCTAGCTGGGCCTCCCGGCCGGAGCTGGGCCTCCCGGCCGGTGGAGGGCGCGTAAGTCTAGCTGGGCCTCCCGGCCGGTGGAGGGCGCGTAAGTCTAGTTGGGCCTCCCGGCCGCAGCTTCTGGGAGGCTGCCTTAGCAATACTGGTAATATGGTCCTTCCAAGAGAGAGCAGAAGAAAAAGAGACTCTAGTGATAGTCCTCTGGGAGTTCTGGACGGTTAGTAAGATGGAGAAATTGTTTTTAGGAAGCATTAAAGGCAACAAGGTTCTCTGCCATAATTGGAAATTGTAGTTGTGGAGGGCGCGTAAGTCTAGCTGGTGGCTGGGGCATTTAGGAAAACTAAAATAGTAGTGTAAGGTAGAGTCTCTAGCTGGTGGAGGGCGCGTAAGTCTAGCTGCGTATGAATGGATGGGACTGGAGTTCATTGATGAAAAAGCCCTGAGGAACACCGGAGTTGATAGGATGAGGAAGTGAGCGATGGCCGCCCACAACCGCAGATATGGAACGGTTGGAAAGGAAATTAAGACACATAGGCACAGATGGAGGGATAGAAACGCGTAAGTCTAGCTAGATTTGTGCCAGACTCTATCGAAGGCCTTCGATATGTCTAGTGCAATAGAAAAGGTTCTAGCTGGGCCTCCCGGCCGGTGGAGGGCGCGTAAGTCTAGCTGGGCCTCCCGGCCGGTGGAGGGCGCGTAAGTCTAGCTGGGCCTCCCGGCCGGTGGAGGGCGCGTAAGTTGAAAGAAGATCACAAGTAGAGCGACCCTTAAGGAAGCCATACTGGCAATCTGAGAGTAGATTATGAGAAGAGAAATGCTTACCGTAAGTCTAGCTGGTGGAGGGCGCGTAAGTCTAAGGGAAGACGTTAGAGGAGAGACAGAGATGAAAGAGTTTTCTAGCTGACGAGGAAGAAAAATTGTTGGAGAGGTTTTTGGCTGCTCGGTACCATATGAATGCTTCCTCCTTGTTGTGGACAGTCTAGCTGGGCCTCCCGGCCGGTGGAGGGCGCGTAAGTCTAGCTGGGCCTCCCGGCCGGTGGAGGGCGCGTAAGTCTAGCTGGGCCTCCCGGCCGGTGGAGGGCTACCACAAGCGCCGCCGGCTGGGAGGATCTTCTAGCTGGGCCTCCCGGCCGGTGGAGGGCGCGTATGGAGGTGGAGGTGAGAACATGCTGGACTACTCTTCTAGCTATATTGTGGCTGTGTGTGTGTGTGTGTGTGGGAGGATATATTCGTAAGTCTAGCTGGGCCTCCCGGCCGGTGGAGGGCGCGTAATGTGTGTGTGTGGGAGGATATATTGTGCGCGTAAGTCTAGCTGGGCCTCCCGGCCGTGGAGGGCGCGTAAAGAATATATTGTGGCTGTGTTGTGTGTGGTCTAGCTGGGCCTCCCGGCCGGTGGAGGGCGCGTAAGTCTAGCTGGGATATATTGTGGTAGTGTTGTGTGTGTGTGAGCTGGGCCTCCCGGCCGGTGGAGGGCGCGTAAGTCTAGCTGGGCCTCCCGGCCGGTGGGAGGATATATTGTGGCTAGTGTTGTGTGTGTGTGGGAGGATATATTGTGGTAGTGTTGTGTGTGTGGGAGGATATATTGTGTGGTTGTGTGTGTGGGAGGATATATTGTGGTAGTGTTGTGTGTCTAGCTGGGCCAGGATATATTGTGGTAGTGTTGTGTGTGTGTGGGAGGATATATTGTGGTAGTGTTGTGTGTGTGTGGGATAAGTCTAGCTGGGCCTCTGTGTGTGTGGAGGATATAATCATGGTCGGTTGTGTTGTGTGTTGGGAGGATATATTGTGGTAGTGTTTGTGTGTGTGTGGGAGGATATATTTTGTAGTGTTGTGTGTGGTGTGTGAGGATATATTGTGGTTAGGGTTGTGTGTTGTTGTGTGAGGATACTATTGTGTGTAGTGGTTGTGTGTTGTGTGAGGAATAATTGTTGTATGTATGTGTGTGTGGGGGAGGATATATGTGGTAGTGGTGTGTGTGTGTTGGGGATATAATATTGTGGTAGTGTTTGTATCCTTTGTGTGGGAGGAATATATTGTGGGTAGTGTTGTGTGTGTGTGTGGGAGGAATATTTGTGGTAGTGGTTGTGTTGGGGGGGGGGGGTGTGGGGAGGATATATGTGGTATGTTTGGTGTGTGGGAGGATATATTGTGGGTAGTGCGTAAGTCTAGCTGGGCCTCCCGGCCGGTGGAGGGCGCGTAATTCTAGCTGGGGCCGCCCGGCGCGTAAGTGGAGCTGGCTCCGGCCGGTTGGGGGTTGCGCTGGGCCTAGCTGTGCCTCCCCGGCCGTGAAGGGACCTGCGCGTAAGTCATAGTTGGGCCCCGGCCGGTGGGGCAGGATCGCGTAGCCTAGCTCGTGGCTGGGCCTCCCCGGCCGGTGAGGGCGCGTAGTCTTGCGGTGGCTTGCGCGTAAGTCTAGCTGGCGGAGGCGCGTATAGTCTAGCTGGTGGAGGGCTCGTAAGCCGGCGCTGGGCGCGTAAGCTACTGTTGCCTAGCCCGCGCCGTGGAGGGCATACTGGTAAGTCTAGCGCGTAATGTCTAGCTGGTGGAGAGCGACGCTTAGTCTATCTGGGCCTCCTAGCCGGTGGAGCGCAGCGTAAGTCTAGCTGGGCCGCCCGTCCGGTGAGGGCGCGTAAGTCTAGCTGGGCCCTCCCGGCCGTTGAGGAGAGCTAGCTTAAGTCTAGCCTCCCGGCGGTGGAGGGCGCGTAGTCTAGCGGCCTCCCGCGGTGGAGGGCGCGTAAGTCTAGCTGGGCCTCCCGGCGGTGGAGGCGCGTAAGTCTAGCTGGGCCTCCCGGCCGGTGGAGGCGCGTACGTCTAGCTGGGCCTCCCGGCCGGTGGAGGGAGCGTAAGTCTAGCTGGGCCTCCGGCCGGTGGAGGGCGCGTAAGTCTATCTGGGCGCACTTGGCCGGCTGGTGGAGGGCGCGTAAGTCTAGCTGGTGGCGGCCGCGAAGTCAACTGGTGGAGGGCACGTAAGTATAGCTGTGCCTCCCGGCCGGTGGAGGGCGCATAAGTCTAGCTGGGCCTCCCGGCCGGAGGAGGGCGCGTAAGTCTAGCTGGTGAAGGGCGCGTAACTCTAGCTGGTGGAGGGCGCGTAAGTCTAGCTGGGCCCTCGCCGGCCGGTGGGAGGGCGCGTAAGTCTAGCTGGGCCTCCCGGCCGGTGGAGGGCGCGTAAGTCTAGCTGGGCCTCCCGGCCGGTGGAGGGCGCGTAAGTCTAGCTGAGCCTCCCGGCCGGTGGAGGGCGCGTAAGTCTAGCTGGGCCTCCCGGCCGGTGGAGGGCGCGTAAGTCTAGCTGGGCCTCCCGGCCGGTGGAGGGCGCGTAAGTCTAGCTGGTGGAGGGCGCGTAAGCCTAGCTGGTGGAGGGCGCGTAAGTCTAGCTGGTGGAGGGCGCGTAAGTCTAGCTGGGCCTCACGGCCGGTGGAGGGCGCGTAAGTCTAGCTGGTGGAGGGCGCGTAAGTCTAGCTGGTGGAGGGCGCGTAAGTCTAGCTGGTGGAGAGCGCGTAAGTCTAGCTGGTGGAGGGCGCGTAAGTCTAGCTGGTGGAGGGCGCATAAGTCTAGCTGGGCCTCCCGGCCGGTGGAGGGCGCGTAAGTCTAGCTGGGCCTCCCGGCCGGTGGAGGGCGCGTAAGTCTAGCTGGGCCTCCCGGCCGGTGGAGGGCGCGTAAGTCTAGCTGGGCCTCCCGGCCGTTGGAGGGCGCGTAAGTCTAGCTGGGCCTCCCGGCCGGTGGAGGGCGCGTAAGTCTAGCTGGGCCTCCCGGCCGGTGGAGGGCGCGTAAGTCTAGCTGGGCCTCCCGGCCGGTGGAGGGCGCGTAAGTCTAGCTGGGCCTCCCGGCCGGTGGAGGGCGCGTAAGTCTAGCTGGGCCTCCCGGCCGGTGGAGGGCGCGTAAGTCTAGCTGGGCCTCCCGGCCGGTGGAGGGCGCGTAAGTCTAGCTGGGCCTCCCGGCCGGTGGAGGGCGCGTAAGTCTAGCTGGGCCTCCCGGCTGGTGGAGGGCGCGTAAGTCTAGCTGGTGGAGGGCGCGTAAGTCTAGCTGGTGGAGGGCGCGTAAGTCTAGCTGGTGGAGGGCGCGTAAGTCTAGCTGGGCCTCACGGCCGGTGGAGGGCGCGTAAGTCTAGCTGGTGGAGGGCGCGTAAGTCTAGCTGGTGGGGGGCGCGTAAGTCTAGCTGGGCCTCCCGGCCGGTGGAGGGCGCGTAAGTCTAGCTGGGCCTCCCGGCCGGTGGAGGGCGCGTAAGTCTAGCTGGGCCTCCCGGCCGGTGGAGGGCGCGTAAGTCTAGCTGGGCCTCCCGGCCGGTGGAGGGCGCGTAAGTCTAGCTGGGCCTCCCGGCCGGTGGAGGGCGCGTAAGTCTAGGCCTCACGGCCGGTGGAGGGCGCGTAAGTCTAGCTGGGCCTCCCGGCCGGTGGAGGGCGCGTAAGTCTAGCTGGGCCTCCCGGCCGGTGGAGGGCGCGTAAGTCTAGCTGGGCTTCCCGGCAGGTGGAGGGCGCGTAAGTCTAGCTGGGCCTCCCGGCCGGTGGAGGGCGCGTAAGTCTAGCTGGGCCTCCCGGCCGGTGGAGGGCGCGTAAGTCTAGCTGGGCCTCCCGGCCGGTGGAGGGCGCGTAAGTCTAGCTGGGCCTCCCGGCCGGTGGAGGGCGCGTAAGTCTAGCTGGGCCTCCCGGCCGGTGGAGGGCGCGTAAGTCTAGCTGGTGAAGGGCGCGTAAGTCTAGCTGGTGGAGGGCGCGTAAGTCTAGCTGGTGGAGGGCGCGTAAGTCTAGCTGGTGGAGGGCGCGTAAGTCTAGCTGGGCCTCCCGGCCGGTGGAGGGCGCGTAAGTCTAGCTGGGCCTCACGGCCGGTGGAGGGCGCGTAAGTCTAGCTGGTGGAGGGCGCGTAAGTCTAGCTGGTGGAGGGCGCGTAAGTCTAGCTGGGCCTCCCGGCCGGTGGAGGGCGCGTAAGTCTAGCTGGGCCTCCCGGCCGGTGGAGGGCGCGTAAGTCTAGCTGGGCCTCCCGGCCGGTGGAGGGCGCGTAAGTCTAGCTGGGCCTCCCGGCCGGTGGAGGGCGCGTAAGTCTAGCTGGTGGAGGGCGCGGAAGTCTAGCTGGTGGAGGGCGCGTAAGTCTAGCTGGTGGAGGGCGCGTAAGTCTAGCTGGTGGAGGGCGCGTAAGTCTAGCTGGTGGAGGGCGCGTAAGTCTAGCTGGTGGAGGGCGCGTAAGTCTAGCTGGTGGAGGGCGCGTAAGTCTAGCTGGGCCTCCCGGCCGGTGGAGGGCGCGTAAGTCTAGCTGGGCCTCCCGGCCGGTGGAGGGCGCGTAAGTCTAGCTGGTGGAGGGCGCGTAAGTCTAGCTGGTGGAGGGCGCGTAAGTGTAGCTGGTGGAGCGCGCGTAAGTCTAGCTGGTGGAGGGCGCGTAAGTCTAGCTGGGCCTCCCGGCCGGTGGAGGGCGCGTAAGTCTAGCTGGGCCTCCCGGCCGGTGGAGGGCGCGTAAGTCTAGCTGGGCCTCCCGGCCGGTGGAGGGCGCGTAAGTCTAGCTGGGCCTCCCGGCCGGTGGAGGGCGCGTAAGTCTAGCTGGGCCTCCCGGCCGGTGGAGGGCGCGTAAGTCTAGCTGGGACTCCCGGCCGGTGGAGGGCGCGTAAGTCTAGCTGGGCCTCCCGGCCGGTGGAGGGCGCGTAAGTCTAGCTGGGCCTCCCGGCCGGCGGAGGGCGCGTAAGTCTAGCTGAGCCTCCCGGCCGGTGGAGGGCGCGTAAGTCTAGCTGGTGGAGGGCGCGTAAGTCTAGCTGGTGGAGGGCGCGTAAGCCTAGCTGGTGGAGGGCGCGTAAGTCTAGCTGGTGGAGGGCGCGTAAGTCTAGCTGGGCCTCACGGCCGGTGGAGGGCGCGTAAGTCTAGCTGGTGGAGGGCGCGTAAGTCTAGCTGGTGGAGAGCGCGTAAGTCTAGCTGGTGGAAGGCGCGTAAGTCTAGCTGGTGGAGGGCGCGTAAGTCTAGCTGGTGGAGGGCGCGTAAGTCTAGCTGGGCCTCCCGGCCGGTGGAGGGCGCGTAAGTCTAGCTGGGCCTCCCGGCCGGTGGAGGGCGCGTAAGTCTAGCTGGGCCTCCCGGCCGGTGGAGGGCGCGTAAGTCTAGCTGGTGGAGGGCGCGTAAGTCTAGCTGGTGGAGGGCGCGTAAGTCTAGCTGGTGGAGGGCGCGTAAGTCTAGCTGGTGGAGGGCGCGTAAGTCTAGCTGGTGGAGGGCGCGTAAGTCTTGCTGGTGGAGGGCGCGTAAGTCTAGCTGGGCCTCCCGGCCGGTGGAGGGCGCGTAAGTCTAGCTGGGCCTCCCGGCCGGTGGAGGGCGCGTAAGTCTAGCTGGGCCTCCCGGCCGGTGGAGGGCGCGTAAGTCTAGCTGGGCCTCCCGGCCGGTGGAGGGCGCGTAAGTCTAGCTGGAGGAGGGCGCGTAAGTCTAGCTGGGCCTCCCGGCCGGTGGAGGGCGCGTAAGTCTAGCTGGGCCTCCCGGCCGGTGGAGGGCGCGTAAGTCTAGCTGGGCCTCCCGGCCAGTGGAGGGCGCGTAAGTCTAGCTGGGCCTCCCGGCCGGTGGAGGGCGCGTAAGTCTAGCTGGGCCTCCCGGCCGGTGCGGTGGAGGCGCGTAAGTCTAACTGGTGGAGGGTGCGTACGTCTAGCTGGTGGAGGGCGCGTAAGTCTAGCTGGGCCTCCCGGCCGGTGGAGGGCGCGTAAGTCTAGCTGGGCCTCCCGGCCGATGGAGGCGCGTAAGTCTAGCAGGGCCTCCCGGCCGGGGGGAGTGCGCGTAAGTCTAGCTGAGCCTCCCGGCCGGTGGAGGGCGCGTAAGTCTAGCTGGGCCTCCCGGCCGGTGGAGGGCGCGTAAGTCTAGCTGGTGGAGGGCGCGTAAGTCTAGCTGGTGGAGGGCGCGTAAGTCTAGCTGGTGGAGGGCGCGTAAGTCTAGCTGGTGGAGGGCGCGTAAGTCTAGCTGGTGGAGGGCGTGTAAGTCTAGCTGGTGGAGGGCGCGTAAGTCTAGCTGGTGGAGGGCGCGTAAGTCTAGCTGGTGGAGAGCGCGTAAGTCTAGCTGGGCCTCCCGGCCGGTGGAGGGCGCGTAAGTCTAGCTGGGCCTCCCGGCCGGTGGAGGGCGCGTAAGTCTAGCTGGTGGAGGGCGCGTAAGTCTAGCTGGGCCTCCCGGCCGGTGGAGGGCGCGTAAGTCTAGCTGGGCCTCCCGGCCGGTGGAGGGCACGTAAGTCTAGCTGGGCCTCCTGGCCGGTGGAGGGCGCGTAAGTCTAGCTGGGCCTCCCGGCCGGTGGAGGGCGCGTAAGTCTAGCTGGGCCTCCCGGCCGGTGGAGGGCGCGTAAGTCTAGCTGGGCCTCCCGGCCGGAGGGCGCGTAAGTCTAGCTGGGCCTCCCGGCCGGTGGAGGGCGCGTAAGTCTAGCTGGGCCTCCCGGCCGGTGGAGGGCGCGTAAGTCTAGCTGAGCCTCCCGGCCGGTGGAGGGCGCGTAAGTCTAGCTGGGCCTCCCGGCCGGTGGAGGGCGCGTAAGTCTAGCTGGTGGAGGGCGCGTAAGTCTAGCTGGTGGAGGGCGCGTAAGTCTAGCTGGTGGAGGGCGCGTAAGTCTAGCTGGTGGAGGGCGCGTAAGTCTAGCTGGTGGAGGGCGCGTAAGTCTAGCTGGTGGAAGGCGCGTAAGTCTAGCTGGTGGAGGGCGCGTAAGTCTAGCTGGTGGAGAGCGCGTAAGTCTAGCTGGTGGAGGGCGCGTAAGTCTAGCTGGTGGAGGGCGCATAAGTCTAGCTGGGCCTCCCGGCCGGTGGAGGGCGCGTAAGTCTAGCTGGGCCTCCCGGCCGGTGGAGGGCGCATAAGTCTAGCTGGTGGAGGGCGCGTAAGTCTAGCTGGGCCTCCCGGCCGGTGGAGGGCGCGTAAGTCTAGCTGGGCCTCCCGGCCGGTGGAGGGCGCGTAAGTCTAGCTGGGCCTCCCGGCCGGTGGAGGGCGCGTAAGTCTAGCTGGGCCTCCCGGCCGGTGGAGGGCGCGTAAGTCTAGCTGGTGGAGGGCGCGTAAGTCTAGCTGGTGGAGGGCGCGTAAGTCTAGCTGGTGGAGGGCGCGTAAGTCTAGCTGGTGGAGGGCGCGTAAGTCTAGCTGGGCCTCCCGGCCGGTGGAGGGCGCGTAAGTCTAGCTGGGCCTCCCGGCCGGTGGAGGGCGCGTAAGTCTAGCTGGGCCTCCCAGCCGGTGGAGGGCGCGTAAGTCTAGCTGGGCCTCCCGGCCGGTGGAGGGCGCGTAAGTCTAGCTGGGCCTCCCGGCCGGTGGAGGGCGCGTAGTCTAGCTGGGCCTCCCGGCCATTGGAGGGCGCGTAAGTCTAGCTGGGCCTCCCGGCCGGTGGAGGGCGCGTAAGTCTAGCTGGGCCTCCCGGCCGGTGGAGGGCGCGTAAGTCTAGCTGGGCCTCCCGGCCGGTGGAGGGCGCGTAAGTCTAGCTGGGCCTCCCGGCCGGTGGAGGGCGCGTAAGTCTAGCTGGGCCTCCCGGCCGGTGGAGGGCGCGTAAGTCTAGCTGGGCCTCCCGGCCGGCGGAGGGCGCGTAAGTCTAACTGGTGGAGGGTGCGTACGTCTAGCTGGTGGAGGGCGCGTAAGTCTAGCTGGGCCTCCCGGCCGGTGGAGGGCGCGTAAGTCTAGCTGGGCCTCCCGGCCGATGGAGGCGCGTAAGTCTAGCAGGGCCTCCCGGCCGGGGGGAGTGCGCGTAAGTCTAGCTGAGCCTCCCGGCCGGTGGAGGGCGCGTAAGTCTAGCTGGGCCTCCCGGCCGGTGGAGGGCGCGTAAGTCTAGCTGGGCCTCCCGGCCGGTGGAGGGCGCGTAAGTCTAGCTGGGCCTCCCGGCCGGCGGAGGGCGCGTAAGTCTAGCTGGGCCTCCCGGGTGGCGGAGGGCGCGTAAGTCTAGCTGGGCCTCACGGCCGGTGGAGGGCGCGTAAGTCTAGCTGGGCCTCCCGGCCGGTGGAGGGCGCGTAAGTCTAGCTGGGCCTCCCGGCCGGTGGAGGGCGCGTAAGTCTAGCTGGTGGAGGGCGCGTAAGTCTAGCTGGTGGAGGGCGCGTAAGTCTAGCTGGGCCTCCCGGCCGGTGGAGGGCGCGTAAGTCTAGCTGGGCCTCCCGGCTGGTGGAGGGCGCGTAAGTCTAGTTGGGCCTCCCGGCCGGTGGAGGGCGCGTAAGTCTAGCTGGGCCTCCCGGCCGGTGGAGGGCGCGTAAGTCTAGCTGGTGGAGGGCGCGTAAGTCTAGCTGGTGGAGGGCGCGTAAATCTAGCTGGTGGAGGGCGCGTAAGTCTAGCTGGGCCTCCCGGCCGGTGGTGGGCGCGTAAGTCTAGCTGGGCCTCCCGGCCGGTGGAGGGCGCGTAAGTCTAGCTGGGTCTCCCGGCCGGTGGAGGGCGCGTAAGTCTAGCTGGGCCTCCCGGCCGGTGGAGGGCACGTAAGTCTAGCTGGTAGAGGGCACGTAAGTCTAGCTGGTGGAGGGCGCGTAAGTCTAGCTGGGCCTCCCGGCCGGTGGAGGGCGCGTAAGTCTAGCTGGGCCTCCCGGCCGGTGGAGGGCGCGTAAGTCTAGCTGGGCCTCCCGGCCGGTGGAGGGCGCGTAAGTCTAGCTGGGCCTCCCGGCCGGTGGAGGGCGCGTAAGTCTAGGTGGGCCTCCCGGCCGGCGGAGGGCGCATAAGTCTAGCTGGGCCTCCCGGCCGGTGGAGGGCGCGTAAGTCTAGCTGGGCCTCCCGGCCGGTGGAGGGCGCGTAAGTCTAGCTGGGCCTCCCGGCCGGTGGAGGGCGCGTAAGTCTAGCTGGGCCTCCCGGCCGGTGGAGGGCGCGTAAGTCTAGCTGGGCCTCCCGGCCGGTGGAGGGCGCGTAAGTCTAGCTGGTGGAGGGCGCGTAAGTCTAGCTGGTGGAGGGCGCGTAAGTCTAGCTGGGCCTCCCGGCCGGTGGAGGGCGCGTAAGTCTAGCTGGGCCTCCCGGCCGGTGGAGGGCGCGTAAGTCTAGCTGGGCCTCCCGGCCGGCGGGGGGCGCGTAAGCCTAGCTGGGCCTCCCGGCCGGTGGAGGGCGCGTAAGTCTAGCTGGGCCTCCCGGCCGGTGGAGGGCGCGTAAGTCTAGCTGGGCCTCCCGGCCGGTGGAGGGCGCGTAAGTCTAGCTGGGCCTCCCGTCCGGTGGAGGGCGCGTAAGTCTAGCTGGGCCTCCCGGCCGGTGGAGGGCGCGTAAGTCTAGCTGGGCCTCCCGGCCGGTGGAGGGCGCGTAAGTCTAGCTGGGCCTCCCGGCCGGTGGAGGGCGCGTAAGTCTAGCTGGTGGAGGGCGCGTAAGTCTAGCTGGTGGAGAGCGCGTAAGTCTAGCTGGTGGAAGGCGCGTAAGTCTAGCTGGTGGAGGGCGCGTAAGTCTAGCTGGTGGAGGGCGCATAAGTCTAGCTGGGCCTCCCGGCCGGTGGAGGGCGCGTAAGTCTAGCTGGGCCTCCCGGCCGGTGGAGGGCACGTAAGTCTAGCTGGTGGAGGGCGCGTAAGTCTAGCTGGTGGAGGGCTCGTAAGTCTAGCTGGGCCTCCCGGCCGGTGGAGGGCGCGTAAGTCTAGCTGGGCCTCCCGGCTGGTGGAGGGCGCGTAAGTCTAGTTGGGCCTCCCGGCCGGTGGAGGGCACGTAAGTCTAGCTGGGCCTCCCGGCCGGTGGAGGGCGCGTAAGTCTAGCTGGTGGAGGGCGCGTAAATCTAGCTGGTGGAGGGCGCGTAAGTCTAGCTGGGTCTCCCGGCCGGTGGAGGGCGCGTAAGTCTAGCTGGGCCTCCCGGCCGGTGGAGGGCGCGTAAGTCTAGCTGGGCCTCCCGGCCGGTGGAGGGCGCGTAAGTCTAGGTGGGCCTCCCGGCCGGTGGAGGGCGCGTAAGTCTAGCTGGGCCTCCCGGCCGGTGGAGGGCGCGTAAGTCTAGCTGGGCCTCCCGGCCGGTGGTGGGCGCATAAGTCTAGCTGGGCCTCCCGGCCGGTAGAGGGCGCGTAAGTCTAGCTGGGCCTCCCGGCCGGTGGAGGGTGCGTAAGTCTAGCTGGGCCTCCCGGCCGGTGGAGGGTGCGTAAGTCTAGCTGGGCCTCCCGGCCGGTGGAGGGTGCGTAAGTCTAGCTGGGCCTCCCGGCCGGTGGTGGGCGCGTAAGTCTAGCTGGGCCTCCCGGCCGGTGGAGGGCGCGTAAGTCTAGCTGGGCCTCCCGGCCGGTGGAGGGCGCGTAAGTCTAGCTGGGCCTCCCGGCCGGTGGAGGGCGCGTAAGTCTAGCTGGGCCTCCCGGCCGGTGGAGGGCGCGTAAGTCTAGATGGGCCTCCCGGCCGGTGGAGGGCGCGTAAGTCTAGCTGGGCCTCCCGGCCGGTGGAGGGCGCGTAAGTCTAGCTGGGCCTCCCGGCCGGTGGAGGGCGCGTAAGTCTAGCTGGGCCTCCCGGCCGGTGGAGGGCGCGTAACTCTAGCTGGGCCTCCCGGCCGGTGGAGGGCGCGTAACTCTAGCTGGGCCTCCCGGCCGGTGGAGGGCGCGTAAGTCTAGCTGGTGGAGGGCGCGTAAGTCTAGCTGGTGGAGGGCGCGTAAGTCTAGCTGGGCCTCCCGGCCGGTGGAGGAGCGTAAGTCTAGCTGGGCCTCCCGGCCGGTGGAGGGCGCGTAAGTCTAGCTGGGCCTCCCGGCCGGCGGGGGGCGCGTAAGCCTAGCTGGGCCTCCCGGCCGGTGGAGGGCGCGTAAGTCTAGCTGGGCCTCCCGGCCGGCGGAGGGCGCGTAAGTCTAGCTGGGCCTCCCGGCCGGTGGAGGGCGCGTAAGTCTAGCTGGGCCTCCCGGCCGGTGGAGGGCGCGTAAGTCTAGCTGGGCCTCCCGGCCGGTGGAGGGCGCGTAAGTCTAGCTGGGCCTCCCGGCCGGCGGGGGCTGCGTAAGCATAGCTGGGCCTCCCGGCCGGTGGAGGGCGCGTAAGTCTAGCTGGTGGAGGGCGCGTAAGTCTAGCTGGTGGAGAAAGAGAAAAACAAGAGAGAGATAAATGAAAGCGAGTTGGTCCCCTTAATATAAGTCAAGTTTGCTCAACTAAACAAGTAAAGAGACACGAGACTAATTTACATGGAAATATAGACCAAAGATAAAATAGGCATAAGTAAAGAATGCTCAACTTAACAATAAGGAGACGATGGAGACCATAGAAGTTAAATGCCAAACAATAATGAAATATAAACAAACGAGACCATTAGTGGTGAGAGAGACAAGAATAATCATCCCTACAAATGCTTCAACATTAAAACAGAGTGCCAGCAATTAACTGGCGCCACCAAGCAATAATAATAATGAGTTGCAGCTTCTATGTTCCCATGGCAGCTTTACCTTTTCATTTCCGGGTAAGCCATCATATATATATATATATATATATATATATATATATATATATATAGATATATATATAGATATATATATATATATACAATATATATTTATTTATTTATTTACAATATACTGTATATATATACCCAGTATACTGTATATACAGTATATAATATATATATATATATATATATATATATATATATATATATATACATATTTTGTTTATTTGTTTTTCTATGTGAGTGAGGGAGACAAAAGGCAGCGTTGAAAGAGTGACAGGGCCTAAATCAAGGGACGTTCAAGCCAAAATGCCTGGAAACATGAAGTTTGAAGTAATTTCAGTCATATGAAGAGGGTAAGACTGATTCTGGGAGAGAGTTCCAGAGCTCAGCTGTTGAATAGAAGAAAGATTGATAATAAAATTTCATTCTTGGGTTGGAGAGCTATACAGAGTAGGGGTGGGATTTTGTTGCAAGACGGGTGCTACGTGCTCTACGAAGAGGCGTTGGTATAGACTGAAAGAGCTCTGAGGAACACTTATTATTGTAATAGCAATAGAATAGCGAGAGAGATGCAACATTGTGGCGAAGAGAGAGTGACTGTAAAGAATTGGTGAGTGGACGTGAGTTAATGAGGCGGAAGGCTTTCTTTTCTACTTTGTCTAGAAGTGCTGTGTGAGAGGATCCTCCCCACACGTGTGAAGAATATTCAATACATGGACGCACTATGCCCCTGTAAAGAGCAATAAGCTGCACAAGGGTAAAGAACCCCCGGAGGCGGTTGAGCACACCCAGCTTCTGGGAGGCTGCCTTAGCAATACTGGTAATATGGTCCTTCCAAGAGAGAGCAGAAGAAAAAGAGACACTGAGAATATTGAAAGAAGATGAAGGATTAATTTTTGTATTGTTGAAGTATAAGTGATAGTCCTCTGGGAGTTCTGGACGGTTAGTAAGATGGAGAAATTGTTTTTAGGAAGCATTAAAGGCAACAAGGTTTTCTCTGCCATAATTGGAAATTGTAGTTAGATCAGAAGATAAGTGTTGCATGGCTTCATTTCCTTTGTTTTTGAGGAATTGCTGGCTGGGGGCATTTAGGAAAACTAAAATAGTAGTGTAAGGTAGAGTCGTCTGCGTATGAATGGATGGGACTGGAGTTCATTGATGAAAATTAGATAGAGTATGGGAGATAGGACATAGCCCTGAGGAACACCGGAGTTGATAGGATGAGGAAGTGAGCGATGGCCGCCCACAACCGCAGATATGGAACGGTTGGAAAGGAAATTAAGACACATAGGCACAGATGGAGGGATAGAAACCAAAGGAGGGTAGTTTAGAAATTAAAGATTTGTGCCAGACTCTATCGAAGGCCTTCGATATGTCTAGTGCAATAGAAAAGGTCTCACCGAAGTTCCGAAAGGAGGATGACCAAGAGTTAGTAAGATATGAAAGAAGATCACAAGTAGAGCGACCCTTAAGGAAGCCATACTGGCAATCTGAGAGTAGATTATGAGAAGAGAAATGCTTAAGAAATTTGGAAGCAAGAATAGTTTCAAAAACTTTAGATATACAAGAGATGAGAGCAATTGGACGATAGTTGGAGGGTTGAGAGCGCTCACCCTTCTTTGGGACAGGTTGAATGAGAGCAAACTTCCAGCAAGAAGGGAAGACGTTAGAGGAGAGACAGAGATGAAAGAGTTTGCTTAGGCAGGGAATCAGCACGGAAGCACAGTTTTTTAGTACAACAGGAGGAACACCGTCCGCACCGTGTGCCTTCTTATTAATAAGCCCAGAGAGGGTAGATAATACATCTTTAGAAGAGATTAGGATATTAGGCATAAATAGGAGAGAGGGGGTTGGAGAGGGAGAAATAGCATCGGAATCATCCAAGGTGGAGTTTCTATCAAAAGCTTGAGCGAAAAGTTCAGCTTTGTCAGAGGAAGAAGTGATGGTTGTGCCATTAGAGTGGAAAAGGGGAGGGAAAGACGAGGAAGAAAAATTGTTGGAGAGGTTTTTGGCTAGATGCCAGAAAGCTTGGGAAGAGCTATAGTTGGATAGTTCAGTGCATTTATTATTGATGAAAGAATGTTTGGAAAGTCAAAAAGCAGATTTGGCTTGATTCCGGGCAGAAACATAGGAAGAATGAGATGCTTGAGTTTTAAGGCGTCGGTACCATATGAATGCTTCCTCCTTGTTGTGGACAGCAATAGAACCAGCATCAATAAACCAAGATTTTTTTGCATTAGACTGTGAGAAAAAAAATGAATGTACGTTTCCATGCCCAAGAAGATTACCTCGGTAATGCGTTCAGCACTCTCCGAGGCTCCTCGGCCACAGAAGCAGAAGTCATTTCATGGGAAATCAAAGCAGTACTGCCGAAGAGCCTCCCAGCCAGCACTGCCAAAGTACCACAAGCGCCGCCGGCTGGGAGGATCTGGTGGTCGTACTGGAAAGATAGGACAGGTAACGGAGATAAGTTTGTGGTCGGAGGAGCCCAAAGGAGAGAAAAGATTGACAGTATAAGAAGGGTTAGAAGTCAGAAATAAGTCAAGAATGTTGGGCCGATCATCATATATATCATCATATACAGTATAAGTATTTTCTTTTTTGTAGAAGGAGGAAGTGTGGTGTGCATGTTAAGTGTAGTGAAGTAGATAGGAGATGGAGGTGGAGGTGAGAACATGCTGGACTACTCTCAGTGTAAGTGAGGCACAAAGGGAATCAGTAAGAGAAGCCAAGCAAATGAAAATGGCAGTTCCAACGACTCCTTATCAAATGCCTACAGCCTCTCCAGGGTATAGCCCTGTTCGATTAGTGCCTACAATCTACCTCCATTCCCCCTATTAGTCGCCTTGTACGACACACATGCAGTAGGATTCGTGGGGCATATTCTTTTTTTCCTCCACCATAAGTGAAGGCCCTCTTACCCCCTGGGGGGAGGGGGTAAGGGGTATACTACTTTTAGCATTTTCAGCATTGGTTTCGTTTGGTATTGTTGTTGTTGTTGTTGTTAGTCGTACCAAGTTGTCTACCAGACGTCTTGTGAGAAACTTGCGTTGAAGGGTGGCTGTGTTGTGTGTGTGTGGGAGGATATATTGTGGCTGTGTTGTGTGTGTGTGGGAGGATATATTGTGGTAGTGTTGTGTGTGTGTGGGAGGATATATTGTGGTAGTGTTGTGTGTGTGTGGGAGGATATATTGTGGTAGTGTTGTGTGTGTGTGGGAGGATATATTGTGGTAGTGTTGTGTGTGTGTGGGAGGATATATTGTGGTAGTGTTGTGTGTGTGTGGGAGGATATATTGTGGTAGTGTTGTGTGTGTGTGGGAGGATATATTGTGGTAGTGTTGTGTGTGTGTGGGAGGATATATTGTGGTAGTGTTGTGTGTGTGTGGGAGGATATATTGTGGTAGTGTTGTGTGTGTGTGGGAGGATATATTGTGGTAGTGTTGTGTGTGTGTGGGAGGATATATTGTGGTAGTGTTGTGTGTGTGTGGGAGGATATATTGTGGCTGTGTTGTGTGTGTGTGGGAGGATATATTGTGGTAGTGTTGTGTGTGTGTGGGAGGATATATTGTGGTAGTGTTGTGTGTGTGTGGGAGGATATATTGTGGTAGTGTTGTGTGTGTGGGAGGATATATTGTGGTAGTGTTGTGTGTGTGTGGGAGGATATATTGTGGTAGTGTTGTGTGTGTGGGAGGATATATTGTGGCTGTGTTGTGTGTGTGTGGGAGGATATATTGTGGTAGTGTTGTGTGTGTGTGGGAGGATATATTGTGGTAGTGTTGTGTGTGTGTGGGAGGATATATTGTGGTAGTGTTGTGTGTGTGTGGGAGGATATATTGTGGTAGTGTTGTGTGTGTGTGTGTGGGAGGATATATTGTGGTAGTGTTGTGTGTGTGTGGGAGGATATATTGTGGTAGTGTTGTGTGTGTGTGGGAGGATATATTGTGGTAGTGTTGTGTGTGTGTGGGAGGATATATTGTGGCTGTGTTGTGTGTGTGTGTGTGGGAGGATATATTGTGGTAGTGTTGTGTGTGTGTGGGAGGATATATTGTGGTAGTGTTGTGTGTGTGTGGGAGGATATATTGTGGTAGTGTTGTGTGTGTGTGTGGGAGGATATATTGTGGTAGTGTTGTGTGTGTGTGGGAGGATATATTGTGGTAGTGTTGTGTGTGTGTGGGAGGATATATTGTGGTAGTGTTGTGGGTGTGGGGGAGGATATATTGTGGTGACGTTGTGTGTGTGTGGGAGGATATATTGTCGGGCGAGAAGAGAGGAAAATCAGAGGGCAAATAGAAGAAAAGAGAAGACAACACAATAAAGGAGAAGCGCGAGGTGAATATCTTGACGTGTGAGAAGAGAGGAAAAGATAATAGAGAAAAGAAGAGAAGAAAGGCCAAGAACAGAAGCGTGTGGCGAATATATTGTCCTGCGAGAACAGAGGAAAAGAGAAGGGTTAAGAAGGGAATAGAGGACAAGCACTTAAGGGGAGGCAGACCGTTTTTCTGGACCCCCTTCTCCCTAATGTTTAGCCCCACTAGTTTTTGAGATTATAAGACGTTCGGCCCATTAGTTTGGCGATTTTAACACCTTTCGCCCCATTTCGTTGTCAATTTTAAGACCTTTCCTACCATTTAGATGTCGATTATTTCCTGGCAAGCGATAGCGAGCCTGGAATTTTAAGCGCAACCGGCCTTCGGCCGGGACATTCTTCAACCGAAAAATGTACAAATTTACCTTGAAGGGGGTTCTAGGGGATGTTTTTTTTAAGCTTGATGGAGGTCTAGAGAGGAAACTAAAAAAATATATGAATAAATTAATTAATAGACCAAACGCATGGTCAGTCTCCCCTTAACCTAAACTAACCTGACCTAACCTGACCTAGCCTAACATAACCTGACCTAACCTAACCCATTCAGTACCGGTGACGTCCTTTTCATTACACTCTGGCAACTATTAGACGCATTTATTCAGATCAGGAAGGACGTCTACCCATTAACAGGCTACAGACTATCTAAATTCATTCTTTTAGCTACCTCAAATACTTCCGAAGCTTCATAAAATCGTCTAAATGTAACTTAAATTAAATGTTAAAGACGTTGCCGCTACATATAAGGGTTAAGAACGAGTAAACAGTCATAAGTAACACCCCGTTCTTAACATTAATCATCAATTACAAACCCCAATGTACTTGAATAAACTAATGAAAGCATATGGTCCTCCCGGGATTCGAACTCGGGACACCACACCCAGAACATAAACATCTAAACCATTACACCATCAACACAGTTAAAGGTTGAGTACACGATCACGATTAATATCCATTTTCGAATTTTGGATATCAATCTAATCAGATCGGAACCTCTCCGGGTGGTCAGGGGCCGGGGGAGTGCTGGAGCGACCTTGGTAACCCTGGTCTCTGGGTCTTCTCCTGGGTGACCTGGATGTGTGAGAGTTTGTGTTTTTTATCTGTGTTTATTTTTTGTTTTATGTTGTTTTTCCTGTTCTTGCTCTGTCTTGAGTCGGCTACCCCCAAAATGGGGATAACTACTACCCCCTTAATTAAGATAGCTATTCCATATCATGAAACTAATGAAGACTGCCAGGACAAAATTACTATTAAGCGAATTAACTTATGTCTTGCTCTACTTGATACGATGTTGTACCTACATGCAATATGACTGTCATATCTTACAATTAACTTATGTCTTGCTCTACTTGATACGATGTTGTACCTACATGCAATATGACTGTCATATCTTACAATTAACTTATGTCTTGCTCTACTTGATACGATGTTGTACCTACATGCAATATGACTGTCATATCTTACAATTAACTTATGTCTCGCTCTACTAGATACGATGTTGTACCTACATGCAATATGACTGCCATATCTTACAATTCAGCAGAACCAGCTCGATATTTTGTGAGCTACTATATTTTGTGAGCTTAAGGGGGCCGTCCTGTAAAATTCTAATAAATAGAAATTACCGAGCGATTTTTTAATGTTTTTTTTTAAGGTGAGGCTGATTGACTGTTGATGTTAAGGGGAGATGGGTCGTTTTTCTGGTCCCCTTTCTCCCTCGTGTTAAGCCCCATTTGTTTTGAGATTATAAGACGTTCGGCCCATTAGTTTGGCGATTTTAACACCTTTCGTCCCATTTCGTTGACAATGTTAAGACCTTTATTGCCATTTGGGTGTCGATTATTTCCTGGCGAGCAATAGCGAGCCTGAAATATTAAGAGGAACCGGCCTTCGGCCGGGAAATTTTTCTACCGAAAAATTTACAGATTTATCTTGAAGGGGGTGTTTTTCTAAGCTTGATGGAGGTCTAGCGAGAAAACTAAGAAATAAATGAATAAATTAATTATATAATAGAAAAAAAAGTCCGTCTCCCCTTAAAGAAAACTAGCTGTAAATATCCACACCTATTTCGCGGTGGACTCTTCCCAAATGATAGAAACGTCAGCCCGATTGCTTTTATTACTTTCGAGGTATAAATAGTTAAGGGGTTAATATTATTGTCAAGTTCGCTGGCGCTACCTATAACTGCCTCGTTATAGCATCCCCTACTCAAGTGACAAGAGTTTTATATTAAGTGGAGGCTTTTGCTTATATCTGGACCTGCAAATAAATTTGGTATATATTATCTTTTGGACCGACAGTAGTCCCATAGATCATTATGTGCCTAATATGTCCGTTATAGTATATACATCATTGCTATATATGTCATTAAGACCTGAAATGTAATGTAAGAGATATATAAGAAAATATAAATACTGTGTATAAGTAAGCTTGTCTGTTACCAGGCCCATCTATTTACACAGTAAATATTCAATAGTTTTTGTATTAAATTGTAAAACTTGCAAAATAAACAAACCAAAACTGGGACGACACAAGATAAACGCAAAAGAACTCATCAAAATCGCTATGTGGAAAGAACGCTTAATAAAATATAAATTTGAAATACAAAAACACAATCAACCACATAGGGTGTACTGTACATCACTACATGAACACAATCAACCACATAGGGTGTACTGTACATCACTACATGAACACAATCAACCACATAGGGTGTACTGTACATCACTACATGAACACAATCAACCACATAGGGTGTACTGTACATCACTACATGAACAACCACATAGGGTGTACTGTACATCACTACATGAACAACCACATAGGGTGTACTGTACATCACGACATGAACAAGTTAATCTGTTTCCCAAGCAAACTAATCGCACACATAACAACGCACTATCGTCACGTACACTCGCTCCAAGAAGTATCTACACCCCTATGCTGATCATCTGGTGTGTACAGCTCGGTAGGGTTGGCACCTTTGCCTGCAACTATATCCATGTGTCAGAGACGATCGTCTCTGACATAATTATGGATATAGTTTCAGGCAGAGGTGCCAACCCTATCAAGCTGTGCACACCAGATGATCAGCATAGGGGTGCAGATACTTCTTGGAGCGAGTGTACATACATACATTCTATCTATCTATCTATCTATCTATCTATCTATATGCTCAGGCCCAATCCCCATTTTGGGGGTAGCCGACTCAAGACAGAGCAAGAACAGGGAAAACACAAAAACAACATAAAACAACAAATAAACACAGATAAAAAGAACACTCACACACATCCAGGTCACCCAGGAGAAGACCCAGACATACATACACAGTACATATTAAATATATTTATTATATACCCTACTACATTACTGTATATGTCATTACCGTCACAAAGGCTATATATGGGTCCTAATATATTTATTATATACCCTACTACATTACTGTATATGTCATTACCGTCACAAAGGCTATATATGGGTCCTAATATAAAGCAATGTAGTAAAAAAAAAACTCTCTATATAATTCCCCTATCGACGGCGGCGGCGCCAACATTGTGGGGTGAAACCTTAAAGGGAGATGGTCGTATTTATTTTATTATTGTTTTATCTTTTAACAATTTTTTAGATTCCTCCCTAGTCCTCCATCAACCTTTAAAAAACACCCCCTTCAAGATAGATTTGTAAATTTTTCGGTAGAAAAATGTCCTGCCCGAAGGCCGGTTACTCTTAAAATTACAGGCTCGCAAAAATCGACACCTAAATGGCACGAAAGGTATTAATATTGACAAGGAAATGGGGCATGCAGTCTTAAAATCGCTACACTAATGGGCCGAACGTCTTCAAATATAAAAACCAAAGGGGCTAAGCACGAGGGAGAAGGGGGCCAGAGAAAACAGCCCATCTCCCTTTAACCCCTTTAGTACAGAGTTGTCCTTGTCATTACAATCTGGGTATTATTTGACCATTTTATCCAGCTTAGGAAGGACGTGTAGCAATTACAAGGCATCGATTACCCATTTTAAATACCGCAGTTTCCTCCTAAGCTGCATAAAGTCGTTTAAATATAGCTGGAATAGCACAAAATACATCTTCGGTAACGAAGGGGTTAATGAGGCCCCTTACTGTCAGATGCTGATTGCAATAAGTCATGTATATATCCCATGGCAGCCCCAACTATACTTGATATTGCAATAAGTCATGTATATATCCCATGGCAGCCACAACTATACTTGATATTGCAATAAGTCATGTATATATCCCATGGCAGCCCCAACTATACTTGATATTGCAATAAGTCATGTATATATCCCATGGCAGCCCCAACTATACTTGATATTGCAATAAGTCATGTATATATCCCATGGCAGCCCCAACTATACTATAAGTCATGTATATATCCCATGGCAGCCACAACTATACTTGATATTGCAATAAGTCATGTATATATCCCATGGCAGCCCCAACTATAAGTCATGTATATATCCCATGGCAGCCCCAACTATACTTGATATTGCAATAAGTCATGTATATATCCCATGGCAGCCCCAACTGTACTTGATATTGCAATAAGTCATGTATAAATCCCATGGCAGCCCCAACTATACTTGATATTGCAATAAGTCATGTATATATCCCATGGCAGCCCCAACTATACTTGATATTGCAATAAGTCCTGTATATATCCCATGGCATCCCCAACTATACTTGATATTGCAATAAGTCATGTATATATCCCATGGCAGCCCCAACTATACTTGATATTGCAATAAGTCATGTATATATCCCATGGCAGCCCCAACTATACTTGATATTGCAATAAGTCATGCATATATTCCATGGCAGCCCCAACTATACTTGATATTGCAATAAGTCATGTATATATCCCATGGCAGCCCCAACTATAAGTCATGTATATATCCCATGGCAGCCCCAACTATAAGTCATGTATATATCCCATGGCAGCCCCAACTATAAGTCATGTATATATCCCATGGCAGCCCCAACTATAAGTCATGTATATATCCCATGGCAGCCCCAACTATAAGTCATGTATATATCCCATGGCAGCCCCAACTATACTTGATATTGCACTAAGTCATGTATATATCCCATGGCAGCCCCAACTATAAGTCATGTATATATCCCATGGCAGCCCCAACTATAAGTCATGTATATATCCCATGGCAGCCCCAACTATAAGTCATGTATATATCCCATGGCAGCTCCAACTATACTTGATTTTTTTCCAGCTGCGAGTCGAGAATCGTGGATGTGGCACCTGCGCACTAATGTCCCGTGATTGGTCGGAGTGAATGTGTTTTATTCCGTAGGTTGTTTGTGATAAACATTATAATTACTGTTTCATTATAATTATTTGACTCATCATATCTACAAAGTATAATAGTGTCTTCTATTATAAACCTCGTAAATGCCGCTTAGCATTGAAAGTTTGCAATACAAGCAGGCATTAACCAAACCTGCATCTGTACCAAAGTCAACTAATGCCCAAACGAACACTTCAGTTAAATACACTAATCGTATTTGAACATTAAATGACATTTGACTGTTTAAGCGAATATAAAAAGGTAGTAAAACACTTTAATACATGTAATATAAGGCAAGTACTACATTTAAAGAAGCCTACATGTTCATGGAATTTATTAAATGTAGTGTTGGGTGAGGGGGAAAGTGGTTGGAACAGCCGTTCCTGAGGCGGGAAGTTTAAATCTAAGCTGTTCACTCAGGGGTATATTAATGTAAATATATTCATGGGTGTACACATATTTATGTAGCCAATGGTATTTCTTGTATTTTACTTGTACAACACTCGGGTAGTCTACAGCTGTGAAGATATTCTGTTGTTTACCCTCAACACTCTGCCTCACCAAGCCTATAAACCACTTGTACAACACTCGGGTAGTCTACAGCTGTGAAGATATTCTGTTGTTTACCCTCAACACTCTGCCTCACCAAGCCTATAAACCACTTGTACAACACTCTGCCTCACCAAGCCTATAAACCACTTGTACAACACTCTGCCTCACCAAGCCTATAAACCACTTGTACAACACTCGGGTAGTCTACAGCTGTGAAGATATTCTCCTGTTGTTTACCCTCAACACTCTGCCTCACCAAGCCTATAAACCACTTGTACAACACTCGGGTAGTCTACAGCTGTGAAGATATTCTCCTGTTGTTTACCCTCAACACTCTGCCTCACCAAGCCTATAAACCACTTGTACAACACTCTGCCACACCAAGCCTATAAACCACTTGTACAACACTCTGCCTCACCAAGCCTATAAACCACTTGTACAACACTCGGGTAGTCTACAGCTGTGAAGATATTCTGTTGTTTACCCTCAACACTCTGCCTCACCAAGCCTATAAACCACTTGTACAACACTCTGCCTCACCAAGCCTATAAACCACTTGTACAACACTCTGCCTCACCAAGCCTATAAACCACTTGTACAACACTCGGGTAGTCTACAGCTGTGAAGATATTCTCCTGTTGTTTACCCTCAACACTCTGCCTCACCAAGCCTATAAACCACTTGTACAACACTCGGGTAGTCTACAGCTGTGAAGATATTCTCCTGTTGTTTACCCTCAACACTCTGCCTCACCAAGCCTATAAACCACTTGTACAACACTCTGCCACACCAAGCCTATAAACCACTTGTACAACACTCTGCCTCACCAAGCCTATAAACCACTTGTACAACACTCGGGTAGTCTACAGCTGTGAAGATATTCTCTTGTTGTTTACCCTCAACACTCTGCCACACCAAGCCTATAAACCACTTGTACAACACTCTGCCACACCAAGCCTATAAACCACTTGTACAACACTCTGCCTCACCAAGCCTATAAACCACTTGTACAACACTCGGGTAGTCTACAGCTGTGAAGATATTCTCCTGTTGTTTACCCTCAACACTCTGCCACACCAAGCCTATAAACCACTTGTACAACACTCTGCCACACCAAGCCTATAAACCACTTGTACAACACTCTGCCTCACCAAGCCTATAAACCACTTGTACAACACTCGGTAGTCTACAGCTGTGAAGATATTCTCCTGTTGTTTACCCTCAACACTCTGCCACACCAAGCCTATAAACCACTTGTACAACACTCTGCCACACCAAGCCTATAAACCACTTGTACAACACTCTGCCACACCAAGCCTATAACCACTTGTACACACTCTGCCTCACCAAGCCTATAAACCACTTGTACAACACTCTGCCTCACCAAGCCTATAAACCACTTGTACAACACTCTGCCTCACCAAGCCTATAAACCACTTGTACAACACTCTGCCTCACCAAGCCTATAAACCACTTGTACAACACTCTGCCTCACCAAGCCTATAAACCACTTGTACAACACTCGGGTAGTCTACAGCTGTGAAGATATTCTACTGTTGTTTACCCTCAACACTCTGCCTCACCAAGCCTATAAACCACTTGTACAACACTCTGCCTCACCAAGCCTATAAACCACTTGTACAACACTCTGCCTCACCAAGCCTATAAACCACTTGTACAACACTCGGGTAGTCTACAGCTGTGAAGATATTCTCCTGTTGTTTACCCTCAACACTCTGCCACACCAAGCCTATAAACCACTTGTACAACACTCTGCCACACCAAGCCTATAAACCACTTGTACAACACTCTGCCTCACCAAGCCTATAAACCACTTGTACAACACTCGGGTAGTCTACAGCTGTGAAGATATTCTCCTGTTGTTTACCCTCAACACTCTGCCACACCAAGCCTATAAACCACTTGTACAACACTCTGCCACACCAAGCCTATAAACCACTTGTACAACACTCTGCCACACCAAGCCTATAAACCACTTGTACAACACTCTGCCTCACCAAGCCTATAAACCACTTGTACAACACTCTGCCTCACCAAGCCTATAAACCACTTGTACAACACTCTGCCTCACCAAGCCTATAAACCACTTGTACAACACTCTGCCTCACCAAGCCTATAAACCACTTGTACAACACTCTGCCTCACCAAGCCTATAAACCACTTGTACAACACTCGGGTAGTCTACAGCTGTGAAGATATTCTACTGTTGTTTACCCTCAACACTCTGCCTCACCAAGCCTATAAACCACTTGTACAACACTCGGGTAGTCTACAGCTGTGAAGATATTCTACTGTTGTTTACCCTCAACACTCTGCCTCACCAAGCCTATAAACCACTTGTACAACACTCGGGTAGTCTACAGCTGTGAAGATATTCTCCTGTTGTTTACCCTCAACACTCTGCCTCACCAAGCCTATAAACCACTTCCGATTTCAGTTTCTTATTCATTATATTATCCAAATTATTAGACAATTTTATTTTGCTTAAGAAGGACGTCTACCAATTATAAGGCTACATACTATTTCAATTAACCCTTTTACTGTAGCTACTCGATATCCTTCCTAAGCTTCATCAAAATGCAGTAGAAATACAAACGAAAGTACGTCACCGGTACAGAATAGGTTAAACGCAAATTATCCTCTCCTTATAAGCTTCAAAGGACTAGCATTATTTTCACTGGGATTTAATTAGTGTAATGTAGTTTATTCCGAGGTAAAACAAAATGTAAACATTCATATTGTTAAGATCACCATCACCACTAAAGACTTTGTCACACGAATGTTTTTTTTTGTATTTATTTAGTTAACGGTATTTATTATAATTATTATTAGTAGTAGCCCCACAACCAACAAAAGCAAAAACCCCGAGGAACAAGGAACGAAACAAATAGGAAAACGTGCCAGGAATAAGGGGGAAGGAAGAACTAAAGTAAAACCAACAACTACGAAAGCAGAAATAACAAGAAATGAAATATCCAGGATGTCCCACATTCCAGCCCCCCCCCCCCCCCCCCCACATCATCACCGAGAGTAGCAGGAACAAGAAGAACAAACCCAACTCACCCACAAAGAAGATCAAAACAGCAGTAGCAGCAGATGACGTAATAATAGTGAACCCACGAGACAAGAATAACAAACAAGATGCCCTCCCCGATCACCAGAGAAAACGTAACCTCGGTATAACAATTATTATTATTTGTATAAATATTATGGTTATTATTATGGGTATTATTATTTGATATAATTATTATTTTATGTATTTTTATATTTTGTTATGTGTTAATTATGTATTGTTTTAATTGTTTATTTATTTATTTATTTTGTGGGGGGGGGGGGGGAACTAAACTAAACTGAAATACTATACAACTTTACCTATGAAGATGACAGACCACGATTAATGTTGCCAATTTAAATATAGAGATATTTACTTGACTCTAGAGGCAAATTTGTACATCTAGCGACATGAATTCTAGCGATATTCTGTAGATTTAAGCCAGTTTAGAGAGATATTGCAGAGATTCTACCGTTTTTCTAGCTATTTTCAACATTTATTTGCTATCTAGCGGACTTGATATGTTAATCCTGACCACAATTGACTAAAACAAATACCGGAATATGCGTTCGTGTGACACTGGCTTACGGGGGAGGTGGTTGCTTTTTTAGACCCCCTTCCCTCTCATGTTTAGCCTCATTAGTTTTGAGATTCTACGGACGTTCGCTCCATTAGTTTGGCGATTCAAAGACCTTGTGTGCAATTTAGGTGTCGATTTGTTTTCCTGGCGAGCGATAGCGAGCCTGTATTATAGGAGGAACTAGCTTTAGCCCGGGAATTTTGTCTACCGAAAAATGTACAAGTTTATCTAGATGGGTAGTTTTGGGGGTATTTTCTAAGCTTGGTGGAGGCCTATGGAGGGAACTAAGAAGACAATACATAAGTATATAAATAAACAAACAAATAACACCTATATACCCCCTTAACAATAACACCTATATACCCCCTTAACAATAACACCTATATCCCCTTAACAATAACACCTATACCCCCTTAACAATAACACCTATATACCCCCTTAACAATAACACCTATATCCCCTTAACAATAACACCTATACCCCCTTAACAATAACACCTATACCCCCTTAACAATAACACCTATACCCCCTTAACAATAACACCTATACCCCCTTAACAATAACACCTATACCCCCTTAACAATAACACCTATATCCCCTTAACAATAACACCTATATACCCCCTTAACAATAACACCTATATACCCCCTTAACAATAACACCTATATCCCCTTAACAATAACACCTATACCCCCTTAACAATAACACCTATACCCCCTTAACAATAACACCTATATACCCCTTAACAATAACACCTATACCCCCTTAACAATAACACCTATACCCCTTAACAATAACACCTATATCCCCTTAACAATAACACCTATACCCCTTAACAATATATACCCCCTTAACAATAACACCCCCTTAACAATAACACCTACCCCCTTAACAATAACACCTATACCCCCTTAACAATAACACCTATACCCCCTTAACAATAACACCTATACCCCCTTAACAATAACACCTATAACCCCCTCACAAAAACACCCATATCCCCTTAACAATAACACCTATACCCCCTTAACAATAACACCTATACCCCCTTAACAATAACACCTATACCCCCTTAACAATAACACCTATACCCCCTTAACAATAACACCTATACCCCCTTAACAATAACACCTATACCCCCTTAACAATAACACCTATACCCCCTTAACAATAACACCTATACCCCTTAACAATAACACCTATACCCCCTTAACAATAACACCTATGCCCCCTTAACAATAACACCTATCCCCCCTTAACAATAACACCTATACCCCCTTAACAATAACACCTATACCCCCTTAACAATAACACCTATACCCCCTTAACAATAACACCTATACCCCCTTAACAATAACACCTATATACCCCCTTAACAATAACACCTATACCCCCTTAACAATAACACCTATATACCCCCTTAACAATAAAACCTATATACCCCTTAACAATAACACCTATACCCCCTTAACAATAACACCTATACCCCCTTAACAATAACACCTATATACCCCCTTAACAATAACACCTATATACCCCCTTAACAATAACACCTATACCCCCTTAACAATAACACCTATATCCCCTTAACAATAACACCTATACCCCCTTAACAATAACACCTATATACCCCCTTAACAATACACCTATATCCCCTTAACAATAACACCTATACCCCCTTAACAATAACACCTATACCCCCTTAACAATAACACCTATACCCCCTTAACAATAACACCTATACCCCCTTAACAATAACACCTATACCCCCTTAACAATATACGCCTATACCCCCTTAACAATATACGCCTATACCCCCTTAACAATATACGCCTATACCCCCTTAACAATAACACCTATACCCCCTTAACAATAACACCTATACCCCCTTAACAATAACACCTATACCCCCTTAACAATAACACCTATATACCCCCTTAACAATAACACCTATACCCCCTTAACAATAACACCTATACCCCCTTAACAATAACACCTATACCCCCTTAACAATAACACCTATACCCCCTTAACAATAACACCTATACCCCCTTAACAATAACACCTATACCCCCTTAACAATAACACCTATACCCCTTAACAATAACACCTATACCCCCTTAACAATAACACCTATACCCCCTTAACAATAACACCTATACCCCCTTAACAATAACACCTATACCCCCTTAACAATAAAACCTATACCCCCTTAACAATAACACCTATACACCCATAACAATAAAAACTATACCCCCTATACCCCCTTAACAATAACACCTATACCCCCTTAACAATAACACCTATATACCCCCTTAACAATAACACCTATACCCCCTTAACAATAACACCTATACCCCTTAACAATAACACCTATACCCCCTTAACAATAACACCTATATACCCCTTAACAATAACACCTATACCCCCTTAACAATAACACCTATACCCCCTTAACAATAACACCTATACCCCCTTAACAATAACACCTATACCCCCTTAACAATAACACCTATATCCCCTTAACAATAACACCTATACCCCCTTAACAATAACACCTATATACCCCCTTAACAATAACACCTATACCCCCTTAACAATAACACCTATAGACCCCCCTTAACAATAACAACCGATATACCCCCTTAACAATAACACCTATATACCCCCTTAATACACAAACATAAATAACACCTATATACCCCCTTAACAATAACACCTATACCCCCTTAACAATAACACCTATATACCCCCTTAACAATAACACCTATACCCCCTTAACAATAACACCTATACCCCCTTAACAATAACACCTATACCCCCTTAACAATAACACCTATATACCCCCTTAACAATAACACCTATACCCCCTTAACAATAACACCTATAAACCCCCTTAACAATAACAACACCTATACCCCCTTAACAATAACACCTATATCCCCTTAACAATAACACCTATACCCCCTTAACAATACACCTATACCCCTTAACAATAACACCTATACCCCCTTAACAATAACACCTATACCCCTTAACAATAACACCTATATACCCCCTTAACAATAACACCTATATACCCCCTTAACAATAACACCTATACCCCCTTAACAATAACACCTATACCCCCTTAACAATAACACCTATACCCCCTTAACAATAACACCTATATACCCCCTTAACAATAACACCTATACCCCCTTAACAATAACACCTATACCCCCTTAACAATAACACCTATACCCCTTAACAATAACACCTATACCCCCTTAACAATAACACCTATACCCCTTAACAATAACACCTATATACCCCCTTAACAATAACACCTATACCCCCTTAACAATAACACCTATATACCCCCTTAACAATAACACCTATATACCCCCTTAACAATACACCTATACCCCCTTAACAATACACCTATACCCCTTAACAATAACACCTATACCCCCTTAACAATAACACCTATACCCCTTAACAATACACCTATATACCCCCTTAACAATAACACCTATATACCCCCTTAACAATAACATCTATACCCCCTTAACAATAACACCTATACCCCTTAACAATAACACCTATACCCCCTTAACAATAACACCTATACCCCTTAACAATAAAACCTATATACCCCTTAACAATAACACCTATACCCCCTTAACAATAACACCTATACCCCCTTAACAATAACACCTATACCCCTTAACAATAACACCTATATACCTGCTTAACAATAACACCTATATACCCCCTTAACAATAACACCTATACCCCCTTAACATTAACACCTATACCCCCTTAACAATAACACCTATATACCCCCTTAACAATAACTATATACCCCCTTAACAATAACACCTATACCCTTTAACAATAACACCTATATCCCCTTAACAATAACACCTATACACCCTTAACAATAACACCTATACCTCCTTAACAATAACACCTATATACCCCCCCCTTAACAATAACACCTATACCCCCTTAACAATAACACCTATATACCCCCTTAACAATAACACCTATACCCCCTTAACAATAACACCTATATACCCCCTTAACAATAACACCTATATACCCCCTTAACAATAACACCTATACCCCCTTAAACAATAACACCTATACCCCCTTAACAATAACACCTATATACCCCCTTAACAATAACACCTATACCCCCTTAACAATAACACCTATACCCCCTTAACAATAACACCTATATACCCCCTTAACAATACACCTATATATCCCCTTAACAATAACACCTATATCCCCTTAACAATAACACCTATATACCCCCTTAACAATAACACCTATACCCCCTTAACAATAACACCTATACCCCTTAACAATAACACCTATATACCCCCTTAACAATAACACCTATATCCCCTTAACAATAACACCTATACCCCTTAACAATAACACCTATACCCCTTAACAATAACACCTATATACCCCCTTAACAATAACACCTATACCCCCTTAACAGTAACACCTATATACCCCCTTAACAATAAAACCTATATACCCCCTTAACAATAACACCTATACCCCCTTAACAATAACACCTATACCCCCTTAACAATAACACCTATACCCCCTTAACAATAACACCTATACCCCTTAACAATAACACCTATATACCCCCTTAACAATAACACCTATACCCCCTTAACAATAACACCTATACCCCCTTAACAATAACACCTATACCCCCTTAACAATAACACCTATATACCCCCTTAACAACAACACCTATACCCCTTAACAATAACACCTATACCCCCTTAACAATAACACCTATACCCCCTTAACAATAACACCTATATACCCCCTTAACAATAACACCTATATCCCCTTAACAATAACACCTATACCCCTTAACAATAACACCTATACCCCTTAACAATAACACCTATATACCCCCTTAACAATAACACCTATACCCCCTTAACAATAACACCTATACCCCCTTAACAATAACACCTATATACCCCCTTAACAATAACACCTATACCCCCTTAACAATAACACCTATACCCCCTTAACAATAACACCTATATACCCCCTTAACAATAACACCTATATCCCCTTAACAATAACACCTATACCCCTTAACAATAACACCTATATCCCCTTAACAATAACACCTATATACCCCCTTAACAATAACACCTATACCCCCTTAACAATAACACCTATACCCCCTTAACAATAACACCTATATACCCCTTAACAATAACACCTATACCCCCTTAACATAACACCTATACCCCCTTAACAATAACACCTATACCCCTTAACAATAACACCTATACCCCCTTAACAATAACACCTATATCCCCCTTAACAATAACACCTATACCCCTTAACAATAACACCTATACCCCCTTAACAATACACCTATACCCCCTTAACAATAACACCTATATACCCCTTAACAATAACACCTATATACCCCCTTAACAATAACACCTATATACCCCTTAACAATACACCTATACCCCCTTACAATAACACCTATACCCCTTAACAATAACAAACACCTATACCCCTTAACAATAACACCTATACCCCCTTAACAATAACACCTATATACCCCCTTAACAATAACACCTATATACCCCCTTAACAATAACACCTATATCCCCTTAACAATAACACCTATACCCCCTTAACAATAACACCTATATACCCCCTTAACAATAACACCTATACCCCCTTAACAATAACACCTATATCCCCTTAACAATAACACCTATACCCCCTTAACAATAACACCTATACCCCTTAACAATAACACCTATATCCCCTTAACAATAACACCTATACCCCCTTAACAATAACACCTATACCCCCTTAACAATAACACCTATATACCCCCTTAACAATAACACCTATACCCCCTTAACAATAACACCTATACCCCCTTAACAATACCCCTACCTTAACAGTAACACCTATATCCCCTTAACAATAACACCTATACCCCCTTAACAATAACACCTATATACCCCCTTAACAATAACACCTATATACCCCCTTAACAATAACACCTATACCCCCTTAACAATAACACCTATACCCCCTTAACAATAACACCTATACCCCCTTAACAATAACACCTATACCCCCTTAACAATAACACACCTATATCCCCTTAACAATAACACCTATACCCCTTAACAATAACACCTATATACCCCCTTAACAATAACACCTATACCCCCTTAACAATAACACCTATACCCCCTTAACAATAACACCTATACCCCCTTAACAATAACACCTATACCCCCTTAACAATAACACCTATATACCCCCTTAACAATAACACCTATATACCCCCTTAACAATAACACCTATATACCTCCTTAACAATAACACCTATATACCCCCTTAACAGTAACACCTATATACCCACTCAACAATAACACCTATATACCCCCTTAACAATAACACCTATACCCCTTACAATAACACCTTATAACACTATATACCCCCTTAACAATAACACCTATACCCCCTTAACAATACACCTATATACCCCCTTAACAATAACACCTATACCCCCTTAACAATAACACCTATATACCCCCTTAACAATAACACCTATACCCCCTTAAACAATAACACCTATACCCCCTTAACAATAACACCTATACCCCCTTAACAATAACACCTATACCCCCTTAACAATAACACCTATACCCCCTTAACAATTACACCTATACCCCCTTAACAATAACACCTATATACCCCCTTAACAACTCTACCACTATATTCTTCACTTGTGTCTTGAGTAATTCATTAAAGGGGATGGTCATAATTATGTATTTGCTTAGAGAGAGAGAGAGAGAGAGAGAGAGAGAGAGAGAGAGAGAGAGAGAGAGAGAGAGCGAGAGAGAGAGAGAGAGAGAGAGAGAGAGAGAGAGAGAGAGAGAGAGAGAGAGAGAGAGAGAGAGAGAGAGAGAGAGAGAGAGAGAGAGAGAGAGAGAGATTTATGTTTATATTATTTATATAGTTTCCTCCATAGATCTCCCTCAAGCATAAAAATAAACCCAAGACCCCCCCCCCCCCTTTCAAAATAAAATTGTAAATTTTTTGATGGAAAAATGTCCCGGCCGGAGGCCGTTTACTATTATATTACAGGCTCGCTATTGCTCGCCAGGAAAGAAATCGACACCTATATTGTACGAAAGGTCTTAATATTGACAAAGAAATGGGGTGAAAGATCTTAACCCTTTCACGCTCATATGACTCAGAGGTTGCCAGATTAGCAATAAGAAATAGATTTCTCTCACTCTTATAATTACCTCTCCAAAACTAGTTTTCTGCCCACAGCTAACTCAAAGACAACTGCAGAGGTTGAAGTAACTAAACTAAAGGTTTCTAAATACCCCTGATGGTAACAAAGGCTTTAAAGTATCCCCAATAGGCTCAACACAGCTAACTCAAAGACAACTGCAGAGGTTGAAGTAACTAAACTAAAGGTTTCTAAATACCCCTGATGGTAACAAAGGCTTTAAAGTATCCCTAATAGGCTCAACACAGCTAACTCAAAGACAACTGCAGAGGTTGAAGTAACTAAACTAAAGGTTTCTAAATACCCCTGATGGTAACAAAGGCTTTAAAGTATCCCCAATAGGCTCAACACAGCTAACTCAAAGACAACTGCAGAGCTTGAAGTAACTAAACTAAAGGTTTCTAAATACCCCTGATGGTAACAAAGGCTTTAAAGTATCCCCAATAGGCTCAACACAGCTAACTCAAAGACAACTGCAGAGGTTGAAGTAACTAAACTAAAGGTTTCTAAATACCCCTGATGGTAACAAAGGCTTTAAAGTATCCCCAATAGGCTCAACACAGCTAACTCAAAGACAACTGCAGAGGTTGAAGTAACTAAACTAAAGGTTTCTAAATACCCCTGATGGTAACAAAGGCTTTAAAGTATCCCCAATAGGCTCAACACAGCTAACTCAAAGACAACTGCAGAGGTTGAAGTAACTAAACTAAAGGTTTCTAAATACCCCTGATGGTAACAAAGGCTTTAAAGTATCCCCAATAGGCTCAACACAGCTAACTCAAAGACAACTGCAGAGGTTGAAGTAACTAAACTAAAGGTTTCTAAATACCCCTGATGGTAACAAAGGCTTTAAAGTATCCCCAATAGGCTCAACACAGCTAACTTAAAGACAACTGCAGAGGTTGAAGTAACTAAACTAAAGGTTTCTAAATACCCCTGATGGTAACAGAGGCTTTAAAGTATCCCCAATAGGCTGAAAATCGCGTCATATGTCGGAGAGGGTTAATATAGCCAAACTCATGGTCCAAAGGGCTGAAAATCACAAAACTAATTGGGCTAAGCATGAGGGAGAAGGGGGTGCCAGAAAACCCAACCATCCCCCCTATATATTAAGCCACACCCATTGTCCATAATATCAGCTCTTGGAGACAGTTGGTTAGGCTTTAATTTTCTTTTAGGGGTTAGCACTCGCTTTTTCTGGACCCCCTTCTCCCTCATGTTTAGCATATTAGTTTTGAGGTTTTAAGACGTTCGTTCCGTTAATTTGGCGATTTTGAGACCGTTCGCCTCATTTATTTGTCAATATTAAGACCTTTCGTGCCCTTTAGGTGTCCACTTTTTTCCTGGCGAGCGACAACGAACCTCTAATTTGGGACAACGAGCCTCTAATTTTAGAAGGGACCTGCCTTCGGCCGGGACATTTTTCTACCGAAAAATTAAAAAAAAAATTTTGAAAGGAGGTCTAGGAAGTGGTTTGCTAAGCTTGATGGAGGTCTAGCGAGGAAACTCAAAAATATATGAATAAATAAATATATAGACCAAAAACCAAGCACTACCCCCTTAACCCCTTCAGTACCGGTAACGTCCTTTTAATTGTATCCTGGCTACTACTTGATGATTTAATGGAGTCAAAAATGGGTCTCCGGCAATTAACAGGCTTCGAACTATCTCACTTACCCTTTCTGGCTACCACAGATTCTTCTTAAGGGGAGGTTATTAGATTGTTCCCCAGTCCTCCATCAAGCTTAGAATTACACCCCGTAGACCCCCTTTCAAGATAAATGTGTACATATGTTTTGGTACAAAAATGTCCCGGACCTGGTTCCTCTTAAACTACAGGCTCGCTATCGCTCGCCAGGAAAAAATTGACACCTAAATGGCACGAAAGGTCTTAACATTGACAGAAATGGGGCAAAGGTTTTTATAATCGCCAAACTAATGGGGCGAACGTCTTAAAATCTCAAAAGCAATGTGGCTAAACATGAAGGCGAAAGAGGTAAAAAAAAAAAAAAAAGTAACTCAAGTGAAAATCTGCCCTTAAGCCGCACAACATCGTCTAAATGTGCCCTTAAGCCGCACAACATCG
>CM064544.1:7903985-7913985 GCA_032716605.1 Paralithodes platypus | reverse complement strand
GGGGAGGCAGACCGTTTTTCTGGACCCCCTTCTCCCTAATGTTTAGCCCCACTAGTTTTGAGATTATAAGACCCATTAGTTTGGCGATTGTAACAACTTTCGCCCCATTTCGTTGTCAATTTTAAGACCTTTCGTCCCATTTAGGTGTCTATTATTTCCTGGCGAGCGATAGCGAGCATGCAATTATAAGAGGAAACGGCCTTCGGCCGGGACATTTTTCTACCGAAAAATGTAAAAAAAAATCTTTAATCTAGGGGGTGTTTTTCTAAGCTTGATGGAGGTCTAGCGAGGAAACTAAAAAGAAAAAAAATTAATACATGAATTAATAGACCCAAACAAACCGCCAGCCTCCTCTTAAATACCAGAGGGTGCAAAGGCGTCCTCAGTCAGTCAGTACGTGTGGAGACTGAGCAGAGCAAGTTCTTTGATCTGAATGTTGGGTTAAAACAAGGGTGTGTGATGTCCCCATGGTTGTTCAATTTATGTATATGGATGGAGTCATGACAAAAATACATGGAAGAGCAGTGGATGTTGGTGTACCTCTGATAAGGAAAGGAAATGAGTGGAGGTTGCCTGTACTGCTGTTTGCTGATGCTATATATATGATGAGTGATAGTGAATGGGAGTTGCAGGGGCTGGTAAATATGTTGGAACAGTGTGTGAAAAATGGAATCTGAAGGTAAATGCAGGGAACAGCAAGGTTACGGTCTTTGAAAGGGGTGCAGTCACAGAATGTGAGGTGAGGTTGAACGGTCAGGCTATGGAGAATGTCAGCTCATTTAAGTATTTGTACTTGTGTTGAGTAAAGATGGGAGTATGGATGACGAAGTGTGGGAGAGGATGCAACAGGGAAAAAGGGTTGTAGGAACACTGAAAGCAGTAACAAGAAATAGGGTGGTCAGCATGGAAGTAAAGAAGTCCTTGCATGACAGTGTGGTAATCCCGATATTGACTTACGGAAGCGAAGCATGGACGTTGGTGAAGAGACTCAGACCAAGAGTGAGAGGGGTGGAAATGAGTTACTTGAGAAGTGCCTGCGGAGTTACATGGTGGGATAGACAGACGAATGAGGAAGTAAGAGAGAGGTGTGGTGTTGATGTAGAGTGTTGGAAAGTGTAAAAAGGAACACCTTGCGACGGTTTGGCCATGTGGAAGCGAGAGAATGACTAAGAGAGTGTACAAAAGTGAAGTGGAAGGACAGAGAGGGAGAGGTAAACCGAGAAAGAGGTGGAAGGATGGAGATAAGAAGTATATACGTGAAAGCGGTGCTGGATGTGAGGAAGGGCGTCAACTGACTGGGGACAGAGGTGTATGGTGGCGATTCGTTCGTGGCCACCCCTTCGGAGATTACGGCGTCTGGCAATAGATAGATAGAGAAATACCAGTAAATTAGGTTATCTCCCAACTATACCGCCCACCAACTATTGTTCTCATACTTGCTCTCATCTTTTCCAACTTTTACCTCCGCCCCCCACTCCCCAACTCCCCCCAAACACAGTCTCCCTTCCTCCCTTAGAACCACCTAGGGAACACAATATATATACACGCGCACACACACACACACGCACACGCACACGCACACACACACACACACACACACACGGTCACGGTCACGGTGGCCGAGCGCGCTTAGTACTCTGTATTGGGAGCGCTAGCTCTGGTGTCGGGGGTTCAATCCCAGGCGCCGGCAGGGGAAATTCTCTCAAAAACTTTCCCTGGCCGTGAAGGCAAGATCTGGGCGGATCGTCTCGGGGGACCCACAAAGTGTCCTGCCCACGTCCTACTCCCTTGGGAGTATGTAGGCGCTCTCGTTAGCTGCCAGGATCAGTCTGTTGATCCATTAGGATAAGATCTAGGTTAAGTCTGTGTATTTTCAGCCCCATTGGCTGCCGGCTTGAAATAAACCGATTATTATTATTATTATTATTATTACACACACACACCAGTAATATTAATTTAAGTTGGGATGGTTCCTTTTTTGGTCATGGTTTTCATTTATGTATTTTGTTTTTGTTTTTACAGGCTCGCTTTCGCTCGCCAGGAAAATATTGACACGTAGATGGCTTGAAAGGTCTTAACAATGATGAAGAAATGGGGCGAAAGGTCTTAAAATCGACAAACTAACGGCACGAAAATCTTAAAACCTCAAACTAATATGCTAAACATGAGGGAGAAGGGGGTCCATAAAAAGCGAGTAGTACCCCCTTAAACTGGATACAATCGTCTAATAGTAGCCAGAAAAAGTTAAAAGGTCGACGTCGGTACAGAAGGGGTTAATAACGGAAGAATGGCTCGTGTGACACCGTCATGTGTGGGTATTTGCAGACATTAAGGGGGTAGTACTCGCTTTTTATAGACCCCCTTCTCCCCCATGTTTAGCATAGTAGTGTTGAGGTTTTAAGACGTTCGTTCCGTTAGTGTGGCGATTATGAGACCTTTCGCCTCATTTTGTTGTCAATATTAAGACCTTTCGTGCCTTTTAGGTGTCTATTTTTTCTTTGCAAGCGATAGCGAGTCTCTAATTTTTAGAAGGAACCGGCCTTTAAGGGTGGGGTCTCATGGGTTGAGGTAAACATGGACAAATAATCGCCAACCTGCATATAATTATCTTGTAAAATGCAATGTCACTGAAATAATTATTAACAATGGTATAAAGGATTTTGCGGATCGTCTATACCGGGCCTGTGACGTCATAGTGACGTCACACCAGTATCCTTAGCCTAGACTGGATGGTGGACTTACACTCTTGTGACGTCACAGGCCCGGTATAGACGATCCACAAAATCCTTTATACCATTATTAATAATTATTTCAGTGCCATTGCATTTTGCAAGATAATTATGTACAGCTTGGCGATTATCATTCCATGTTTATCTCAACCCATGAGCCCCCACCTTTAAGACCAATTCGTGCCTTTTAAGTGTCTATTTTTACTTTGCGAGCGATAGCGAGCCTCTAATTTTAGAAGGAACTGGCCTTCGGCCGAGACATTTTTCTACCGAAAAATGTACACATTTATCTTGAACGGGGGTATAGGTTTTTTGTTTTTAAGCTTGATGGAGGTCTAGCGAGGAAACTCAAAACTAAATAAATACATAAATATATAGACCAACTAGCAAGTACTACCCCCTTACAGTAATAGCAAGTACTACCCCCTTACAGTAATAGCAAGTACTACCCCCTTACAGTAATAGCAGTACTACCCCCTTACAGTAATAGCAAGCACTACCCCCTTACAGTAATAGCAAGTACTACCCCCTTACAGTAATAGCAAGTACTACCCCCTTACAGTAATAGCAAGTACTACCCCCTTACAGTAATAGCAAGTACTACCCCCTTACAGTAATAGCAAGTACTACCCCCTTACAGTAATAGCAAGCACTACCCCCTTACAGTAATAGCAAGTACTACCCCCTTACAGTAATAGCAAGTACTACCCCTTTACAGTAATAGCAAGCACTACCCCCTTACAGTAATAGCAAGTACTACCCCCTTACAGTAATAGCAAGCACTACCCCCTTACAGTAATAGCAAGTACTACCCCCTTACAGTAATAGCAAGTACTACCCCCTTACAGTAATAGCAAGTACTACCCCCTTACAGTAATAGCAAGCACTAACCCCCTTACAGTAATAGCAAGTACTACCCCTTACAGTAATAGCAAGCACTACCCCCCTTACAGTAATAGCAAGTACTACCCCCTTACAGTAATAGCAAGTACTACCCCCTTACAGTAATAGCAAGTACTACCCCCTTACAGTAATAGCAAGTACTACCCCCTTACAGTAATAGCAAGTACTACGCCCTTACAGTAATAGCAAGCACTACCCCCCTTACAGTAATAGCAAGTACTACCCCCTTACAGTAATAGCAAGTACTACCCCCTTACAGTAATAGCAAGTACTACCCCCTTACAGTAATAGCAAGTACTACCCCTTACAGTAATAGCAAGTACTACCCCCTTACAGTAATAGCAAGTACTACCCCCTTACAGTAATAGCAAGCACTACCCCCTTACAGTAATAGCAAGTACTACCCCCTTACAGTAATAGCAAGTACTACCCCCTTACAGTAATAGCAAGTACTACCCCCTTACAGTAATAGCAGTACTACCCCCCTTACAGTAATAGGCAAGTACTACCCCCTTACAGTAATAGCAAGTACTACCCCCTTACAGTAATAGCAAGCACTACCCCCTTACAGTAATAGCAAGTACTACCCCCTTACAGTAATAGCAAGTACTACCCCCTTACAGTAATAGCAAGTACTACCCCCTTACAGTAATAGCAAGTACTACCCCCTTACAGTAATAGCAAGCACTACCCCCTTACAGTAATAGAAAGTACTACCCCCTTACAGTAATAGCAAGTACTACCCCCTTACAGTAATAGCAAGTACTACCCCCTTACAGTAATAGCAAGCACTACCCCCTTACAGTAATAGCAAGTACTACCCCCTTACAGTAATAGCAAGCACTACCCCCTTACAGTAATAGCAAGTACTACCCCCTTACAGTAATAGCAATTACTACCCCCTTACAGTAATAGCAAGCACTACCCCCTTACAGTAATAGCAAGCACTACCCCCTTACAGTAATAGCAAGTACTACCCCCTTACAGTAATAGCAAGCCACTACCCCCTTACAGTAATAGCAAGTACTACCCCCATACAGTAATAGCAAGCACTACCCCCTTACAGTAATAGCAAGCACTACCCCCTTACAGTAATAGCAAGTACTACCCCCTTACAGTAATAGCAAGCACTACCCCCTTACAGTAATAGCAAGTACTACCCCCTTACAGTAATAGCAAGCACTACCCCCTTACAGTAATAGCAAGCACTACCCCCTTACAGTAATAGCAAGTACTACCCCCTTACAGTAATAGCAAGTACTACCCCCTTACAGTAATAGCAAGCACTACCCCCTTACAGTAATAGCAAGTACTACCCCCTTACAGTAATAGCAAGTACTACCCCCTTACAGTAATAGCAGTACTACCCCTTACAGTAATAGCAAGTACTACCCCCTTACAGTAATAGCAAGCACTACCCCCCTTACAGTAATAGCAAGTACTACCCCCTTACAGTAATAGCAAGCACTACCCCCCTTACAGTAATAGCAAGTACTACCCCCTTACAGTAATAGCAAGTACTACCCCCTTACAGTAATAGCAAGTACTACCCCCTTACAGTAATAGCAAGTACTACCCCCTTACAGTAATAGCAAGTACTACCCCCTTACAGTAATAGCAAGCACTACCCCCTTACAGTAATAGCAAGTACTACCCCCTTACAGTAATAGCAAGTACTACCCCCTTACAGTAATAGCAAGTACTACCCCCTTACAGTAATAGCAAGCACTACCCCCTTACAGTAATAGCAAGTACTACCCCCTTACAGTAATAGCAAGCACTACCCCCTTACAGTAATAGCAAGCACTACCCCCTTACAGTAATAGCAAGCACTACCCCCTTACAGTAATAGCAAGTACTACCCCCTTACAGTAATAGCAAGTACTACCCCCTTACAGTAATAGCAAGCACTACCCCCTTACAGTAATAGCAAGCACTACCCCCTTACAGTAATAGCAAGCACTACCCCCTTACAGTAATAGCAAGCACTACCCCCTTACAGTAATAGCAAGTACTACCCCCTTACAGAAATAGCCAGTACTCACCCCTTACAGTAATAGCAAGCACTACCCCCTTACAGTAATAGCAAGTACTACCCCCTTACAGTAATAGCAAGTACTACCCCCTTACAGTAATAGCAAGTACTACCCCCTTACAGTAATAGCAAGTACTACCCCCTTACAGTAATAGCAAGCACTACCCCCTTACAGTAATAGCAAGTACTACCCCCTTACAGTAATAGCAAGCACTACCCCCTTACAGTAATAGCAAGTACTACCCCCTTACAGTAATAGCAAGTACTACCCCCTTACAGTAATAGCAAGTACTACCCCCTTACAGTAATAGCAAGTACTACCCCCTTACAGTAATAGCAAGTACTACCCCCTTACAGTAATAGCAAGCACTACCCCCTTACAGTAATAGCAAGTACTACCCCCTTACAGTAATAGCAAATACTACCCCCTTACAGTAATAGCAAGTACTACCCCCTTACAGTAATAGCAAGCACTACCCCCTTACAGTAAAAGCAAGAACTACCCCCCTTACAGTAATAGCAAGCACTACCCCCTTACAGTAATAGCAAGCACTACCCCCTTACAGTAATAGCAAGCACTACCCCCTTACAGTAATAGCGAGTACTACCCCCTTATCCATAGCGAGTACTACCCCCTTATCCATAGCGAGTACTACCCCCTTATCCATAGCGAGTACTACCCCCTTACAGTAATAGCAAGCACTACCCCCTTACAGTAATAGCAAGCACTACCCCCTTACAGTAATAGCAAGTACTACCCCCTTACAGTAATAGCAAGTACTACCCCCTTACAATAATAACAAGCACTACACCCCCTTACAGTAATAGCAAGCACTACCCCCTTACAGTAATAGCAAGCACTACCCCCTTACAGTAATAGCAAGCACTACCCCCTTACAGTAATAGCAAGTACTACCCCCTTACAGTAATAGCAAGTACTACCCCCTTACAGTAATAGCAAGCACTACCCCCTTACAGTACTACCCCCTTACAGTAATAGCAAGCACTACCCCCTTACAGTAATAGCAAGCACTACCCCCTTACAGTAATAGCAAGCACTACTACCTCTAGCAACCACTATATTCAGCTTGGGAAGGACCTCTAGCAACGACTATATTCAGCTTGGGAAGGACCTCTAGCAACCACTATATTCAGCTTGGGAAGGACCTCTAGCAACCACTATATTCAGCTTGGGAAGGACCTCTAACAACGACTATATTCAGCTTGGGAAGGACCTCTAGCAACGACTATATTCAGCTTGGGAAGGACCTCTAACAACGACTATATTCAGCTTGGGAAGGACCTCTAGCAACCACTATATTCAACTTGGGAAGGACCTCTAGCAACCAATATATTCAGCTTGGGAAGGGTTAATATACATCTCTGAAGCCAACCCCTTCAACCAGCAGTAGCTACACTGAACAAATATATCACACGTCGCTGGTACTGAAAGGGTTAATATACATCTCTGAAGCCAACCCCTTCAACCAGCAGTAGCTACACTGAACAAATATATCACACGTCGCTGGTACTCAAAGGGTTAATATACATCTCTGAAGCCAACCCCTTCAACCAGCAGTAGCTACACTGAACAAATATATCACACGTCGCTGGTACTCAAAGGGTTAATATACATCTCTGAAGCCAACCCCTTCAACCAGCAGTAGCTACACTGAACAAATATATCACACGTCGCTGGTACTCAAAGGGTTAATATACATCTCTGAAGCCAACCCCTTCAACCAGCAGTACTACACTGAACAAATATATCACACGTCGCTGGTAATCAAAGGGTTAATATACATCTCTGAAGCCAACCCCTTCAACCAGCAGTAGCTACACTGAACAAATATATCACACGTCGCTGGTACTCAAAGGGTTAATATACATCTCTGAAGCCAACCCCTTCAACCAGCAGTACCTACACTGAACAAATATATCACACGTCGCTGGTACTCAAGGTTAATATACATCTCTGAAGCCAACCCCTTCAACCAGCAGTAGCTACACTGAACAAATATATCACACGTCGCTGGTACTCAAAGGGTTAATATACATCTCTGAAGCCAACCCCTTCAACCAGCAGTAGCAGGATTTACACTGAACAAATATTGACCCGGGACGACGCTACTTTTATATCAGCGCGTCTGAAGAGCTTATCATAAAAGTCTAAGAGTTTTAAGGGGGCATGGTTGGTTTTTCTGGTCCGCCTTCTTCCTCATGTTTAGCCCCATTAGTTTTCAGATATTAAGACGGTCGGCCCATTCGTTTGGCGATTTTAAGACTTTCACCCCATGTCTTTGCCATACTTAAAAGATCTTTCGTACAATTTAGGTGTCGATAGTTGTCGTGGTGAGCAATAGCGAGTTTGTAATATAGAAGTAACCGGCCTTCGGCCAGGACATTTTTCTATCGAAAAATGTACAAATTTTTCTTAAAGAGTGTTCTTGTTTTTTTGTTTTTGTTTAAGCTTGATGGAGGTCTAGGGAGGAAACTAAAACATTAATGCAAATATACATAAATAAGGAAATAAATACGGTCATTCCCTCTTAACACGAGAACATGTTTACTCTGCACACTCCGAGTACACAACGAAATATAATATCGGATATACTGCATATCTTCTTCCACTTGACATTATGAAAGTGTGTGTGTTTATATGTATGTATGTATGTATGTATGTATGTATGTATGTATGTATGTACTGTATACACTCAGACACATACCCCATTGCTTGGGGTGAAGGCTTATGTATGTATGTATGTATGTATGTATGTACTGTATACACTCAGGCACATACCCCATTGCTTGGGGTGAAGGCTTTCTTTTCTACTTTGCCTAGAAGTGCTGTGTAAGAGGATCCTACTCACATGTGTGAACAATACTCAATACATGGACGCACTGTGCCGCTGTACAGAACAAGAAGCTACGCAGGGGTAAAGATTCCCCGGAGCCGGTTGAGCACACCCATCTTCTTAAAAAAGCTGTTTTAACAAGATTTGTAATAAATTATGATCTTTCCAAGAGAGATCAGAAGAAAAAGAGACATCAAGAATATTAACCCCAACTGTACCAGAGGGTATTACTATAAATGTACCCTCCAGTCCCAGGCATTGTGGCCAAAATGGCTTCAGAGTCAAGAGAGAATACCCTCTCACCCCGAAAGTTGGAGGAATATACTGTTCCAGGTAGCTACCACAGACTTGAGTCCAGGCTGAGAAGTGTTGGCAAGGTCTCACAGCAGCGTGTACAAGTCATTGTACCAGGTACCGATCGATACGGGCAGTTACAAGGACCGCATAGTTCAGACGGCGATCTTCCGTCGCTGTTACTGACGAGTGGCTTTATTACTGCCGGCTGTATACCGTCGCTGTTACTGACGAGTGGCTTTATTACTGCCGGCTGTATACCGTCGCTGTTACTGACGAGTGGCTTTATTACTGCCGGCTGTATACCGTCGCTGTTACTGACGAGTGGCTTTATTACTGCCGGCTGTATACCGTCGCTGTTACTGACGAGTGGCTTTATTACTGCCGGCTGTATACCGTCGCTGTTACTGACGAGTGGCTTTATTACTGCCGGCTGTATACCGTCGCTGTTACTGACGAGTGGCTTTATTACTGCCGGCTGTAAACCGTCGCTGGTACAGTAAGGGTTAAGAGAAGATGAAGCGTTAATTTGTACCGTATGTTGTTGAGGAGTAGGTCATAGTTTTTTGGAAGGGGGCGACGAATACAGATGGAGAAATTGAGTTTTGGAAGCAATAAAAGCAACAAGGTTTTCTCTGCCCCAATTAGAGATAGTAGAGAGATCAGAAAATATATATTTTATGGCCTCCTTACGTTAGTTTTGGAGTTCCTTGCTGTGAATAATTTTGTGGAAGGTTAGTTGAATAGAGTAATGTAGTCATCAGCATACGAGTGAATGGGGCTGGAGGTGCAGTTGAGAAGGTCGTTAATGAATAATAAGAAGAGAATTGGAGATAGGACAGAACCCTGAGGAACACCGGAGTTAATAGGTTGAGGAAGTGAACAGTGGCTGTCCACAACCGCAGCTATGGAACGGTCGGAAAGGGAAAAAAAAAAAAAACAAATTTTTTTTAGAGACAAAGGCACAGATGGAGGGACAGAAACTGAAGGAGGGTGAGTTTGGAAATAAGGGAGTTTGTGCCAGACTCTATCGGAGGCCTTTGATAGGTGTCTAGGCGCAATAGAAAACGTCTCACACCAAATCCCGAATGGAGGAATGACCAAGATTAGTAATATAAGAAAGTTAAGAATCACTAGTTAGAGCGGCCCTTAAGGAAGCCATACTGGCGGTCTGAGAGTAGGTT
>CM064544.1:7838637-7903885 GCA_032716605.1 Paralithodes platypus | reverse complement strand
TCGTGATTTTATGAATGGAAGGAAAATTAGTATGATTTAATTAGCAGTGTATTATCTTGTGCAGTACTTCATTAATGCCTTCAGTATTTGAGAACGCATGAATATATTTGTATTCTGGCTACTATAGAACGCATGCATATATTTGTATTCTGGCTACTATAGAACGCATGCATATATTTGTATTCTGGCTACTATAGAACGCATGCATATATTTGTATTCTGGCTACTATAGAACGCATGCATATATTTGTATTCTGGCTACTATAGAACGCATGCATATATTTGTATTCTGGCTACTATAGAACGCATGCATATATTTGTATTCTGGCTACTATAGAACGCATGCATATATTTGTATTCTGGCTACTATAGAACGCATGCATATATTTGTATTCTGGCTACTATAGAACGCATGCATATATTTGTATTCTGGCTACTATAGAACGCATGCATATATTTGTATTCTGGCTACTATAGAACGCATGCATATATTTGTATTCTGGCTACTATAGAACGCATGCATATATTTGTATTCTGGCTACTATAGAACGCATGCATATATTTGTATTCTGGCTACTATAGAACGCATGCATATATTTGTATTCTGGCTACTATAGAACGCATGCATATATTTGTATTCTGGCTACTATTAGACGATTGTATGCAGCTTAGGAAGAACGTCTACCCATTAAGAAGCTACAAATTATCTCAATTAATCCTTATGGCTACCATACGTCCTTCCTAAGCTTCGTCAATCGTCTAAATGTAGCTGAAATCCAGTACAAAAGACGTCACCGGTACCGAAGGGGTTAATTCCTTCAGTATTTGAAATCGCATTTATCTTTATTCTTGAACTTGACGATTTTGGTCAGTGTAGGAAAATATTGTGGGAGTCAGAAGGTTAATGGAGATCAGTTTTACTTTGATACTATACCGTACAGCTTTTATAAATATTGTGGGAGTCAGAAGGTTAATGGAGATCAGTTTTACTTTGATACTATACCGTACATCTTTTATAAATATTGTGGGAGTCAGAAGGTTAATGGAGATCAGTTTTACTTTGATACTATACCGTACAGCTTTTATAAATATTGTGGGAGTCAGAAGGTTAATGGGGATCAGTTTTACTTTGATTCTATACCGTACATCTTTTATAAATCGCATACAATTGTCTACTAGTAGCCAGAATATATCTAAGAAATGAGTCCTGACACTGAGAGGGTTAATATGATCAGTTAATGGGTTTATAGCAAATTATTCTGGTAATTTAACCCTCTGAAGATTATGACGCATGTTGACTGTATATTCTGGTTATCATTAGACGATTGTATAGAGCTTACGAAGGATCTGTTGAAACTATAAGGGTAAAGACTATCTTAATTAACCCACTGACTTCCATATACTAGCGCATTATAGTGAGACAATTAACTGACCTGGGTCACCCAGGCCGATTGTGGCCAACCCAGCCCTTGGCCCTGCCAATACCACCTCTGGTCATGGCCCTGCTCGGTCCCCAGGGCTGACTTTACCCAGGTACACCCAGTCCCGGATATCGCCAATGGCTCGCGAAATCAGCCACACGAGTCAAGATCTATAGATCTTGGGTCGATCAAGGCAGGACCTGGACCAAGACCACCTTGATTACCCAGGTACACCTTGGCCAACAATACTGACGATACCGGAAATGGACTCGGAGAAAATGGACAGGCCTGGCTAACTTTCTTAAAAGTTACAGGCTCGCTATCGCTCGCCCAGAAAAAAATCAACACCTGAATGGGGTGAATCATAATAATATCGCCAAACTAATGGGGCGAAACGTCTTAAACTCTCTAAACTAATGGAGCGAAGCAGGGAAGCTCCAAAAAGCCTCCCCTCGGGCCCAAATAGGGTTATATCATGTCACAGCCAGCCCTTGTACCAGGTTCATGTGTTGGCTACTGTACCGCTGTTGTACATTAGGGGTATGTAAAGAGTAACTGAAGTGGCCATAATACTAGGCCCTTTTAACTCTATTTGTTCCGAGGGGGTCTTTTTGGACCTCCTCTGTTTCGCTCCATTAGTTTGGAAATTAAAAGGCAGATTTCATTCATTTGTTTAGCGATAGGCCTATTAAGATTATTCGCCCCATGCAAGTGTCTATTTTTTTCTGGGTAAGCGATAGTGAGCCTGTAACTTATATGAAATTGGCCTTCGTTATAAAAAACATGTATAACTTTAACATGAAGGGCGCCTGTGTGAAACCTTTTTAGTCTGATTGAAGTCTGGGAAGGCGTTCTTGTTAGCCTAGGGGACAAACTAAAATACATTGCTCGGAAATGGTAAGCAAGAAAAATCCCTAATGTTATGCCCGCACTTCCACAGCAAAACAGACTTTCTTCAGTAGCAATATTAGTCAACAGAGAAAAACTACATCAGTCACCCAAGGAACAACCACAGGAGGGTCCGTTTTCTATGACGGCGCGGCCATTTTTTCCGACAAAGCGGCGGCGCCTACAAACACCAGGAGAGCCATTCGTGACGCCTGGCACCACCACAAGTGCCAGTAGCCCCGCCCAGGGCCACACCTCTCTTCCGTTTCGTAAACAAGAAGAAAGTTTTCCCCACACTTCCACCACCGGCGAGTCGGGGAACACCTCGACGACGTATACAGACTAATAACACACATAACAAAGCCACTCCAACAGCTTCCTCTCTCTCCAACACCCCTTCTCCCCTTTCTACACTCTTCAGAAACATAGGAAAAGGTAGAATGTAGAATGAGGTGCCGTTGTAAAGGCTTATCCCTCAATAACTTCACCTGACCTGAGGCAGGAAAACATAAAGTGACTTACCCAAGAGAGAGAACATCGAATAGAACATACCAAAACCCTAACTTGAATAGGCGGGATTCTCACCACCTCGACTCAACGATAATTTCTCTTGAATCACACTCAATGGCAATTTTTCTTGCGTTACTCTTAGCGACCATTGGTACTGAGGCATGTACAGCGGCAATACTGTATGTCCTGTACTTTACACACCGATAATTTATCATGTCATACTCAGCGGCAACCCGCCCTGGGGAATGTTTAGTGACGGCCTGTCCTAAACAAAACTCGATGATAATTTATCGCGAGGCCTCCCAGCTGACCAATGACAAGAGGGAGGAGATGGAGACGGAAGAAGAAGATACCATAGTTACTTCCTTTACCTTTAACTCACCTGTCAAGACCCATTCCCCCATCAGTGCTTTACCTCCTACTCCCGGGAAATAAAAGAAGATACCCTAGTAACTTCCTTTACTTTTAAGGGGAGGAAGACCGTTTTTCTGGACCCCCTTCTCCCTAATGATTAGCCCCAGTAGTTTTGAAATTATAAGAACGGGGCGAGGGAACGCGAAAGTGATCCTGGACCCTAAGAATAGGAACTCTAAATGTTGTTTTTGTTCGTGCTCTGTCTTGAGTCGGCCACCCCCAGCTATAGTATATAGCCTGAGTATATACTACTACACTCGGATGCCATAGTCTCAAGCTCTATCATGAGTATTTCGTGGACCTCACCTATTTATAATTACGATAGTATATCTCTGGACAGGAATTTAGGAATATATCTTTCTGTATATCACCTACAAAACGATATCCACTTGTTATTGAATAGCAAGTTCTGTCCAAAAATACATGTTGTTGTTGTTGTTGTTGTTGTTGTTGTTCCCCAAGCTGCCTGGCCGAACAGCCCCAAAGCCCCGAGCAAGGCCAAGGCCATAACCGTGCGCCCCCACAGAACCCTCACTGCCGACCACAATAAAGCCTGGGTGACCGAAGCCACTCCATGGCGGGGAGCTGAGGAGGGTGCGGAAACGCCCGGGAAACCAAAGCCCCACCCTGTGCCCCTCAGCAATTATGAAGAGAAAGTTGAGGGGCAAAGGAAAATATGTGACGCTTTGGCTTCCAATCTAGGTAGACTGGGAGGTCAATCCACGGAAGAGACGCCGTCACTTGAGATCTAGAAAATATAAAAGTAAAAGTAAAAGGAGCAGTCAGAGTAAGCTATGGGTATGGCAGAGATCGCTCAGTTCTCACTCTGATAGACCAGCCCATCACCAGTCCAAAAATACATGTAGATAGTTATAGCTGCATAAGGAACAACATAGCGGGTCCACGAATTCATATGAGTGGGTTAGAGACTGTGGCATCCGAATGTAAGCTACAATCCAACCCCTGCATCCATTACTAGTAGCCCAACTGTGGCATCCGAATGTAAGCTACAATCCAACCCCTGCATCCATTACTAGTAGCCCAACTGTGGCATCCGAATGTAAGCTACAATCCAACCCCTGCATCCATTACTAGTAGCCCAACTGTGGCATCCGAATGTAAGCTACAATCCAACCCCTGCATCCATTACTAGTAGCCCAACTGTGGCATCCGAATGTAAGCTACAATCCAACCCCTGCATCCATTACTAGCAGCCCAACTGGGGCATTATTGTGGGATATCATATTTAACCCCTTCTGTACCGGTGATGTACTTTACATTCTATTCTGGCAACTATTAGACGATTTTGTACAGCATATGAAGGACGTCTACTCATTGAAAGGTTTCAGACAATCTCAATTAATCCTCTTAGCAGCCATATATCCTTCCTAAGCTTCATAAAATCGTCTAAATGTAGCTATGATAAAATACAAAAGACGTCGCCGGTACAGAAGGGGTTAAGGAGATTCGACAAAACCGCTCGATAATGCACTTTAGGCAAAGTCGACGGCTCCTGTGACCTCAGATATGTGCCCAAATTAATTGAACTTAATATCAATGAACTCTCCATGGTGTATGGATTCCAATTCTATTAGTGGTTTAATTGCTTGCATTGCTAATTTGGCATAATACAACTGATTATTTAACTTTATTGACCACTGGCGAGTTTCGTTCTATAAGGAAGTTGGAGTTGTAGATATCGATATTTATCAGAATTACCTGTTATAATACGGTTGTAGCACATTTATAAATACATAAAACCCATACTTTGTTATCAATTAGAGACCTACATAATTATGGGTTCTATTTAAATATCGATGTTTACGGCTCCAACTTCCTTATAGCCTGAAACTCGCAAGTGGTCAATTACAGTGTTGGCGAAATATACATCCAAGTTTTCGGGTCATTGTGGAATTTCCAAATGTGATGGATATCATTGGATTCGTCAGGACATTGCCATTCCAACGGTTTATGAGGTTAATATTTTGGGTCTTATTTACACCCTGGTCTTTTTTGTTAAGGGGACATGGGCCGGTTTTCTGGACCAATTTCTCCCTCATGTTTAGTCCTATTTGTTTTCAGATGCTAAGATGTTTGCCCCATTAGTTTGGCGATTTTAATACCTTTTGCCTCATTTCGTTGTCAATTTTAAGACCTTTCGTGCCATTTAGGTGTCTATTTTTTCCTGACGAGCGATAGCGAGCCTGTAATCTTAAGAGTAACCGGCCTTCGGCCGGGAAATTTTTCTACCGAAAAATGTACACATTAATCTAGAAGGGGGATCTGATGGATGTTTTTAAAGTTTGATGGAGGCCTACAGTAGGGAGGAAACTAAACAAAATAATAAATACATTAAAACATCTACCACAAAGTGAACCATCCCCCCTTAACACTATCTGGTCCGTGGTCTTCTTAATTAGCCTATTATGATATTTTGTTTAACCCATTCAGTACCAGTGCCATCCTTATAACTTTATTCTGGCTGCTATTAGACTATTTCATTCAGTTTAAAGGGCCCCCCAACAATCAACAGACTTTGAACTATCTCACTTAACCATATTGTGTGAAGAGGAACACCTTGAGATGGTTCGGCCATGTGGAACATATGGGAAGCGAGAGAATGAGTAAGAGAGTGTACGAGAGTAAGGTGGAAGGAGGGAGAGGTAAACTGAGAGTGGTGGAAGGACGGAGTTAAGAAGTATATGAGTGAAAGCGGTGCTGGATGGGAGGAGGGGCGTCGACTGACGTTTCGTTCGTGGCTATCCCTTCGGTGATCACGGCGTCCGGCAATAGATAGATAGATAGATGGGCGGGTGCCCAATTCTGAAAGGAGTTGAAGTAGGGGAGCTATCCCCCCGCCAAAGGCGGCTTTCTAGGGCCTTTCCTAGCTGATGCTGAGAGGATTGGGTTCTAGTCATGTGGTGATGGGCTGGTCTATCAGAGTGAGAGCTGAGCGATCTCTGCCATACCCATAGCTTACTCTGACTGTTCCTTTTACTTATATATCTTCTAGATCTCAAGTGACGGCGTCTTTTCCGTGGATCGACCTCCCTACTGCCAACCTAAAAGTTGGCAGATTGGGAGCCAAAGCGTCACATATTTCCCTTGCCCCTCAACTTTCCCTTCATAATTGCTGAGGGGCACAGGGCCTTGGGTGGGGCTTTGGTTTCCCGGGCGTTTCCACGCCCTCCTCAGCTCCCTGCCTTAGAGTGGCTTCGGTCACCTGGGTTTTGTTAGTGGTAAGCAGGGAGGGTTTTGTGGGGGCACTCTATGGCCTTGGCCTTGCTCGGGACCTTGGGGCTGTTCGGCCAGGCAGCCTGGGGAACAACAACAACAACAACAACCATATTCGCTACCACAGATCCTTCTTAAACTGCATAACATCGTCTAAATATAGCTAGAATAATATTAAAAAGACGTGGAGGTTATATATTATTTAGGATTTAATTTGTTTTTGTTTTTTAGTTTGGGCAATGTATTCTAGCTCGTCTACTTGGCTCCCTTCAAACTAAAATAAAAAGCCCCACCAGACCCTTTCAAGCTGAATTTGTACATTGATGACTAAATGACTACGGTAATGGAGTGTGTGCGAGTGAGGTGGATGGCAGAGAAGGAGAGGCAGACCGAGAATGAATTAGGGGTATGGAGTTGAGAAGTATATGAGTAAAAGTGGTGTTGGATGGAAGGAGGGGCATCAGTCGACGTATTACAAAGGAGTATGGAGGAGATTCATTCATGGTCACCCCTTGAGGGATCACGGCATCTGGCAATAAATAGGTAGATAGATATATACAGTATAGGCTACTACAGTTGTTGTTGCTCGTTTCACATAAATATGATTAACAATACAGACTAATAACAAACATACCAAAACCATTCCAACAGCTTCCTCTATCTACAACACCCCTTCTCTGCTATCTACACTCCCAGCCGTATGTTCCTAGTGTACTGTCTGATGGCGTTAATGGTTTCGAAGTGTAACATTAGACGATTCTATTCACCTTAGGACGAACCTCTTGGAATAAGACAAGTGATCTGAGTCAATCACCCCTCCAATTCCCACAGATCCTTCCTAGACGAAATAAAACAGTCTTAACAATATAATAGTTGCTGAATAAAATCCGATTGAAAGAGTAAAACAAAAAATCACATCAAATAAATGCCAGAAAAATAAAATCCGATTGAAAGAGTTAAACAAAATATCACATCAAATAGTGATATTCAGATTGCAAGAGCTAAACAATAGAATCGCAGCTATCCTTCGGCTGTTGTTTACGACGAAGTGCAGGAGTAAGAAGAAGTGACAACATGTAGATACAAAGTTTGGCAAGATAAGTACAGATAACTGCGGTTCTGGCATCCTTCATGGCGTACCAGAAAGGTTTAGCGCCTATGATATCAAAGTGTTGCAGAGGACAAACTACCTCCGCATAGAACATTAGACTCATAGCCCACTGGCAGCTAAAGACACTCAACCCAGAGGCTAAACAGAGGAGCATCATTGGAACACGATACCAAAGCGTTTTAAAGGCAAAAAAAGTAATGCCCGAAACAAAAACTAAAGCCTTCGTCATGAACAGGAGAATAAGCCCAGTATTTATGGCATATTTCAATTCTGGGAGACTCTCGATGCCAGTATACTTAGCCAAGATGTTATCAAAGCTCGGCATTTCACTCCCAGATAAATGTTTTATCATAGTAAAGACAGAACCGATGAATGTTTCAAACTTGGCCGGGTCTATGTTAACACCAAGGATTTTGTCAACGGGAACGCCACTCTTGACCATCATAATAAGGCCCCCGGTGATGTCCTTGGGAACTTCATGGATAAAAGTCACCTGGAGGTAGATACAGCTACTAAGATCTATAATCCACAATGCAAAAGCCAAAATGCCAAGCAAGGCGACGAGGACTTTCCGTACAGCCTCCATATGGCTTTTGGATCTCACTTCTTTGTTGTCGGTGAGTGAAATCGCGGTTTTACCGTGATACAAGGTTATGTTATCGGAAACAATACTAGATTTTCGGTGGAAGTCCATTCTATTTAGATGTATCAGGAGTAATAATGTTTTATAACGCAATGAACACTGCTTAGGAATGTTTAAAACTCGCACTTATTAAACGTGACTGATCACTATCACAATAAGAACAAATATGACGATATCTAACAAGAATGTGTAGCATATTGTCTAGTTATCAATGAAAACTAATTAACTCTTTGTATGCTTAATTTGTTTATGAAAAAATGCTTTGATAATTATATTTTATGTTTATTCAACTAAAACATGTCTAATACTATAAAGAAAAGATAAAATGAAGGTTGATACTACACATAAATATTTTACAATATATTTTAGTCGCCCAAAATTTAAAGTTTTCTATAGTTTAGTTTGAAAGAGAAAATGAGTTTTTAACACCAACTATACTATTAATTGACCAATCATTAATAATAAAAATAATTGCCTACAATATAGTTTCATGTACGTAATTCACATACATATATGCACACACTTACACTAAATTTACACAAATTAACCCTTTCAGTATCGGAGGACACTTTTCCCTCCTATTTTCTGGCAATTTGTTAACGTGTTATGCAAATTAGGAAGAATCTCTAGTATTCTAAGGAATCAAAGGTGTAGGGACTTTCTTAAGGGGAGATCTCCACTTGAGGGATTTTTGTCTTGACCCCTTTCTCCCTCATGTTTAGCCCCATTGCTTTTGATATTATAAAACGTTTGCCCCATTAGTTTAGCGATTTTAAGAACTTTCACCCCATATTAAGACCTTTCGTGCCATTCAGGTGTCGATTTTATCCTGGCGAGCGACAGCGAGCCTGTAATTTAAGAAGAACCGGTCCTCGGCCGGGAAATTTTTCTACCGAAAAATGTACAAATTTATCTTGAAAGGGACTCAAGGGGGTGTAATTTTAAGCTTGATGGAGGTCTAGGGAACAAACTAAATACCTCCCCTTAACCCTGGAAAGGTTAAGGGTTAAAAACATAAACACTGTCTCAATTATCTCTCTGGTTTTCATATATTATCCTTCATCAGCTGAACAATATTGTCTAACCCATTGAAGATTCACACACACATATAACCAGTTTATTCTGGCTATGATTAAACGATTTTATTAAGGGGAGATCTCCACTTGAGGGAGTTTTTTCTTGACCCCTTTCTCCCTCATGTTTAGCCTCATTGTTTTTTTCTAATTTTAAGACGTTTGCCCCATTATTTTGACGATTTTAAGAACTTTCAACCCATTTCTGTTAATTTTAAGACCTTTCGTGCCATTTGGTGTCGATTTTATCCTGGCGAGCGATAGCGAGCCTGTAATTTAAGAAGAACCGGCCCTCGGCCGGGACATTTTTCTACCGAAAAATGTACAAATTTATCTTGAAAGGGACTCAAGGGGGTGTAATTTTAAGCTTGAAGGATATCTAGGGACAATACTAAATACCTCCCCTTAAGATTAAAAGATTAGAAGCTGAAAAATATTGTCTAAACATTTGAAGATTTAGACGCAAATATATATAAATATCGCCAGCCAATAAATGCGTCCTCATATATATTGCAAAGGTTAACCCTGTCAGGATTATGACCCGTAGTGACAGTTTATTGGGGCTATTATTTACACGATTGTATTGAGCTAAGGAATAACTTGTGGGAGCTAGAGAGTTAGTTAAGGGGAGGTATTTAGTTTGTTCCCTAGACCTCCATCAAGCTTAAAATCACACCCCCTTGAGTCCCTTTCAAGATAAATTTGTACATTTTTCGGTAGAAAAATTTCCCGGCCGAAGGCCGGTTCCTCTTAAATTACAGGCTCGCTATCGCTCGCCAGGATAAAATCGACACCTGAATGGCACGAAAGGTCTTAATATGGGGTGAAAGTTCTTAAAATCGCTAAACTAATGGGGCAAACGTCTTAAAATCTCAAAAGCAATGGGGCTAAACATGAGGGAGAAAGGGGTCAAGAAAAAAATCCCTCAAGTGGAGATCTCCCCTTAACTCACACAGGTTCCTTTTAATCTTAATAAATATTGTTTAATCATAACCAGAATAAAGTAATAAACTGCTATAATGGGTGTGAATCTTCAATGGGTTGGACGATGTTACTCAGTTTAGGAAGGAGGTATAAAATCAGAGTTAATTGAGACAGTATTTATGTTTTTTATGTCGGAGAGGGTTAATTGAGACAGTATTTATGTTTTTTATGTCGGAGAGGGTTAATTGAGACAGTATTTATGTTTTGTATGTCGGAGAGGGTTAATTGAGACAGTATTTATGTTTTGTATGTCGGAGAGGGTTAATTGAGACAGTATTTATGTTTTTTATATCGGAGAGGGTTAATTGAGACAGTATTTATGTGTTTTATATCGGAGAGGGTTAATTGAGACAGTATTTATGTGTTTTATATCGGAGAGGGTTAATTGAGACAGTATTTATGTTTTGTATGTCGGAGAGGGTTAATTGAGACAGTATTTATGTTTTTATGTCGGAGAGGGTTAATTGAGACAGTATTTATGTTTTTTATGTCGGAGAGGGTTAATTGAGACAGTATTTATGTTCTTTTACTCACACAGGTTCTTTTTAATCCTAATAAAATCGTTTAAGGGGAGATTTCCACTTGAGGGATTTTTTTCTTTACCCCTTTCTCCCTCATGTTTAGCCCCATTGCTTTTGAGATTTTAAGACGTTCGCCCCATTAGTTTGGCGATTTTAAGAACTTTCACCCCATTTATGTCACTTTTAAGACCTTTCGTCCCATTTAGGTGTCGATTTTTTCCTGGCGAGCGATAGCGAGCCTGTAATTTATGAGGAACCGACCTTCGGCCGGGACATTTTTCTACCGAAAAATTTACAAATTTATCTTGAAAGGGGGTCAAGGGGGTGTAATTTCAAGCTTGATGGAAGTCTAGGAAACACACTAAAATCCTCCCCTTAACCATTGCCAGAATGATCTGCTAAAATACGTGTAAATCTTCAAAGGGTTAGACGATTTTATTCAGCTAAGGAAAGGTATGGGAGGCCAAATAAGTCGTGTCTCCGCAGTCATTACGTTTTGCTCGCTGTGTGCTGTATTAAAGTCTGTCAGATGTTGAATAGGCTGAGTAAAGATAGGAACATGTTTGTATATCTCACTCGAAACGATGAATTAAGGGAAGGTTTTTAGTTTGGTCTCTAGATATCCATCAAGCTTAAGATTACACCCCCTTGAGTCCCTTTCAAGATAAATTTGTACATTTTTCGGTAGAAAAATGTCCCGGCTGAAAGCCGGTTCCTCTTAAATTACAGGCTCGCTATCGCTCGCCAGGATAAAATCGACACCTAAATGGCACGAAAGGTCTTAAAATTGACAGAAATGGTTCAAAAGTTCTTAAAATCGTCAACATAATGGGGCGAACGTCTTAAAATTAGTAAAGCAATGGGGCTAAACATGAGGGAGAAAGGAGTCAAGAAAAAGATCCCTCAAGTGGAAATCTCCCCTTAATGCTTAGATAGTGCTGATACCAATTATTGATCGAGATATATTTGGGCGACTGTACATGGCAGTCGTAGGTTTAATTGAGACAGTTGGCCGACTGTACATGGCAGTGGTAGGTTTAATTGAGACAGTTGACCGACTGTACATGGCAGTGGTAGGTTTAATTGAGACAGTTGGGCGACTGTACATGGCAGTGGTAGGTTTAATTGAGACAGTTGGCCGACTGTACATGGCAGTGGTAGGTTTAATTGAGACAGTTGACCGACTGTACATGGCAGTGGTAGGTTTAATTGAGACAGTTGGCCGACTGTACATGGCAGTCGTAGGTTTAATTGAGACAGTTGGCCGACTGTACATGGCAGTGGTAGGTTTAATTGAGACAGTTGGCCGACTGTACATGGCAGTCGTAGGTTTAATTGAGACAGTTGGCCGACTGTACATGGCAGTGGTAGGTTTAATTGAGACAGTTGGTCGACTGTACATGGCAGTCGTAGGTTTAATTGAGACAGTTGGCCGACTGTACATGGCAGTCGTAGGTTTAATTGAGACAGTTGGCCGACTGTACATGGCAGTCGTAGGTTTAATTGAGACAGTTGGCCGACTGTACATGGCAGTGGTAGGTTTAATTGAGACAGTTGGCCGACTGTACATGGCAGTCGTAGGTTTAATTGAGACAGTTGGCCGACTGTACATGGCAGTCGTAGGTTTAATTGAGACAGTTGGCCGACTGTACATGGCAGTCGTAGGTTTAATTGAGACAGTTGGTCGACTGTACATGGCAGTCGTAGGTTTAATTGAGACAGTTGGCCGACTGTACATGGCAGTCGTAGGTTTAATTGAGACAGTTGGCCGACTGTACATGGCAGTCGTAGGTTTAATTGAGACAGTTGGCCGACTGTACATGGCAGTCGTAGGTTTAATTGAGACAGTTGGCCGACTGTACATGGCAGTCGTAGGTTTAATTGAGACAGTTGGCCGACTGTACATGGCAGTCGTAGGTTTAATTGAGACAGTTGGCCGACTGTACATGGCAGTCGTAGGTTTAATTGAGACAGTTGGCCGACTGTACATGGCAGTCGTAGGTTTAATTGAGACAGTTGGCCGACTGTACATGGCAGTCGTAGGTTTAATTGAGACAGTTGGCCGACTGTACATGGCAGTCGTAGGTTTAATTGAGACAGTTGGCCGACTGTACATGGCAGTCGTAGGTTTAATTGAGACAGTTGGCCGACTGTACATGGCAGTCGTAGGTTTAATTGAGACAGTTGGCCGACTGTACATGGCAGTCGTAGGTTTAATTGAGACAGTTGGCCGACTGTACATGGCAGTCGTAGGTTTAATTGAGACAGTTGGCCGACTGTACATGGCAGTCGTAGGTTTAATTGAGACAGTTGGCCGACTGTACATGGCAGTCGTAGGTTTAATTGAGACAGTTGGCCGACTGTACATGGCAGTCGTAGGTTTAATTGAGACAGTTGGCCGACTGTACATGGCAGTCGTAGGTTTAATTGAGACAGTTGGCCGACTGTACATGGCAGTCGTAGGTTTAATTGAGACAGTTGGCCGACTGTACATGGCAGTCGTAGGTTTAATTGAGACAGTTGGCCGACTGTACATGGCAGTCGTAGGTTTAATTGAGACAGTTGGCCGACTGTACATGGCAGTCGTAGGTTTAATTGAGACAGTTGGTCGACTGTACATGGCAGTCGTAGGTTTAATTGAGACAGTTGGTCGACTGTACATGGCAGTCGTAGGTTTAATTGAGACAGTTGGCCGACTGTACATGGCAGTCGTAGGTTTAATTGAGACAGTTGGTCGACTGTACATGGCAGTCGTAGGTTTAATTGAGACAGTTGGCCGACTGTACATGGCAGTCGTAGGTTTAATTGAGACAGTTGGTCGACTGTACATGGCAGTCGTAGGTTTAATTGAGACAGTTGGCCGACTGTACATGGCAGTCGTAGGTTTAATTGAGACAGTTGGCCGACTGTACATGGCAGTCGTAGGTTTAATTGAGACAGTTGGCCGACTGTACATGGCAGTCGTAGGTTTAATTGAGACAGTTGGCCGACTGTACATGGCAGTCGTAGGTTTAATTGAGACAGTTGGCCGACTGTACATGGCAGTCGTAGGTTTAATTGAGACAGTTGGCCGACTGTACATGGCAGTCGTAGGTTTAATTGAGACAGTTGGCCGACTGTACATGGCAGTCGTAGGTTTAATTGAGACAGTTGGCCGACTGTACATGGCAGTCGTAGGTTTAATTGAGACAGTTGGCCGACTGTACATGGCAGTCGTAGGTTTAATTGAGACAGTTGGCCGACTGTACATGGCAGTCGTAGGTTTAATTGAGACAGTTGGCCGACTGTACATGGCAGTCGTAGGTTTAATTGAGACAGTTGGCCGACTGTACATGGCAGTCGTAGGTTTAATTGAGACAGTTGGCCGACTGTACATGGCAGTCGTAGGTTTAATTGAGACAGTTGGCCGACTGTACATGGCAGTCGTAGGTTTAATTGAGACAGTTGGCCGACTGTACATGGCAGTGGTAGGTTTAATTGAGACAGTTGGCCGACTGTACATGGCAGTCGTAGGTTTAATTGAGACAGTTGGCCGACTGTACATGGCAGTCGTAGGTTTAATTGAGACAGTTGGCCGACTGTACATGGCAGTCGTAGGTTTAATTGAGACAGTTGGGCGACTGTACATGGCAGTCGTAGGTTTAATTGAGACAGTTGGTCGACTGTACATGGCAGTCGTAGGTTTAATTGAGACAGTTGGCCGACTGTACATGGCAGTCGTAGGTTTAATTGAGACAGTTGGCCGACTGTACATGGCAGTCGTAGGTTTAATTGAGACAGTTGGCCGACTGTACATGGCAGTGGTAGGTTTAATTGAGACAGTTGGCCGACTGTACATGGCAGTCGTAGGTTTAATTGAGACAGTTGGCCGACTGTACATGGCAGTGGTAGGTTTAATTGAGACAGTTGGCCGACTGTACATGGCAGTGGTAGGTTTAATTGAGACAGTTGGCCGACTGTACATGGCAGTCGTAGGTTTAATTGAGACAGTTGGACCGACTGTACATGGCAGTGGTAGGTTTAATTGAGACAGTTGGCCGACTGTACATGGCAGTCGTAGGTTTAATTGAGACAGTTGGTCGACTGTACATGGCAGTCGTAGGTTTAATTGAGACAGTTGGCCGACTGTACATGGCAGTCGTAGGTTTAATTGAGACAGTTGGCCGACTGTACATGGCAGTCGTAGGTTTAATTGAGACAGTTGGCCGACTGTACATGGCAGTCGTAGGTTTAATTGAGACAGTTGGCCGACTGTACATGGCAGTCGTAGGTTTAATTGAGACAGTTGGCCGACTGTACATGGCAGTCGTAGGTTTAATTGAGACAGTTGGCCGACTGTACATGGCAGTCGTAGGTTTAATTGAGACAGTTGGCCGACTGTACATGGCAGTCGTAGGTTTAATTGAGACAGTTGGCCGACTGTACATGGCAGTCGTAGGTTTAATTGAGACAGTTGGCCGACTGTACATGGCAGTCGTAGGTTTAATTGAGACAGTTGGCCGACTGTACATGGCAGTCGTAGGTTTAATTGAGACAGTTGGCCGACTGTACATGGCAGTCGTAGGTTTAATTGAGACAGTTGGCCGACTGTACATGGCAGTCGTAGGTTTAATTGAGACAGTTGGCCGACTGTACATGGCAGTGGTAGGTTTAATTGAGACAGTTGGCCGACTGTACATGGCAGTCGTAGGTTTAATTGAGACAGTTGGCCGACTGTACATGGCAGTCGTAGGTTTAATTGAGACAGTTGGCCGACTGTACATGGCAGTCGTAGGTTTAATTGAGACAGTTGGCCGACTGTACATGGCAGTCGTAGGTTTAATTGAGACAGTTGGCCGACTGTACATGGCAGTCGTAGGTTTAATTGAGACAGTTGGTCGACTGTACATGGCAGTCGTAGGTTTAATTGAGACAGTTGGCCGACTGTACATGGCAGTCGTAGGTTTAATTGAGACAGTTGGCCGACTGTACATGGCAGTCGTAGGTTTAATTGAGACAGTTGGCCGACTGTACATGGCAGTCGTAGGTTTAATTGAGACAGTTGGCCGACTGTACATGGCAGTCGTAGGTTTAATTGAGACAGTTGGCCGACTGTACATGGCAGTCGTAGGTTTAATTGAGACAGTTGGCCGACTGTACATGGCAGTCGTAGGTTTAATTGAGACAGTTGGCCGACTGTACATGGCAGTCGTAGGTTTAATTGAGACAGTTGGCCGACTGTACATGGCAGTCGTAGGTTTAATTGAGACAGTTGGCCGACTGTACATGGCAGTCGTAGGTTTAATTGAGACAGTTGGCCGACTGTACATGGCAGTCGTAGGTTTAATTGAGACAGTTGGCCGACTGTACATGGCAGTCGTAGGGTTTAATTGAGACAGTTGGCCGACTGTACATGGCAGTCGTAGGTTTAATTGAGACAGTTGGCCGACTGTACATGGCAGTCGTAGGTTTAATTGAGACAGTTGGCCGACTGTACATGGCAGTCGTAGGTTTAATTGAGACAGTTGGCCGACTGTACATGGCAGTCGTAGGTTTAATTGAGACAGTTGGCCGACTGTACATGGCAGTCGTAGGTTTAATTGAGACAGTTGGCCGACTGTACATGGCAGTCGTAGGTTTAATTGAGACAGTTGGCCGACTGTACATGGCAGTCGTAGGTTTAATTGAGACAGTTGGCCGACTGTACATGGCAGTCGTAGGTTTAATTGAGACAGTTGGCCGACTGTACATGGCAGTCGTAGGTTTAATTGAGACAGTTGGCCGACTGTACATGGCAGTCGTAGGTTTAATTGAGACAGTTGGCCGACTGTACATGGCAGTCGTAGGTTTAATTGAGACAGTTGGCCGACTGTACATGGCAGTCGTAGGTTTAATTGAGACAGTTGGCCGACTGTACATGGCAGTCGTAGGTTTAATTGAGACAGTTGGCCGACTGTACATGGCAGTCGTAGGTTTAATTGAGACAGTTGGCCGACTGTACATGGCAGTCGTAGGTTTAATTGAGACAGTTGGCCGACTGTACATGGCAGTCGTAGGTTTAATTGAGACAGTTGGCCGACTGTACATGGCAGTCGTAGGTTTAATTGAGACAGTTGGCCGACTGTACATGGCAGTCGTAGGTTTAATTGAGACAGTTGGCCGACTGTACATGGCAGTCGTAGGTTTAATTGAGACAGTTGGCCGACTGTACATGGCAGTCGTAGGTTTAATTGAGACAGTTGGCCGACTGTACATGGCAGTCGTAGGTTTAATTGAGACAGTTGGCCGACTGTACATGGCAGTCGTAGGTTTAATTGAGACAGTTGGCCGACTGTACATGGCAGTCGTAGGTTTAATTGAGACAGTTGGCCGACTGTACATGGCAGTCGTAGGTTTAATTGAGACAGTTGGCCGACTGTACATGGCAGTCGTAGGTTTAATTGAGACAGTTGGCCGACTGTACATGGCAGTCGTAGGTTTAATTGAGACAGTTGGTCGACTGTACATGGCAGTCGTAGGTTTAATTGAGACAGTTGGCCGACTGTACATGGCAGTTAGGTTTAATTGAGACAGTTGGCCGACTGTACATGGCAGTCGTAGGTTTAATTGAGACAGTTGGCCGACTGTACATGGCAGTCGTAGGTTTAATTGAGACAGTTGGCCGACTGTACATGGCAGTCGTAGGTTTAATTGAGACAGTTGGCCGACTGTACATGGCAGTCGTAGGTTTAATTGAGACAGTTGGCCGACTGTACATGGCAGTCGTAGGTTTAATTGAGACAGTTGGCCGACTGTACATGGCAGTCGTAGGTTTAATTGAGACAGTTGGCCGACTGTACATGGCAGTCGTAGGTTTAATTGAGACAGTTGGCCGACTGTACATGGCAGTCGTAGGTTTAATTGAGACAGTTGGTCGACTGTACATGGCAGTCGTAGGTTTAATTGAGACAGTTGGCCGACTGTACATGGCAGTGGTAGGTTTAATTGAGACAGTTGGCCGACTGTACATGGCAGTCGTAGGTTTAATTGAGACAGTTGGCCGACTGTACATGGCAGTCGTAGGTTTAATTGAGACAGTTGGCCGACTGTACATGGCAGTGGTAGGTTTAATTGAGACAGTTGTATAACATTGCTTAAGGGGAGGTGGTCTTCACTTGAGGGATTGTTTTCTTGACCCCTTTCTCCCTCATGTTTAGCCCCATTGCTTTTGATATTATAAAACGTTTGCCCCATTAGTTTAGCGATTTTAAGAACTTTCACCCCATATTAAGACCTTTCGTGCAATTCAGGTGTTCAGAAATGTTGCCAGAAAAATGTTGATCATCGAATGTTGACTATAAAAGCTCTCGTGTGATACCGGCTTTAGTGTTAGCAAGAACATAATAACCAGATCGCCATGTTACTGAGAGAGTTCACCCTTTCAGTATTAGGACGCCATTTTCCACTGTATACAGGCTGTAAAGTCAGTGAAAATAAGTTGGCCGAATCTGAACAAGATGCGGAAATACACTTAAGGGGAGGTATTTAGTTTGTTCCCTAGACCTCCATCAACCTTAAAATTACACCCCCTCGAGTCCCTTTCAAGATAAATTTGTACATTTTTCGGTAGAAAAATTTCCCGGCCAAAGGCCGGTTCCTCTTAAATTACAGGCTCGCTATCGCTCGCCAGGATAAAATAGACACCTGAATTGCACGAAAGGTCTTAATATGGGGTGAAAGTTCTTAAAATCGATAAACTAATGGGGCAAACGTTTTATAATATCAAAAGCAATGGGGCTAAACATGAGGGAGAAAGGGGTCAAGAAAACAATCCCTCAAGTGAAGACCTCCCCTTAAACTACCAGGCTAAGTGAGGTACCTTTATTAGTCTGGTGGTAACGTGTCTGCCTTGTAACCCAAGAGTCCCGGGTTCGATTCCCGCCCTGGGTGCAGATTTCGGGAGGCTATTTCAGCATTTAATGAAGTTAAGGTGAGACTGATGGACTGTTGAGGTTAATGAAGTTAAGGTGAGGCTGATGGACTGTTGAGGTTAATGAAGTTAAGGTGAGACTGATGGACTGTTGAGGTTAATGAAGTTAAGGTGAGACTGATGGACTGTTGAGGTTAATGAAGTTAAGGTGAGACTGATGGACTGTTGAGGTTAATGAAGTTAAGGTGAGACTGATGGACTGTTGAGGTTAATGAAGTTAAGGTGAGACTGATGGACTGTTGAGGTTAATGAAGTTAAGGTGAGACTGATGGACTGTTGAGGTTAATGAAGTTAAGGTGAGACTGATGGACTGTTGAGGTTAATGAAGTTAAGGTGAGACTGATGGACTGTTGAGGTTAATGAAGTTAAGGTGAGGCTGATGGACTGTTGAGGTTAATGAAGTTAAGGTGAGGCTGATGGACTGTTGAGGTTAATGAAGTTAAGGTGAGACTGATGGACTGTTGAGGTTAATGAAGTTAAGGTGAGACTGATGGACTGTTGAGGTTAATGAAGTTAAGGTGAGACTGATGGACTGTTGAGGTTAATGAAGTTAAGGTGAGGCTGATGGACTGTTGAGGTTAATGAAGTTAAGGTGAGGCTGATGGACTGTTGAGGTTAATGAAGTTAAGGTGAGACTGATGGACTGTTGAGGTTAATGAAGTTAAGGTGAGACTGATGGACTGTTGAGGTTAATGAAGTTAAGGTGAGACTGATGGACTGTTGAGGTTAATGAAGTTAAGGTGAGGCTGATGGACTGTTGAGGTTAATGAAGTTAAGGTGAGACTGATGGACTGTTGAGGTTAATGAAGTTAAGGTGAGACTGATGGACTGTTGAGGTTAATGAAGTTAAGGTGAGACTGATGGACTGTTGAGGTTAATGAAGTTGAGGTGAGACTGATGGACTGTTGAGGTTAATGAAGTTAAGGTGAGACTGATGGACTGTTGAGGTTAATGAAGTTAAGGTGAGACTGATGGACTGTTGAGGTTAATGAAGTTAAGGTGAGGCTGATGGACTGTTGAGGTTAATGAAGTTAAGGTGAGACTGATGGACTGTTGAGGTTAATGAAGTTAAGGTGAGACTGATGGACTGTTGAGGTTAATGAAGTTAAGGTGAGGCTGATGGACTGTTGAGGTTAATGAAGTTAAGGTGAGACTGATGGACTGTTGAGGTTAATGAAGTTAAGGTGAGGCTGATGGACTGTTGAGGTTAATGAAGTTAAGGTGAGACTGATGGACTGTTGAGGTTAATGAAGTTAAGGTGAGACTGATGGACTGTTGAGGTTAATGAAGTTAAGGTGAGGCTGATGGACTGTTGAGGTTAATGAAGTTAAGGTGAGACTGATGGACTGTTGAGGTTAATGAAGTTAAGGTGAGACTGATGGACTGTTGAGGTTAATGAAGTTAAGGTGAGACTGATGGACTGTTGAGGTTAATGAAGTTAAGGTGAGGCTGATGGACTGTTGAGGTTAAGGGGAGATGGGTCGTTTATCTGGTCCCCTTTCACCCTCGTGTTTTGTTTTGAGAATATAAGACGTTCGGCCCATTAGTTTGGCGATGTTAACACCTTTCGCCCCATTTTGTTGTTCCTTGTCAATTTAGGTGTCGATTATTTCTTGGCGAGCAATAGCGAGCCTGAAATTTTAAGAGGAACACGGCCTTCGGCCGAGACATTTTTCTTCCGAAAAATGTACACATTTATCTTAAGAGGTTAAGGGCAGACAGACCGTTTTTCTGGACCCCCTTCTCCCTAATGTTTAGCCCCACTAGTTTTGAGATTTTAAGACGTTGGTTCCATTAGTTTGGGGATTTTATGACCTTTCACCCCATTTCTTTGTCAATATTAGGACCATTCGTGCCATTTAGGTGTCGATTTTTTCCTGGCGAGCGATAGCGAGCCTGTAATTTTAGGAGTAATCGGCCTTTGGTCGGGACATTTTCGTACCGAAAAATTTACAAATCTATCTTGAAGGGTGGTCTATTTTTTTTTTTTTTTTTCTAAGCTTGATGGAGGTCTAGGGAGGAAACTCAAATGAATACATGACTTAATACACCAAACAAACAGCCACTATCCCCCTCACACACACACTTTCTCTCTCTCTCTCTCTCTCACACACACACGCACACACACCACGTTTACCATTCCACTTCTCTCTCACTCACTCACTCACTCACTCTCTCTCTCTCACACCATATTTACCCTTTTACTTATCTCTCTCTCACTCGCACTCACTCACTCTCACTCTCTCTCTCTCACACCATATTTACCCTTTTACTTATCTCTCTCACTCGCACTCACTCACTCACTCACTCACTCACTCTCACACCATATTTACCCTTTTATTTATCTCTCTCTCACTCTCACTCACTCACTCTCTCTCACACCATATTTACCCTTTTACTTATCTCTCTCTCACTCGCACTCACTCTCTCTCTCTCTCACACCATATTTACCCTTTTACTTATCTCTCTCTCACTCGCACTCACTCACTCTCACTCTCTCTCTCTCACACCATATTTACCCTTTTACTTATTTCTCTCTCACTCGCACTCACTCACTCACTCACTCACTCACTCTCACACCATATTTACCCTTTTATTTATCTCGCTCACTCTCACTCACTCACTCTCTCTCACACCATATTTACCCTTTTACTTATCTCTCTCTCACTCGCACTCACTCACTCACTCTCTCTCTCTCTCACACCATATTTACCCTTTTACTTATTTCTCTCTCACTCGCACTCACTCACTCACTCACTCTCACACCATATTTACCCTTTTATTTATCTCTCTCTCACTCGCACTCACTCTCTCTCTCTCACACCATATTTACCCTTTTATTTATCTCTCTCTCACTCTCACTCACTCACTCTCTCTCTCTCTCTCACACCATATTTACCCTTTTATTTATCTCTCTCTCACTCTCACTCACTCTCTCTCTCACACCATATTTACCCTTTTATTTATCTCTCTCTCACTCTCACTCACTCACTCACTCTCTCTCTCACACCATATTTACCCTTTTATTTATCTCTCTCTCTCTCTCTCACTCGCACTCACTCACTCACTCTCTCTCTCCCACACCATATTTACCCTTTTACATATTTTAAAGGCCCCGTCACACATTCACGATTTGGAGCACAACATGACACGTATCGAATGTTGTGGCAATGTCGGTGAATTCCATCACGAAATAGCCCTCTCACGAAACCTTCTCGTACTGATTAAGATCATAATTATACGTACGGTCGCGCTAATAAGTCATGTCCCAGCTATCATTACGTTTGGCTCGCTCTGTGCTGTATTAATGTCAGTCAGATGTTGAATAGGGTGGGTAAGTGTAGGAACATGTTTGTATATTTCACTCGATATGAAGAAATGTAGCTTAGATATTGCTGATACCAATTATTGATCAAAACATACTTGGTGCCGAGACATGACCTATTAGCGCGACTGTACGCAAACCGAAAATACCTCGTAGGATATACGAGCCATCCTGATTAACACAGGATTAGGGGGCGATTATAGTCCGAACCACACAAAAGTCACACCTACTATAGCCGGTATCACACGAGAACTTTTATAGTCAACATTCGATGATCAACATTTTTCTGGCAACATTTCTAGAATATTTTGCACTGGTGTCGGAAACTAGATTGATGATATATGAATTTAGGCAACCGAAATATTATATATATATATAGACCACATAAGCTGCCAGACCAGTGTAGAGGATAAATGTTGAGTGATAAAGCCCTCGTGTGATACCGGCTTTACAACGTACCCAGTAGATGTTGTGATCGTTACGTGCAGATACCGTAGTACAGGTCTGGTGGCAACACCGTTTTTCTGGGCCCCCTTCTCCCTCATGTTTAGCCCCACTAGTTTTGAGATTATAAGACGTTCGGCCCATTAGTTTGGCGATTGTAACACCTTTCACCCCATTTCGTCGTCAATGTTAAGACCTTTCGTACCATTTAGGTGTCGATTATTTCCTGGCGAGCAATAGCGAGCCTGCAATTTTAAGAGGAACCGGCCTTCGGCCGGAACATTTTTCTACCGAAAAATGTACAAATTTATCTTGAAGGGGGGTCTTGGGGGTGTTTTTCTAAGCTTGATGGAGGTCTAGGGAGGAAACTAAAAAAATATATGAATAAATGAATTAATAGACCAAACAAACAGCCCGCCTCCCCTTAAGCCACATTGCATAAACATGTTATTCTTGGAACAGTTGTGTTTAGCTCTGGGACGTGTACAGTAGGTGTAAATACGATCTCATTTAAAACTCAGAATGAAGTACCGGTAAAACTCAGAATGAAGTACCGGTAAAACTCAGAATGAAGTACCGGTAAGTCCTTCTGAAACTGCATAACATTGTCTAACTTCATCCATAATAAAAGGTACACTGATGTCCTGCTAGTGTGTGTGTGTGTGTGTGTGTGTGTGTGTGTGTGTGTGTGTGTGTGTATGTGTGTGTGTGTGTGTGTGTATGTGTGTGCGCGTGTGTGTGTGTGTGTGTGTTACTCAGTTACTTGTTCGTCAAGGGGAATCCACGCAATGCGAGCTAAGCTCATTATTATCGCGCCTCCTTAACTGGGAATGTATTGCGTGAAATGCATGTTAAGTGTTTTTATGTACTGTTGGAATGGCTGTGTATGTGTGTGTAGTCTGTATTTAGCCAATTGGCGACATCGGAAACGAAGGCTTAGGGTGGATCTGTATGGTACCATTCTCACTATAGACGGTACCGTCTCGCCCGAAGGCTTAGGTAGCCATCAGCTTTGGTGAACCATATGATACCCATCTCGCCTTGTACCATTTTTGCCAACCCCAGATGGGACGCCACAACGTCGTCCACTTATTCCAGGTACCTATTTACAGCTAGGTGAACTGAGGCTAACACATGAAAGGAGACAAGCCCAATTTGTCTCCGCCCGGCCGGGGATTGAACCCCCGACCCCTCGTGTGTGAGACGAGAGCTCTACCTACTAGGCTACGAGCTGTGTGTGTTTGTGCGTGTGTGTGTGTGTGTGCGTGTGTGTGTGCGTGTGTGTGTGTGCGTGTGCGTGTGTGTGTGTTCCTGATTTCCTTTCCTTTGTACTCCTTTGTGTGTGTGTGTGTGTGTGTGTGTGTGTGTGTGTGTGTCTCCTACTTAGGGGGCGGGAGCTAGGAATCCTCCCATTTACCTATTAGACGAGACAGAGAAAGGGGCAAGGGAACGCGAAAGTGGTTCCGAACTTTAAGAATTGAAACTTTAAATGCTGTCTGCATTAGAGCTGACTGGTCCACACACGGCAGATCCCTTTCACCCCCAACCCCTCTCGTCCATATGCCTATCTAACTTGATCTTAAAGGTCTCTATCGTGTTGTGTTATCCCTCTATATCACTCGGTAGCATAGTCCACATATTTACAACTCTGTTACCAAACCAATATTTGCAACTCTGTTACCAAACCAATATTTGCAACTCTGTTACCAAACCAATATTTGCAACTCTGTTACCAAACCAATATTTGCAACTCTGTTACCAAACCAATATTTACAACTCTGTTACCAAACCAATATTTGCCTATATCTTTTCTGAAACATATTTTATCTAATTTGAATAGTACTGGGACTAAATTCATGCCATTTTGGACAAATATGACCATTACTTTACGAACACGTGGACTATTTGGGCATGTATGCTGGAAATATGACCATTACTTTACGAACACGTGGACTTTGGGCATGTATGATGGAAATATGACCATTACTTTACGAACACGTGGACTATTTGGGCATGTATGATGGAAATATGACCATTACTTTACGAACACGTGGACTATTTGGGCATGTATGATGGAAATATGACCATTACTTTACGAACACGTGGACTATTGGGCATGTATGATGGAAATATGACCATTACTTTACGAACACGTGGACTATTTGGGCATGTATGATGGAAATATGACCATTACTTTACGAACACGTGGACTATTTGGGCATGTATGATGGAAATATTACCATTACTTTACGAACACGTGGACTATTTGGGCATGTATGATGGAAATGGGAGAGCAAATAATAGTACTGGGACTAAATTAATGACATTTTGGACAAATAGAACCATTACTTTCAAAACACGTGGACAAATGAAATGTTTGTGATACATTTCGATTGGTAACAGACTTTTAGATAAGTGGAATAGGCTACCGAGTGCTGTAGTGAGATCAAGAACGATAGAGAGCTTTAATTTAAAATTAGATAGGTATATGGACGCGATGGGTTGAGTGTGAAAGGGATCTGCCGTGTGTGGGCCAGTCGGCTGTCCGCAGACTCCCGTGTTCTTATGTTCTTGTGTACTTTAAGGGGAGATCTCCACTTGAGGGATTTTTTTCTTGACCCCTTTCTCCCTCATGTTTAGCCCCATTGCTTTTGATATTATAAAACGTTCGCCCCATTAGTTTAGCGATTTTAAGAACTTTCACCCCATAATAAGAGCTTTCGTGCCATTCAGGTGTCGATTTTATTCTGGCGAGCGATAGCGAGCCTGTAATTAAAGAGGAACCGGCCTTCGGCCGGGACATTTTTCTACCGAAAAATGTACAAATTTATCTTGAAAGGGACTCAAGGGGGTAAATTTTTTAGCTTGATGAAGGTCTAGGGAACAAAGTAAATCTATCTATCTATTGCCTGACGCCGTGATCCCCGAAGGGGTGGCCACGAACGAACCGCCCCCATGCACCTCTGTCCCCAGTCAGTCGACGCCCCTCCCCCCAACCAGCACCGCCTTCGTTCATGTAGTTCCTCACTCCATCCTTCCACCTCATATTCGGTCTACCTCTCCCCCTCTGTCCCTCCACCTCGCTCTCGTACACCCTCTTAGTCATTCTCTCGCTTTCCATACGTTCCATATGGCCGAACCATCTCAAGTTGTTCCTTTTCACACTTTCCAGCACATCTACCTCCACACCACACCTCCTTCTTACTTCCTCATTAGTCTGTCTATCCCTCCATGTAACTCCGCACGCACTCCTTAACCTCTCCGCGGCGCACAGGGGGTTTTCTACAGGGTAAGACTGTGCGCACCTATGATGATTTTGGGACCTATTGCCAATTTCGATAAAAAGTACATCATCGTGTAGGGAATGTTTGCGTGCATCGGCCCATATATATTTGACCCCCCAAAAAATGTCTGGGGGGGGTAGGGGAACGGTCCGTAGTTGAAAAATGTGGAGCGAATGGCACCGCGCGGCTAGATTGTCATCGAGCGGCGAGATTTCCCTGCCGAATATTTACGCGCGCAGGGGATAGAAGGAGAGGGAGGAGGGGGTGGGTTACCGCGTATTATCACGTATATCTCCTTTTTCGAGCCCTTTTAGGCTATTTAGAGTATGTATACATGTGTAGGGCACCCATATAACAATGAATATGCCTCATAGTGACCAAAAATTGCAATATATAAGGGAATTATAAGAGAATATTTAGGCGGGAATGAAGATGTGTTGGAGGTTTGGCGGCAATTTATGAGCTGAGAGTGTGGTTTACGCCATACATATCACGTATATCTTGTACGTAGAGCACTGTCACGCTATAATACAGACTTGTACGTATGTATACGTGCCATATATCAAAATATATACCGCATATAAACCAATTCATGCGATATTTACGCACATTATCAATGAGTTTTCTATGCGTGAACCAAGGTGTGAGTGAGTTGTGGTGGGAATGAAAGGGGGAGAGGGTGTGTTACGCCATAAATATCACGTCAATCTTGTATTTAGAGCACTCTCATGCTATAATAAAGACGTGTACATATGTAGGCGTCCCATATAACAAGGAATATACCGCATATAGCCCAATTGATGCGATATTTACGCAAATTGTGAATGTGTTTCTAGCAGACGGAAGCCTGAAAGGGGGGGTTGGGGGTGGGTGGGTGGGTGGGAGGGAGGCATGCAGGGGTGCAGTGAGTGAGTGAGTCGTGGAGAGATGGAAGTCAGGCAGATCTCTAGATAGATAACCAGCTTAGTGATAATTGTGGAGGCGCCCCAGGCGTATTGATGTTTGGTATTTTGACCCTTATGTCTACCAGATGGCTGGTGTTCGTTGCCATCAACAGGTCTACAATAACATGAGTCAGGAATGGAGAGAGAGAGAGAGAGAGAGAGAGAGAAACTGAGACATGCGTATGTCGTACATATAAATGGACTTCAGAATTGCATTTTTATGCAAGCAGACATTGCATTTTAGACACATGTGAAGTACCACAGAAACATGTAGGCCATTGACTGTAAATAAAGTACTATATTTATAGACCACCAGCGACGGTGCTGAGTCAACACAGGCAGATTGCCTGTTGTGATAGAGGGCTAAATATAGACTGGTGTCTCCTTACACCTGCGAAAGGGTAGATTGCCACCAGAGAAACGTTTACTTATTTATTTCGAAGTAATATGCAATCTAAATGTATATTCGAGACCTACTGCAATTATTTGTATGACAGTCATGACTATGTATAATCCAATATACGCGCGTAGGCGAGACATAAGAAAGCTGGTTGAGCAATTTTCGACACCCACACAGTTATTATTCATTTTTATTTACAATATTATACAATACAAATGTATTTGTGAAGAGTATTTTATCCATTATTGTATTTATACCAATTTTGTTCCCAGACAGAGCTGCTGTAGCTGGAGAATCAAGGAGCGGCAAGGGTCACCTCGTGACCGCCTGACCGTGTGAAAATGAGTGGAGTCACACTGAGAGGGGCAATTTTGCTGAGTGTTTGGGCAATTTTTGACAGAATAAAGTTATATAATTACTAATTCTTGACAGAGACAAACTATTATAAACCTTGGCATGATATAATTGATAATCCCATCAATTTACAAACGTAAATTGGTGGGATAATTCATTTTTTTTTGTATATTGTCATTTCGATTGTACACACGAAGTTTTGAGTGATATTTGGTATGAGCTCCTGTGGCATGGTTGGTAAGGTCGCGGACTGGAAAACTCAAAGTGTCGTAGGGTAGTGGGATCGAATCCAGGAGGGGGTTATGGGGAAGGTTTTATATTGTCTAGAAAATTTTTATAAATTTTTTTTTTTACAAGATCATGCCATTGTATTCAAACAATATGAAATATTCATAGAATATATCATATTGTAAGAATACAATGACATGACCTTGTTTTTTTTTTTCTTTTTTTATTGTTTTATTTTATTATCATAGTAGGTTTGACATGATTTATTGAAACATATTTATTTTTGTACAATTCATTTGAGGTAAGAAAATAATTATATACACATTACTTAGGCTAATAACAAACATATATATTGATATACTAAAAAAATAAGGCATATTACATGTAAATCTTTGAAACTTATAAACTAAATAATGAAACATACAATTATATAATGTAAAAGCTATATCACAGGGACATCTTTGGAACTTATACATTATATAATATATATGTTACATTATGAGGTAGCGTGATCAATTAGGTCAGGTCAGGTAAGGTAGGGCGCGAGTCCAGGGCAGGGCAGGGCAGGAGGCGAGTCCAGGGCAGGGCACGGGGCGAGTCCAGGGCAGGGCAGGGCAGGGCAGGGGCCGACACTCAGTAGTTCTTGAAGGTGTGGTAGTCCCTGAAGCAGTCACCCAGGCAGAGTGCAACTTTGCACTCGGCGCACATTGAGGTGACTCTTTTGGTCACATGGGGTTTTCCTCACACTGGAGCTGCAGACGGTGCACTGCACCTGCCTGTGACGAGTGCCAATCAGCTCGGTGTTGGTTGTGTAGTGTCTTTCGACACCCAGCTGGATGCGGTCAGGAACGTGATCCCCACGCCATGCCGTACGTCTGTGAGTGGTGGTGGCATACTTCTCCAGGAGTTGGTAGGAGACGTTGTACACGAACTCCCGGAATTTCAGCTTCTGGTTTGGGGCCATATCCTTCTTCACCAACCACAAGTTGTAGGCGTTCAGCATCGTTATGTCAACTAGGTGGAGGAAGAGCTTGTGATACCACTTCACAGTCTTCCTCAGACACTCAACACCTGACAGCTGACAGTCAGACTTGTCCACCAGGCGCATGTTTTTGGTGTAGTCCACTACCATGTCGGGCTTGTAGATTGTCTTCCTGGTTCGGTAGTGGATTTTGCCAGAATCCACCTGGGCACCTGTGTGGACGGTGGAAAGCAGGTGGACGTCTCGCTTATCCTTCCACTTCAGGGCTATCAGTTTCCCACACTTCTCGAGCTGCTTGTATTTCTGCCCCTTTCGTCGCCTTCTTCGCACATGCCTCTCGCGGTGTTCCTTGGCCAGGTCGTCTTCTGAAGGTGTGTCACTGGAGGAGGCATCTGTGAGAGGAATGACATCACCTGTGAACTTTGGCATAAACTTTCTTGTCTTTCTGACAGTCCCACATGACCCCGTTTGGTTGTCATAAAGAAACTGGCAGAGAGCAGGAGAAGTATACCAGTTGTCAGTGTAGATGATGTGGCCTTTGCCCAGGTAAGGTGCCAACATTTTCCTGACGATGGCACCTGACATGCCCATGGGGTCATTGGCAGCGGCTTTCGGTATGTCAATGTCAGTGCCTGTATACACGATCATGTCAAGCACTATTCCAGTTTCACAGTCGCACAACACGAAGAGCTTGATTCCGAACCTATGCCTCTTCAAGGGGATATACTGCTTGAAAACAAGACGTCCTTTGAAGAGCACGAGCGACTCATCAATCACCAAATTGAGGAAGGGGTAAAAGTATTTCCTATACCTCTCCAACAACATGGTGAACACCTCCCGAACTTTCCATATCCTGTCAATCCTGTTAGGATTTTCGTTGTCTGCAAAGTGCATAAATCTTAGCAGCAACAAAAATCTGTCACGAGTCATGAACTTATTGAAAGTTGGGGTGGCGATGAGAGGGTCGTGCTTCCAGTAGTGTTGCAACACATGCTTCTTGATCAGAGGCATGAGGAACAACAAGGCAAAGAACGTCAGAAATTCTGCCACAGTCGTATCCACCCAGCCTCGTATTCTCGCTTTTGGAGAAAGGACGTCCAATCTGCCAAACACCCACCTGTAGTAGGCGTTTGTTTGGGCAACGATGTACGTCATTACCTCCATGTCGAAAAAAGCGAGGAAGAAGTCGCTTTCGTTCGCTTGATCATCACAGGGCCAGTTGTCAGTTGTTCCTGACGTCCCAGGATTGAACTGGGGCACGTCAGGTACAAAATTGACCCCGTCAGACCAATCGAACGAAGGCATGCCAGGGATCGGAATGTCGTCTGCGTCTTCTTCTGCGTCTGAAATATCGCTTCCATGGTCGCGATACAGCACTTCATCATCATTACCCTCCTCTTCACTCGACAGACGATGCCCTTCCTCGTTTTCGTCACCGACGTCGGACTCACTCCCACTGTCCACTCCCAAATCCCCCCACCCTTGGTCCCGTGCTAGGGCTTCGTCGTCGAAACCCGGGCTGCCAATGTCCTGCGAATCACCATCAAACAGCAGGGCGGCATACTTAGATGGTGTAAGATTTTTCCGGGTCACTTTGGCACGTGCGGGAGTCTTATGGACAGGGACAGCAGAGGTGGTGGCAGGGGCGGCGGCAGGGGGGGCGGCGGCGGCAGGGGCAGCAGTGGTGCGTGGCCTTGATGGCAAGATGATGGTGGTGCCTGTCGCCCTTCTCTCTGTTCCTTGGGCAGGGGCGGCAGGGGCGGCAGGGGCAGCAGGGGGGGCAGGGGCGGCAGGGGCAGCAGGGCCGGCAGGGACACCAGGGCCAGCAGTCGCTTTCCCAGTCGCTTTCCCTCTCCCTTTCCCCTTCCCCTTCCCTGTTCCTTGGGCAGGGGCGGCAGGGGCGGCAGGGGCGGCAGGGGCAGCAGGGGCGGCAGGGGCAGCAGGGCCGGCAGGGACACCAGGGCCAGCAGTCGCTTTCCCAGTCACTTTCCCTCTCCCTTTCCCCTCCCCCTTCCCTGTTCCTTGGGCAGGGGCGGCAGGGGCGGCAGGGGCAGCAGGGGCGGCAGGGGCGGCAGGGGCGGCAGGGGCAGCTGGGCCAGGGGCGGCTGGTGGTGGTGGTGGTAGGGGCACTGTGGCTGGCGTACGGGTTCTCTTCCCTACGCCCGTGCCTTTCATTTTTCCTGCCCCCGCAGGTAATGCAGCCCTAGGGCGGCCTCCTGCGTCGCTGGTACCGGTGGCAGGGGTGGCAGGGGTGGCAGTGGTGGCAGTGGTGGTGGTAGTGGTTGTTGCAGTGGCCTGGGTCGTGGTGGCAGTGTCCCGAAAGACCAATGACCTCTGTGCCATTGCCCTGCTTGCACGTGTTTTACGTGCTTTTGGTGCTGGTGATTCGTCCTCTGAGCTGTAGGGCGTGTCGTACTGGTAGCTAGGGTCTTTGGCAGCCACCCTCTGCCTTCCACGGCGGCTAACACCACCAGAAGGAGGGCTGGTTGTGTCATCAGGGAGCGAGCGTGAGGGACGTGTAGGCTCCATGACTAGTGCGTGGTTACTGGCGCGGTGGTGCTTGCACGAGTGCGGGGCGAGCGTTTGGCGGGGTGGTATCGAGAGTTGACATGTAGTACAATACCCACACCAATTTTCAGCCGCCTGGCTATAAACGCGCGGTTTTGGTACGTGTTCAAAGTCTCTGCTCTTAAGAGTCTACCCGCAGTGCGCCGGGGGAACTCTTAAGAGTCTACCCGCAGCTCCCGGGTTAAGTAATTCATTTCCACTGCTCTCACTCTTGGTCTGAGTCTCTCAACCAACGTCCATGCTTCGCTTCCGTAAGTCAGTGTCGGGATTACCACACTGTCATGCAAGGACTTCTTCACTTCCATACTGACCACCCTATTTCTTGTTACTGCTTTTAGCGTTCCTACAACCCTCTTCCCCTGTTGTACCCTCTCCCGCACCTCTTCATCCATAGTCCCATCTTTACTCAACACACTGCCCAGATACTTAAAAGAGTTGACGATCTCCATAGCTGACCGTTCAGCTTCACCTCACACTCTGTGACTTCCCCTTTCGAAAGACCATAACCTTGCTCTTCCCCGTATTTACCTTCAAATTCCGTTTTTTTTTCGCACACTGTTCCCAACTCATTACCAGACCCTGCAACTCCCATTCATTATCACTCATCAGAACTGTATCATCCGCAAACAGCAGTATAGGTAGCTTCCACTCAATTCCCTCCCTTTTCAGCGATACACCAACATCCACTGCTCTGATAGTATTTTCTTTCATAACTCCATCCATATATACAGTAAACACCACGGGGACATCACACACCCCTGTTTCAAACCAACATTCAGGTCAAAGAACTCGCTCTGCTCACTCTCCACACGTACTGCCGCCTTTGCACCCTCATACATGCTCTTCACTGCTTTCAGCAAGTTGCCCTCTACTCCGTATATTCTAAGTACTTTCCACAAACCTTCTCTATCCACTCTGTCATAGGCCTTCTCCAAGTCCATAAAGGCAACATACACCTTTTGTTTCTTCTCCAGATACTTCTCCACAACACAATTCAGGGTAAAAATCTGATCTACACATCCTCTTCCCTTCCTAAAACCTCCCTGCTCGTCGCCTATCCATTTAAAACTCCTCTTTCTTTCTTTCAAGTATATCCTCTGTCGGGGCATACACGCATACAATCACCCACGTTTGTATTCCTACTTTCATTCTCACCCACACAATCCTTGAACCCAGACCCATACTCTCTTACACATTCCTTCCATTTGCTACTTACAAACAAACATGCACCTTCTCTCGCTGTTCCTTCACTCACTCCAGCACACACACCCATTCCACACTCCCACTCTCTCACATCTGAACCTTTCCATTTGGTCTCTGTCATTCCACATACATCCAGCCTGGCATTCACTAACACTTCCAGAACCTCTCTCTCTTTTGTGCCATCATTCATGCCACTAACATTCCACGTAGCCATTCTCAGAATGTCCGAAGGCATGTCCTTAGTCGGTCGTGGTTCGTCAACGTTGGTTCCGTCCGCATCCGAGGCTGTTCGTTCGTTTTTCTTTGCTTAGATATTTTTCCGGGGGGGTCGCAAGCCCACCGACCCAACCTCTTTAGTCGCCTCTTACGACACGCAGAAGGCACGTGGGGCATATTCTATTCCCTAACCCCCAGGGGGGAAAGTAAATACCTCCCCTTAATTAAACACACATGGATAATCTGGGCATCGATGCAGGACATGGGTGGAGAAAATGAAGAGTACTGGGACTAATTGAAGCCGTTTTGGAGAAATATTACTATAGGTAGCGCCAACGAACTTGACAATTTTCTTGACCCTTTAACTTCTCATAACTCAAAAGGGCCTAGAGCAAACGGGCTGTAAATATCCACACCAATTTCCTGGTGGGCTCTTCCCTAATGATATAAATGTCAGCTCGATTGCTTTCATTCATTTTGAGTTATGAGAAGTTAAGGGGTCAAGAAAATTGTCACGTTCGTTGGCGCTACCTACAGTACAGTACCATTACTTTAAGGGGAGGTATTTACTTTGTTCCCTAGACCTCCATCAAGCTTAAAATTACACCCCCTTGAGTCCCTTTCAAGATAAATTTGTACATTTTTCGGTAGAAAAAATTCCCGGCCGAAGGCCGGTTCCTCTTAAATTACAGGCTCGCTATCGCTCGCCAGGATAAAATTTACACCTGAATGGCACGAAACGTCTTAATATGGGGTGAAAGCTCTTAAAATCGCTAAACTAATGGGGCAAACGTTTTATAATATCAAAAACAATGGTGCTAAACACGAGGGAGAAAGGGGTCAAGAAAAACATCCCTTAAGTGGAAATCTCCCCTTAAGAGCACGTGGAATATTTGGCCATGGCTGCAGGAGATGAGTGAGACATTAATAGCCTAACACTGGGACAACTCCATGCCATTTTGGAGACAAATAACCATTACTTTAAAAACCCGTGGACAATTTGGTGATCAGCTGTAAAAAGTCGTCTGTGTGTGCCGAAAAGTCCATGTAATTTGGAGATGTTTGTCAGTGTGGCTTTCTTAGTGTTCGATGGCGTTCTGTGACTGTACGGTCGCGCTAATAAGTCATGTCCCAACTGTCATTACGTTTGGCTTGCTCTGTGCTGTATTAATGTCTGTCAGATGTTGAATAGGGTGGGTAAGTGTAGGAACATGTTTGTATATTTCACTCGATATGAAGAAATGAAGCTTAGATATTGCTGATACCAATTATTGTTCAAAACATACTTGGTGGCGAGACATGACTTATTAGCGCGACTGTACCTGATGACTACAAGCTGTTCCCGTAGTACGGTACATACTTGGTGCCGAGACATGACTTATTAGCGCGACTGTACCTGATGACTACAAGCTGTTCCCGTAGTACGGTACATACTTGGTGCCGAGACATGACTTATTAGCGCGACTGTACCTGATGACTACAAGCTGTTCCTGTAGTACGGTACATACTTGGTGCCGAGACATCACTTATTAGCGCGACTGTACCTGATGACTACAAGCTGTTCCCGTAGTACGGTACATACTTGGTGCCGAGACATGACTTATTAGCGCGACTGTACCTGATGACTACAAGCTGTTCCCGTAGCACGGTACACTGGCAAAGTGTTCCCGTAGCACGGTACACTGGCAAAGTGTTCCCGTAGCACGGTACACTGGCAAAGTGTTCCCGTAGCACGGTACACTGGCAAAGTGTTCCCGTAGCACGGTACACTGGCAAAGTGTTCCCGTAGCACGGGACACTGGCAAAGTGTTCCCGTAGCTCGGCACACTGGCAAAGTGTTCCCGTAGCCCGGTACACTGGCAAAGTGTTCCCGTAGTACGTGTTACACTGGCAAAGTGTTCCCGTACGGTACACTGGCAAAGTGTTCCCGTAGTACGGTACACTGGCAAAGTGTTCCCGTAGACGGTACACTGGCAAAGTGTCCCGTAGTACGGTACACTGGCAAAGTGTTCCCGTAGTACGGTACACTGGCAAAGTGTTCCCGTAGTACGGTACACTGGCAAAGTGTTCCCGTAGTACGGTACACTGGCAAAGTGTTCCCGTAGTACGTACACTGGCAAAGTGTTCCCGTAGTACGGTACACTGGCAAAGTGTTCCCGTAGTACGGTACACTGGCAAAGTGTTCCGTAGTACGGTACACTGGCAAGTGTTCCCGTAGTACGGTACACTGGCAAGTACCCAGTACGGTACACTGGCAAAGTGTTCCCGTAGTACGGTACACTGGCAAAGTGTTCCCGTACGGTACACTGGCAAGTGTTCCCGTAGCACGGTACACTGGCAAAGTGTTCCCGTAGCAGGTACCCTGGCAAAGTGTCCCGTCACGTACACTGGCAAAGTGTTCCCGTAGTACGGTACACTGGCAAGTGTGCTACACCGTAGTGTTCCCGTAGCACGGTACACTGGCAAAGTGTTCCCGTAGCACGGTACACTGGCAAAGTGTTCCCGTAGCACGGTACACTGGCAAAGTGTTCCCGTAGTACGGTACACTGGCAAAGTGTTCCCGTAGTACGGTACACTGGCAAAGTGTTCCCGTAGTACGGTACACTGGCAAAGTGTTCCCGTAGTACGGTACACTGGCAAAGTGTTCCCGTAGTACGGTACACTGGCAAAGTGTTCCCGTAGTACGGTACACTGGCAAAGTGTTCCCGTAGTACGGTACACTGGCAAAGTGTTCCCGTAGTACGGTACACTGGCAAAGTGTTCCCGTAGTACGGTACACTGGCAAAGTGTTCCCGTAGTACGGTACACTGGCAAGCTGTTCCCGTAGTACGGTACACTGGCAAAGTGTTCCCGTAGTACGGTACACTGGCAAAGTGTACCCGTAGTACGGTACACTGGCAAAGTGTTCCCGTAGTACGGTACACTGGCAAAGTGTTCCCGTAGTACGGTACACTGGCAAAGTGTTCCCGTAGTACGGTACACTGGCAAAGTGTACCCGTAGTACGGTACACTGGCAAAGTGTTCCCGTAGTACGGTACACTGGCAAAGTGTTCCCGTAGTACGGTACACTGGCAAAGTGTACCCGTAGTACGGTACACTGGCAAAGTGTTCCCGTAGTACGGTACACTGGCAAAGTGTTCCCGTAGTACGGTACACTGGCAAAGTGTTCCCGTAGTACGGTACACTGGCAAAGTGTTCCCGTAGTACGGTACACTGGCAAAGTGTTCCCGTAGTACGGTACACTGGCAAAGTGTTCCCGTAGTCCGGTACACTGGCAAAGTGTTCCCGTAGTACGGTACACTGGCAAAGTGTTCCCGTAGTACGGTACACTGGCAAAGTGTTCCCGTAGTACGGTACACTGGCAAAGTGTTCCCGTAGTACGGTACACTGGCAAAGTGTTCCCGTAGTCCGGTACACTGGCAAAGTGTTCCCGTAGTCCGGTACACTGGCAAAGTGTTCCCGTAGTACGGTACACTGGCAAAGTGTTCCCGTAGTACGGTACACTGGCAAAGTGTTCCCGTAGTACGGTACACTGGCAAAGTGTTCCCGTAGTCCGGTACACTGGCAAAGTGTTCCCGTAGTACGGTACACTGGCAAAGTCATTTGTCGGTGTGACGTCTCGTCTCGTGACTTAATAAGGGGGGACACCGGATTTGTTTTATCTTTCTCTCCTTTTCTTTCTTTCTCTGGCTAGTATCCATGCAGCCTACTGTTTTAAGACGTTTACCCCCATCCAGGTGTCAATATTTTCCTGGCGAGCGATAGCGAGCCAGCATATATATATTTTTGTTTTGACAGCAAGCTAAATTTGTACATATTTCGATCATGATTTCGATAGAAAAAATTCTCCGGCGAAGCCGGATTCTTCCATACAATGCTGGCTCGCTATCGCTCGCCAGGAAGAAATCGACAACTGGATGGGGATAAACGTCTTAACACAGTTGGCTGAATGGGGCTGAATGGATAAAAGCCAGGGAAAGAGAGAAAAGGAGAGAAAGATCAAACAAATCCGATGTCCTCCCTTAAGGGGAGGTGTTTAGTTGATTCCCTAGACTTCCATCAAGCTTAAAATTACTCCCCCTTGACCCCCTTTCAAGACAAATTTGTACATTTTTCGGTAGAAAAATGTCCCCGCCGAAGGCCGGTTCCCCTTAAATTACAGGCTCGCTATCGCTCGCCAGGAAAAAATAGACACCTAAATGGCACGAAAGGTCTTAAAATTGACAGAAATGGGTCGAAAGTTTTTAAATCGTCAAAATAATGGGGCGAACGTCTTAAAATTAGAAAAGCAATGGGGCTAAACATGAGGAAGAAAGGAGTCAAGAAAAAAATCCCTCAAGTGGATATCTCCCCTTAACCGCCACATTTAGCGATGCCGCACCGTAGTATACACACTGGTAACGTATTGACCACTGGACAGTTGGGTCTATAAGGAAGTTGGAGTTGTGGCCATTAATATTGTTTTTTTTTTTTTTTTTTTTTTTTCTATGTGATTGAGGGAGGCAAAAGGCATAACTGCCTATAGCGAGTGCCTCCCCCATAGTTGAAAGAGTGACAGGGCCAAAATCAAGGGACGTTCGAGCCAAAATGCCTGGACACACGGAGTTTGAAGCAATTTAAGTCATAGGAAGAGGGAAAGACTGATTCTGGGAGAGAGTTCCAGAGCTCAGCTGTTGAGTAGAAGAAAGTTTGAGAGTAACGTTTCACTCTTGGGTTGGAGAGTTGCACAGAGTAGGGGTGGGATTGAGTTGCAAGACGGGTACCACGTGCCCTACGTAAAGGAGGTGGTATGCACTGGGATAGCTCTGAGGAACACTGATTATTATAGTAGCGATAGAATAGCGAGAGAGATGCAACATTGCGGCGGAGAGAGAGAGATTGCAGAGAGTTGGTGAGTGGACGGGAGTTAATGATACGAAAGGCCTTCCTTTCAACTTTGTCTAGGAGAGCAGTGTGAGAGGAACCTCCCCACACATGTGAACAATACTCAATACAAGGGCGCACTATGCCCCTGTACAGAGCAAGAAGCTGTGCAGGGGAAAAGAACCCCCTAAGGCGGTTGAGCACACCCAGCTTCTGGGAGGCTGCCCTAGCAAGACTGGTGCAGAATTATCACCTAAAATACGGTCATGATATATTTATAAATACACATAACCAATTTTATCATACTTTTCATCCATTAAAAACCCACATTATTATTGCATTTCTCTGTAATATCTATGTTTACGGCTCCAACTTCCTTATAGCCTGAAACTCGCAAGTGGTTAATTCATAATGACATACTACGATGAAAAGTCAGGTCACGAGACGTTACCAAATATTAGCAGACCCCTTAACCCTTTCAAGCTCCAATACGCGTTCCTGTTCTGTTTCTGGCTACTATTAGACGATTTTATTCAGATTAGTAACGGTATATGGAAGTCAAAGGGTTGATTGAGATAGTATTTACCCTTTTAATACCCACAGATCCTTCCTAAGCTGCATACAATCGTCTAATGATAGCCTAAATAAACTGCTAAAACGCGTCAGAGCTTCAAAGGGTTAAAATTGCGCAGCCTTCCACGAGATAACAAGAGACACTGTGACACGTGACGAGATGTAAACAAATGTATGGAGACTTGAACAAGAAACGGTTTGGGTGCCATCTCCTGGTCCAAGTCGTGAATGTGTGCCGGGGCCTTAAGGGAAGGTATTTAGTTTGTTCCCTAGACCTCCAGCAAGCTTAAAATTACACCCCCTTGAGTCCCTTTCAAGATTAATTTGTACATTTTTCGGTAGAAAAATGTCCCGGCCGAAGGCCGTCTCCTCTTAAATTACAGGCTCGCTATCGCTCGCCAGGATAAAATCGACACCTGAATAGCACGAAAGGTATTAACATGGGGTGAAAGTTCTTAAAATCACCAAACTAATGGGGCGAACGTTTTATAATATCAAAAGCAATTGGGATAAACATAAGGGAGAAAGGGGTCCACAAAAAAATCCCTCAAGTGGAGATCTCCCCTTAACCCTTTCAAGCTCTGACGCATTTTACCAGTTTATTTAGGCTATCATTAGACGATTGTATGCAGCTTAGGAAGGATCTGTGGGTATTAAAAGGGTAAATACTATCTCAATCAACCCTTTGACTTCCATATACCGTTAGTAATCTGTATACAATCGTCTAATAGTAGCCAGAAACAACAGGAACGCGTATTGGAGCTTGAAAGGGTTAACTGCACCTTCAACACACAACCTCTTCCGGGGGCAATACTCGCTTTTTATGGACCCCTTCTCCCTCATGTTTACCATATTAGTTTCCAGGTTTTAAGACGTTTTTTCCATTAGTTTGGCGATTTTGAGACCTTTCGTCCCATTTCTTTGTCAATATTTAGACCTTTCGTGCCATTTATGTGTCGATTTTTTCCTAGCGAGCAATAGCGAGCCTGTAATTTCAAAAGGAACCGGCCTTCGGCCGTGAAATTTTTTCTACCAAAAAATGTATAAATTTATCTTGAAAGGGGGTCTAGGGGGTATTTTATTAAGCTTGATGGAGGTCTAGCGAGGAAACTCCAAAATATATAAATAAATAAATATATAGCCCAACAACCAAGCACTACCCCCTTAACCCTTACAGTACCGGGGACGTCCTTTACATTATATTCTGCCAACTATTACACAGTTTTATTCAGAGGGAGAGGTAGACCGAAAGAGAGGTGGAAGGATGGAGTGAGGAAGTATATGAACGAAGGCGGTACTGGTTGGGGGGAGGGACGTCGACTGACTAGGGACAGAGGTGCATGGGGGCGGTTCGTTCGTGGCCACCCCTTCGGGGATCACGGCGTCGGGCAATAGAAAGATAGATAGATTCAGCTTAGGAAGGATGTCTACCTGTTAAAAGGTTATAGACTATCTCAATTAATCCTTTTAGCTACCGTACCATATTTTGTTTTCTATGTGAGTGAGGGAGGCAAAAGGCAGAACTGCCAGTAGCGAGTGACTCCCCCAGAGTTGAAAGAGTGACAGGGCCAAAATCAAGAGGCCCTTTGTAAACGAAATAATATCGTCTAATACTGTAGTGGCCAGAATAAAGTTAAAGAGACGTCCTCGGTACAGAAGGGGTTAACACAATGAAGCCAATAAGAATTTAACTAACACATTAGAAAGAGATACAGTATATATATCCATTACACATCACCATACAATGATAGCCTATTATTGATTTAAGGTTATATGTGAGACTAAGGTGAGAATTTAGGTACCAGTAACAAATTGCAAAGAGTTATTTATATCTACATAACACATGATCATACAATTAAAGCCTATTATTGCTTTAACATATTAAGTAACACCCAGTTCTTAACATTAATCATCAATTACAAACCCCAATGTACTTGAATAAACTAATAAACGCATATGGTCCTCCCGGGATTCGAACTTGGGACACCACACCCAGAACATAAGCACCTAAACCATATCACCACCAACACAGTTAAGGGGAGGTTTTTAGTGGGTTTCCTTGACTTCCATCAAACTTGAAATTACACCCCCTTGACCCCCTTTCAAGATAAATTACACCCCCTTGACCCCCTTTCAAGATAAATTTGTACATTTTTCGATAGAAAAATGTCCCGGCCAAAGGCCGGTTCCTCTTAAATTACAGGCTCGCTATCGCTCGCCAGGAAAAAATCGACACCTAAATGGGACGAAATGTCTTAAAAGTTACATAAATGGAGTGACACTTCTTAAAATCGCCAAACTAATGGGGCGAACGTCTTAAAACTTCAAAAGCAATGGGGCTAACCATAAGGGAGAAAGGGGTCCAGAAAAAATCCCTCAAGTGGAAATCTCCCCTTAAAGGTTGAATACACGATCACGATTAACCCCTTCAGTACCCGGGACGTACTTTTCATCATATTCTGGCAAGTATTAGACGATTATATTCAGCTTAGGAAGGACGTCTAGCAATAATAAGGCTTCAAACTATCTCAACCAATCCATTTAATTACCTCAGATCCTTCCTAAGCTGCACAAAATCGTCTCAATATAGCTAGAATATAAGCAAAATACGTCGCCGGTATAGAAGGGGTTAAATACTCGATTTAGCGCGCGCTTGTTTAAATCACCCCACCCCACCATCCCCTCCCCTTTTAACTGCGACCCCCGATAATTCCGCACCCCTGACCCCCTCCCCGACAGGATACTCTCTCTTTGTTCAGTCGCTCCCCCCCCCCCCCCCCCCCTCCCCCCCCTTACCCTACCCTACTCTTACCTTCCCCCAAACAATCCCTCCTCCTCTTTCTCTCTCCCGTTGCCTTATATGGGCATTCTTTCGATGTTCCGTTCCTCCCCTCCCTTCCATCCTCGTCCTCTCCCCCCCCCCACCCCCAAGTACTCAGTCCCCCCCTGTCCCTTTAATACTCGCTTTTCTGGACCCCCTTCTCCCTCATGTTTAGCATATTATCATATCATCACCACCCCACCAATTAACTTACACATATAGGCTACCTAATTAAGACTTTCTGTACCAGTGACGTCTGCTATATTTTGGTCTAGCTATAATTAGACGATTATCTGCACCTTAGGAAATATCTGTGGTAGTTAAATGGGTCGACTCAGATAGTTCGAAGCCTTATAATTGCTAGAGATCCTTCCTAAAATGAGAAAAAATGACTAGTAGTCGCCACAATAAAATTTAAAAGACGTCGCCGGTACAGTACGGGTTATTGAAAACAATCACATTAATTAATACATGTGGTACTCCATGGATTCGAACCTAGGATACTCACACCAAAATTCAGCGCACTAATCATTAAACCCTTCTGTACTGTACCGGTGACGGCCCTTTCACATTATTATGGACCCTATTACACGATTATATTCAGTTTAAAAAGGTCCGCTAGCAATTAACAGGCTTTGAACTATCGCATTTAACCCTTCTTACTACCACAGATCCTTCTTAAACTGCACAAAATCTTCTAAATATGGCTAGAGATTAATTGAGAAAGACGTCACTGGTACAGTCGCGCTAATAAGTGATATCTCGGCACCAAGAATGTTTTGATCAATAATTGGTATCAACAATATTTAAGCTTCATTTCTTCATATGGAGTGAGATATACAAACATGTTCCTACACTTACCCACCCTTTTCAACATCTGACAGACATTAATACAGCACAGAGCGAGCCAAACGTAATGCCAGCTGAGACATGGCAAATTAGCGCGATCGTACAGGAGTTAAGCTATCAACACAAGGTTATATAAGATTATTAGCCTATATATGGTTATATAAGATTATTAGCCTATATATGGTTATATAAGATTATTAGCCTATATATGGTTATATAAGATTATTAGCCTATATGGTTATAAGATTATTAGCCTATATATGGTTATATAAGATTATTAGCCTATATATGGTTATATAAGATTATTAGCCTATATATGGTTATATAAGATTATTAGCCTATATATGGTTATATAAGATTATTAGGCCATGAATTAGCCAAATATTTAATTTCAGTAATGGTTAGATACTTTTATGCAGCTTAGGAAGGTTGTATGGGCGTCTAAGAAAGATCTGTGGTACTAAAAAGGGTTAAGTGAGATAGTTCGAAGCCTTTTCATTGCTGGAGGCCCTTTGTAAACTGAATAACATCGTCTAATCTATCTATGTTTAGACGATTTTATGAGGTTTAAAAGGGGTCTCTAGCAATGAACAGGCTTCGAACTATCCCACTTAACCCAAATTTACTACTACAGATCCTTCTTAAGCTGCATAACATCGTCTAACTATAATTTTATGCTGGCTACTATTAGACGATTGTATTCAGTTTACAAAGGACCTCCAGCAATTAACAGGCTTCGAACTATCTCACTGAACCCTTTTTACTAGCTATACCACAGATCCTTCTTAAACTTCACAAAATCGTCTAAATATAGCTACATTAGACGACTTTATTCAGCTTAAAAAGGTCCTCCAGCAATTAACAGGCTTCGAACTATCTCACTGAACCCTTTCTACTACCACAGATCCTTCTTAGGCTGCATAAAATCGTCTAAATGTAGCTAGATTTGACGATTTTATTCAGTTTACAAAGGCCCTCCAGCAATGAACAGGCTTCAAACTATCTCACTTAACCCGTTTGACCACATGGAACACATAAAATCGTACATATAATACAGTAAACACAAGCAAGGATAGAAAAGCTGTCACTGCCTATCTTAAATGTGTGATAAGTAAAGCTGGTATCACACGAGAGATTTTATAGTCAACATTCGATGGTCAACATTTTTCTGGCAACATTTCTGGATTATTTTACACTGGTATCGGAAACTAGGCTGATGATGGATGAATTTAGGTAGCATAAATATTGCAAATGTTGACCTCATAAGCTGCCAGACCAGTGTTGAGGATAAATGTTGAGGGAAAAAGCGCTCGTGTGATACCGGCTTTAGTGTGGTGACTTAGTGAAATGGCTGGTGTTAACGAGAGCGCTACCTCTTCCCATATTCTCCAGCTTTGTCTTGCCTTGCAAGAAAGGATGGAGATGTGGAGAGAGAGAGGTTCAGTTTCTCAGAAACGAAAACCTTGCCTTGAAGTTAACTCGGCAAGAGTTGTGTTATCGGGCGTATCACCTACCTCTGACCGGGTATATCCTAGTGTTTACTAGCCTATACCCCTTTGAAAGGACATTAGCCTAACCTAACAACCTTACATAACCTATCCTAGTATTATGGGTGGGGGCTGCCGCCCCCACACCCCCGCTGTTTGACATCAACATACGTGCTTACACGACGTACGCCCTGTAACACAACTCATTCCGTTAACTCTGCGGGTGCCCAACCCCGAAAGGGGTTGAAATAGGGGAGCGATCTCTGCCATAGCTTACTCTGACTGCTCCTATTACTTATATATTTTCTAGATCTCAAGTGGATTGACCTCCCAATCTACCAAGATTGGAAGCCAAAGCGTCACATTTTTCCTTTGCCCCTCAACTGTCTCTTCATAGTTGCTGAGGGGCACAGGGCCCTGGGTAGGGCTTTGGTTTCCCGGGTGTTTCCGCACCCTCCTCAGCTCCCCGCCATGGAGTGGCTTTGGTCACCCAGGCTTTATTGTGGTCGGCAGGGAGGGTTCTGTGAGGGCGCTCGGTTATGGCTTGGCCTTGTTCGGGGCCTTGGGGCTGTTCGGCCAGGCAGCTTGGGGAACAACAACAACAACTCTGGCGAAGAAGAAGAGCTATGCTAATGCGGTTGGAGATGGTGGAGCTCCCTGGAGGATAGTGGCTACGAGTGGCACTAAGTGTAAGCCAAGAAGAGACACGCTAGAACTTAAAAACAAGTTCGATGCCTTGGCTGAAGAGGGTGATGGAGGAAGGGATAGTGTGTCGGTAATTACAGTATAGGGAATAGGCTCGCACCCTTATATTTTATGTTTTTTTCCTCCAGATTTTGAGAAATTAGTGTTTTCATGGTCTTAGTTATAATTCCAATGTGGGATAGACGATGGGCTGAGGGTGGGCTTTGCCCCCCCTCACCCCCCTATGAATTATTGAAATCGTCATCTATGTCATCTAATATATCTGATCCTATGCCAATTAACTGTGGGGTCCCGCAGGGAAGCATCCTTGGTCCCTTACTCTTTCTCTGTTATGTGAACGACATGGAACTGAGCGTCTAATGTAAATTATTACTGTATGCAGACGACAGCGTGCTTCTGGTTTCAGGAAAAGACCCAATAAGTATTGCCGCTTCACTTTCCAAAGAACTAGAATCATGTAGTGAATGGCTAGTGGACAATAGACTATCTCTTCACCTGGGCAAGACGGAAGCCATCTTATGTGGAACAAAACGCAAACTGAAAGACATTGTGGGCTTCTCGGTCAACTGTAATGATATTCCTATAACAACAGTGTCACAAGTTAAATATCTCGGACTAAAACTGGACGCGAGTTTGTCAGGTGAAACAATTTTGGAATCTATCCTGAGTAAGTGTAGAGCACGTATAAAATACCTGTATAGACAGGTGGGATGCTTGTCCACGGCGACCAAAAAGACCCTCTGCCAAGCGCTTGTTCAATGTCATTTTGACTATTCTGTGTCATCCTGGTACTCTGCATCATCTAAATCAGCACAGCACAAACTTCAGGTCACTCAAAATAAAATGGTTAGGTTCATGCTGAACCTAGGACCCAGATCACATGTTGGCCAGGAACAACTTCAGTCACTAGGTATGCTCAATGTCTCTGACAGGGCCAAACAAATCAGGCTTACTAATGCCTTCAACATTTTCTACGACAGAGCTCCAGAGTATCTAAAGAATGATTTTGTTAAAGCAAATGAGAGGAGTTGACATAATACAAGAAACAGGATGTTTAATTTTAAGGTCCCGAGAATCCAAGGACAGGGTAAGCAAACATTCTTCTTCACTGCCATCAAAGACTGGAACGACCTACCCCAGTCAGTCCGTGAAAAGAGAACACTGTATTTCTTCAGACGTAGCCTGAAGGAACACCTGAACCGGACAGCTGCGAGAAGGGAGCACCAAACTTTTGTCTACTACTAAATGCGACATAAGAGATAGACAAACCAAACTGAAATGATTACTGATTACGGATTACTGATATTTACTATAGGATGTAAGGTATCTTAAAACCCCTAGAAATACTTTCTCTAAAGTATCTATTTCTTTATCCTCCCTATTTTCCCCAGCTAACCTAATCCCACAAGGACCCCAATGGAAATATGCCTAACGGCCTTATTGGGCTATCCTTAGTTGGAATTATGCAAGGCTGGTACATGTCATATTTGTAACATACTATGTGGTACCAACTCTGTAAATTGCTAAATGAATAAATATTATTATTATTATTATTATTATTATTATTATTATTATTATTGTTGCCAGCAGGGGGTAAATATCGATTATACTGCATAAAGAAGGCATTTGTAAACAGTGAGGATGTCCGAAAGAGCTCTGAGATTGATTAGAATGGGCGTTTTTTCTATTAATACCGGGTTTTATAAATGTGATCAAAATTATTCTCCCACAGTGGATTATACATGAGTAAAGTTTCCCAAGGTGGGAAAAGCAGGAGGAAAGAAGGTAAGTCTCCCCACAGAGAACTTACTGTGGCTGGCCCCCACCAGCACCCAGCGACGTGTGTTCTATTTTATTCTAGCTATATTTAGACGATATTAAGCAGCTTGGGAAGGATCTGGGTAAGATCCTGTGTAGCGGGTGACTGTTTTTCAGATGCCTACTTTAACCTAACCTAACCTAACCAAACCAAACCTAACCTAGTATATTAGTGTACTATTTATGAATGTCTATCTATCTATATGCTCAGGCCCAATCCCCATTTTGGGGGTAGCCGACTCAAGACAGAGCAAGAACAGGGAAAACACAAAAACATAAAAACAACGAATAAACACAGATAAAAAGCACAAACTCACACACATCCAGGTCACCCAGGAGAAGACCCAGAGACCAGGGTCACCAAGGTCGCTCCAGCACTCCCCTGGCCCCCGACCACCCGGAGAGGTTCCGATCTCGGCAGGCAGACATGCAGCGGAGCCAAAGCCACAAGCCCTCCCACCACACTTCCAGGCGCACCCTTCATATTAATCGTCTCCCCGGGCCAGGCGCCTGATGGACTATTATCTAGTCCAACTTACGCCCGACCCCTTACTCCAAATGACCACGTGTTCACTCAACTATTCACAAGCATTCTCCATTCACTCCTGTCCACCACCACTTCCCCTGCCTGATCTATAGTCATTCCTCTATCATCCAAAGCTTTTCTTACACAGTCTCTCCATCTCAATGGGGGTCTTCCTGCCCTTCTCTCTCCCCTTGTACCTGACTCACATATTCTCTTTGTAAGCCTTTCATCTCCTATTCGTTCAACATAACCATACCAGCTCAGCACCCTTCTGTCCACTCTGGCTGACAAATGTGTCTGCTGCCCCACTCTCCTACGTATCTCTTCATTCCTCAATCTGTCTCTACGAGTAACTCCACACATACTCCTCAAGCAGCTCATCTCCATCACATCGAGCCCTCTTTTCTCCTTTTTCTTCAGAGCCCATGTCTCAGCCCCATACATTACCGTTGGCACAACAATTCCTTGATACAGTGCACTTTTTACTTTCACTCCGAGATTTCTCGTCTTCCACATACTTCCCATTGCTCCGAAAACCTTCCTTCCTTCACACACTCTCTGTTTTACCTCCATTTCCATACCTCCACTCCTACTTATCGTTCCTCCTAGATATTTAAAACACTCTACTTGTTCCAATATTTCCCCATCCAGCCTCACATCTAGATTCACCCTATGCTTTCCCCTATTACACACCATTACTTTACTTTTATTGATGTTCACCTTCAGTTTCCTCCTTCCACAAACCACACCAAACTCTTTGACTACCCGCTGCAGTTTCTCATCAGAATCCGCCACCAATGCTGTGTCATCAGCGAACAGCAACTGATTCAACTCCCAATCTCTACCATTCTTTCCTACTAAACCCAATCCTCTTCCCATAGTTCTCCTTTTCACCTCCCTCACCACACCATCCATAAACATATTAAACAGCCATGGTGACATTACACAACCCTGTCGCAAATCTACCTTTACCTCAAACCATTCACTCAACTCACCATTTCCTACTCTCACACATGCTCTGCTCCCTTCATAAAAACTCTTAACTGTTTCTAACAAATTTCCTCCTATTTCATAAATCCTTAACACCTTCCACATTGATTCACGGTCCACACGATCATACGCTTTTTCCAAGTCCATAAAAGCCCAAAATATCTCCTTATGCTTCTCTAAATACTTCTCGCATAACTGTCTTACTGCAAACATCTGATCCACGCACCCTCTTCCCCTCCTAAAACCGCACTGTTCTTCTCCTATTGCAACTTCCGTACACTTTATTATCCTCTCTATCAACACCCTGCCATACAGCTTTCCAACCACTGACAATAAACTAATACCTCTATAACTTGAACACTCCTGCCGATCTCCCTTCCCCTTGTACAACGGCACAATACATGCACTCTTCCAGTCTATTGGTACCATTGACACAGCAAAGCACACATTGAAAAGCCTCACCAATCAATCTATTATCACATCTCCACCCTTCTTTATACACTCCACAGCAATACCATCCAAACTTTCTGCTTTTCCCGCTCTCATTTGTTTCACTGCTTCTTTCACCTCATTTTCCTCAATCCTTTCATTCATTCCCTTCCACCTGGGTGGCCTGTGAACCTATCTCCATCCACCTCTGCTTCTATCACTGCTTCTCTTCCATCTCTTGTATTTAACAAAGATTCAAAATACTAGGCATATCTTTTCCTCACTTCAACTGGTTCCACTAGTAATTCTCCATTTGCATCTTTCACTGACTCTTCCCTCTTTTGTCCTCCTTTCCTTACTTTATTTACCTCCTTCCAGAACATCTTCTTTTGTTCTTCAAAATTCTCACTCAACCTTTGACCCCACCTTTCATTTGCATCTTTTTTCGCTTCTCTAATTTTCCGTTTTGCATCTCTCCTTTTCTCCTTGTACCTCTCCCATACCTCAACACTACCATCCTGTAAAACCCTCTCAAAACACTGTCTCTTCTCCTCAACTGCCTTTCTCACCGTATCATTCCACCACTCGCTTCCCTTCCTGATACCTCTGCCTCCTACTTTCCTTTTGCCGCATACTACCTCTGCACTTGCTTTCACTCCTTCCTTAAACTGTTGCCATTCAACCTCTACTTCTCTCTCTTCCATCCACTTTTCATTTAGTCTTTCCTTGTACTCCCTCTCTTTTGCACTCTTCTCTAACTCACTAACTTTTATTACCTCTCTTACTTCACGCTTGTCTCTTATTCTCCTGTAACTCTTAACTCTTAGCTTTCCCTCCACCAGGTAATGATCTGACATACCCTCCGCCTCACCTCTCATCACATTCACATCCAGCAGTCTACACAATCTTTCCCTTGTCACCAGCAGATAATCCATCAATGCCCTCTCTACAATCTCTCCCCTCACAAGTCTATGCCAAGTTTATGAATGTAAAATGTAAAAATATAGTTACATTACCAAATTATTGAGATATACACGGTATCCCGCTACACATGATTATACCAGGGTCTGTGGTAGTTAACCCTCTCACGTTCTTGACGTAATTTTGAGCCTATTAGGGATACTTTAAAGCCTTTGTTACCATCAGGGGTATTTAGAAACATTTAGTTTAGTTACTTCGACCTCTGCAGTTATCTTTGAGTTAGCTGTGGGCAGAAAACTAATTTTGGAGAGGTAATTATAAGAGTGAGAGAACTCTATTGAGTATTGCTAATCTGGCAACCTCTGCGTCATATGGTCGTGAGAGGGTTAAAAGGGTGGGTTGAGATAGTTTGAAACCTTATCATTGCTAGAGGTCCTTCCCAAACTGAAAATAATCGTCTAATAGTTGCCAGAATATGATGAAAAGGACATCCCTGGTACTCAATGGGTTAAGCATTACTTCCACATAGCAATTTTGATTAGTTCCTTTGCTTTTATCTTGTGTCCTCTCAGTTTTGGTTTGTTTATTTTGCAAGTTTTACATTACAACATTAATCATCAATCCCCAATGCACTTGAATAAACTAATGAAAGCATATGGTCCTCCCGGGATTTAAACTCGGGGACAGCATCTTAAAGAACCAAGGGAACTCTTCCGCCGCAACACAACCTAACGTCAACGAACCAGACGACGACGACGACGATTTACTGGAATATTAACCCTCTCTCCCCCGCCCCCCACTCACCTGTTTGCGAGGCCTTTACTAAATCATCAATAGCCGGTATCACACGAGAGCTTTTATAGTCAACATTCGATAATCAACATTTTTCTGGCAACATTTCTGGAATATTTTGCACTGGTATCAGAAACTAGACTGATGATAGATGAATTTAGGTAGCCAAAATAATTTAAATGTTGACCTCATAAGCTGCCAGATCAGTGTTGAGTATAAATGTTGAGGGCTCGTGTGATACCGTCTTTAGGTGTCCAATACATAGGTGTAGGTGTCATATTTTTCCACTACGTATCGAGAAATCAGCTACTAAGGCAGTGGTCTTCATTGCGCGGCTCGCGAGCCAGTGGCGGCTCACAAGAGAGGAGAGAGAATTCATAAGTAATTAACGGATTTTATTAACACCACATCACAAAAGTGGGTTATGGTGCCTCGTAAGTTAGTGATATTTTATGAGAAAAAGACTGTTTCGGTGTATGCATGAAATGTATGGACCTAAACTCGTATTCCTGCAAATTCAAACGCTGTATTTTCCACATTTGGTTATTTGTTCACCATTTTGTCATATTCCAGGCAGTGAATTATCCAGGCTATAATCAAGAGAGAATGAGATATTTTTCAACAGCCTACTGGGCTGCAGCCCTCATAAGGCTGGTAGGCAAAATGGACAAATTTATTAAAAACCGTAAGCACACAAAGCACTTATCCTTGTGGTTTATTTGCCTTATGCGGCTCTCACTCTGAATATGTCCTCAACTTTTGGCTCTCCTGAAAAAATTAGTGAATATTTACCATCAGCTGGAAAAAAATAACTACTGTATAGTACTACTACTGCTATTACTGTTAATACTACTATTACCACTACCACTACTACTGTATAGTACTACTACTGCTATTACTGTTAATACTACTATTACCACTACCACTACTACTGTATAGTACTACTACTGCTATTACTGTTAATACTACTATTACCACTACCACTACTACTGTATAGTACTACTACTGCTATTACTGTTAATACTACTATTACCACTACCACTACTACTGTATAGTACTACTACTGCTATTACTGTTAATACTACTATTACCACTACCACTACTACTGTATAGTACTACTACTGCTATTACTGTTAATACTACTATTACCACTACCACTACTACTGTATAGTACTACTACTGCTATTACTGTTAATACTACTATTACCACTACCACTACTACTGTATAGTACTACTACTGCTATTACTGTTAATACTACTATTACCACTACCACTACTACTGTATAGTACTACTACTGCTATTACTGTTAATACTACTATTACCACTACCACTACTACTGTATAGTACTACTACTGCTATTACTGTTAATACTACTATTACCACTACTACTGTATAGTACTACTACTGCTATTACTGTTAATACTACTATTACCACTACCACTACTACTGTATAGTACTACTACTGCTATTACTGTTAATACTACTATTACCACTACCACTACTACTGTATAGTACTACTACTGCTATTACTGTTAATACTACTATTACCACTACCACTACTACTGCTTCTGAGGCTGAACATTAACCCTATTTAGGATGATCCCCTTAATATATTGGTAAAAAAACACTGATAATCATTTACAGCTTTTATTAATTTATCCTATTTTCTTTTATTGAATTTGCAGTCTGATCTTAAATCAAAGAACCTGACAAGTGAGACAGCTCATAACAGGGTTGCCTGGAACGCCGTCGGAAGTCGCTGGTACCGTACTGGCGAGTGACTTTTTTACTGAACGGCCAACGTCCTTCGCTGGGACAGTAGGTGCTAAGGAGCCTGTAGATTCAACCGCTCAACACAGTCATGTCAGGAGGTTTTATTCCAGATGGCGAGTGAGACACAGGCCGTAGCTCGATTGTTAGAGCGTTCGCCTCCTAACCGTGAGGTTGACGGTTCGAGCCTCGGGCCAGCCAGTGAGTTATTGGCAGACGTCAGTGCTGTTGGTGAATGGTGCGGTCTAGCAATCTGTGGGAACTATTCACTAAGTCCCTGATTCATCAGGGCATCCACCCTAGCCTTGCTATTCAGCATGGAGTGTATGGTGGTAAAAACTGCATCATCATCATCACACCGAGACAGTTTGAGTGTTACAACCGGGTCGTTCGTGGTCTTACCTTCATACACTTACGACGCCTGGTTGTCTCCTCACGGCTCGGTGCAACTCTGACTCCTCTATGCTGCATCGCCACTGTCTCGCTGTCTCATCTCACAATCTAGGACACCTCTCTCTCTCATACGCCACCTATTGATAACGGTTGTTGTTGTTCCCCAGGCTGTCTGGCCGAGCAGTCCCAAGCAAGGCCAAGGCCATAAACGAGCACCCCCACAGAAACCTCCCTGCTTACCACCAATAAAGCCCAGGTGACCGAAGCCACTCCAAGGCGGAGAGCTGAGGAGGGTGTGGAAACGCCCGGGAAACCAAAGCCCCATCCAAGGCCCTGTGCCCCTCAGCAATTATGTGATTTCTCGAGTAGTTTTATAGCAAACGACTGAAAATCTAAAAACTAATGGGGCTAAACATGAAGAAGAAAGGAATCCAGAAATACAACCCTTAACGTTAAAATTAAAAGCTACTTTGCTACAATTCAAAGGTGCCTACAGTTGTACTACCAAGGTTTCTGAGTCAAGTGTGCAGTTTTAGAACCAATTAACCCCTTCAGCACCATGACGTCTTTTTACCTTTGATTCTGCTGGCTAAAATGAGATGATTTTATGCAGTTTAAGATGGACCTATGTTGCTCAGAGGGTATATTGGGAACGTATAGACCCTTTGAAGTCCATTATAAGCTAAAGAAAAACGTCTAATGGTAACCAGAATATGATGAAAATACGTCATGGGGTTAATCTAACCAATCCCCCGTGCATAGATTCTCATGGGCGGTTGTGTAGTTTTAAGCCGGTATCACACAAGAGCTTTTTTAGTCAAAAATTTTCTGGCAACATTTGTGGAATATTTTGCCCTGGTATCGAAAACTAAACTGATGATGGATGAATTAAGGTAGCTGAAATACTTACAATGCTAACCTCATAAACTGCCAGACCAGTGTTGAGCATAAATGTTGAGGAAAAAAGTGCTTGTGTGATATATACCGGCTTTAGAACCAATTAAGCTAACCAGTCACCCATGCACAGGTTTCTCATGGTCGGGTGTGCAGTTTTAGAAGCATCCCAGGAGACCCGTGGCGAAGCGTCCCGTGGTGTAGACCAGGGTGATGAGGCCGAGGTAACCAAAGCTGCCACGCATACGCTTTTTTTTTTTTTTTTTTTTTTTTTTTTTTTTTAAGAGACAATGAACGGAGGAAGGAAAAACACAGATAAAACAAAAAGGTCCATGTGCCTAAAGGCATCCTCCATTCATAAAATGTTTGTAACAACTGGATTTAAACATTTGTTGATTGTAAGTTTGTGGAAAGCAATTCGAGGGAAGTGAATTCCAAAGAGTAGTAGCTCTGGGGATAAATGAATTCTGATAAGGAGAAGTTCTGCATTGTGGAGGAGAAAGTGTAAATTCATGGGCGCTCTCAGCTGCCCTAGTTTCTACGGGGAAAGATGTGGAGAGGCGGCACAATTGAAGCAAGTTCCTCGGAACAATTGCTGTGAAAATATCTGTAGAATAATGCAAGGGATGCAACGTTTCTTCGTATGGCTAATGTAGGAAGGTCCTGTGTGATTGCAGGGTTATTGATTAATCTAATAGCTTTATTTTGAATTTTGTCCAACTGCCTCAATGCAACCACTCCACTTCCACCCCACAGAGGTGAACAGTAATCCATCTGAGAGCGCACATGACTTTTATATATTACGGCCAACTGCTCGTCAGTGAAGAATTCTCGAACTCTGTACAGGAGTCCCAGTTTTTTAGAGGCATTCTTAGCAATGCTTCTAACATAATGTGTCAGCTCAAGTTAGTAGTTAATGTTACACCGAGAATGTCAATACTAGGGGAAGTGGAATATTTACATCATTAAAAATATATGGGAGTCAGTGAGATTCTGTCGGTTAGAAATTGAATGTACTTGGTTTTCTGTGCATTAAAGGAAACTAGATTCTCTTGTCCCCATTCATTAATTCTAGAAAGGTCCTGGTTCAGAGAAATTGCAGTGTTTATTTTTGAATTTATAAGATCGGGTTGGGTGAAAGAATTGGTAAATGTGAAGGAACTGTGGAGTGTTGAGTCATCTGCGTAGGAATGTATGGATTATGAGTGGTAGATATGACATTGATATGAATGAGGAACAGAGTTGGGGCCAAAACTGATCCCTGGGGAACACCTGCATTTATTGAGTGAAATTGAGAATAAAGGCCATCTACCATTACACGTATTTTTCTGTTATGAAGATAAGAAATTAGTGGAACTAATGATGCAAGGCCGTAGTGTGACATCTTCGACAATAAGGATTGATGCCAGACTCTATCAAATGCCTTTGATATATCCAGTGCTATTGTATGTGTTTCACCATGTTGGTCTGTAGCTTGGTTGATTTGATGCGTAAGAAGGCAAAGAATGTCTGCAGTTGATCGACATCGTCTAAAACCATATTGCCTATTCTTAGGATCTGAGGAGAGAGAAGAGCAATAATGTCAGTAACAATTAATTCATATAATCATCAACCCACCAATTAACTTCCAAATAAACCTAATGTTAATGTAAAACTTGCAAAATAAACAAACCCAAACTTGGACGAACACGGTAAAAACACAAAATAATTTCTCAAAATCGCTATGTGGAAACAACGCTTAGGCAAAATAATAATTTATAAATAAAAGAACACAATCCACCACATAAGTTAAAACGTAATTCACTCAACATAATATATACAAAGGAAAGTTTATTCGATATTTGATTAAGTATTTGTATGTACAGTATGTATGTACAGTATGTATTTACTCAGGTCCTTTCCCCACTTTTCCTATTTTTTCTGTTCTGGGGGTGGCCGACTCAAGACCGAGCCAGAATAGGGACAACACAACAGAAAACAATGAGCCCACAAAAACAAAACACAAATTCACACACATCCATATACATGACTATAATAAATCGCTGGTACTCAAAGGGTTAATAATGACAAAGTAACATCTTAAAATCCGAAAACTAATGGGGCTAAACATGAGGAAGAAGGGGGACCAGAAAAACAACCCATCTCCCCTCAAGTACATGGACTATAATAAATCCACTGACCTCCTGTGTAGTATCCAAGAGCGTAGAAGACCCGGCCGGCACAGTAGACGGTACCGGTGATGGCGCTGGTGACGGGACTGTGTAGACCGCCCAGTAGTAGCATGGATAGGAACGTGGGATACATCTCAAGCCTGGTCAGACAACACAATACATATCAGAAACAACAAAACAAAACATATAGGCTAATAGAAGGATTTAATTCTACAGTATTGCAACCTAGTCTCAACCTAGTCTTGACCTCCCTACTGCCAATCTAGAAGTTGGGAGATTGGGAGTCAAAGCGTCACATTTTTCCTTTGCCCCTCCACTTTCCCTTCATAATTGCTGAGGGGCACTGGGCCTTGGGTGGGGCTTTGGTTTCCCTGACGTTTCCGCACCCTCCTCAGTTCCCCGCCTGGGAGTGGCTTCGGTCACCTGGGCTTTATTAGTGGTAAGCAGGGAGGGTTCTGTGGGGGTGCTCGGTTATGGCCTTGGCCTTGCTTGGGACCTTGAGGCTGCTTGGCCAGACAGCCTGGGGAACAGCAACAACAACTATAACAACAACAGGGACCATCCAAAAAGACTCCCCTTCGGACAAGATAGGGATAAACAAACTCCCCATACTGTACTGTACTGTAGCCTATACAGGTTTTTAGGTGTTTGTGTTTGGGTTTCGGCTGGTCCAAGAACGCATCCCCATTTACCCCATTCATTTTAGGGTTTGCTGTAGGCTACGATTTTTCTATTTAAGATTTTTTTTCTTTTCAGGAACGTAACCCAATTGAAATCGTGGGAGACCTATGTAGGATAATATATACCTGTTTGATTTCAGCTGATGCTAAATTGAATCCCTTAGCAACTGATTTTTCGATACTTAATGGCTCTACTATCTCTCTGCATCGTATTATTCATATTTGTTTTCACCAACCCACCAATTAATTTACAAATAAACCTAACTAATTAAATCAATGGAAGTAATGAATACATTTGGTACTCTCCAAAGACTCGAGTCTAGGATACTCACACCGAAATTCCGCACACTAACCATTACGCTATCAAAACAGGGCATAGTAATACTAACGTGTTCTGGTGAGCCCGTTGGTAGCAGTTGAAGATGTTGTTATCCGGACTGTACATGGTCGGGTACTTGATGCCAAACTCTCGACGCTTACCGCCAACCTGTGAAGAGATGCAGTATTATTATAATGTAAAACTTGCAGAGAAGAGTTCGAGGTGACCTGATAGCAATGTATAGATACATTTTTTACATTTAATTTTGAATACCATTTCGCCATCAGACAGTAGGCCTACACTAGAACCATATGACTGGGAAAATGTAGAGAGGAGAGAAGGGGTGTTGTAGATAAAGGAAGCTGTTGGAATGGCTTTGTTGTGTGTGTTTATTAGTCTGTATACGTTGTCGAGGTGTCCCCCGACTGGGTGCGAGCATGTGAGACACGCTAGGACGTACTACAACACCCACTATATAGCCCGCCTTGGCTGGGATCGAAATCCGTCAAGCAGATTCACACGTAAGTGTAGTATGACATTATAAGCCCTGCATATATATTGCTATACATATATCTCACTGCTTATATGCCTTTATCCCTGTAACTTCTAAACTCTTAACATTCATATTAAACATTCTTGATTCATTGAACTCCCTATAACTTTATCTATCTCATTAACATATAATATATTTGTTGTTACTTCCACTTAAATCAACACCAATTTCCTCTGTAAATGTAAACTGTATAACGTATTTATCCGGTCATACGTCATACCAGAATGCTGAGTTGCTTCAGCATCCTTGAACCCAGGCGATGCCTTCTTACTCAGGCATCTTCAGTTAGACTTCAACAGACCTCAGCCAGAGAGAGTCAGAGCTCTTTACTCCCTCTAGACTCTAGACTCAGACTCACCCTCTATAGCCAAGCTCCTATATCCCCTAGATATATTAGACCACACAAGTCATATATCACCTTGCTCCTCAGGCTTTTATTACAAGCCTTATCATATATCTGTACTTATATACCTGTACGTTTATACTTATTATCACTTATCCAATAATTAATATGTTGTGTTATTACCTATAATCCCCTATATACTTAACATATTATATAAGCGTGCACTCCACTCGACCGCAGCGGCTCTAATGAGAGGGTTCGAGAGACTCGATTAGGAGGATTTTGTTAGGCTGGATGATGGAAGAACCAAATGTATAAAAATAGAAAGGAGAGGTGCAACTCCAATGTGAAAAAGTTTAGCTTTCCGTATAGAACGATAGATACTGTAGGTGGAACAACTTAGGTGCGGAAGTTGTAGAAGCAAGAAATATCCACAACTTTAAAAGTAAACTGCATAGTCAATAGAAACTGAGACAGGAAAACATGACCGCAAATAAATTCCTGTAAACTACAAATAGGTGAATACAAGTTTAACACCTTCTGTACCGGCGACGTCTATTTCAATTAGTTTCAGCTACCTTAAGACGATTTTTTGAGGCTTAGAAACGATTATGGCAACTAAAAGGATTAATTGAGATAGTCTGTAGCCTTTTAAGGGGTAAACGTCATTCCTAAGCTCTAAAAAATCGTCTTGCAGTTGCCACAACATAATGAAAAGTACATTACCGGTACAGCAGGGGTTAAAGGTTAGGAGTCATAATGTCTAGAGAAAAACCATGATCTAACCTTCGAAGCCTTCCACACCAACATGAAGGAGGACCCCACGGCCACCAGGACACAGTAGCCATACTCGGGTTGGATCTCCACGGTCACCATCTTTTATCTGAAATGGAAGAATGTCTTGTAGTAAATGAGTCAAACACTATGTATGTACGGTCGCGCTAATAAGTCATGTCCCAGCTGTCATTACATTTGGCTTGCTCTGTGCTGTATTAATGTCTGTCAGATGTTGAATGGGGTGGGTAAGTGTAGGAAATGTTTTGTATATTTCACTCGATATGAAGAAATGAAGTTTAGATATTGCTGATACCAATTATTGATCAACACATAATTGGTGCCGAGATATCACTTATTAGCGCAACTGTACAGGTACCGTATGTATGTATACTGTATACTCCGGCACATACCCCATTGCTGAGGGTGGCCAATTCAAGTTTATTGATACTTTATAGGTAGTGCCAACAAACTTGACAATTATCTCGATCTCTGACCTCTTCGTAACTCAAAAGGACCTTGAGCAAACTGACTGTAAATTTGCACACCTATTTCCTGGTGGACTCATCCCAAATGATAGAAATGTCAGCCCGATTGCTTTCATTCATTTTGAGTTATAAGAAGTTACGGGTCAAGATTATTGTCAAGTTCGTTGGCGCTACCTACTGTATAGTACGTACCATATTTCATTACTCAACTCAGGCCGTAGCGCGGTTGGTAGAGCTCTCGCCTGCAAACTGTGAGGTCAACGGTTCGTGGTTCGGGCCGGATATAGTCTACTTGCTGTAAGTAGGCGAGAAATCATGACCTTTATCCTCTGTAACTCAAAAAGGGCTAGAGCAAATTGGCTGTAAATGTTCACATCTATTCCCTGACTGACTCTTCCCAAATGGTAGAAATATTAGCTCCATTACTCGTCATTTTTTAGTTACAGAGGTTAGAGGTCATGATTTATCGCCTACTTACAGCGAATAGACTATAGTGTGTTATTGGCAGATGCCAGTGTTGTTGGTGGATGGTGAGGGTGTTAGTCAGAACCGGACATTGGAGGTCCAGGCTTTTACTTCTGTGCTTTGCCCTTACAGTACCGGCGACGTCTCTGTTTTTATTTCAGCTACATTTAGACGATTTTATGAAGCTTAGGAAGGATATATGGTAGCTAAAAGGATAAATTGAGATAGTCTGTTAATCTTTATACGGGTAGACATAATTCCTAAGCTGATGAAACCGTCTTTTAATTTCCAGAATACAGTAGAGTATAATGAAAAGGATGTCACCGGTACTGTATGGGTTGAGTCAGAAACAGATATTCAGGGTGCCAAACGAGAGCTAATGCCAGTCTTTTTTATCATTATTGCTAAATATACAGTTATATTTATGCTTTTTGTGTGTTTGAAAGTGATACAATGGCCAAAACAATGCTATTTCATGTTTGAAAGTGATACAATGGCCAAAACAATGCTATTTCATGTTTGAAAGTGATACAATGGCCAAAACAATGCTATTTCATGTTTGAAAGTGATACAATGGCCAAAACAATGCTATTTCATGTTTGAAAGTGATACAATGGCCAAAACAATGCTATTTCATGTTTGAAAGTGATACAATGGCCAAAACAATGCTATTTCATGTTTGAAAGTGATACAATGGCCAAAACAATGCTATTTCATGTTTGAAAGTGATACAATGGCCAAAACAATGCTATTTCATGTCATGTTTTGTGTGTTTGAAAGTGATACAATGGCCAAAACAATGCTATTTCATGTCATTTTGAAAGTGATACAATGGCCAAAACAATGCTATTTCATGTCATTTTGAAAGTGATACAATGGCCAAAACAATGCTATTTCATGTCATTTTTCTTGTATTCCATCTCATATTCATTCAAGTCTTTTTTATCATTATTACTAAATATACAGTTATATTTATGCTTTTATTTTATCTATTGCCTGACGCCGTGATCCCCGAAGGGGTGGCCACGAACGAACCGCCCCCATGCACCTCTGTCCCCAGTCAGTCGATGCCCCTCCCCCCAACCAGCACCGCCTTCGTTCGTGTACTTCCTCACTCCATCCTTCCACCTCTCATTCGGTCTACCTCTCCCTCTCTGTCCCTCCACCTCGCTCTCTCGTACACCCTCTTAGTCATTCTCTCGCTTTCCATACGTTCCATATGGCCGAGCCATCTCAAGTTGTTCCTTTTCACACTTTCCAGCACATCTACATCCACACCACACCTCCTTCTTACTTCCTCATTAGTCTGTCTATCCCTCCATGTAACTCCGCACGCACTCCTTAAGTAATTCATTTCCACTGCTCTCACTCTTGGTCTGAGTCTCTCAACCAACGTCCAAGCTTCGCTTCCGTAAGTCAGTGTCGGGATTACCACACTGTCATGCAAGGACTTCTTCACTTCCATACTGACCACCCTATTTCTTGTTACTGCTTTTAGCATTCCTACAACCCTCTTCCCCTGTTGTACCCTCTCCCGAACTTCTTCATCCATAGTCCCATCTTTACTCAACACACTGCCCAGATACTTAAAAGAGTTGATGATCTCCATAGCCTGACCGTTCAGCTTCACCTCACACTCTGTGACTTCACCCCTTTCGAAGACCATAACCTTGCTCTTCCCCGCATTACCTTCAAATTCCATTTTTCGCACACTGTTCCAAACTCATTTACCAGACCCTGCAACTCCCATTCATTATCACTCATCAGAACTGTATCATCCGCAAACAGCAGTATAGGTAGCTTCCACTCAATTCAATCCCTTTTCAGCGATACACCAACATCGGCTGCTCTTGATAGTATTTCTTTCATGACTCCATCCATATATACAGTAAACAACCACGGGGACATCACACACCCCTGTTTCAAACCAACATTCAGGTCAAAGAACTCGCTCTGCTCACTCTCCACACGTACTGCCGCCTTTGCACCCTCATACATGCTCTTCACTGCTTTCAGCAACTTGCCCTCTACTCTGTATATTCTAAGTACTTTCCACAAACCTTCTCTATCCACTCTGTCATAGGCCTTCTCCAAGTCCATAAAGGCAACATACACCTTTTGTTTCTTCTCCAGATATTTCTCCACAACACAATTCAGGGTAAAAATCTGATCTACACATCCTCTTCCCTTCCTAAAACCTCCCTGCTCATCGCCTATCCATTTCTCCGTTCTCACTCTCACTCTCTCAATCACTACCCTACTGTATACCTTCCCTACTACGCTTAGAAGACATATTCCTCGGTGGTTACCACACACTCCTCTTTCCCCTTTGCCCTTATATAGGGGGACTATTATGCCAGTCTTCCAGTCATCGGGTGCACTCCCCTTCTCCCATGCTAGTTTGCACATTTTCCATACCCATTCTATCACTATCTCACCACCATACCTCAACATTTCCCCACACACTCCATCTGTTCCTGGTGCTTTCCCCAACTTCACTCTTTTCATGGCTTCCCACACTTCTGACCTCCTGATCCCCACCTCCTCCTCCACTACTTCTCTTCTTCTCCCTCCCATACCATATCCAGCTATGTTTGCTGGCTCTTCATTCCTTACATTTAGCAACTCACTGAAGTACTCCTTCCATCTTTCGACTCTCTCTTGCTTCTCGGCTAGCATTCTCCCATTCTCATCTTTCACACCCTTACTGCTTCCCCTGCTTCCCTAACTTTCTTGACTTCTTTCCAAAACAGTTTCTTACTCTCCCTCCATTTTACACTCAGATTCCTTCCAAATTCCTCATCTACTCCTCATTCACTCCCCTCCCTCTTCTCCTCACTCCACACACCTCCTCACATGCTGCACAGATCTCATCCTTAAACACCTTGCTCATCTCCTCCACTTCCTCCATAACTTCCAGGTCGAACCCACCTAGTCGTCTTTCCACTGCTCTCCTGTACTCCTCCCTCACGACCCAAATTCAAAACCGCCAGGGATAACGACCGAGGACCGAGGACAGCCATGAATGTAAATGTAGATCCGACCAGAACCAAAAATTCGATGAAAGAACGTTCTGCGAGTTCTAAAACCGCAACTTTAAAGGTTTTCTATGCAAACGCTCGTAGCATACGCAATAAATTTTCAGATTTAGAGGAACTAGTGTTTACAGAAAATTATGATGTGATTGGCATAACAGAATCTTGGCTCAATACAGAAGATAGAGACTTTTTAGCAGAGTATTCACTTCCCGGTTATGTAATGTTTGAGAACAGCCGAATAAATAAAAATGGAGGTGGCGTTTTATTTTATATCAAAGAAAGTCTTAACCCGACCCTCGTGTCAAAACCTCAAATTGTGAACGTCGACACATCTTTTGTGCTAATAAAGAATAATAAAGGTACAAAAATAATACTTGCGTTAATATACAGACCTCCAGCTCAATCAGTGCAAACTGACCGAAAAATTTACGAACAAATTGCAGATGTAAGTAACTCACAAGATACCGTAATTTTTGGCGACTTTAATTTACCTATGACCAAGTGGGGCGATACTCTTACTTCACACTCCGGACATGACTTGTATACGAACTTGCAAGAGAGTTCGCTTTATCAATTTGTTCGAACGCCGACCCGTGGTAATAACGTTCTTGACATTGTACTTGCAACAAAAGAAGAATTGATAGAGAATTTGAATGTTGGTGATGAATTCAGTAACAGCGACCATCCGACCATCGTACGATAACTTTCACTTTAAAGTTTACTAGTAACGAACCAAATAGTAGCATCGAAAAAGTCCCTAATTTCAAGAAAGCAAACTTCCATAAACTTAGAGCTATGTTTAAAGAAACTGACTGGAGCTTTTTAATTAACAATAACGACATAAATACATCTTGGAAGTTATTCGAAACCACTTACCTAAAAGCGTACCTACGGCGTCCAGGTCATAATAATAAGCCCAAATGGTGAAATAAAGATATTTCAAACTGCCTGCTTGCTAAAAAATTTGCTAATGATAGATTAAAATCCTCACAAAATGACGAAGAACGGGTGAAATTTGTAGAGCTACGACGCAAAGCCAAAAAGTTAATTAAGCAGAGTAAAAAGACCTTAGAGTTACATATTGCGAATCAAAGTAAAACAAACCCGAAAGAATTCTATAGTTATATCAGAAAGAAAAAAGTAGTTACTTCAACTGTTGGACCGTTAGTCGATGAAAATGGAGAATACACCAAAGATGAAGTACAAATGAGTAATGCCCTCAATACCTTCTTTGCATCAGTTTTTACAACAGAAGACCTCAGTGATATCCCTACACCATCGCCGATTCAGATGTTCTAAGCAATATCACCGTTACAGAGAGAGAAGTATTGAATTGTTTAGATAAACTCAAGGTAAATAAAACGCCTGGACCTGATACAATCTCGCCTAGAGTTCTAAAGGAAGCTAAGGATGAGCTCTCCAAACCACTGACATTACTATTCAATAAATCCTTGCAGTCTGGAACTATGCCTGATCAGAGGAAGCTAGCCAACGTAACACCGATATTCAAAAAAGGCAGCAAATCCCTACCCAGTAACTATCGTCCAATTAGCTTAACCTCAGTTGTTTGTAAAATGCTAGAAACGGTCATACGAGACAGACTCGTAAATCACTTAGAGGAAAATAACATACTTAAAGATACTCAACACGGCTTTCGTAAAAAACGTTCCTGTTTAACAAACCTCTTAGACTTCTTCCACGATATCCTCAACCTCTACGATGAGAGTAAAGCTGTAGATATTATATACCTTGATTTTCAAAAGGCCTTTGACAAAGTTCCCCACAAACGTTTACTGCTAAAACTAAAAGCGCATGGAATACAAGACGGTGTGTTGAAATGGATAGAAAATTGGCTCAGCAACAGAAAGCAAAGGGTAGTCATAAACGGTAAGGCATCTAAATGGACCAATGTAAGTAGCGGGGTACCCCAGGGATCGGTACTAGGACCAATTCTCTTTCTAATTTACATCAACGACATAGATGAGGGTCTCACCTGTACAATCTCAAAATTTGCTGACGATACAAAAATTGCAAATAGCGTACTCTCAAACGAACAAGTTGACGATATGCAACACAATCTAGATAAATTGTCATGTTGGGCCCAAATTTGGCAAATGAGTTTCAATGCGGATAAATGTAAAGTACTTCATGTCGGATACCTAAATGAGAAAGCAAACTATTCGATGAATGGCACTCAGCTTAAGAATGTAAACAGAGAAACCGATCTGGGAGTAACAATATCGAGTAACCTAAAACCGAGTCAACAATGTTCAGAAGTTGTTAAGAAGGCAAACAAAATAATTGGCTTTATAGGCAGGTCATTTGAGCATAAATCCAAAGAAGTTATCCTAACCCTTTACAATTCCTTAGTCCGCCCTCTTCTGGAATACTGCGTTCAATCCTGGTGCCCTTATTACCAAAAAGATATAAACAAGCTAGAACGAGTTCAACGTAGAATTACCAAAATGATACCTAGCCTAAAGAACAAACCATACGAAGAGCGTCTTAGAGAATTAAATCTATTTCCTTTAACCCAGCGCAGATTAAGAGGTGACTTAATTCAAGTGTTCAAAATCATCAAAGGCATCGACAATATGAACTGTAGTAAGTACTTCACTATCGACCAATCTAATTACACGCGGGGAAACAGTTGCAAAATTATTGGTAAATCTTTTAACTCGCACGAATCTAAGAATTTCTTCTTCAATCGAGTTGTCAACTTGTGGAATGGGCTTCCCCGAAACGTTATAGACTGCATCACCGTTGATTCATTTAAACTCCGCCTAGACAAATATCTCTCATCAAACCCGCGACTGACTGCGTTTGTAAATGAATAACTTTATTTTATCCCCCCCTCAGTTACTAACCCATCTGTCCTCTACTAACTTCCTAATCCTGCCACGGACATTAGTTCCAGGGCAGTAATTCCCTTTCCAATGTTCCCTTACCCACTCTAAACCACTGTTTGGACACTTGATCCTCAGTGTTTTGGAGGACAAGCAACCTAGAAGGGTCACTAGACCTGTTGTTGCTTGATTTCCTTTGATTTCCTTTGTACTTTGTACTCCCTGACTTCCTCCTCCTGCAACCTCTCCAACCTCCTCACCATTCCACCCTCCTCTCGCCTTCCTCGAGCTCTCCTCACCCACTTCTTTTGTATGTGATTTTGTATTGTATCTTTTGAAAGTGATACAATGGCCAAAACAATGCTATTTCATGTTATTTTTCTTGTATTTCATCTCATATTCATTCAAGTCTTAGCACAAAATTACCCTGCTTTGACACCCTGCAGATGTTAATGTTTGGACTGAATACCTGATCTTTTGGACTCCCACCTCGCTCTTTTTAAGTTTGTCCGAAAAAGAGGTAAAGTCTGGACAAGATACCCAAATGAGAGTTTCAGGCTAAAAGGAAGTTGAAGCCGTAAACATCAATATAGAACAGAAATGCAGTAATAATGTTCATTTCTGATTGATAGGAAGTAGAATGTGTTTAGCTTTGTGTATACTGTATATAAATGTACAGTACTACGACCGTATTTTACTTGTATATTCCGCTAAATATCGAAACTTAAAGCTCCAACTTCCTTATAGCCTGAAACTCGCAAATGGTCAATTCTCGGATCCCCAAGGTTCAAAAGAGAAGAGTTTTACTGTACAATCATAAGCACTAATTTGAATCTATATCGAACTCAAAGACTACTATATCCCAGATGATTCAGAACTTGGATTTAACCCATGAACTTCTAGAACATGTGCAAAATAAAAGGCAGAGAGAGAGAGAGAGAGAGAGAGAGAGAGAGAGAGAGACTACTATATCCCAGATGATTCAGAACTTGGATTTAACCCATGAACTTCTAGAACATGTGCAAAATAAAAGGCAGAGAGAGA